>CM035811.1:79742002-80942002 GCA_020458035.1 Magallana ariakensis
CATTTCAAATCACAAGGAGAATTCGCATCAGCTAAGTTCCAACAAATGTTCCCACACCTTCAAATACCCGCTGGCGACCAGAGTTTGACCTGGCCTGTTGATTTCTTAGTCAACGCTATCCGGCCACATTGTTTACAAGCAGCACTGATTTTTATTAATAAACTGGTGAACAAATACTGCCCTCCCCAACCAATCGCTAAGCCCCTATCTATTCTAAAGGTTCCTCAGCGTTGGGTATCAATTTTAGATGGACAGAAGAACGCTTCATCTCTTCTTTCTATCATCATCCAAATTCACTACACAACTCAACAAATTTTACCTTCGATCAGATAACAAGCGAAATAGCGTAGTGGCAACACTCTCGCCTAAGAATCTAAGGGTACTCGGATCGATACCACTGTGCGGAACCGATTTTTTTTTTTTCCCTTTTTTTTTCGTAAATTGATTTTTCTCTAATTTCTCAATAATTATCAACATTTTCGGGAATTTTTTTAAATCATTATGGAAGGTGGAAAGGCCTCTAATTGTTCCGTGAACAATTAGTCTACTAGTTATTATTAGGTCTTTCCACCTTTCAGGTGAAAGACCTTTTGTATTTCTTATGTTTTTAGGTCTTTCCACCTTTCAGGTGAAAGACCTTTTGTATTTCTTATGTTTTTAGGTCTTTCCACCTTTCAGGTGAAAGACCTTTTGTACTTCTTATGTTTTTTATTATTATTTTTCTCCTCTATTTTCCACGGGAAAACTTTTTTATTTCAAGAGATATTGAAACAAATTTTTCTTTATGTGATTGAACATTAAAAGTTATGATAACAAATGACCCTGTGCCTAATGACCCCAAGAACTTAAAAAGTTATTGCCCTTGTATACAAAAAGCTTGTTATCGCTACTCCTCTGAAACCATAAGAGATAGAGACTTGGAACTTTTGCCAATGTCTTCAGTACACTTAGAGGGTTCTTCAATCTACTAATACCGAAAAGATCCGAGACCCCCTTCTATCAGTTATTGCCCCTGAAAGTATTTCAATTTCCATAAAATCACTTCCAACTTTTTTATTATTTATCATAGAGACTTCGGACCACCTGGGATGGAAGCGTATATCTTGGCCGAACAAAATGGCATAAAGGTCAAAGGTCAAGGTCATTTGGAAATCTGTTAATTAATGAGTTTTTATATCTCTTTTGTTTAGGGTGGTAGAGAAAAACTTTTTCATGAATGTAGTAGGACTTCTTTAGACATTTAAAAATATAGCCCCTTGGTTCATACCTTTGAATAATAACAAAGTTATTGCCCCTATTGTACAAAATGCTTGTTATCGCTACTCCTCTGAAACCATAAGAGATAGAGACTTGGAACTTTTACCAATGTCTTCAGTACACTTAGAGGGTTCTTCAATCTATTCATACCGATAGGATCTGAGGCCCCCTTCTAGTAGTTATTGCCCCTGAATGTATTTCAATTTCTATAAAATCACTTCCAACTTTTTTATTATCTATCGCAAAGACTTCGGACCACTTGGGATGGAAGCGTCTACCTTGTCCGAACAAAATGATATAAAGGTCAAAGGTCAAGGTCATTTGGAAATCTGTTAATTAATGAGTTTTTAGATCTCTTTTGTTTAGGGTTGTATTCAAAATCTTTTTCATGGATATAGTAGGGCTTCTTAAGACATTTCAAAATATAACCCTTCAGCCCCTACCTTGAAACAATTATAGAGTTATTGCCCCTATTGTACATAATGCTTGTTATCGCTACTTCTCATAAACCATAAGAGGTAGAGACTTGAAACTTTTACTAATGTATTCAGTACATTTAGGGGCTCCTTCAATCTTTTATACCGAGAGGACCTGATGCCCCCTTCTAGCAGTTATCGCCCCTGAAAGTTTCTTAACTTCGTTAAAAACACTTACAACTTTTGAACCTTACATCGTAGGGGTATCAAACTACTTCAAATTAAAAAGTTGATCTTTGTTAGTCAATATGACATAAAAGTCAAAGGTCAAGGTCAAACAAAATAAAATTTGCATATTTAAGTTTTTGACTTTTATTTATAATGTAACGCATAGAAAATGTTTTATTAATTATATTGAAACAAAACATAAAACAATAATGAGGTGGAAAGACCTCTAATTGTTCGAGAACAATTAGTCTACTAGTTTATTATTATTTTTCTCCTCTATTTTCCACGGGAAAACTTTTTTATTTAAAGAGATATTGAAACAAATTTTTCTTTATGTGATTGAACATTAAAAGTTATGATACCAAATGACCCTGTGCCTAATGACCCCAAGAACTTTAAAAGTTATTGCCCTTGTATATGAAAAGCTTGTTATCGCCACTCCTCTGACACCATAAGAGATAGAGACTTGGAACTTTTACCAATGTCTTCAGTACACTTATAGGGTTTTTCAATCTACTAATCCGAAAGGATCCGAGACCCTCTTCTATCAGTTATTGCCCCTGGAAGTATTTGAATTTCCATAAAATCACTTCCAACTTTTTTATTATTTATCATAGAGACTTCGGACCACTTGGGATGGAAGCGTCTACCTTGGCCGAACAAAATGACATAAAGGTCAAAGGTCAAGGTCATTTGGAAAACTGTTAATTAATGAGTTTTTAGATCTCTTTTGTTAAGGGTGGTAGAGAAAAACTTTTTCATGGATGTAGTAGAACATCTTAAGACATTTTAAAATATAGCCCCTTGGCACATACCTTTGAATTATTACAGAGTTATTGCCCCTATTGTACGAAATGCTTGTTATCGCTACTCCTATGAAACCATAAGAGATAGTGACTTGGAACTTTTACCAATGTCTTCAGTACACTTAGAGGGTTCTTCAATCTATTCATACCGAAAGGATCTGAGGCCCCCTTCTAGTAGTTATTGCCTCTGAAAGTATTTACATTTATATAAAATCCCTTCTAACCTTTTTATTATTAATCGTAGAGACTTCGGACCACTTGGGATACAAGCGTCTACCTTGTCCGAACAAAATGACATAAAGGTGAAAGGTCAAGGTCAGACCAAAAAAATAGCATATTTAAGTTTTTAACCTTTTTTTTATTAAGTAACGCAGAGAAAATTTGTAATTAATTTTATTGAAACAAAACATAAAAAATACTAGTAGACTAATTGTTCTCGAACAATTAGAGGTCTTTCCACCTATATTATTTTTTATGTTTTGTTTCAATATAATTAATTAAACATTTTCTCTGCGTTACTTAATAAAAAAAGGGATAAAAACTTAAATATGCTAATTTTTTTTGGTCTGACCTTAACTTTTGACCTTTATGTCATTTTGTTCGGACAAGGTAAACGCTTTCATCCCAAGCGGTCCGAAGTCTCTACGATTAATAATACAAAAGTTAGAAGTGATTTTATATAAATTGAAAGACTTTCAGGGGCAATAACTACTAGAAGGGGACCTCAGATCCTTTCGGTATGAATAGATTGAAAAACCCGCTAAGTGTACTGAATACATTAGTGAAAGATCCAAGTCTCTATCTCTTATGGTTTTAGAGGAGTAGCGATAACAAGCACTTCGTACAATAGGGGCAATAACTCTGTAATAATTCAAAGGTATGAGCTAAGGGGTTATATATTAAAATGTATTAAGATGTCCTACTACATCCATGAAAAAGTTTTTCTCTACCACCCTTAACAAAAGAGATCTAAAAACTCATTAATTAACAGATTTCCAAATGACCTTGACCTTTGACCTTTATGTCATTTTGTTCGGCCAAGGTAGACGCTTCCATCCCAAGTGGTCCGAAGTCTCTATGATAAATAATAAAACAGTTGAAAGTGATTTTATGGAAATTCAAATACTTTCAGGGGCAATAACTGATAGAAGGGGGTCTCGGATCCTTTCGGTATTCGTAGATTGAAAAACCCTCTAAGTGTACTGAAGACATTGGTAAAAGTTCCAAGTCTCTATCTCTTATGGTTTCAGAGGAGTAGCGATAACAAGCTTTTCGTATACAAGGGCAATAACTTTTAAAGTTCTTGGGGTCATTAGGCACAGGGTCATTTGGTATCATAACTTTTAATGTTCAATCACATAAAGAAAAATTTGTTTCAATATCTCTTGAAATAAAAAAGTTTTCCCGTGGAAAATAGAGGAGAAAAATAATAATAAACTAGTAGACTAATTGTTCACGAACAATTAGAGGTCTTTCCACCTCATTATTTTTTATGTTTTGTTTCAATATAATTAATAAAACATTTTCTCTGCGTTACTTTATAAAAAAAAAAGTCAAAAACTGAAATATGCAATTTTTTTTGTTTGACCTTGACCTTTGACCTTTATGTCCTATTGACTGGTAAAGGTCAACATTTCAATTTCAAGTGGTCTGATGGCCCTACGATGTAAGGTTCAAAAGTTGTAAGTGTTTTAACGAAATTAATAAACTTTCAGGGGCGATAACTGCTACAAGGGGGGCTCGGGCCCTTTCGGTATAAATAGATTGAAGGAGCCCCTAGATGTACTGAATACATTAGTAAAAGTTTCAAGTCTCTACCTCTTATGGTTTATGAGAAGTAACGATAACAAGCATTTTGTACAATAGGGGCAATAACTCTATAATTGTTTCAATGTAGGGGCTGAAGGGTTATATTTTGAAATGTCTTAAGAAGCCCTACTATATCCATGAAAAAGATTTTCTGTACCACCCTAAACAAAAGAGATCTAAAAACTCATTAATTAACAGATTTCCAAATGACCTTGACCTTTGACCTTTATATCATTTTGTTCGGCGAAGGTAGACGCTTCCATCCCAAGTGGTCCGAAGTCTTTACGATAAATAATAAAAAAGTTGGAAGCGATTTATAGAAATTGAAATAATTTCAGGGGCAATAACTACTATAAGGGGGCCTCAGATCCTTTCGGTATGCATAGATTGAAGAACCCTCTAAGTTTACTGAAGACATTGGTAAAAGTTCCAAGTCTCTATCTCTTATGGTTTCAGAGGAGTAGTGATAACAAACATTTCTTACACAAGGGCAATAACTTTGTAAGTTCTGGGAGTTATTAAGCAAAGGGTCATTTGGTACCATAACTTTTTATGGTCAATAACATAAAGAAAAAATTGTTTCAATATCTCTTATAATAAAAAAGCTGTCCCTGGAAAAAAAGAGAAGAAAAAAAATAATAATAACTAGTAGACTAATTGTTCTCGAACAATTAGAGGTCTTTCCACTTCATTATTTTTTATGTTTTGTTTCATTATAATTAATAAAACATTTTCTCTGCGTTACTTTATAAAAAAAAGTCAAAAACTGAAATATGCAATTTTTTTTTTGTTTGACCTTGACCTTTGACCTTTATGTCATATTGACTGGTAAAGGTCAACATTTCAATTTGAAGTGGTCTGATGGCCCTACGATGTAAGGTTCAAAAGTTGTAAGTGTTTTTAACGAAATTAAGAAATTTTCAGGAGCGATAACTGCTACAACGGGGGCTTGGGCCCTTTCGGTATGAATAGATTGAAGGAGCCCCTAGATGTACTGAATACATTAGTAAAAGATTCAAGTCTCTACCTCTTATTGTTTATGAGAAGTAGCGATAACAAGCATTTTGTACAATAGGGGCAATAACTCTATAATTGTTTCAATGTAGGGGCTGAATGGTTATATTTTGAAATGTCTTAAGAAGCACTACTATATCCATGAAAAAGTTTTTCTCTACCACCCTAAACAAAAGAGATCTAAAAACTCATTAATTAACAGATTTCCAAATGACCTTGACCTTTGACCTTTATGTCATTTTGTTTGGCCAAGGTAGACGCTTCCATCCCAAGTGGTCCGAAGTCTCTATGATAAATAATAAAAAAGTTGGAAGTGATTTTATGGAAATTCAAATACTTTCAGGGGCAATAACTAATAGAAGGGGGTCTCGGATCCTTTTGGTATTAATAGATTGAAGAACCCTCTAAGTGTACTGAAGACATTGGTAAAAGTTCCAATTTTCTATCTCTTATGGTTTCAGAGGAGTAGCGATAACAAGCTTTTCGTATACAGGGGCAATAACTTTTTAAGTTCTTGGGGTCATTAGGCACAGGGTCACTTGGTATCATAACTTTTAATGTTCAATCACATAAAGAAAAAATTGTTTCAATATCTCTTGAAATAAAAAAGTTTTCCCGTGGAAAATAGAAAAGAAAAATAAAAATAACTAGTAGACTAATTGTTCTCGAACAATTAGAGGTCTTTCCACCTTTATTATTTTTTATGTTTTGTTTCAATATAATTAATTAAACATTTTCTCTGCGTTACTTAATAAAAAAGATTAAAAACACAAATACGTTATTTTTTTTTTGGTTTGACCTTGACCTTTGACCTTTATGTCATTTTGTTCGGACAAGGTAGACGCTTCCATCCCAAGTAGTCCGAAGTCTTTACGATAAATAATAAAAAAGTTGGAAGTGATTTTATAGAATATTGAATACTTTCAGGGGCAATAACTGCTAGAAGGGGGCCTCGGACCCTTTCGGTATAAATAGGTAGAAGAACCCTCTAAGTGTAATGAAGACATTGGTAAAAGTTCCAAATCTCTAGCTCTTATGGTTTCAGAGGAGTAGCGATAACAAGCAATTCGTACAATAGGGGCAATAACTCTGTAATTATTCAAAGGTATGAGCCAAGGGGCTATATTTTAAAATGTCTTAAGATGTCCTAATACAACCAGGAAAAAGATTTTCTCTACCACCCTTAACAAAAGAGATCTAAAAACTCATTAATTAACAGATTTCTAAATGACCTTGACCTTTGACCTTTATGTCATTTTGTTTGGCCAAGGTAGATGCTTCCATCCCAAGTGGTCCGAAGTCTCTATGATAAATAATAAAAAAGTTGAAAGTGATTTTATGGAAATTCAAATACTTTCAGGGGCGATAACTATTATAAGGGGGTCTCGGATCCTTTCGGTTTTAGTAGATTTAAGAACCCTCTAAGTGTACTGAAGACATTGGTAAAAGTTCCAAGTCTCTATCTCTTATGGTTTCAGAGGAGTAGCGATAACAAGCATTTCGTACACAAGGGCAATAACTTTGTAAGTTCTGGGAGTTATTAAGCAAAGGGTCATTTGGTACCATAACTTTTTATGGTTAATAACATAAAGAAAAAATTGTTTCAATATCTCTTGAAATAAAAAAGCTGTCCCTGGAAAAAAAGAGAAGAAAAAAAAAAAAATAATAATAATAATAAAAAACATAAGAAATACAAAAGGTCTTTCACCTGAAAGGTGGAAAGACCTAATAAAAAACATAAAGAAAACAAAAGGTCTTTCACCTGAAAGGTGGAAAGACCTAACTAGTAGACTAATTGTTCTCGAACAATTAGAGGTCTTTCTACTTATATAGTTTTTTATGTTTTGTTTCAATATAATTAATAAAACATTTTCTCTGCGTTACTTAATAAAAAAAAGGTTAAAAACTTTAAAAAAAAAAAAAAATTTGACCTTGACCTTTGACCTTTATGTCATTTTGTTCGGATAAGGTAGACGCTTTCATCTCAAGTAGTCCAAAGTCTTTACGATAAATAATAAAAAAGTTGGAAGTGATTTTATAGAATATTGAATACTTTAAGGGGCAATAACTTCTAGAAGCGGGCCTCGAATCTTTTCGGTGTACATAGATTGAAGAAGCCTCTAAATGTAATGATGACATTGGTAAAAGTTCCAAGTCACTATCTCTTATGGTTTTAGAGGAGTAGCGATAACAAGCATTTTGTACAATAGGGGCAATAACTCTGTAATTATTCAAAGGTATGAGCCAAGGGGCTATATTTTAAAATGTCTAAAGATGTCCTACTACATCCATGAAAAAGTTTTTCTCTACCACCCTAAACAAAAGAGATCTAAAAACTCATTAAATAACAGATTTCCAAATGACCTTGACCTTTGACCTTTATGTCATTTTGTTTGTCCAAGGTAGACGCTTCCATCCCAAGTGGTCCGAAGTCTCTACGATAAATAATAAAAAAGTTGGAAGTGATTTTATAGAAATTGAAATACTTTCAGGGGCAATAACTACTAGAAGGGGGGCTCAGATCCTTTCGGTATGATAGATTGAAGAACCCTCTAAGTTTACTGAAGACATTGATAAAAGTTCCAAGTCTCTATCTCTTATGGTTTCAGAGGAGTAGCGATAACAATCATTTCGTACACAAGGGCAATAACTTTGTAAGTTCTGGGAGTTTTCAAGCAAAGGGTCATTTGGTACCATAACTTTTCATGACCAATAACATAAAGAATAAATTGTTTCGATATCTCTTGAAACAAAAAAGTTTTCCCAAGGAAAATAGAAAAGAAAAATTAGAAGAATAACTAGTAGACTAATTGTTCTCGAACAATTAGAGGTCTTTCCACCTCATTATTTTTTTATGTTTTGTTTCAATATAATTAATAAAACATTTTCTCTGCGTTACTTTCTAAAAAAAAAGTCAAAAACTGAAATATTCAATTTTTTTTTGCTTGACCTTGACCTTTGACCTTAATGTCATTTTGTTCGGACAAGGCAGACGCTTCTATCCCAAGTGGTCCGAAGTCTTTACGATAAATAATAAAAAAGTTGGAAGTGATTTTATAGAATATTAAATACTTTCAGGGGCAATAACTGCTAGAAGGGGGTCTCGGATCTATTCGGTATACATAGATTAAAGAACCCTGTAAGTGTAATGAAGACATTGGTAAAAGTTCCAAGTCACTATCTCTTATGGTTTTAGTGGAGTAGCGATAACAAGCATTTCATACAATAGGGGCAATAACTCTGTAATTATTCAAAGGTATGAGCCAAGGGGCTATATTTTAAAATGTCTTAAGATGTCCTACTACATCCATGAAAAAGTTTTTCTCTACCACCCTAAACAAAAGAGATCTAAAAACTCATTAATTAAGAGATTTCCAAATGACCTTGACCTTTGACCTTTATGTCATTTTGTTCGGCCAAGGTAGACGCTTCCATCCCAAGTGGTCCGACGTCTCTATGATAAATAATAAAAAAGTTGGAAGTGATTTTATGGAAATTCAAATACTTTCAGGGGCAATAACTACTAGAAGGGGGGCTCAGATCAGTTTGGTATGTGTAGATTGAAGAACCCTCTAAGTTTACTGAAGACATTGGTAAAAGTTCCAAGTCTCTATCTCTTATGGTTTCAGAGGAGTAGCGATAACAATCATTTTGTACACAAGGGCAATAACTTTGTAAGTTCTGGGAGTTATTAAGCAAAGGGTCATTTGGTACCATAACTTTTTATGATCAATAACATAAAGAAAAAATTGTTTCAATATCTCTTGAAATAAAAAAGCTGTCCCTGGAAAAAAAGAGAAGAAAAAAAAAAAATATTAATAATAATAAAAAACATAAGAAATACAAAAGGTCTTTCACCTGAAAGGTGGAAAGACCTAATAATAATAATAATAATAATAATAAAAAACATAAGAAATACAAAAGGTCTTTCACCTGAAAGGTGGAAAGACCTAAAAACATAAGAAGTACAAAAGGTCTTTCACCTGAAAGGTGGAAAGACCTAATAACTAGTAGACTAATTGTTCTCGAACAATTAGAGGTCTTTCCACCTATATTATTTTTTATGTTTTGTTTCAATATAATTTATTAAACATTTTCTCTGCGTTACTTAATAAAAAAATGTTAAAAACTTAAATATGCTACTTATTTATTTTTTGTTGGTTTGACCTTGACCTTTGACCTTTATGTCATTTTGTTCGGACAAGGCAGACGCTTCCATCCCAAGTAGTCCGAAGTCTTTATGATAAATAATAAAAAAGTTGGAAGTGATTTTATAGAATATTGAATACTTTCAGGGGCAATAACTGATAGAAGGTGGCCTCGGATCCTTTCAGTATAAATAGATTGAAGAACCCTCTAAGTGTAATGTAGACATTGGTAAAAGTTCCAAGTCACTATCTCTTACGGTTTTAGAGAAGTAGCGATAACAAGCATTTCGTAGAATAGGGGCAATAACTCTGTAATTATTCAAAGATATGAGACAAGGGGCTATATTTCAAAATGTCTTAAGATGTCCTACTATATCCATGAAAAAGTTTTTCTCTACCACCCTTAACAAAAGAGATCTAAAAACTCATTAATTAACAGGTTTCCAAATGACCTTGACCTTTGACCTTTATGTCATTTTGTTTGGACAAGGTTGATGCTTCCATCCCAAGTGGTCCGAAGTCTTTACGATTAATAATAAAAAAGTTGGAAGTGATTTTATATAAATTTAAAAACTTTCAGGGGCAATAACTGCTAGAAGGGGGCCTCAGATCCTCTCGTTGTGAAAAGATTCAAGAACCCTCTAAGTGTACTGAAGACATTGGTAAAAGTTCCAAGTCTCTATCTCTTATGGTTTCAGAGGAGTAGCGATAACAAGCATTTCGTACACAAGGGCAATAACTTTGTAAGTTCTGGGAGTTATTAGGCAAAGGGTCATTTGGTACCATAACTTTTTATGGTCAATAACATAAAGAAAAAATTGTTTCAATATCTCTTGAAATAAAAAAGCTGTCCCTGGAAAAAGGAAAAGAAAAAAAATAATAATAAACTAGTAGACTAATTGTTCTCGAACAATTAGAGGTCTTTCCACCTCATTATTTTTTATTTTTTGTTTCAATATAATTAATAAAACATTTTCTCTTCGTTAAATAATAAAAAAAGTAAAAAACTTAAATATGTAAAAAAAAATGTTTGACCTTGACCTTTGACCTTTATGTTTATATTGATTGGTAAAGGTCAACATTTCAATTTGAAGTGGTCTGATAGCCCTATGATGTAAGATTCAAAAGTTGTTAGTGTTTTTAACAAAATAAAGAAACTTTCAGGGGCGAAAACTGCTAGAAGGGGGACTCGGGTCCTTTCGGTATGAATAGATTGAAAGAGCGCCTAAATGTACTGAATACATTAGTAAAAGTTTCAAGCCTCTACATCTAACGGTTTATGAGGAGTAGCGATAACAAGCATTTTGTACAATAGGGGCAATAACCCTATAATTGTTTCAATGTAGGGGCTGAAGGGTTATATTTTGAAATATCTCAAGAAGCTCTACTAAGTCCATGAAAAAGTTTCTCTCTACCACCCTAAACAAAGGAGATATAAAAACTCATTAATTAACAGATTTCCAAATGACCTTGACCTTTGACCTTTATGTCATTTTGTTCGGCCAAGGTAGACGCTTCCATCCCAAGTGGTCCGAAGTCTTTACGATAAATAATACAAAAGTTGGAAATGATTTTATAGAAATTAAAATACTTTCAGGGGCAATAACAACTACAAGGGGTCCTCAAATCCTTTCGGTATGAATAGATTGAAGAACCCTCTAAGTTTACTGAAGACATTGGTAAAAGTTCCAAGTCTGTATCTCTTATGGTTTCAGAGGAGTAGCGATAACAAGCATTTCGTACACAAGGGCAATAACTTTGTAAGTTCTGGGAGTTATGATGCAAAGGGTCATTTGGTTTCATAACTTTTCATGGTCAATAACATAAAGAAAAAATTGTTTCAATATCTCTTGAAATAAAAAAGCTGTCTCTGGAAAAAGGAAAAGAAAAAAAATAATAATAAAAAACATAAGAATAACAAAAGGTCTTTCACCTGAAAGGTGGAAAGACCTAAAAACATAAGAATAACAAAAGGTCTTTCACCTGAAAGGTGGAAAGACCTAAATATAGGTGGAAAGACCTCTAATTGTTCGAGAACAATTAGTCTACTAGTTTATTATTATTATTATTATTTTTTTTCTTCTCTTTTTTTCCAGGGACAGCTTTTTTATTTCAAGAGATATTGAAACAATTTTTTCTTTATGTTATTGACCATAAAAAGTTATGGTACCAAATGACCCTTTGCTTAGAAACTCCCAGAACTTACAAAGTTATTGCCCTTGTGTACGAAATGCTTGTTATCGCTACTCCTCTGAAACCATAAGAGATAGAGACTTGGAACTTTTACCAATGTCTTCAGTACACTTAGAGGGTTCTTTAATCTACTAAAACCGAAAGGATCCGAGACCCCCTTATAATAGTTATTGCCCCTGAAAGTATTTGAATTTCCATAAAATCACTTCGAACTTTTTTATTATTTATCATAGAGACTTCGGACCACTTGGGATGGAAGCGTCTACCTTGGCCAAACAAAATGACATAAAGGTCAAAGGTCAAGGTCATTTAGAAATCTGTTAATTAATGAGTTTTTAGATCTCTTTTGTTAAGGGTGGTAGAGAAAAACTTTTTCATGGATGTAGTAGGACATCTTAAGACATTTTAAAGTATAACCCCTTGGCTCATACCTTTGAATAATTACAGAGTTATTGCCCCTATTGTACGAAATGCTTGTTATTGCTACTCCTCTGAAACCATAAGAGATAGAAATTTGGAACTTTTACCAATGTCTTCATTACACTTAGAGGGTTCTTCTATCTATTTATACCGAAAGGATCCGAGGCCTCCTTCTAGTAGTTATTGCCCCCGGAAGTATTCAATATTCTATAAAATCACTTCCAACTTTTTTATTATTTATTGTAAAGACTTCGGACTACTTGTGATGGAAGCGTCTACCTTGTCTAAACAAAATGACATAAAGGTCAAAGGTCAAGGTCAAACCATAAAAAATAGCATATTTAAGTTTTTAACCTTTTTTTATTCAGTAATGCAGATAAAATGTTTAATTAATTATATTGAAACAAAACATAAAAAATAATATAGGTGGAAAGACCTCTAATTGTTCGAGAACAATTAGTCTACTAGTTATTATTATTTTTCTTCTCTTTTTTTCCAGAGACAGCTTTTTTATTATAAGAAATATTGAAACAATTTTTTCTTTATGTTATTGACCATAAAAAGTTATGGTACCAAATGACCCTTTGCTTAATAACTCCCAGAACTTACAAAGTTATTGCCCTTGTGTACGAAATGTTTGTTATCACTACTCCTCTGAAACCATAAGAGATAGAGACTTGGAACTTTTATCAATGTCTTCAGTAAACTTAGAGGGTTTTTCAATCAATTCATACCGAAAGGATCTGAGGCCCCCTTTTAGTAGTTATTGCCCCTGAAAGTATTTCAATTTCTATAAAATCGCTTCCAACTTTTTTATTATTTATCGTAGAGACTTCGGACCACTTGGGATGGAAGCGTCTACTTTGGCCGAACAGAATGAAATTAAGGTCAAAGGTCAAGGTAATTTGGAAATCTGTTAATTAATGAGTTTTTAGATCTCTTTTGTTTAGGGTGGTAGAGAAAATTTTTTTCATGGTTGTAGTAGGACATCTTAAGACATTTTTATATATAGCCCCTTAGCTCATACCTTTGAATTATTACAGAGTTATTGCCCCTATTGTACGAAATGCTTGTTATCGCCACTCCTCTAAAACCATAAGAGATAGAGACTTGGATCTTTTACCAATGTCTTCAGTACACTTAGAGGGTTCTTCAATCTATCATACCGAAAGGATCTGAGGCACCCTTCTAGTAGTTATTGCCCCTGAAAGTATTTAAATTTATATAAAATCACTTCTAACGTTTTATTATTAATCGTAGATTCTTCGGACCACTTGGGATGGAAGCGTCTACCTTGTCCGAACAATATGACATAAAGGTCAAAGGTCAAGGTCAGACCAAAAAAAAATAGCATATTTAAGTTTTTATCCCTTTTTTATTAAGTAACGCAGAGAAAATGTTTAATTAATTATATTGAAACAAAACATAAAAAATAATATAGGTGGAAAGACCTCTAATTGTTCGAGAACAATTAGTCTACTAGTTTATTAGGTCTTTCCACCTTTCAGGTGAAAGACCTTTTGTATTTCTTATGTTTTTTATTATTCTTCTAATTTTTCTTTTCTATTTTCCTTGGGAAAACTTTTTTGTTTCAAGAGATATCGAAACAATTTATTCTTTATGTTATTGGTCATGAAAAGTTATGGTACCAAATGACCCTTTGCTTGAAAACTCCCAGAACTTACAAAGTTATTGCCCTTGTGTACGAAATGCTTGTTATCGCTACTCCTCTGAAACCATAAGAGATAGAGACTTGGAACTTTTACCAATGTCTTCAGTACACTTAGAGGGTTCTTCAGTCTATTCATTTCGAAAGGATCTGAGGCCCCCTTCTAGTAGTTATTGCCCCTGAAAATATTAAGATTCCAATAAAATCACTTCCAACTTTTTTATTAATTATCGTAGAGACTTCGGACCACTTGTGATGCAAGCGTCTACCTTGGCCGAGCAAAATGACATAAAGGTCAAAGGTCAAGGTCATTTGGAAGTCTGTTAATTAATGAGTTTTTAGATCTCTTTTGTTAAGGATGGTAGAGAAAAACTTTTCCATGGATGTAGTAGGACATCTTAAGACATTTTAAAATATAGCCCCTTGGCTCATACCTTTGAATAATTACAGAGTTATTGCCCCTATTGTATGAAATGCTTGTTATCGCTACTCCTCTGAAACCATAAGAGATAGAGACTTGGAACTTTTACCAATGTCTTCAGTACACTTAGAGGGTTCTTCTATCTATTTATACCGAAAGGATCCGAGGCCTCATTCTAGTAGTTATTGCCCCTGAAAGTATTCAATATTCTATAAAATCACTTCCAACTTTTTTATTATTTTATCGTAAAGACTTCGGACTACTTGGGATGAAAGCGTCTACCTTGTCTGAACAAAATGACATAAAGGTCAAAGGTCAAGGTCAAACCATAAAAAAATAGCATATTTAAGTTTTTAACCTTTTTTTATTCAGTAATGCAGATAAAATGTTTAATTAATTATATTGAAACAAAACATAAAAAATAATATAGGTGGAAAGACCTCTAATTGTTCGAGAACAATTAGTCTACTAGTTCTTCTTCTTCTTTTTTTCTATTTAGCTCGGAGTGACTTTTTTGTTATTAGGGTTATCCAAACAAATTAAACTTTATGTGATTGTTCCTTAAAAGTTATGGTACCAATTGACCCTGTGTCAAAAAACTCCCAGAACTTACAGAGTTATTGCCCTTTGAGAAGGAAATGCCTGTTATCACTACTCCTCTAAAACCATAAGAGATAGAGATTTGGAACTTTTACCAATGTCTTTAGTACACTTAGAGGGTTGTTTAATCTATTCATATCGAAAGGATCTGGGGCCCCCTTCTAGCAGTTATTGCCCCTGAAAGTATTTAAATTTCCATAAAATCACTTCCAACTTTTTTATTATTTATCATAAAGACGTCGGACCACTTGGGATAGAAGCGTCTACCTTGGCCGAACAAAATGACATAAAGGTCAAAGGTCAAGGTCATTTGGAAATCTGTTTATTAATGATTTTTCAGATCTCTTTTGTTTAGGGTGGTAGAGAAATTTTTTTCATGGATGTAGTAGGACATCTTAAGACATTTTAAAATACAGCCCCTTGGCTCATACCTTTTAATAATTACAGAGTTATTGTCCCTATTGTACAAAATGCTTGTTATCGCTACTCCTCTGAAACAATAAGAGATAGAGACTTGGAACTTTTACCAATGTCTTTAGTACACTTAGAGGGTTGTTTAATCTATTCATACCGAAGGATCTGGGGCCCTCTTCTAGCAGTTATTGCCCCTGAAAGTATTTAAATTTCCATAAAATCACTTCCAACTTTTTTATTATTTATCATAAAGACGTCGGACCACTTGGGATAGAAGCGTCTACCTTGGCCAAACAAAATGACATAAAGGTCAAAGGTCAAGGTCATTTGGAAATCTGTTAATTAATGATTTTTCAGATCTCTTTTGTTTAGGGTGGTAGAGAAAATTTTTTTCATGGATGTAGTAGGACATCTTAAGACATTTTAAAATACAGCCCTTTGGCTCATACCTTTTAATAATTACAGAGTTATTGCCCCTATTGTACAAAATGCTTGTTATCGCTACTCCTCTGAAAAAATAAGAGATAGAGACTTGGAACTTTTACCAATGTCTTCAGTACACTTAGAGGGTTGTTCAATCTATTCATACCAAAAGGATCTGAGGCCCCTTTCTAACAGTTATTGCCCCTGAAAGTATTTACATTTCCATTAAATCACTTTCAACTTTTTTAATATTTATCATAAAGACGTCGGACCACTTGGAATGGAAGCGTCTACCTTGGCCGAACAAAATGACATAAAGGTCAAAGGTCAAGGTCATTTGGAAATCTGTTAATTAATGAATTATCATATCATTTGATACAGAATTTTAGTAAGGGTTTCAATAGCTTGCTGGATTGCGCAATAAGGTATTCAATTAGGTCAGCCAGGTATCGCATCAAGTCCTGTGGTTACTCAAGTGGAAATTGTTTTACAGTCAACCCATTCATATTGTACAAAGACAGCTAGCCTCTAGAACACTCTCTTCTATTGTTAGGTTTTCTGTTTATATGCTTGTGTAAAGAATATTCACTTGGCGAGCAAATCAATTTTGTTCAGAGTAAATGGGAAAAAATTCAGAAAAAGTAATTCAAAAGATATCTACGATAAACAACGGAATTCTTAAAGTAATCATGGCTTGAAATACAAAATAATCTCTTAAAACTCATTTATGGCTTTGCAGTATTCTAATTTTCTAGTACAACATATAACACAGGTATACTATTTTTGTATACCTTACTGAGCAATCTAGCAATTTATTAAAAAAATAGTAGGGTGGAAAGACCTCTAATTGTTCAAGAACAATTAGTCTACTAGTGTTTTTTATTCTTCTTCTTTTTTTCTATTTAGCTCGGGGTGACTTTTTTGTTCTTAGAGTTATCCAAACAATTTAAACTTTATGTAATTGGTCATTAAAAGTTATGGTACCAATTGACCCTGTGTCAAAAAACTCCCAGAACTTACAGAGTTATTGCCCTTTGAGAAGGAAATGCTTGTTATCGCTACTCCTCTGAAACCATAAGAGATAGAGATTTGGAACTTTTACCAATGTCTTCATTACACTTAGAGGGTTCTTCAATCTATTCATACCAAAAGGATCTGAGGCCACCTTGTAGTAGTTATTGCCCCTTAAAGTATTTAAATTTCCACAAAATCACTTTCAACTTTTTTATTATTTATCATAGAGACTTCGGACTACTTGGGATGGAAGCGTCTACATTGGCCGAACAAAATGACATAAAGGTCAAAGGTCAAGGTCATTTGAGAAGCTCTTAATTAATGAGTTTTTATATCTCTTTTGTTTAGGGTGGTAGAGAAAAACTTTTTCATGGATGTAGTAGGACATCTTAAGACAATTTAAAATATAGCCCCTTGGCTCATACCTTTGAATAGTTACAGAGTTATTGCCCCTATTGTATGAAATGCTTGTTATCGCTACTCCTCTGAAACAATAAGAGATAGAGACTTGGAAATTTTACCAATGCCTTCAGTACATTTAGAGGGTTCTTCAATCTATTCATACCGAAAGGATCTGAGGCCCCCTTCTAGCAGTTATTGCCCCTGAAAGTATTGAAATTTCGATAAAATCGCTTCCAACTCTTTTTCTATCTATCATAGAGACTTCAAACTACTTGGGATGGGAGCGTCTGCCTTGGCCGAACAAAATGATATAAAGGTCAAAGGTCAAGGTCATTTGGAAATCTGTTAATTAATGAATTTTCATATCTTTTGAAATACAGAATTATAGTAAGGGTTTCAATAGCTTGTTGGATTGCGCAATAAGGTATTCAATTAGGTCAGCCAGGTATCACATCAAGTCCTGTGGTTACTCAAGTGGAAATTGTTTTTACGGTGAACCCATTCATATTGTACAACGATAGCTAGCCTCTAGAACACGCTCTTCTATTGTTAGGTTCTCTCTTTATATGCTTGACAATGTGTAAAGAATATTCACTTGGCGAGCACATCAGTTTTGTTCAGAGTAAGTGGGAAAAAATTCTAGTACAATATATATCACAATTTTAATATTTTTTTGTATATCTTATCGGGCAATCTAGCAATTTATTAAAAATACTAAGGTGGAAAGACCTCTAATTGTTCGAGAACAATTGGTCTACTAGTTATCCTTATCTTTTTGCCACCATACTACAAACTTGGACATGGGAATGACCATTCTGAAATTATATTGAAAGTGACCATGCAAGGTTATTGTACAATTACTTTTAATTAGGTCTTTCCACCTTTCAGGTGAAAGACCTCTTGTTTTCTTTATGTTTTTAGGTCTTTCCACCTTTCAGGTGAAAGACCTCTTGTTTTCTTTATGTTTTTTATTCTTCTTCTTCTTCTTCTTCTTTTTTTCTATTTAGCTCGGAGTGACTTTTTTGTTATTAGGGTTATCCAAACAAATTAAACTTTATGTAATTGTTCCTTAAAAGTTATGGTACCAATTGACCCTGTGTCAGAAAACTCCCAGAACTTACAGAGTTATTGCCCTTTGAGAAGGAAATGCCTGTTATCACTACTCCTCTAAAACCGTAAGAGATAGAGACTTGGAACTTTTACCAATGTCTTTAGTACACTTAGAGGGTTGTTCAATCTATTCATACCGAAAGGATCTGGGGCCTTCTTCTAGCAGTTATTGCCCCTGAAAGTATTTAAATTTCCATAAAATCACTTCCAACTTTTTTATTATTTATCATAAAGACGTCGGACCACTTGGGATAGAAGCGTCTACCTTGGCCGAACAAAATGACATAAAGGTCAAAGGTCAAGGTCATTTGGAAATCTGTTAATTAATGATTTTTCAGATCTCTTTTGTTTAGGGTGGTAGAGAAAATTTTTTTCATGGATGTAGTAGGACATTTTAAGACATTTTAAAATACAGCCCCTTGGCTCATACCTTTGAATAGTTACAGAGTTATTGCCCCTATTGTACAAAATGCTTGTTATCGCTACTCCTCTGAAACAATAAGAGATAGAGACTTGGAACTTTTACCAATGTCTTCAGTACACTTAGAGGGTTGTTCAATCTATTCATACCAAAAGGATCTGAGGCCCCCTTCTAACAGTTATTGCCCCTGAAAGTATTTACATTTCCATTAAATCACTTTCAACTTTTTTATTATTTATCATAAAGACGTCGGAACACTTGGAATGAAAGCGTCTACCTTGGCCGAACAAAATGACATAAAGGTCAAAGGTCAAGGTCATTTGGAAATCTGTTAATTAATGAATTATCATATCATTTGATACAGAATTTTAGTAAGGGTTTCAATAGATTGCTGGATTGCGCAATAAGGTATTCAATTAGGTCAGCCAGGTATCGCATCAAGTCCTGTGGTTACTCAAGTGGAAATTGTTTTACAGTCAACCCATTCATATTGTACAAAGACAGCTAGCCTCTAGAACACTCTCTTCTATTGTTAGGTTTTCTGTTTATATGCTTGTGTAAAGAATATTCACTTGGCGAGCAAATCAATTTTGTTCAGAGTAAATGGGAAAAAATTCAGAAAAAGTAATTCAAAAGATATCTACGATAAACAACGGAATTCTTAAAGTAATCATGGCTTGAAATACAAAATAATCTCTTAAAACTCATTTATGGCTTTGCAGTATTCTAATTTTCTAGTACAACATATAACACAGGTATACTATTTTTGTATACCTTACTGAGCAATCTAGCAATTTATTAAAAAAATAGTAGGGTGGAAAGACCTCTAATTGTTCAAGAACAATTAGTCTACTAGTGTTTTTTATTCTTCTTCTTTTTTTCTATTTAGCTCGGGGTGACTTTTTTGTTCTTAGAGTTATCCAAACAATTTAAACTTTATGTAATTGGTCATTAAAAGTTATGGTACCAATTGACCCTGTGTCAAAAAACTCCCAGAACTTACAGAGTTATTGCCCTTTGAGAAGGAAATGCTTGTTATCGCTACTCCTCTGAAACCATAAGAGATAGAGATTTGGAACTTTTACCAATGTCTTCATTACACTTTGAGGGTTCTTCAATCTATTCATACCAAAAGGATCTGAGGCCACCTTGTAGTAGTTATTGCCCCTTAAAGTATTTAAATTTCCACAAAATCACTTTCAACTTTTTTATTATTTATCATAGAGACTTCGGACTACTTGGGATGGAAGCGTCTACATTGGCCGAACAAAATGACATAAAGGTCAAAGGTCAAGGTCATTTGAGAAGCTCTTAATTAATGAGTTTTTATATCTCTTTTGTTTAGGGTGGTAGAGAAAAACTTTTTCATGGATGTAGTAGGACATCTTAAGACAATTTAAAATATAGCCCCTTGGCTCATACCTTTGAATAGTTACAGAGTTATTGCCCCTATTGTATGAAATGCTTGTTATCGCTACTCCTCTGAAACAATAAGAGATAGAGACTTGGAAATTTTACCAATGCCTTCAGTACATTTAGAGGGTTCTTCAATCTATTCATACCGAAAGGATCTGAGGCCCCCTTCTAGCAGTTATTGCCCCTGAAAGTATTGAAATTTCGATAAAATCGCTTCCAACTCTTTTTCTATCTATCATAGAGACTTCAAACTACTTGGGATGGGAGCGTCTGCCTTGGCCGAACAAAATGATATAAAGGTCAAAGGTCAAGGTCATTTGGAAATCTGTTAATTAATGAATTTTCATATCTTTTGAAATACAGAATTATAGTAAGGGTTTCAATAGCTTGTTGGATTGCGCAATAAGGTATTCAATTAGGTCAGCCAGGTATCACATCAAGTCCTGTGGTTACTCAAGTGGAAATTGTTTTTACGGTGAACCCATTCATATTGTACAACGATAGCTAGCCTCTAGAACACGCTCTTCTATTGTTAGGTTCTCTCTTTATATGCTTGACAATGTGTAAAGAATATTCACTTGGCGAGCACATCAGTTTTGTTCAGAGTAAGTGGGAAAAAATTCTAGTACAATATATATCACAATTTTAATATTTTTTTGTATATCTTATCGGGCAATCTAGCAATTTATTAAAAATACTAAGGTGGAAAGACCTCTAATTGTTCGAGAACAATTGGTCTACTAGTTATCCTTATCTTTTTGCCACCATACTACAAACTTGGACATGGGAATGACCATTCTGAAATTATATTGAAAGTGACCATGCAAGGTTATTGTACAATTACTTTTAATTAGGTCTTTCCACCTTTCAGGTGAAAGACCTCTTGTTTTCTTTATGTTTTTAGGTCTTTCCACCTTTCAGGTGAAAGACCTCTTGTTTTCTTTATGTTTTTTATTCTTCTTCTTCTTCTTCTTCTTTTTTTCTATTTAGCTCGGAGTGACTTTTTTGTTATTAGGGTTATCCAAACAAATTAAACTTTATGTAATTGTTCCTTAAAAGTTATGGTACCAATTGACCCTGTGTCAGAAAACTCCCAGAACTTACAGAGTTATTGCCCTTTGAGAAGGAAATGCCTGTTATCACTACTCCTCTAAAACCGTAAGAGATAGAGACTTGGAACTTTTACGAATGTCTTTAGTACACTTAGAGGGTTGTTCAATCTATTCATACCGAAAGGATCTGGGGCCTTCTTCTAGCAGTTATTGCCCCTGAAAGTATTTAAATTTCCATAAAATCACTTCCAACTTTTTTATTATTTATCATAAAGACGTCGGACCACTTGGGATAGAAGCGTCTACCTTGGCCGAACAAAATGACATAAAGGTCAAAGGTCAAGGTCATTTGGAAATCTGTTAATTAATGATTTTTCAGATCTCTTTTGTTTAGGGTGGTAGAGAAAATTTTTTTCATGGATGTAGTAGGACATTTTAAGACATTTTAAAATACAGCCCCTTGGCTCATACCTTTGAATAGTTACAGAGTTATTGCCCCTATTGTACAAAATGCTTGTTATCGCTACTCCTCTGAAACAATAAGAGATAGAGACTTGGAACTTTTACCAATGTCTTCAGTACACTTAGAGGGTTGTTCAATCTATTCATACCAAAAGGATCTGAGGCCCCCTTCTAACAGTTATTGCCCCTGAAAGTATTTACATTTCCATTAAATCACTTTCAACTTTTTTATTATTTATCATAAAGACGTCGGAACACTTGGAATGAAAGCGTCTACCTTGGCCGAACAAAATGACATAAAGGTCAAAGGTCAAGGTCATTTGGAAATCTGTTAATTAATGAATTATCATATCATTTGATACAGAATTTTAGTAAGGGTTTCAATAGATTGCTGGATTGCGCAATAAGGTATTCAATTAGGTCAGCCAGGTATCGCATCAAGTCCTGTGGTTACTCAAGTGGAAATTGTTTTACAGTCAACCCATTCATATTGTACAAAGACAGCTAGCCTCTAGAACACGCTCTTCTATTGTTAGGTTTTCTGTTTATATGCTTGTGTAAAGAATATTCACTTGGCGAGCACATCAATTTTGTTCAGAGTAAATGGGAAAAAATTCAGAAAAAGTAATTCAAAAGATATCTACGATAACCAACGGAATTCTTAAAGCAATCTAGGCTTGAAATACAAAATAATCTCTTAAAACTCATTTATGGCTTTGCAGTATTCTAATTTTCTAGTACAACATATAACACAGGTATACTATTTTTGTATACCTTGCTGAGCAATCTAGCAATTTATTAAAAAAATAGTAGGGTGGAAAGACCTCTAATTGTTCAAGAACAATTAGTCTACTAGTTTATTCTTCTTCTTCTTCTTCTTCTTTTTTTCTATTTAGCTCGGAGTGACTTTTTTGTTATTAGGGTTATCCAAACAAATTAAACTTTATGTAATTGTTCCTTAAAAGTTATGGTACCAATTGACCCTGTGTCAAAAAACTCCCAGAACTTACAGAGTTATTGCCCTTTAAGAAGGAAATGCCTGTTATCACTACTCCTCTAAAACCATAAGAGATAGAGACTTGGAACTTTTACCAATGTCTTTAGTACACTTAGAGGGTTGTTCAATCTATTCATACCGAAAGGATCTGGGGCCCTCTTCTAGCAGTTATTGCCCCTGAAAGTATTTGAATTTCCATAAAATCACTTCCAACTTTTTTATTATTTATCATAAAGACGTCGGACCACTTGGGATAGAAGCGTCTACCTTGGCCGAACAAAATGACATAATGGTCAAAGGTCAAGGTCATTTGGAAATCTGTTAATTAATGATTTTTCAGATCTCTTTTGTTTAGGGTGGTAGAGAAATTTTTTTCATGGATGTAGTAGGACATCTTAAGACATTTTAAAATACAGCCCCTTGGCTCATACCTTTGAATAATTACAGAGTTATTGCCCCTATTGTACAAAATGCTTGTTATCGCTACTCCTCTGAAACAATAAGAGATAGAGACTTGGAACTTTTACCAATGTCTTCAGTACACTTAAAGGGTTGTTCAATCTATTCATACCAAAAGGATCTGAGGCCCCCTTCTAACAGTTATTGCCCCTGAAAGTATTTACATTTCCATTAAATCACTTTTAACCTTTTTATTATTTATCATAAAGACGTCGGACCACTTGGAATGGAAGCGTCTACCTTGGCCGAACAAAATGACATAAAGGTCAAAGGTCAAGGTCATTTGGGAATCTGTTAATTAATGAATTATCATATCATTTGATACAGAATTTTAGTAAGGGTTTCAATAGCTTGCTGGATTGCGCAATAAGGTATTCAATTAGGTCAGCCAGGTATCGCATCAAGTCCTGTGGTTACTCAAGTGGAAATTGTTTTACAGTCAACCCATTCATATTATACAAAGACAGCTAGCCTCTAGAACACGCTCTTCTATTGTTAGGTTTTCTGTTTATATGCTTGTGTAAAGAATATTCACTTGGCGAGCAAATCAATTTTGTTCTGAGTAAATGGGAAAAAATTCAGAAAAAGTAATTCAAAAGATATCTACGATAAACAACGGAATTCTTAAAGCAATCATGGCTTGAAATACAAAATAATCTCTTAAAACTCATTTATGGCTTTGCAGTATTCTAATTTTCTAGTACAACATATAACACAGGTATACTATTTTTGTATACCTTTCTGAGCAATCTAGCAATTTATTAAAAAAATAGTAAGGTGGAAAGACCTCTAATTGTTCAAGAACAATTAGTCTACTAGTTTTTCTTTTCTATTTTCCTTGGGACAACTTTTTTATTGCTAGACATATTGAAACAATTTTTTCCTTATATTATTGACCATAAAAAGTTATGGTACCAAATGACCCTTTGCTTAATAACTCCCAGAACTTACAAAGTTATTGCCCTTGTGTACGAAATGTTTGTTATCACTACTTATCTGAAACCATAAGAGATAGAGACTTGGAACTTTTACCAATGTCTTCAGTACACATAGAGGGTTCTTCAATCTATTCATACCGAAAGGATCTGAGGCCCTTTTATAGTAGTTATTGCCCCTGAAAGTATTTCAATTTCTATAAAATCACTTCCAACTTTTTCATTATTTATCGTAAAGACTTCGGACCACTTGGGATGGAAGCGTCTACCTTGGCCGAACAAAATGACATAAAGGTCAAAGGTCAAGGTCATTTGGAAATCTGTTAATTAATGAGTTTTTAGATCTCTTTTGTTTAGGGTGGTAGTCAACAACTTTTTCATGGATATAGTAGGGCTTCTTAAGACATTTGAAAATATAACCTTTTAGCCCCTACCTTGAAACAATTATAGAGTAATTGCCCCTATTGTACGAAATGCTTGTTATTGCTACTCCTCTGAAACCATAAGAGATAGTGACTTGGAACTTTTACCAATGTATTCAGTACACTTAGAGGGTTCTTCTATCTATTTATACCGAAAGGATCCGAGGCCCCCTTCTAGTAGTTATTGCCCCTGAAAGTATTCAATATTCTATAAAATCACTTACAACTTTTTTATGATTTCTCGTAAAGACTTCGGACTACTTGGGATGGAAGCGTCTACCTTGTCTGAACAAGATGACATAAAGGTCAAAGGTCAAGGTCAAACCATAAAAAACTAGCATATTTAAGTTTTTAACATTTTTTTATTCAGTAACGCAGATAAAATGTTTAATTAATTATATTGAAACAAAACATAAAAAATAATATAGGTGGAAAGACCTCTAATTGTTCTAGAACAATTAGTCTACTAGTTATACATGTATTTTGAAGTGAATCGCCAAGAGTAATGGGGAAGAAACACATGTAAAGTTTTAAATATCTAGTATTGTAGTATTTTGACGATCATTCCTATCAAGTTTATTAAGCTTAAATATGATTAGAGATGCTTAAATGGTTGTTTAAAATGATAAAAACTTTGAAATAGTGTAAAGTACTAGTCAGACACTAGGTTGTCAGATCAATTTATACTTTGCCGGATTCATTAGAGTCTGAGTCATCTATTTCATATTTAGATATTTTACTAGAAAAAGACGTTAACGGTAACATAACAACTACTCTCTTTGATAAACATGATGGCATCAATTATTCTATCGTTATAACTTTCCTTAGTTACGTAGCAATATACCTTTATCACCTGCATATGGAGTTTGCTTGCTTGCTTTTTTGGAACATTTTATTGAAGCTCTTTTAAAATGTCACATATATATGGTATTAGTACAAAAGAGTAAATCTATAATAATTTGCAAAAGAGTTATATACGAGAGATAGAAAGAAAAAAAAACATATGGAATTTTTTTCTCTTGTTTAATTCAATACGCAAGGGCATGCTCTACTTATGAACAATTTCTAATTTTATTTTTTTACGAGGCAAGCTACTGACAAAAATACTTCCGCTTGGTCGAATGCTGACTGAGTTTTTTATTATACTTATTGTAAGGCCATTATTAATCATCGAATTGTCTACGGGGTTTTCCGTTTTCCCGATTACGACTAAGAGCACACGGCGGGTGTGACCGGTCAGCAGCGGATGCTCACTCCTCCGTGGTACCTGATCCTACCTCTAATTTTCTTATAGAGGTCCGTTTTCGCTCTGCTCCTGTTTTGTAATTTTCCTTTGGACTTTTGGATTTAAACACTGTCACCACCTGATCCTGTCTTTAATTTTTGTAGAGATTTTTGTTTGCTCTGCCCCTGTTTTGTATTTTTTCCTTTGGGCATTTGATTTTGAACACCGTTCGTAATTACCATATTTTACTTAAACCAATTTTACTTTCTTATCTTAACGTCATGCGTCTAAAAATGATGAACTTAAAGTATATGAATCGTGAAATATTTCATATTTACTTATGAACTTTTCTTCGAGTCATTTAAAAAATAAATATTTTTTGATATTTTAAGCTTGCTTATGTTGCATTACAGAATTCAAACAATCGCAATTGGTATATCTGTTTTAATTAATTGCATGGCTATTTGTGAAAATAGTAGCGTTTTTTATCGTTTAGGCAGAATATAAAGGATGTGATAAAACATCTAAAGGTTAATGCAAATTGTCATCTCACGGCTAACACAACGAAGTTTCGAAGTGGCTCTATCGGGACACCATAATCCCATACTCTCGATTAATTTTGCATTATTTTCTGCAACATCCTCTTTGTTCATAGGATATGAATATCTTGGTCTTTTTTTTTCTTTTGGAAAGTTTTTTTTAAAAATTTCATTTTTTCTGGGGATTATTTTCAAGGGCCAGTTTTCAGAGAGAAATACTTCTCTATCGAGATTTTTAGAGGAATATTTTTAAAGGGGGAATTCCACTCGACAGGACCGGAACCGTAACTGTAAAAAAGATACGGTTTCGGTACAAATCTGGCCATGCACTTCACTGAAGTTGTAAAAAAAAATTAAGTCATGCTTTTAATATCGATTTCAATTCTATTTACTATCCAATATTATACATTGGCATGTAGTCATGAATACAATTACTAGTAACGTACAAAAAAAAAACACACTCCATTTAGCATATCGGTTTCTAGTATGTTGGAGTTTTTCCTTTTCTAAAATCAAATGCACTGAATTGTTAAATCTCACGATGTAAGACTTTTTTTGCATATGACATCCTAAATGCTAATTGTGATCTCATGAGTTCAGTTGCAAAAGACATCAATTTCAGAGGAATTTTTTTCAAACAATATAGACTACATGCATTGCAAAGATTTTATAAGAAAATTGAAATTACCGACTGTTGTCGACACTGCTTTTGAGAAGAAAATAACCCCTAAAACAAGTAGTTTTAAGAATATTTTCTGTTTAAAGTTTAGAAACGTATTAAGTTTATGACGTATTTCCAGAACTGTTGTCTTTTATACCATATGTTTTTTATGATTGGTTACATTCATATGTTTAGGTCATTTTAAGGTATATTCAATCTTTATAAAAAAAATCATATTCTCAGGAAATAATAAAAGTACCTTCTACTTCAGGATATTACCTTCGCACTTTGATACCACCTCCCGATTGCGCTTGAAAAATAATAAATCATTGCGAACATACTAGTATGTCGCACGTTTTTACAGTACATAGTAAGATTGATCAAAAGTAAAAACTTTGATTGTTTTGTGGGAGATAAACATAACGTCCTCTCATTGTTAAAACACACACCGTCCTCTCACGGCTAACACACCGTCCTCTTATGGCTAACACACCGTCCTCTCAAGTTAACACAACGTCCTCTCAAGGCTAACACACCGTCCTCTCAAGGCTAACACACCGTCCTCTCAAGGCTAACACATCGTCCTCTCAAGTTAACACAACGTCCTCTCAAGTTAACACAACGTCCTCTCAAGGCTAACACACCGTCCTCTCAAGTTAACTCTCAAGTTAACACAACGTCCTCTCACGAAACCGGAACGTCCTCTAAAGCATAGTGAAAATACCATGCTTTAATAACCTAGATACTGCATACTGCAACTTCCCATCGTGTAACTAGAGCCATTTCTTATAAAAGTACCGAATCTTGAAAAAATAGCTCAATTAGAAAGTATGGTCCTCGGAGGAAGGTGGGGTGTCATAGTCCTCGCATGGTCGGTAATGCATGTGTGTGTGTGTGTGTGTGTGTGTGTGTGTGTGTGTGTGTGTGTGTGTGTGTGTGTACAGGAAAATATATATATATATATATATATATATATATATATATATATATATATATATATATATATATATATATATATATATATATATATATATATATATATATATATATATATATATATATATATATATAATACATGTATGTTTATATTTTTGTACCTCCGACCCAATTTATATGAACAATGTCATGTTTTAACTGTCCTTTTGTACCATATGTTAAGAATGGTTTTGAACAAGAAAATACCGGTACATACTAAATACAGGGTTGGCAGGGAAATACCGGTGCTGGGAATTGCCAGTGGTAAATACCAGTATTTCCTGTACTGGTAAATACTACAGATTTTTACTAAACTGGGAAATACAAATTTGTTTGATTTTTTCAATGTAAAACATGTGTTTAGCAATTAAGATATAAGCAGCTAGTCAAAGCATAAAAACACAATTCGACATGCTTTGCCATATTTCACTGTTTGTAATAGGAATCTTAAATTCACATTATCATCTATTCCCAAAAGCATCCAAAAGCAGCTAAAGTACTTAGTTTCAGTCCAGCTTTTTCAACCCGAAGGGCAAAGATTTCTATTTAAAAAAAATATAAACATTCAAAGAACAAAATAAACTTAAATGCTATGATTTCTATAGTTGTTAGTTATCATGGTTACCAGCAATAATCAAACAATCGCATAATATTACATTATTTAAATAAATTGACTCTTGACAGTTTTATGCTCCTGTTTTAGGAGATACAATGTATTTACTTAATAGACACAGCCACACTTAATTTTTCACTATTTTTTTTGGCAAGCCCATTAATCAATATATCAAAGAAACTAGAAACTATAACTTTTGGTTTCATGTTTATGATAACTGCATAGATGTTAAGACCTATACCTGACTTAAGTCTTAAATCAATTAAAACTGATTATTCATATGCCAAATTCATTAATGGCTAGTCAAAATGAGTTCTTAAAATCGAAGGCAATGATAAAATGTCATAGTAAACAAGATGTGTTTTATAATTGTCTATATTCAAAACAGATTTGATAAATTAACTCAATATGAAGTATACAGCATGTATCGTTGTTCTGTGTTTCCTAGGAGGTACCAGTAATTCCTCAGAAATACCAGTATTTCTCACCGTCTTGGAAAATATGAGTATAGCCCACATTTTTTGCTGACTCTGACTAAATAATTCAGACTTTAAAACATTTTTAGAGTGGGTTATATAAGATTCAACATCCAAATCACGCACAAAAATAATCTGTAAAACTGTTACAGACTCACTTGTCAAATAAATTGTATTGACTTGTAAACCACCAACCTTTTTTCCATTAGGATTACAGTAGAGGACCTACATGTACATATAATAATCATAAGACTAGACATCATTTAATGAATTCAGACATGTAGCATAAGGAGGATTTGGCCAAGTGGCCCCCCCCCCCTCAATCTTTTGTCCCAGCAAAGATTTTTCTTTAATTTACATAATATGGAGATGGCCCTCCACATTTTTGAGACAATGTAAAAAAAGGGGAAATAAGAAAATGAAGAGTTAAAAATTGAAGTTATAGGTACAAAATATTGAAGTTATTAGTATATTATGCTAAGCTGTGCTCTTTAAGCTTTAAGCTATCTTTAAGCACCTTTAAGTTATCTTTAAGGAGAACTTAAAGATGGTCATTCATCCTGTGAAAAATGGTGTTACAAAACTAAAATTAACACTGATGATAAAATTGATTGAAATATTATTAATTTCATTTACAATTATTTGCAGAGCTTGATCACCAAGGTGATTGAAAAATATAACTTGAAGGACTCAAAAGACCCTCATCTGCCAACAGCAATTAAAGACATCATGCTGATGCTTGGAAAATCATTCCCATCACCTCAGACAACGGACAATGAGAAGAAAGTTAAAAATAGAATTTTGAAATCACTGGAGTAGAGGAGATATTACTCCAGAAAAAGGTACATAAAACATTCAATCTAAATGTACATTATGAACACATGTCAAGTACACATCTGATTACTTGATATTTCATGCATTTTATGGATTTTTGAGATGGTTGAGGGTTTGTTATTGTCATTTTTTTCATTGAATTATCGTTATATTTCAGGGCCTCTGCAGTCTCCACTGGAAAGTCAATTCGTGACTTAGTAAAGAAAAGACGGTATGAAGATATCAGCATGGATAAGGAGAATCTCCTTGAAGAGGATCTTCATGATGTGTAAGTATATCAAAAGAAACACTGTCATAGAGTATGTAGAGTATACAATGTAATTCTTTTTAGACTTTTCTATGATCATATATAATTTATGATTCCAATATGATAATTAATATTTAGATTATAAAAGATGTGTTCTATTTACAATATAATATATATCAATTGTGCATATACATAAGAAATATGAATACAATGTAGTTCTATTTGTTGAATTAAAATATCTTTTTCTTTGCAGTGGATGTGACAACCGCGCATTTGAGGATGACACAAGTGACAGTGATGTCCGACTTGCAGAACTTGTGAAGAAGAACAAGTGAAAAGTGACTTGAACTAAAAGACTAAGTGTTTGCTGTATCATCAAATGATATTTAACTAATGAGTTATCATAAATTGTGAAAATGTGCTTTTCATACAGATCTGTTAATCCCAATTACTGTTGATGAAATTTAATAAATATAAATCTAAACATTATGTATTACTGCAGTTATGCTTTCCAATATTTTATTGTAAGATTCATGAAGTGCATGCTATAAGACTCTATACAAAAAATCTGGTCCATACATTTTACAACAGAACACGCTAGGAAATGTATCAATCTGAAATTGATAATAGCTATACTCCAGTCAATCTTGTTTATACATAATATACAACCACACCAGTGATTACATAATCAGTTTTCGCTCCAAAGCACACAATATACAAGTATTGGTAATAGTCAGTAAATAGGTGGTTAAAGATAATGCAGACCAATTAACTTACATGCACACACTGTCAAACAGAAGTAATAATCTGTTTGTAGCTTAGTATGATTCTAACCGATAGTAGAACTACAGACTTAACAATAGGAGTTATAAAATTATGAAATGTTGTCATATTTTTAAACCGAGATTAAACAATCAACAATAAAATTAACCCAATTCTTCCTAGTAGGCTTTGTCAATATCATTTAAAGTTTACAATATGTTAATTCCATGTAATACATGTATGTTCTCTGTTTAATGTACATATCAAAGTACGTAGCTCATTTGTTAAATATATGAAGTGGTATCCTCTGTGATTTTCCTGTTTATTGTATTTATGATGTACCTTTAGTACCTAGGAGCTACATGGCTCCTTTGGTCAATGAAGAAAGTCATAAAGAGCCTTCCCCATCTATTTACTCAACACCCGATTATGTACATGTACAGACTAGGCTACATATAATTATGAAATTGTCACAGCAATGTTTTAAAATTTTCTTTGAAATGCGCGCATGGATGGCGACCATTACTACAATTAATGCTTTACAAATAAGTTACCAATGGACGTGAATTGATCCGATAAAAGTTTTTTTTATTTTATATTTATACCGTACTTAACAGAGAAAACTCGGAAATGTTAAAAAGAGGAAAATATGTACACTTTGTCATGCTTTGCAGAAAGTCAAGATTCTCTCTAAAACATATACTCTGGCGATTAAGAAGCTAAGCAGAAAACAATCTGAAAACAATAAATACGCATCTCAAATAGGCTATTTCTTTCTTACCTTATACACTGTTGTTGCAATACAACGGGTTCATAATGCGAAATCTCGATCCCGAAGAAATAAACAAACGCACGAAATAAACCGAAGATCGATTTGAATATGTTGATAAATATCAGTATAAAATCACAAAACCAAAATTATCTAAATATTCTTAACAGATTACGTCTCCTTTGGATATGATTTTAATTTCGTTTTAAAGCTTAAAAATCAATATTATTATACGTTAATGGCATTATACATGCCGCATCATATGTGTTGGCCTTTCATGTAATTGTTGTTAAGTTTCAAATTTATCATTTGAATGAATAATAATAGTTTAAAATTGATTTTTTAGCTGTACAGGGGATGTCAGGGGTAGGTACAGGGGATAACAGGGAGTGACAGGGGTTGTCAGGGGCGTACAGTGGGAGTCAGGGGCTTACAGTGGCACACAGGGGATGTGTACAGTGGCGCACAGGGGACGACAGGGTGTACTGGGGATGTGTACAGGGGCACACAGTGGATGACAGGGTATACAGGGGCTCTGTACAGGGGCACACAGGGGATGTACAGGGGATGACAGTGAAAACACAGGGGGTGACAGGGGAAGACAGGGGATTTTCATACGGACAGGGGATTTTGAAGTCAGTAGTGTTAGTTATAGCATTTTTTGTGGCTGGGAGACCCCTTTTTGTTCTATATAATTTCTTTTTTTAGTGAACTATTTGTGAGTCCTCTAGCCACCTTTGGTGTAGTTAATAATGCTCTAAAGTTTTGTGATATTTCTATATGAACGAAACTATTACGAGGTGTTACTGTCTTTGTTACACTGTTGAGAAAATGAAAACAAACGATCCTATATGTTGCCTTAATCGGTTGAAAATAAATTTTTACATAAATAACATTTAGAACAAAATTTTAAAAATCATAAAAAAGCAAAAAATTCACAACGCCGATTTTTTCCCGCTTCCGGTAACGACTAGAAGTAACAAACAAGAATCTCATACCCATAGTTTTAAATTATCGTTCGTAACTTAAACGATTTTACATACTTTTGCTAGATAAAATCACTTTATTTTAAGAAGGCTGGACAGTCAACAAATTATCTATCAGATCTTCCTTAAATATTTAGGAATGATATGTTTAGCCAGTAAAATAAAACTCCAGATAGTTAAGCTTTAAAATTTTAATGTTTTTCTTTATCGTTATACAGAGCTCTTCTTCCCATCAAGAAGATTAAGGAGGATGGATGGTCACCAATTTAATCATTAGATCTTTTTTTAGATATGAATTGTTTCAAAAGTTATTAACTATATTGTAGTAAAAAGGTCATATATTTTACTTTGAAAAGTTTGGTATTTTCCTGTATTTTATATGGAGCTCTTCTTTTAAAGGAGATTAATATAGTCTAAAAATGGCCATGACCATCGAGCCCTTTTAATAAAATCTAAAAATCATAAGTATCATTTTTCGGTAAATCACACGCATTTTCACTTTAATGTTTTTCATTTGTCATAGCAGTAATGGCAGAAATAATTAATTATATAATTTGTTAGATAAAGCGCAAATTTTTCTAATCTTCCAATAATGCTATAACCAGTTAAATAAATTAAATTGCAGCAATAATTGATTTTCTGAGCGCAATAATCGAATTATTATCACCTCTTATTCTATAATTAAAATACTGCATGGATTTCATTCCACGAAAGTGCAGAGGTATTGCATAATTGATCACTTTCAATTATTAAAAAATCATAAGTATTATTAGGACGGATGCGCGGCTAGGCAAATTTATTATTTAAGAAAGCAACATTCTATTTCATCAGTAGTGTCTCAATTCTGTTAAGGTCATGTTTACACCTTACAGCTATCAGTTATATAAACAATAATGTTAATGGGTTTTATAGTATATTCGAATTTACAAACACATTGAAATAACTAACAGCTTATTAGCAATATACTCCTCGCTAATTCTACATAATTAGAAAATAATTCACGATACCTTAAATTTACTTTCAATTTTTTCGTATGAAATAATTGAATTGTCTTTATAATAAATTAATTTTGTTTAACTTTACATATTTTACATATAGTGTATATTTCCCCTTATGTTTGCATTGGAAATATGCGACGCTCAATTTCCTATGAAAAGACTTCGGCGCATGAGCACAAATAACAAACATCATCACGCATTTTGAATATATTTATTATTGTACGATTAAATGAAAGGTTCAAACTTACATAGCCAATTTGATGTGTACTTCTGTATATATTCAATTTGTCTGCACCGCCTTTGTGTGTTATAGGACCGATGACATCCAGAAATAAGTATTCAATCCTCCAGGAAGATAAACTGATATATTATATTGTTCTTTTGTTATTCATCTTAAACACTGCTTGCTCATAAAACACATATTTTTTATTTGTTTTATAATATCTACTGTTTCTATCGTTTACTGGTGCTGTCACGGTTTAATATTTTGGACATTTTCTAATCATTGTGTTTTATTTCTCCGGACTTAGTGTTGTTATAAAAATTGTTATGAAATTTCACCAACTGTTGTAAACTTTCTCAAATCCGCGCAACCTTATTCACAACTGAGGCACGACCAGAGTTGGACAGAAACTCTCTTACTTGACTTTTGTGTATATTTAAGGTATCCGATCCATAATAGCCCCAGATTCATTGAATCTGGATGCATAACAGATATCTATGGGCTTAATACTCAGTATACTTGGAATATTTTTTTTAAGTTTAAGTATCAATATGTAAGAGCGGAATGTGTCTTAATAAATGACCTTTTCCTTTTCTTGAAGAGTTGCTTACCTTCGTTTTTGCTCTATAAAAATCAATTCTTAAAGAAATCTATATGGTATAAAAAAATTCAACATTTTTGTATTTCTAATGATTAAATACACATCTTTCCACCAAAGCATTTATTGATTTTCTTAGCATTTACTTTTTTATTTTTTTAAAAAATATGCTTGTCCCTATAGACCTTAATGCAATATTCATTTAATATTTTTGAAAATTTCTCTCGGTAAATCTTTTTCTACTCTAAAATGCTTTGAATTACTATCAGAGTATTTAATACATGGTAGATATTCAAGGTTAGAAAAATTGGGTCCTAATATGGATCGGATACCTTAAGGAATAAGGAATCATTCTTTATCATTATTTATCATATATGAGGTGATAATTTCGGTCGGGGTGTAATCAAATCCAATAAAGTCCGAAGGGCTTTATGATAGATTTGATCACGCCCCGACCGAAATTATCACCTAATAATATTCAATATTAAAATTAGAATATTAAGTATGCGAAACCCCGCTTGCGCTCCAATACATCATTTGAATTTATTGGACTGTATAGTACAAAATCGATTCGTAGTAATCAAAATTTTTGTAAAGGACAGTACCTCACTACACCTTCACTTATACTTTTTAAGACACTACGTAACAAGATGGTGATTTAAATGTTTTGTTAAGTTGTTTGTAAAAATCGATTTGGTTGTTTATCGTCATAGCTCAGTGGTTAAAGTATCGATTTTGTGAACCGCAGATTATGAGTTCGATTCCGCTTGGGGTTTTTGAATTTACTGAATTGAATTTTTGAAAATATATATCATTTTTATCCAAAATTACCTTTTTTGGGCCTATTTGACGTATTTACTTCGTATTTATCATGATATCTATCATGATCAGGTAAATTTCTGATAATTTGAGAAACTATTACAAGTGTATTGTAGTGAGCCACCTTGATTGAACTTATTGAACTAAAACAGCTATACTACAGATCTTAAAATGGAAATGTGCAAAATAAGTATCAGTTATTTCTCCTTCATTTGTTTTTAGAGGCAAACAAAGATTTTTCATTTTTCATTTTGTTGGCATTACAATGCATTTTTAGGGTTGTATATCATCTATGCAATGCTAAACACATTATTTTCTTTTCTCTACATGTAAATTATAAACATTTTGCAACAAAAATAATAAATAATATTTATGTATTACAACACCATGCACTGTCAGAAATTAACTATAGTGGAGGTATCCATTATTTTTTCTGTTTTCAGGAAATCGGTATGTTGTTGTACTGACTGACTACCTGACGAAGTGGGTTGAGGCAGAGGGTATTCCTGACAAAAGTGCGAAATCAGTCATGTCCGTTTTTATAAAATTTGTTTGTGCACATGGTGTACCAAATATCCTTATTACCGACCAAGGCAGAGAGTTTTGTAACGAAATAAATGATGCTTTTTGTGAGCGAATGGGAATAGAGCACAGAGTTGCAACATCTTACCACCCGCAAACCTGTGGTCACACATAGAGGTTTAATGGAACTCTTTGCACTATGCTAGCCAACGTTGTTAATTTAAAAAGTGATGATTGGGATGAACAAATACCAATGGTACTTTTTGCATACAGAACAGCTAAACATGATTCCACGAAAATGGATCCGTTTTCGTTGGTTTATGGACGACAGGCAAGATTGCCTGTAGAACTAGATCTCCCTGTTACTGATAGTTCTAGTGCCAACATAGAAGACAAAGACCTTGCATTAAAGCGACGCGCCGAAGCGTTTCTGACTGTCTCTGAGCAACGAAAAATTGCCAAAAAAAGAATATATGATGCACAAAAAAAAGCAAAAGAAGTACCATGACAGGGGTGTCTGTAATGAAAGATTTAAGAAAGGGGAAAATGTTCTTCTTCACAATACAAGCAAAGTCAGCCGAAAGGGTGGGAAACTTGAAAAGAAATGGCTAGGGCCATACCAGATAAGTAATGTAAAAGTTCAGAAAAACGGCGTGTGCGTTTACAATTTGCATGGTTTGAAGGGAGCTGTCAACGAAGGCAGGTTCGCGGCTATGTTAAGGCTGCCCGAATTGATGTGTAGAAAGTCAATTGTCTGAACTTCATACGATATGACGTCATAATTAACTTTGACGTCACGATCTGCATTCCTTTCGATAGTTCTCAGGGAATGTATCGCAACGAAATAAGTGAATTTTACTGAATATTATAAAACCGCGGGATTCCTTTACATAGACGCTGTTTTAAATACTAGTTATACTTAATTCAATATTATCATTACTTAGTATAAAAAATCGGCAGTTTTTAAGCCTCGTATTAGGTAAATGAATATTTATAAACTAATGGTTTGGAGACTCGCCCTGCTCCGTGTAAACTAATGAATGGAGATATTTTATGCATGTAAAAAACAGCCTGGCACAAGTGAAAGGTGAATACAATCTTTGTATTTTTTGCGTGAAACTGGTAGAGAAAATAAGTACCAATATGAATCATGCTGGGGGAAACCTACCAATTTACCCAATGCTGTGTAATTCGAGCTTAAAAAGTAAAAATGTGCCTAATTTCGATGATGGGGCGCAATGTTTTGACAATATTTCAAATAAACGAAATATTTATATGAACCCCCAGCAAGAACTGCAAAACACATTACTTATCGAAGGAATTTTAATAAAAATATATTTGATTTAATGCCATTTATCACCTGCGCCGCTGCGATTTATAAAGATCATACGCTGTGTTAGGATACGCACGTCACATGCTTAAGAACAACATATGACGTCACAAAAATACATCAAATATATTGTTGGATATCGCTATTTATTAAGGTAACAAAGATTTAAAGAAAATCGCCCGGTTAAAGTGTTTATTCGATAATTAAAACAGTATCGTTTTCCGATATGAATTTAGCTTTGGACAGCCTTAACATAGCTGCGTTGAAAAAATACAAATCCTCTGATAACAATTGCACAGAAGTCTCAAGTGATGACACCATCTTGTATTACAAAGAAGAATCCCAAGGCCCCTGTAAAGATTCTTCAGAAGACGAAGAAAACAAAAGCTTTCGAACTTTTGTATCATCGGATGATGAAAAACCCTATGCAAAGCAAACCAGTTATAATTCTGAGGAAGAGGTCAGAAAACCCCCAGTAAACTTTAATGATGAGTCAAATGGTGAAGAGGACTCGGTAACATGCACTGTTAGAGAATCTGATTCCTCAAAGCATTTATTTGTATGTATTGATAGCAAATGGCAGATTCAACATGCAAAACATTTGGTGTGAATGTGAAAAACATGCATTGCCAATCACGTATACATGAAATGGCAAATGACGCTAAACCCTCGAAAGTGGTTCCGATGCGAGGAGATGGTAATTGTTTATTTCGAGCCTTAAGTTACATTCTCTTTGGCTCACAAACACACCATGTCATTGTTCGATATTACCTTTTGTAGTATATGAAATCTCATGACGCAGAATTTTCTTCCATTGCCGAGAAGAGAAGTGTAAATCAGTACATTGAACATTCGAAAATGGGAAAAGTCGGAACTTGGGGGACTGAAGTTGAAATTTTTGCCTTCGCCACAATGATGGACACTTGTGTCTATGTATATTGCCAACAGGGTACTTGCAATAATTTGCCAAAAATGGGATGGTCTTGCTATTCTCCTATTGGCAAACCATCCAGGGTCAATTCAGAGTGTCATGTTTATTTACAGAATGTTCATGCTCATTTTGAACCGGTGTTTGAAGTGGAATGTAAAAATGATGATGCCTGCTTCTGGAAACAGCCTTACTTTGCCATAAAAAACTTCCTGCCTGAAAAGTATCATCAATACTTTTCCAAAGACCTGTTAGATGCATCCCTTGTGGACAACCATGCAGACGAAGAAATGTTACAAAACACTGGATCTTACAAAACCATATTTGTCAAACCTTTCACGTGCAAAGCTTATGATATCTCCGGAATAATTGAAATTGCTAGAGAGATGGATGCAAATATTTTTAACATTCTTTGTGACCATTGCGATTTTGAAATCAAAGCTGTGTCTCGATCAAAATATGACTGAAAAGTAAATAAAACAATTTCTGATTAAAACGTTTTAGTCTATAAGAGGAAGTTCAACATTTTAAATTATTTTCATATTAAAAAACGTTTGTATTTATTATTTCCTTCATATTAAAATTTTTTGGGCTTTAGGCAAATGCAAAAAGATCAATGAAATTTTTCATTAAAGTACTATAAATCTGTGCAACCTAGCAATCGTGTATGAAAATTGAAATAACTGTCAAGAAAGTAAAAGCAGCTTTTTTATCATAGTTAATTAGTTTATTTACATTTTCGATCCTTAAATAAAATTTGTTATTCACAATTTGTGCAAAAAATTAAAACTGTCGATGCAGTATATTGCTTATAAAAATGTTAAGATATGCAAGTAAAAAGGCTTATACGAAGGGGCTTCACAGTGAACTCTGTCTACGAGATTTTTGTAATCAGTTGACCAGACTATGAGAACTAAATGTATGAAGACAAGTTGTTTATTGGTAACTTGTATTATACACTATTCTTGTCCTTCTGTCGAATAAATACCGTTTACATCTGTATAACTGCCGCCATTGTTGTGGCAAGGATTGCAACCACAGATCTATCTGTTGAAAAGATGGCATTTGTTGACGTGCTAAATGATCTCCTTGAAAATGTGTAGAATCAAATTGACAACATTAAATTTTCTAACAATCTACACATTATCAGACAATTTGTCATCACTTTCTAACGATTATAGTAATAATAATACATTTACGTATGAATCGGACAAAATAATTATAGAATAGTATATTGCATTTAACTTTTTTAAGTCGGCTGAATTGAATGTCATGATGTTGTCTAGTCGGATAATTATGACCCCTGTCATTAATAATGCTGTCAGATATATATTTTCGAGAATGTCTACTATTTTACTAGTTAAAATACATGTATGTTGGACTCGTATATCGATTTGTTATTTATAATGACAAGTTCATTTTAATTAGGGGACAACCATTTGACTCAGAGGAAGGGAGGGGTATCCGAAGCGGCTGTCTACTTATATAAAGAAAAAAAAGAAAAAAAAATCAGTTACAAATAGCCATGAATTTCAATCGATGAGAAAAAAATTAAGCTGCAAATCCTAATAGACGTGCCATGTGCGGGTCCGAAAATCCCCCAAATTTTATTTTATTTGATAAAGAATCATCATTAATACGCAAAAATCAAAACCGATAAATGCCGTAAAATTAAAAACACTGTCATTGTTATTGACATCATGTTGCCTCAAACATGAAAATAAGTTAACCGTGTATTGCTGGACATTGGGTGATCTCGGACGAAATTTTACTTATTATTCTGGGAAAATTAACTTTCAAATTTAATATTTGATAAGTAGTGTCGTAATATTTTATTTGTATATACAAACATCCAGTAAATTCAAAATTTGCAACATGACAGTAGATACAGATCAGTCTCATAGAGCAAATTTCAATGAAAGAGATATAAACAAAAATAATTTGTAGTTTGGGTAATTTTTCAACAGGGTCAATTTTCCACGTGTAGAGGTCTTCAGCAATTAAAAAAATATATATCAAACCGTTGAAAAATGACCCCGGGTATAAATTTCACGACTTTTGGTCTCAGTTTTCAACGTTGAAAAAGCACCCGCGGGTCAATATTCAACGTTGAAAAAATGAACCCCAGGTCATTTTTCAACCCGGGTCAATATTCTTCGTTAAACTCTCCCCATAAGTTTACTGGAATTAGTTTGACAATGACATTATGAGAATGTTTTGAGTCACAACTTTTTTTGCTACGTTTGATGTAGTCTTAATTTTTTGTATATGTGTCCATATAAAGAAAATAGGCTTAAGTAGATCATCGTTATAAACAAGTTGTTTATGTAAATTTTACTTTTAGGAATAAAATGATCTTTAATTTAAGAAGCAGTTTTACCCATAACTTTCTACATATTTAATAGCTGTAAAACTGACTTTAAATGGATATACGCTGAAGGAATACATATCCTGAAGGCTTTCACACCAGTACAAAATAATCCCCGCCGTCACCTGAGATTAAGCACCCTGTGAATCTCGAGCCTTAAGTTGTTTGCATGATTATGTAAGTATCAATATGTATTGATTAAAACAATATTTCTGAAATGATATCCCGTTCAGTGTGTCTTTTAAGTGCAAAAATTAATTTATAGCTCAAACTAAAACAAATACATTAACTCAAGTGATTAAAATAATTGAATTACAAAAATAATATTGATATTAAATGGCAGAAAGGGCTTTAATAAGCAGTAAGAGACTGCACAGGGGATGACAGGGACATGTACAGGGGAATATAGTGGGTTACAGGGGTTGACAGGGCGTGCAGGGGTGACAGGGGCTTACAGTGGCACATAGAGGATGCGTACAGAGGCTGACAGGGGATTGCAGGGTGTACAGGGAATATGCACAGGGGCTGACAGGGGGTGCACATAGATGACAGGGAAATTACAGGGGTGACAGAGGAAGGCAGGGGATTTTCATATGGACTTTTTTAGAGTCAGTATTGATTTTTATAATATTCATTGCTCTGAGATATCATTTCCCCCGTGATTTCCCACCCCACCCCCTCCCCGAAAAAGCAAAAAAATAGTAAAATAGTTTGATAACTGTTGAGATCCGCACCCAAAAACTATAATAAGTTTTGTTCTTTGTGTCATTGCGTATCAAATACGCTTTGCCCCCATGAGACGCACTGACTTTTCCAAAACCTTATTACAAATCAACATAACATTCAAAATCATATTCTAAGAGATGATATGTCTAGTGCTTAAAATGTAAGAGCAGTATGAGAAAGCGGACGGAAGGACGGAACAAGATAACAAGTTTATCCCCGAACTTTCCATAGAAATGCGAGTACAAATGTCAAACTTGCATCAAACAGATTATCAATCAACAATTGACCAAAACTCAATGTATTTAAAATATGACGATATACCAATAGGTATATACGCATATTGGATACATAATATCAAAGTTAAGAATTAAAATTAGTATACCCTTTTAAAAAACACACATTTAAATATATACAGAGAATATTGGACTCGTGGCTTTCCATACAGATGTGTAAGTTAACATTTATTTATTTCTGTGCGTGAACGTGAATTAGGCTGCCCAAAGTTAATTCTACGTTTAACGTCACTTTTAAAATACTTCACATACGAGGGATAGCGATAAAATTAAAACAAACTTTTCAAAATTTCCAAACAATGATTTTTTTTCATTTATATTAATACAAATGCAGTGAGCGCATTCAAACTTAATGTTAACTGACTGTTTTATGGTATTTCCTATCAGTTTTAAAGACAATCCCATTAAATATCGATGCATAACTAATAATGTGCCCTAGACATATCATATTTCTAAAAATTGCAGTATTTTAGTGGAAAAAAACCTTGGAAAAAACAAAACTGAAAATTGGGGGTTGCGTTTTTATTTTTGGAAACAACAATCTAACCAAAACTTACGCGCGCGGGTAACGTGAAACATAGAATGAACTTTGGACAGCCTTAGCATTTACGTGGAATGGTGGATCCGATTCTGAATTAAGAGAATTTAAAAAGGTTTAAGAAGTTCAAGTTTTCTCTTTTCACAGGCATTGTCCTAAAAGCTTGCAGGGTAAGCTGGCGCTTCGCGCTGGTGAGGTGCGCTTGCTATTGCATGTAGCTAGAGCTTGATCTGTTAAGTTTTTTTAATTTCATTCAATTCAATCTACGCTATCCAAGATTTTCGGGCCACTCTGCTTCCCATAAACCATTAAAAGATATCCTAACTAAAACTTGTTTTGTGTTTTATGATTGGTATAATGCATGTAGCTGATTCAAACGCAACGCTTGTAAATATAGAGTGTCATCTTTGGTATAGCATTAGTAGTAAGGTATAGAGTATGGGGTCCGTATGGGGTCAATGACGTCACGGACACGTCACGACTCATCCCCTAAAAAAACCGTCTCGGGTCACCCATCCCACAAAACCGTCTGGGGTCACCCATCTCATAAAACCGTCTGGGGTCACTTTCCTCATCAAGTCGTCTGGGGTCAATGACGTCACAGCCATGTCACGACTCATTACATAAAACCGTCTCGGGTCACCCGTCCCCTAAGAGCTGACTGAGGTCACTAACTTTTGAGTCCGCAATCTATAAAGAGAGTTAAATTCTCATAAAATAAGCCAGAATAAAACGACAATGGCTGAATACAAGACTACTGAAAATGACTTAACAGAGGGAAAGAAAAATCTTAGAGATTTTTTGAAGAAAGGAACAGCTGTCAAAAAACTGATTGATAAGTATATAGTAAAACATGAGAAATCCGTAACTTGTGAATTTTGTAAAAAGCAATACTATTTGAGAATGAAATTGATACACGAGAAACATTGCCTCGTGAGATTGGCTATTGAATCCGAAGTTAATCCTCGAAAAATGTCCACATTTTGTTTGCGTGCATATGATTTTGATGACACATCTTTGGAAGAACCAGGTGACTTCTTGGAAGTCTTAAAAATAACCATGGCTGACCGCTTACCAAAACAAACTATGGAAGACGCTTATGATGAGTACACAACTGAAAGCTACTACAATAGTACAATGGAATTTTTATGGCCGGATGGAACATGGCGACGAGAAGAAAATATTGAATAGTATCCATGTTAGATATGTCGTTAGATGTCACCGCTCTTTGAGTCGTTGGGATACCTGTGGTTATAAATACTTGAAAAAAGTTCGATGTCTAGGTTATTATCAGAACCTACATACAATGGAAAAGAAAATTCAATTTGACGATAATGTGCTCATTTTTTTGGTTCCTTATGAAGAACGAAAAGGAATGTGGATGCAATGTGCAATAGATCAAGCCCATTTTAAAAGAAGAATTGAAAAAGCCGAAGTATTTCTAGCACCTGTTTTACGTCAAAAACTAAATGAGTTTAAGCTGTCTACATTCAAATTAGTCTGAAGTCAAGGATTTAATGTTAGAAATGTCTGCAGTCAAAAAACCTCTGGGGTCAAATTTGTTTTTACAAAAACACACCCCCCAAAAATATCTAGTTTTGAAATGTCTGCGGTCAATTAAATCACGTGACATTTTGTTATTAAAACCTGACACTTTTATGTAACTTGCATCAGATCTAAGCTGGTCTTAGAAGGGACAACTTCTCTTTACTAAAACAATGGAGAAAGTGCACCAAGATATCATCAAGGCAAACTACTCGACTTTGGTGAGAAACATGATGACTTCATCGGTTGCTGAACATCTATTTGCCTCGAACATTATTACCGATGAAATGAAGCAACAGATTGAAGCTGAAAAAACCAGTTATGATCGAAATAGAAAACTGTTAAGCATCATTCTGCGCAGAGGCAAAAGAGCTTTTACTGGTCTCCGAATGTCACTCTTAAAAGCCAATCAAAGAGACTTATCTAATCTTCTTTTACCCGGAAAAGATACTGTGTCTGAATACGACAAGAAGTTAGCCATGGCTAGATCTCTAGTTGTGAACATGACAGAAACACCCGATGGTGACAACAAACCAAAGAGTAAACGTACAGAACGACAAAAATCTCAAGAAGAGCTAATCAGTCTGGATGACTTCAATGAACTTTTCCTTACAGCCGTACCTTTCAAGGATGGGATCAATATTCACATTCGTCATTTTACAGAGTCAAACGGTCGCCATTTTGCAACGGAGAAGGGGGTTACATATCCGCTACCTCGATGGGTGATGTTTGAATCCTTGCTTCCCAATATAGAAAAATGTATGCAGAACAAAGAAAACAGTTGCGAAATGAAGTGGCATATTGGGGGCGGCGTTTACGTCTCCATTAATCCTGGATATTCTACAGTGGACATCAGACACTTTTGGAAGCCAGAGGATGCCGTCGACCCGGTTCCAACGAGGAAAGGTGTGGCCATGAACAAACAGAAACTGGCTAAATTGCTTCAAGTTGCTCAGGAAGTACGAGAATGTGTTCCGGAGCTGAATGACACAGAACTGTGCGCATTTAGCGAATCTCATCAAAATCAGCTGGGAATGTTAAGTTGTACAGAGTGCACTCCCTTTGGATATGAACCCGAAGAATCTAATATATCCACGGAATGTAATGTCGGTGACACAGAAGACTTATTGACAATCGATTGTGACACTGAATAAAACCAATCATATTTATGTACATACTTATATATAAAAATGAACATGTACAATTACTGCACGATTGAATAAAAAGAATTATTAATGACTTACGTTTGATTTGGTATATATAACGTAACAGTCAAAAAGTATTAATCAGTAATGGGCAGGATGGCAAAGCACACAGACTATTTAAGAAAGTTATATTACACTCCCGGAAATCCAGGGGCATTTGCAGGACCAGAAAAACTCTATCAAGCTGTAAAAGAAGATGGCAAACATAAAATTGGGAGACATAGAATTAGACAGTTTTTGAATAATGAAGATCCCTACAGTTTAATGAAACCTATACGGCGTTCCTTTCCTCGTTCAAGGGTTGTTGTAGACACCATTGACTCTATGTGGGACGGTGACTTAGCTGACGTTAGCAACCTTTCTTCAGAAAACGATGGATATAAATTTTTGTTAGTGTTAAAAGATATATTGAGTCGTTTTCTGTTCATAATGCCCTTGAAAAATAAGCAGCATCAAAGTGTAGCCAATGGTCTCAAATCGGTTTTTCAAACTGGACGAAAACCCCATACTCTGAGAACAGATAAAGGAAGCGAATTTAAAAATCGCTGGGTAAAAGCCTTTTTAAAAAAAGAGGGCGTCCATGCTATATTTACTCAAAACGAAACTAAAGCAAATTATGCTGAAAGAGTTATCAGGACAATGAAAAACCTTATGTATCGATATTTTCTTAAAAACAGGACTTACCGATATTTAGATGTCTTACAAGATTTAGTTACAAGTTACAACCAAAGACCTCACCGGTCGTTAGGAGAACGAGCACCTGCAACCGTCAATAAAAAAAATGCAGATGAAATAAGACTTGTTACATACCTCACAACAAGAAAAAAAAAAATTCTAAATTAAACAAGAATAGAATTCCTGGGTCCCCCGCCGCTCAAGCAGTATACTAGTATACTGTACTGTGGAATCATTAAATTTCGTGGGGGCCAATTTTCGTGGATTGCTTAAATTTTACTGGTTCGTGGGGACGTAATTTCGTGTATTCTCTAAAACCTACAAAGGAAATAGGATTTTATTATCCTTATTTATTAATTCGTGTAGGATGTTAAATCGTGGATGAGAGGTCAATTTTTGGATAAAACGGAGTCATTATTGTGGTCAGAGTCCCATAACTCCAACAAAAAGTATCGACCAATGCTGATTTTCGAACTTGACTAAGGTAATAGGTGTATAAACATTTGGTATAAATGTAATGAAAATCTGTCTAAATTTGTAGGCATGAGAGCGCTTACAAAAAAGTGTGACGGACGGACGCACGGACACACGGACCCACGGATCCACGGACGCCCGGCATTTCTATGTCCCCGCTCCGCGTTGCGGCGGGGGACAATAACATCAAATTGAAAAAAACAATGAAATCATTGAGCGCAAAGAATAAGATGAAATCGATATTTCGATATAAAATAGGGGATGACGTACGCATCTCACAGCTGAAACATCCTTTTCAAGAAGATTATCAACAAAAATGGACCGAGAAGTATTTCAAAGTGACACAGAGATACAAGAGAGATGGAATACCTGTGTATAAGGTAAAGGATTTAACTGATAAACCAATCGAGGGTATATTTTATGAATCAAAACTTCAGAAAGTTGTAAAGTCAGGAGATATTCTGTTTAGGGTCGAAAAAGTGTTAAAAAAGAGAAAGCGTGGTAATACAAAGGAAGTGAATGTTAAATGTGACGGATGGCCCAGTAAATTCAATTCATGGATTCTGGAAAGTTCCCTGGAGAATACCTAATAAAAGCAGTTGCCTTTTAGATTTCGTTATCAGTCAAGATGAGCCTTTGGATGGTGTTGAAGTCCACAGACAGCTCCGAATATTTTGACAATCAACCGAATTGTTTTCGAGTTCATTTAAATAAACAAATACACTTAGATGGATATTGGTCAGTTGCTTTGACAGAATTTGGTACAGAAAGCTGGGATCCAGTCAAGAAAACTCCAGAGGTATATATTTGCTGTGACATCTGTGAGGAAACCATTGTTGGTGGCAGAATTACCCCTCTTATGGCGAGTTTTTCTTGGAGAGAAACAGGAAAACAACATTACTTACACGTTAGCGTATTATATTCCCGTAAAGATTGGTCAACTACAGAAGATTTGTATATATATAATAGACAGAGCAGGCAATTCAGTTTCATTCTTAGACGGACCGGTGAGCGCTACACTTCACTTTAAAAAGTTTCCTTTCGTTTTATGATGAATAGTAAGGCGTACATCAGTGACCCTAAAATCTGGGAAGCTTTTTACAAAAACATGGCTGAGAAAAAGTTTAGTCCCTACAAATATAAACCAAAACAGATTGGAAGGGGGTGAGAAAAAAAAATCTTACATTATTCCCATTAGACCTCATTCACAGTTAGAATTTGATAATCCTATTCCGCAAGTGACACCAGTGGCTGCCGTGGAACAGAGGGCTATAACAGAAATTTAAAAGACGTTAAAGAAGGTGTTCCTTTTGTCAAAGTCAACAGCAAGAGTATAAAAAGACCATCGCAGCACTCCTCCGTCATTCCCTCAAAAATCTTGAAAACGTCAACTTCACAAAAGAGGAAGAAGAGGAAGAATTCCAAAAAACCCGGTCTTAATAAAAAGAAGAAATTAACTTTGAAGAAAAAGAAAACAGCAAACGGAAAATCTGAAAAACGGCAGACACCCTGGGTTAAAAAGGCATCAAAAAGGCAAAAAAAGACCTTCAAAATCGATAGTTACAATAACGTTTTTAAGCAGTAAGAATGGCTTTCCTCAGCAGTGATAATAAGGACATAGCTCAAACCATGGAACTTTCTCTCTTTGCGTCTCCTACTAATCAAGTAGCAGTAGAAAAAGTATATTTCACGGAAGCTAGGCCGATTTCTAGTATTAGAGTGTCAGATACCCCAATAGAAATAGTAGTGTCTGGATCAGGAGCCGAATACATTGATTTGAAGAGAAGTCGTTTGTATGAGAAAGCCAGAATATTAAAAGCGGATGGAACCGCACTGGCGACTAACGAAAAGAAGGGAATTGTCAATTTACCATTGCAAAGTATGTTTTCTCAAATGGATGTCTACTTGAACAACAAGTTGGTTTCCTTTAATACGAATAATTACCCTTGGAAGGCGTATCTGAAAACTGTCTTGTTTGGTGGAACAGATGAATTATCATCCCAAAACAGTCCGAGCTGTTTTTTAAGGACGAGGGATCTATGGCTGACGCGAACGCCTACAATGGAGGCAATGCTGGGCTAATTTTGCGCTATGGCTATACACAAGAAAGTATAGTATTTGAACTGGAGGGTAACCTAATGGAGGATATTTTTGATATCGACAAATACCTGATCAATGGCGTATATATCTACATCAAGCTGTTCAGATCTAGTGCACCTTTCGTTATAATATCAGCACAGGACTCTCCGGCTTACAAACTAGATTTACTGGAAGTGCGAGTAGATCCTGGTGTTCTGTTGAACCATAGTCAACAGATAGAGTCTACCCCTGTGAAATACACCATCTCAAGACATGAATTGAAAATGAACACCATTCCTAAAAGGTCAACCGAGTTTTACTGGGATAACATTTTCCCTCAGGCAGTACCCGACCATATTGTTGTAGGTTTGGTAGATCAGAAAGCTGTAAATGGAGATTACACAACAAATCCGTTTAATTTCGAGCATTTTGGTTTAACAGATGTAGGGACATTATTCGACAGCCTATGTCCGACTGTTTGAGGCTTCTGGAAAATGGAATCAGGACGCCGGTCTAGTAATTACTCGAGACAACTTTGGAAGTGGATACTCGCTGTTTGTCTTTTCTATAGACCCCTGCAGGTTCGGTGAAGAATATTTAAATCTGATAAGAAGAGGAAACACCAGACTCGAACTTAAGTTCAAAGAAGCTGATGAATTGATGAATGCGCAGATGCAGTAAATAATTTGAAAAATAACAAATCCCCGGGTTTGGACGGTATACCGGCTGAATTTTATAAATGCTTTTGGAAAACAATTGGACCACTCTTTTATGAAGTTTTATTAAGTATTTTCGATAAACAGGAACTACCCTTTTCACAGCGGAAAGCTCTGATCACTCTTTTATTTAAGAAAGGGGAAAAAATAATCTTAAAAATTACAGACCACTAAGTTTAACAAATACCGACTATAAAATTGTAGCTTTTGTTCTTGCCAAAAAATTACAAACAGTTATTGATAAACTAATTAGCAAGGAACAATCAGCGTATATAAAAGGGCGCTTTATTGGCATAAATGCAAGATTAATTTTAGACATCTATGAATACTGCATGGAAAACGATAAAGACGGTTTATTACTATTTTTAGATTTTGAAAAAGCATTCGATTCAGTCGAGTGGAATTTTCTTCTTCAAGTTTTAAAAAATCAATTTTGGTGAAAATTTTATTTCATGGGTCAAAATTCTTTACACAAAACCAATTTTCAGAGTTAAAAACAATGGATGGATTTCTAAAACTTGCAAAATGAATAGAGGTATAAGACAAGGGTGTCCTATCTCAGCACTTTTATATCTGTTTGTTGCGGAAATATTGGCTTATAAATTAAAACACAATTCGGAAATTCAAGGAATAAATATATTAAACATGACAGACGATATTAAAACTATTCAACATGCGGACGATATCACTTTAACCTTGAAAAATATTTCTTCTTTACATGTTGCAATAAAGACTGTTGAAGAGTTCTGTAAACACGCTGGATCAAAAGTAAATATAAACAAAACACAATGTATACTACTTGGTAGTCTGAAAGACAGATATAATAATATAAGCGGCATCGATGTAACCAATGATGTTGTTAGATGTTTGGGTATTTACATTGGACATAATAAAAATCAATGCTATGAACTTAATTGGTTACACTCTTTTCAAAATATGGAAAAACTCTTCGAGTCCTGGAAAAAAAGAAAATGAACTATATTTGGAAAAGCATGCATTGTTAATTCACTAGCTATATCTAAAGTAATTTATGTGGGTTCTATATTACCTATGCCTGACCCTGAATATATTAAACGACTGAAAAATAGCATATTTAATTTCATTTGGAATAAAAGAGATAGAATAAAAAGAGATACTGTGATTGGAAGACAAGAAGATGGCGGTATAGGAGTTGTTGATATTGTATCGAAGTTTAGGGCTTTAAAAGCTGCATGGTGTAGAATCTTGATGGACAATACAGGCATAATTAACAGAATAGTTGATAGTTATTTGAGAGTTTTAAATGTAGATATCAATTATGTATTAAACGTATCGGAGACTAATAGCTCTAATTTTAAGATCATTTCTAAACTCCCAATTTTTTATAAAGAAGTGTTTTGTAGTTTCAACGATTGTAAAAAAAACATTGACATTACTAAATTATCTGATATAAATTTTGCTAAACAACCAATTTGGAACAATAATTTGTTTCAATTTGATAATAAAACAATTTGTCATAAAAGTTGGATTCAAAGCGGCATATTGTATGTAAAGGATCTTTTTAATGCTGATGGCCAATTCAAAACACTTCAAGAATTGTCATCTACTCTAAAGCAAAAAGCTAACTGGATGTGTGAATATAGAATAGTTAGAAATGCAATATATAAAAAATCACTAAGATTTAATATGAAATGTTGTCAATATATACAAAAAGTATTCACTGGTGATTTTCTTTTTATTAATGGTTTACATTGTATCGAAGACAAAAAATGTAAATTTTTCTACGAAAATTTGTTGTACAAAAAATTTAAGCCTCCCTGTCATCAGGCATTGTTTAAAAGACTGTTTTCAGTGAAAAAAGAATATTGGTATGACATATACAAAAACAAAGTAAAAGATATATTTGACAAACGAATATGTGAATTTAATTACAAATTGCTGAATAATACAGTGTGCTGTAACAGCTTTCTTTTTAAATGCAAATATAGGTTTTCTGCTTCTTGTAATATGTGTAGCGAAATTGAAGATGTAAAACATTTGATTTTTGAGTGTGAACATGTTAAGATGATATGGTCAACTTTAAGCCTAGTTATAGGATTTGATATACAGTGGAAACATGTTATTTTGGTTTTTTACTTTGAACGAAACGCAAAAATACGATTTTTGAATACTATTGTGTCTTTCATAGCCTACAAGATATTTAAATATAAAATGTGTTGTAGATTTCAAAACAAAACAGAGACATAAAATGCATTGGTTTTTTATTTGAAAAACAATATAAGATACAATATTGATGTACTTGTAAATATTTCAAAAATACAAATGTTTAGAATTAATATTGTGAAATTTGTAGATATGCTGTAATTGTTATAATACATATCATATTACTTTATCACTAACTATCTTGGCCCGAGATAGTTGGATATTGTTAATGGGTTGTTCTGTAATGTGAAATAAATAGAAAAAAAAAAGTTCAAAGAAGCAACAACAAAAGTTTTGGTATTTGCCACCTTTTCCTCTTTACTAGAAGTGGACAAGACCCGGGACATCAATTACATTCAACCATGAACTCAAAACAGCTCCTTGATTTTGTGCATAGGGAACCTATCTTAAAAAGATTTGTAAAAGGAGTATATGCCAGTAATACCTTACCGGAAGTTGTGACTCGTTACCCTTCTGCCTTCATCATCAATGCACATGCCTTTTCCAGGAGAACACTGGGTCGCTGTAACCATACACAGTTCCTCGAAGGCCTTCTTTTTTGACAGTCTAGGGAAACCACCTGGAAATTACCAAGAGATCGAGAACTTTATTTATAAAAATAGTACACATTGCAATTTTAAATGTAAACAACTTCAACCTTCCTATTCGGATTTGTGTGAGCTTTATGTACTTGTATTTTTAATATCTAGACTGTGTCTTAAAATGTCTTTGTCGAGCGTTTATGCTTTATTTTCCAATAACATTCAACTGAATGATGACTTTGTACGTAGTTTTATGCAAGAGTATTTATATCAATAAACATGATATATGGTATTGGCGACTTTTTTTATATATAAATACTAGAAAGTGTTACAAGTCATGTCATTAAAGACACGGTAGAGGAGAAAGAAACATGGCATCGCAGACAGAATGGTGGAAAACGAAAGCATTACTACCATTTTCAGCCCCTACAACAATTTTAATATGTGGTAGTACGCAAAGCGGGAAAACACATTTCACTAAACGTCTCTTGGAAAATGCAGATAAAATGTTTTCTACCCCCGTGGAAAAAGTTGTCTATGCTTATTCTGAACATCAACCCATGTTTGATGAAATGATGTCTTGCATACCAAGACTTGTTCTTCATCAAGGTTTACCCTTAAAGGAAGATATAGAACAGTATACTGAAGCCGTAAATCACACGATAGTGGTATTAGATGATCTCATGCTGCAAGTTGCACAATCTCAAGATTGTGTACACCTCTCTACAGTGACTTCTCATCACCGAAACGTTACCACTGTCATGATGTCTCAAAACCTATATCCACCGGGTAAATATGCCAGAACCATATCTTTAAACTGTCTGAATGTAATTTTGTTAAAAAATTATCGTGATTCCCGTCAAATAATCACATTTGGTTCACAAATATTACCAGGACATGTACCCTTTTTTTAAAGAGCATACGAAGCTGCAACACGGCCAAATTTTGGCTATTTACATGTGTGTTTAGAACTTCGCAGAACCGAGAATATCTCGCATCTTGCCTGGAGAGGACATGGTGATTGATCAACCCCTATAAATGCACATACTTGATAGCAATTCCTTCATAATGCTAAAATGAATCAGAGATTACGGAAGCACCAAGCATTTTTAAATTTTATGCTACGTGCAAGCAGCGATCAGCAGAAATTAATTGTTAAGTCTTTGTCTAATGAACAGTGTGATGTGATTAGTGAAATTGCTCTGAATATATACACGGGAACGTATCTTCTGACTAAGAAGTATATAAACCAGCTGAAGCCTTATCAATCATACATTCGATCACTGGGATCAAGGGAAGTCGGTACGAAACAGAAACGTTCTATTTTATCGAAACATTTACCGATAATATCACTGTTACTGAAACCAATAGTTCGTCATTTGGAAAAATAGAATGGCGAGAGAAATGATTCTAGTGCCTAAACTAAAATATGAACATCTCCTCAAAACAATCGAGACTAATGAAGAACCTATTAATCAATACCCCGTTGATGATCACAAAAATCATAAAAAGATGAGCGACAACACATTGGACGATACAGCGAAGGGTGAATTGATCAACGACACCTCTGTGGCAACGCACTTTGAAAAAAATACGCACTTTGAAAAATTTTTTCAAAGTGCGTTAAATTTGGGAGAAAATTAACGCACTTTGACAAATTTTTTTTGGTCCAAATCAACGCACTTTGAAATATTTTTTCAAAGTGCGTTATGATTGTAGACCAACATTTTTTCACATCATGACATTTAACCCACTTTGAAAAAATAAATTCTTAATTTTTTTTTTATAACCATTTAGATATATAGTTGTGTTTATATATGAAATATTAATTGATATTTCGTTTTGAATGAAGCGATACGGCGATCCATTCTTTCAGCAAGGGAGATAATAGCGACAGATCGTATTGACAAGGACGTTTCTCATGCGCTGGTCCATACTAGATGAGCTTCCTACATAGAACATTAATCCTACTGTCCTTTACAAAAATTTAGAATATTGGGAATCAAAATTTGTACATGAAATTCATATTTCTTTTCCTTCCCAACTTCGCGAGTTATAAAGCGATGATTGTTCAAATCAATTTAACACCACATAAAAGAATAAACAATGAATTTTATATTCATGTTTTTCTTAAACAAACTAGTATTAGTATTAATAAACGTTAAAAACGTTGTTCTAACCCAGTTCATTATGTCTAAGTATAACGTCGCTAGCTTTTGAATTTAATTCAGTCGTTATTTAAATTTCGGTTCTTATATGGAGTTAAGAAGATCTTTTAGCATCAAATTATGAAAACAAAATTATAAAATGGCTCATTAAAAGAATTTATTCATTTTTGAAATCCTATTTTAACATTCTTTAAACTGTATGTACATTTCAGCCAATTGCGTTATAAAAATATAATTTTAAATTTAACACTATGTAATTTGACAGCTACTTCTGTTGAAATAGCGCTTCAATTCGAAAAGAAAAATATGACCTCGTACTAAAAATCGCGTAGACAGAGATTTTGAAATATTTTGAAATATGGATATATATTATATGTAATATAAGCGAGGGCTATTTGTTTATTTAGAAATGTATTCATTATGCACAAAACATTAACAAAGAAAGAGATACCTTACTGACATTTATGTCTTTGTTGAAATTAAAAGGAATTAATTTGATTTAGAATTACTCCTTTAAAAAGAATCGCATGTCTATACTTAAATACTAAGTCATGAGTCACATTATCTTCACAGTAGGTAAATGGCAAATATCCATTCCTTGAGCCAAAAGGATTAACTGGTAAATAAAAAAATAAACTCTCGTCAGTACTTTCAGTACTTTGATTTTAAAATGTAGTCCCAATACTGTAATATTTAGGCGAGACAATTAATTACTAGCACACAGTTTAAGTAATGATACAACACTTTTCAAATTAAATAGCCAAATATTAATATGTTTTTATGATTTTTTTTTATATCAAGATGGAATAGCATAAAGCTTTCATCTAACGTCAATTTTTTTTTAAATCGTTGTTGCCCTGCAAACATTTTAGGATAGTTTGAAACTGGTAATATATATATATATATATATATATATATATATATATATATATATATATATATATATATATATATATATATATATAGTTTGAAATATATATATATATAGTTTGAAACTGGTAATATATATATATATATATATATATATATATATATATATATATATATATATATATATATATATATATATATATATATATATGACTTGGACGGTATAACATTAATTAATTTTAATACCAATTTTATCTGAAAGTTCAAGAAATCGATTATTTTTTTTTTCAAAGTGCGTTGACATCGTCGATATTTACGCACTTTGAAAAAAAAAATATTTTTTCAAAGTGCGTTAAGATGGTCCCAAATTTAACGCACTTTGAAAAAAAAATTTCAAAGTGCGTAATTTTTCAAAGTGCGTTGTAACACACCTCACAGACAGGGAGTGGTTACGTCAGTAGAACTCAAACAATAGGAAAACCTGGAGTGACTGTGAAACGACGCAAGAAACACATCCCTTGGCTTACGTACTGAACGTTAAATTATAGGGAAAACTGCTCTTTTAAAAAACAAGTTTTATTGTATATACTGTAATGTACGTAAATACATAAATTTGCAATATGAATATTGAAATTAAAAAAATGGATATTAAAATGTACATCTGTATTTTATCATGTTTTAACAAAATCCAAATGGCAGCGTATCTAGATTGGGTAGAATTCTCCTTTTGGTGTATACCATTTGATATCGTTTGGTTTCTATACGGTTTAATAATTTTCTTTTTCGACTGTCCCTGGATATTTTACATGGGTTGGTAATTTCAATTTGCTTATCCTGTGTTGTGCAAATTAATGATTTAATAGTTTCAAAATTTATCATTTTAGAGTTGGTCCAATTTAATGTAAACCCGCGAACTTTACACTCTTCTTTACCCGAGAGTGTGCGATAGGCATAATTTTTGGGGCCCCCAGATACGAATTCTACTATATGACCGTCTTCTGGTTTGATCTCCTTAGTTAATTGCCCTAAGTAATTTCCAATAGGCAGATAATGCAAGTCGTCCGACTTTTTTGTTTTGAAAATAACACTATCTGTATCCAAATACAGAACGTTTTCCCCAAACAGATCTAATACACTATACAAGCGCAGTCGCGCATGCGCAGTAGTGAAACTTGCCAAAAATATGTTTGTTTTACAATCCGGGGGCATGAACATGGGATGATTACTCCATTCAAATTGAAGAGTGTCCTTGGAAACAATGTGAAAATTGTGAGGGACTTTAGTAGGATCTGAGAGAATCTGAAAAAAAATATCAGATTCGGATTCATGAAAGAACAAAGATTGTTTCATGCTTAGTCTCTGGCCAAATTTCCCCCAAAAACTATTGAGACAAAGTTTTGCTAAACAGCGTAAACCTGGATTGTGCTAAATTTTTTCATACTCTAGATCTACACCCTCTTTTTCTTTGTATTGTCGAATATAATTTCGTTTTGACTCTTCGGTGTCACACTCGGGAGGAAATTCCGAGGCTTCTTGTTTAATCCTAAGGAACGTATTGACGTACTTTGCAAATAGACCCCCCTCACCCGACGAAGGATCATATTGCGACGATTGCTCAAAATGATATACCTTATACATGTTTAGAAGAACTATATATGATATTAGTCAAATTTGGCCCCCATAATTTGCCATTTTTTAAAGTGTTTCAGGTACATTAAATTGTTGTGTTATTTTTTAGAAAAGTTGATATAAACTATATTTTTCACCTATTTATTTGATTAATTTGCACGCACTAGCAATATATGACGTCATAAGTGACGCTATTTTTATAATTCAAACAAAATCAGTAATTATTTGACATTTTTCTTATCTTTTTCGAATGGGAAATATAGAGCGACGCTTTGAACAAGAACAAAATTTTTCGGTCATTTATAAGTACTGACTAGATACATCTTTGGTGAAAATATTTTGTTTGTTCAAGCAATCGCTCAATGTTTTCTTAAAGAAAAACTGCTTGAAAACCAGCCGTTTAACGCTAAAAATGCGAAAATAGCGGGAAAAAGTAAACTTTATGATGTCATATTTTTAAATTGTGAGCACTTTATTCAAAATAAAATTTGTGAATAAACTTCAAATGTATATCTGTACAAAGAAAACAAAGAATTACAGTAAAATGATGATGTTCATTTTAGGGGGCCATTTTAGGCTCAAACCATATATAGTCCTTTGGTACCCTTTTGACACTGCCATTTGGATTTCAGGAGTACACCACGTGCTCGTGATAGTTATTTCCTCTAAAGAACAATTACAGTCAAGCTGGTTTTCAGCGTCCGCACAGGTTCGGCACAAAGGAAATTTCAGTTTACCTTTGGACCGGTAAGGAAGCACGGGGTGGTACAATTTCCTAGGCGGCAGGACTTCGATTTTAGCCATGCCAAAATAATTTGATATATCCCGAAAATCTTTTGCGATAATATTCGGATGACCCACGGGATAGCGACAGTATTTATTCGTCCAAGGGTAGAGACTCGTGAAATCATAATACTGTATTGTTTCGTCCTCTTTAGCTTTATAATGTAATTTTTTAGCATTTGTGCGACCACCAAAAAACTTTCACGGGGATCCAGTCGGTCTTGCAAATCTAAAGTGGAGACGAATTGTTGCAATTCCGCGTTCTTTGTCAGCTGATATCGAAACTGATGCTCACATACGACGACCAGCCTGTACCCAAGCTCTTTGAGTTCTCGTTCTCGCTTAATTGTCGTCTTGAAGAGTTCGTCTAACGTCTGGTTCGTCGATGGATGTTTGACATCAGATCGGTCCTGTTAGCAGCAATCCGGACATCCGTGGTACACACAACCTACAAGCACCGCACACACATACACATACAATAACAAGTATAAACATGCTTTAACACAAAATTTGCCGCCGCCGCCGCCGCCCCCTCTCGTTTTCTGTTTCCACGTGATACAAATAAAGACTTGTTCGTTCCGTGTCCTCTTTCGTAACCCGGACGAATTTGTTTCCTACTCGGGACGACACCACATTGATACTCACTTTTAGCACGCTTTCGAAAGGTTCGATGTCATTCAATCCTAAATATCTGTTCGTAGGGACGCCTGCTTTTTCACAAGCCAAATCGCCATTTCTGTTTGGTATTTTTTACGCGACTTTTTAAGTAAATTACCGTAATACTGTTTGGGAACGGTTCTGTGTTCAATCACGTGCTGCATTGTGTTGTTAGAGTCGTTTCCGGTCAAACGAGACCATGTCTCCGCATTTACCTTTTTACAGGTTTTCATAAAACAGAGGCCTATGGCATTGGGTAAACAGAGGTTGTTGTCATTTTCAACAAACAAGACGGATTTCTTTCTTTTCAGAGAATTATTGGGGCCAAACAGTGACGTAACCGGTAACTTATTTCCACTCCAGCTCCCGCCCTTTGGTAAGTTGATTGATCCTACAGTGACGAGTAAATGTTCGTCAAAAGGAATCGTTTCGTTAGAGTTAAGAACCTTGGTAATCTCAGACATCACCGTATCGGCAGTGAGTTTTTCCCACGATTGTAATGGGACAACAATGGAGTTGTTTAAAGTGGGATGACTTAACACCACTCTACCTAAATCGGCATCGTGACCCCTAGCCTGGGGCAATACGTCGTCGTCAGATATATCGTGCAATTTGTCATAAATATCAATGACCTATCTCCTCTCCATTGGTCATTGAATTTACCCCCCCCCCCCCCCCACTGAACACTAGTAGACGGTTGATCATTGTCAGGCGATTGTTTAGGTCGCTTGGATGCAGGCTCCATGTCAAGAAGGAACTCTTCCCATAAATTATCTATGTGTTGATACCATTCAAGTTCCTTTATTCGGTTCTCGACCTCGGTGTCTTCAGTTAGACCATTGGCTGCAGCAAAAAGATGGATAGTGTCGACATCAGTTAAGGAGTTCAGGATTTCTTTTAAAAGACTATTGGATGCCATTTTTACACTGGAAGACCAACAAATATAGAGAAATAAGTTTTAAGTTTAAGCAATACAGTTCTGATCAACCTTAATGGGGACAGATAGATGACCACAGAATCAAACTATTTTTTATTAGATTGTTGTGGGACATGTCAACATTTTGTTAAGTAAAAATGATCCATTAATCATGTTGGTACATCATACGTTAAGATTCTGAATTGCTCTTATTTAATTCTTGGTCTAAGATTTTAGAAGCAACTTTGCACTTCTGATAAACCAGACGAAATATTAAAGGAGCATGGACACGATTTCAGCTGATAGTTTTTTTTATATTTGCTTACAACTTGTTGTTGTTCAAATATAGATTGCTAACAGAAAATACTTTAATTGAACATTTTAAACATTAAACATTTTACCTAAAATCATGTCTATGTCCCCTTAAAGACTATCTAAGATATTGAAAGAAAAAGAAAAGTCTGTTTAAAATCATTTTGTTTAATAAAAAAATAACAGTAAAATCTCAACATTTGCTTTTCTAAATCCAAGTATTTATTAACAGAATTTATGAATATTTAATACAACATACTTGTAATTGAAAAAAAAGTTACACGCTTCAAAATATTTTGAATACATTTTTTATAAAATCAGCTAAATATCAAATTACATAGCTTAAACCAAACTCAATGTTATTCCCCCCCCCCCCCCCAAAGTTAAAGCAAGACAGTATAAAAATCTCACCCCAGAGATATAAATGTTCATAGCAATAAACTTTGAATATGCACCAAAAAGGAGACAATATATAAATAGTGCCTGTTTGGGAGGGTAACAGTTGAAATTGACACCCCGAGAAAACCATTGTCAACCGACGCGAAGCGGAGGTTGACAATGGTTTTCGAGGGTTGTCAATTTAAACTGTTACTCTCCCAAACAGGCACTATTTATTTTATTATACTGAATGTCTTAATTTTAGTTAAAATTTTACTGCCTTTATATAGAAATATCGTGAATTTAACGGCGAACCGTACGCGCATAATTTACGCGCATGTAACAATTCGTTTTATCGGCCCGTTGCCAAGAGTGTTGCTTACGCTGAGGGTAAGAGAACGGATTGTCAACTGCGTCTAAACCAATCAGATTTCAGTATTTAACATGAAAGTATAATAATACAAATTAGCTCCACAGTATTAAATTTTCACCCTAAAAAAAGGTGTAACATCAGCTAAATATCAAATTACATGGCTTAAACCAAACTCAATGTTATTTTTTTCCCCCAAAGTTAAAGCAAGACAGTATAAAAATCTCACCCCAGAAATAAAAATGTTCATAGCAATAAACTTTGAATATGCACCAAAAAGGAGACAATACAAATTAGCACCACAGTATTAAATTTTCACCCTAAAATAAAAAAGGTGTAACATCACCTAAATATCAAATTACATGGCTTAAACTAAACTCAATGTTATTTTTTTCCCCCCTAAGTTAAAGCAAGAAAGTATAAAAATCTCACCCCAGAACAAACGATTAAATTTAACTTAAAAAAAAAAATGGGGAAAAAATATATAAAAAAATTGTAATATCCATATCTGTAACCATACAAAAAAATCCACAAGCATCCTATAAAAGCACAAGTTTTATACTTGTGTCAAAATTCAGCACACAAAAAGGTGTAACATCACCTAAATATCAAATACATGGCTTAAACCAAACTTAATGTTATTTTTTTCCCCTCAAAGTTAAAGCAAGGCCATATAAAAACCCCAGAACTAATCTTTAATTTCACTATAAAGAAAATGGGGGGGGGGGGATCTAAAAAATCGTAATATCATTATATTAATTTCAAAACATGCTTATCTCCTTACATACAAAAATCTACAAGAATCATGTAAAAGAATGAGTTTCATACTTGTGTCAACAATTCCAAATGGTTTTACACTTGCAACATATTTGTTTAACTGACGATAGGAGAATACTAAACAAAATCAATATCTATCATTTTCTAATTCAATCTTTTTTTCGATTTGGTCTTAGACCTGGTGTTATCAGAAACATTTTCATCATCACGTTTGTAGATAAGAGATGTAGTTGACTGAGGAGTGTTCATGGTAATATCAAGTGATGAGGAAGACTGCTGAGTTTTAACAACTGTATCCGGAGTTGATGTCAACGATTCGGGGGTCGAGGCTTGTGAGGATGGTGTGTGCAATGCAGTGGTCTCAAAATTTCCCCTTTGTCGATGAGGGGTCTGGGTTTGTGATTGCCTAGAGTTCTCCTCCAGATCTTGGGGAACGCTGCGTCTCCCATTACATCTACAATTACATCTACAACCTCTTCTCACTTGTAGAAAGTGCTTGATTACAATGAGGATCAGTGCCACTGTGGTGACCGTTCCCCATGCTAACACTCCTAATAAAGAACAAAAGAGCAAAATTAAATAAAACAGAGTGTAATACATAAAATATCATTGTAATCACTTTTGTCTGATAAATTCTCATAGTTTACTTAGCATGTTTAAGATGTGAAACTACAAAAGTTAAAAGAAATTATCATTTAAATTGACTTTGAACAAGTAATCTGTAAACCAATTTACTAACTCTTGAAAAGTGTTAATTTTTTTTAACTTGTTTGTTAATATGCTTTTTAAGCCAATCTTTTACAGACATTACCACTGGAAGAAAAATAGTTGTATAAAAAATTAGAATCATGTATGACATGATCTCCAACCAACCTGAAACCTCGGGTGTCTGAAAAACACCACTGTCGGTTGTTCTTGTCTCAAATGGTGGGTTCCTTGTATCCATTCCTTGCAAACCTACAATGATTTTTGATAAACTTATTTGTTTTTTTTTTCGTTTTTGCATAATAACTACAATAGCAAAATTATTTTTTTTATTAAACCATCTGTAATATACACCAACTCTAGTATATTTTATGAAATTTCAAGAAAATCTACCATCTGGTTCTTTTTAGGGGTCATCTAAAAATACAGGTACATTTACTGTAGAGGAAACTGTCATTTTTCACACTTTGAAGCAGATTAAAAAATACTACTGTAGCGAAGAGGTATAAATACACTGTTTTCATCTAAACTGTGCAAAAACATACACAATGAAAACTAAAGTTGGTCACCTTAAGCCAATCTTTCAGAGATATTACCAAGGAAGAATATTTATATTAATGTACATAAAATTAGAATCATGTATTATATGATCTGCAACCAACCTGAAACCTTAGGACGTTGCTTGAAATAGCCTCCATCAGTTGTTCCCTGTAGAGTCGTCCCTGCAAAAATTAAACACCCAACTTAAATTTTCTCCCCTTTTTTTCTTTACAGGATAGGTAAATGTGAATATTTGCTTTACATGCATTTTACATGCCCACATTTCTAATTTAATAAGCATTTTAACATCAGACCAAAAGATGTTGCTATCTCAGCTGATTCATTATAGGTTCATTTGCAATTAGCTTACCAGCCACAGTTGACTCAATGGGAGTTGACTCATTGATAGATGCCACAGTTGACTCAATGGGAGTTGACGCGATGTTAGATGCCACAGTTGACTCAATGGGAGTTGACTCAATGTTAGAAGCCACAGTTGACTCAATGGGAGTTGACTCGATGGAAGATGTTAGAGTTGGCTCAATGGTAGTTGATGCCCGTGTTGCATTTGTTGAAATTAAATAACTCATATTCATTTTATCTCCCTTTATTCTGGCAAAGAAAGATAAGGTATAAATTTGCTTATTTTTTTAATGATTCTCCTATTAGGCCTAATACTGAACATGTTGTCAGACAGCCCATACCGCAATCGCAACTTCTCGGGCCTTTCCGGCAAGCTCGGAAACACATCTCGAATGTATTACTTAAGCGTCCATGATAACCCCCCTTTTTATAAAAATTGATATAAATACAACACATTTTATGATCTGTTGAGATGTGAGCTATACTTCATTAAAGTAAACGATATACACTAAAATATAACACAGAAGCGACAAACAAGACTCTCTAGCCGATACTTATTTAAATGGAAGCGACTCCATTTTGTATAAAATTCTAACATCCGGTGATGGCTTGCCGGAAAGGCCCGAGAAGTTGCGATTGGCCCATACCGGTATATCTCATTTAACATTTTAGCTTCAGACTCTCAGCTGTTTCATAAACTTATCCTGGAAAGTTATTTAGTTTCCTTTATCAATGATTCAGTCCCATTTTATTTTTTAAATTACAAATCGTATCTTCTATCATTTCTCAGTACGTATACAAAACATGCATAGACAGTGCATATACAAGCGTCTGAATGATCGAGACAATATAGAAAGGTAACTCTAGAGGTGTCCCGATCAAGGGTAGACCCAGAGAGGGATTCCTTTACTAAAAATAGACGCACTCTTAAACTCTTTACTTTTGCTTTTTTTTTCAGAATCACTGTCTTAAAGTATAATTTTAAAAAACAATCTAATTGATGGATCGCTTAATAAGACTTTCTGCAGTCTAAAAATAATTTTCAATATATATATATATATATATATATATATATATATATATATATATATATATATATGGAACAATTATATCCTGTAATATATTCATTTTAAACAAAAAAAAAAACTTACCATAGCAGCGCTTCCCATTGTGACTAACCAGCATTTGCATACCGAGTGGAATGATCTGTTGTCCACACCTGGGTAGAAAGATTTCGCGTGGCGGCTCGCTTGAGACAATCCGTATGCAACTTCGGTAAAATTTACGACAGTCTGTAACACCATTTGTAGCTGGACATATGTCACATTGCACGATTGCGGCATTTGCAGTTTGTAAAACCATAGGAAACACAAGAAGAAATAAGATTTCGTTCATCTTCATGTCTTCTCTAACTCTGACAAACGTCTCTTTCCTTCGTGCACAAAAATTGTCACATGTCGACCTTTTTGCCGCCGGACTTGTCCATCCACGATCGATAGGGGTGTAAAGGAAAACCAGCGTCAGAAACACACATTAAAAAAACAATGTGATTCTATGTTCACTCTGACTCTTCAGACACTTGTCTGCATTTTTATGAATTGAATCCTATTAAACATAATGTAAAAATATCAGGCTTATAACATCTGTATAATTATATTGTTGACAAATGTTTACGTTTCACACAGAATATCTTTGTTGTTCATAATGACAGAAATAATTCTCGTTACCCTGATAAAAGATGACACCCGTCATCAGTGTACATTAATCGGTCTGTACACTTAGGACTGACCCGTATTTTTAAAAAGCAAAAAAAAAAAAAGAAATAAATAAAATAAAAAATAAATAAAAATCACCGAGGGTGCAAGTACATGTACATGTATGCAGTGGCGGGTCCAGGATTTGTTGAAAGGGGGGGGGGGGTAAAGGCCGGAGGTCTGGAAGCTTCTGAGTTTTGCGAGTTTTTAAGACACCTTTTTTTTACATATTCTAGCTGTATTTATTTAAATTTTTGATCGCAAAAAGGGGAGCCCCCTCACCCTGTAAATCTGTCCATGTTATGTAAGGTCTTATGAAGTGTAAGTGCACACTAACATGCAAATCATATATCGATCGTCAAGATAAGTTATATTAGATTAGTTTATCACCATGGCTGTAAGGTTAAAAAATTGTTTAAAACTTTAAAAAGGCACAGATTGACCCAACAATTATCAGAGTAATTGTATTTTGGAGAACACAGCAAATTATTTAATTTTGGACCAACAGATGTATAGCATGCCCACTTACCAGACCGTGGGTAGATTAAGTGTGTAATTTTCAAACTTGAGTTAATACAAGACAATTAAAGCGTTAAGTTATATTTACGTAGATCACAGATGCAAATTAAAGCGACCTGATGGGAATGTTTACTACATAAACTTATGTGATTTTTTATCCGTGTGCTTATGTAACTCGAGCTGATTTTTTTAAATACTGTTTTTTTAAATTAACTGAAGTACCTGTGACCGATAAAATAATTCACGATACAGTCCAATAGACCCTTAATTTACCTAAACTTAAGGTTTATAAGCTCCTGATCGTACAAAGATCCAACACTGAACTCTATGGCGTGATTTTCAAAGAAAATATTGATTTTTCTCATGCCTATATGACAAGATACAGTGATTGGACACATTTTTTTGAAATACACATATATATATTGACCATAAGTTTATATTTGGTTTCTTTCTTTCTTTTTCTTTCTTTCTTTTCATATATCATTTTCAATACATTCAAGAAGATAACATGAAGTTTTTGTTTAAAGTTTACATTTAAAGACTTTCAGTGTCGATTATCATAATTTTACGAACATGAAGAATTTCAAAATATTATACGCCAAGATAAATGAACAAAACGTGTAGATCAATTCATGCAATACATTGTAATGAAGCGGGACACAGTCTTATCAGGTTAGTTAACGTGTTCCGGATATACCTTATGCACAGCTGTAAAAAAAAAAGGTCGCGGTAGTTTTAAAAGTACAAAATGAAGACCGCTTCTAATTTGAACAAGATTATGCGTCACTGATAAAAATCACGTGAAACGAGATTTCAACCAAATTTTCCGAATTCCCACACAATTAACAATATTTTGAATTTAATAGAAAAATGTCCTAAAGTACATGTTACATTTTCAATCCATCCACAAAGTATAGATAGAGGGAATTTAATGTAAAATTAACCATTGACTAAAAAATTCCAGTCAATATAAAGAAGCAAGAATGGCAGAAGCATTCCTAAATTTTCGGTAAGTGTTATATCATAAAGAAATATATTTTATTAATCAAATCTAGCTGTATTTATTTTTGTCATTAAATAGGAATTAATTTGATTTAATTTCTATTTTAAAAATATAGACATTTAAAGTAAACTTAAAGTGCACGATCCATGTTTTACGAAAGAACGTACGAATGTTAGGAAGATTTAGAAACTTGTCGACTGAATGAATTTTATTTTTGTGAGATTATACAAACGTAATATCAAATAACTTAATATCTTGATATTTAATAACATTAAAATCACAATTCCATCAATGTAAAGAATACTGAAAAAGAATTGCAAAAGAAAGTTTTGGTCTGGGTCATAAGTTTCTCTGAAAAACATTGACCAGGTATATTAAGTTTATTATGTGTTTTCAAATTTTTAAATTTAAAAGAGTACACAACTCAACAGCAAAGCAGTTTTACTGTAATTTTTAATCGGTTGCCAAAAACGAAACAATCGCAAGGTGTGTAAACATTTTACGAAAAAACACATACAAAGGATTTGGGTTATCTTTCTTTGACTATTGATTTTACAGGGATCAGAAACGTACATCTTCACCCTCCCGAAATCTTCCGGATTTCTAAGAGGAATGGCTGCAGATAGGTCGTGACTTTTCAGTAATTTTTGATTCGGGGTAAGTTTGTCATCTTAAAATTAGTCGCTTGTTAAAAAATAAACATTTTCACAAATTGAAGAAACATTTTTTAAAGGATAACTGCTTACCAAGACTGATTATAAATACACATTCATTGTTTTGTCATGTACAATCTTTAATTTTTTTTACTAAAAAGACTATTCATAAAACATTCTCTTTAAATAGAAATTCCCCAGTTGACCAAAGTCAAGCTATCGATGGGTCAAAAAAGAGAAAATTAAGCGAGGCGGAAGACTCGCTTATTACTTCGAGGAGGTAATCTTTTCTTACATTTTAGAAAACACCTCTCTCTCTCTCTCTCTCTCTCTCTCTCTCTCTCTCTCTCTCTTTATCTTCAACTAACTTTTTTTTTTTAAATTTTAAACTTGGTTTTATTAAACGTCTTTTATTGTTGCATTCTAAAATGAGTTTAACATCAAATATAGAGTTTTATAAGATGTATTATTATTAATTGAAATTAAACTTGCTGTTTTTAAAAATCTTTAGGAAACTGGCTAGACAATCTGAAGGGTTTTCCCAACAGAGGAGTCAAGAAGACGCCCAGATAATGAAATTAAGGTAAAGTGGTCTTATTCATGCAGTGAAATAAACAATATGATTTAATTATTACTCACTCCAATTGAAATTCTAAAAATATATGAAAATCTCTGCTAAACCAAAAGTAATGGGCTATTAATATTTGTTGAAAGATTAAGTCTAAGTTTACATGTTTAGATACTTTATCTTTACTTCTATTGTTGCAGACAGGAAAACCCTAACAAGTACGAGGCGCTTGAAAAACGTGTGATATCGACATCTACCCTGGTGACACCCAAATACAGCCCAGCGTCACCGGGGTACAGCCCAGCGTCACCGGGATATAACCCAGCGTCAACAGGGTATATCCCGCCTTTGCCTGCTCAGTTTCTTCCGACTTCCGACTGTAATTTACTTCCCTTATCAACGACAGCATCATCGACATCTTAAAGCGCGCAATACCCTTTGAAAAAGGAGCTGAGTGCGCTTGTGAAGTTAGTCAATTCTGTGCGCGTCGATCTTCTGCAGACGTCAATGCTTGTGAATTATATTTCGGACTACATAAAAAACTGGAAGTAAAGACAATTCCCATGCGTGGTATATTTGATACCTAAAACTTTTCATTTTTTTGAGGGCACCCCAATATCCTTTAATACAGGGGTATTTTATAGGGTGTATTGGAATTGGTTGAATCAGTGCTGGTCAATTTTGTAAGGGGATTGTTGATTGTTTTGTGATCAATTTATATAACTGAAATATGTCATTTTTCTTTGCGAAAATATTTTTTTTGTACATTCAACTTATTTATAATGTGTCCAGATTTATAATACTTATAAGATCATGTACATTTTAATTATTGATATTGAATTTAAAATTTTTGATCAAGCAGTTTTTAAAATGTTCTTACTTTTGGTATCGAAATTTATCACAATAGTATCAATGTGGTAACAAGAAATACTTCAAATAACTTACTAGAACAAAGTGGTGTGTTCTTGTGAATGCCAAGATTGAACTGAGAAAATGTGAGAAAACTTTGACTTTATATAGTTTTGGACATATAGCCTTATAGTTGCAAAGAAAGATAATTAGAAGTTTTTATATGTCTAAACTCTTTTTTTTTTGACAAGCACAATTAACCCCTTCTCCTTAAACAAAAGTGCAAGGTGACCCCAACATTTTTATAAAAGTGGGGATGACTTAAAAATGGCTTCGAACTATAGTTTGTATTTACAGGTGGTCTGATAGGGTGAGTGACCTAAATGGGTGACCCCAGACGGTTTTGTGGGAAAGTGACCCCAGACGGTTTTATGGGATGGGTGACCCCAGACGGTTTTGTGGGATGGGTGACCCCAGACGGTTTTTTAGGGGATGAGCCGTGACGTCATTGACTCCATACAGACCCCAGACTCTATACCTTACTACTAGCATTTGGTTTAATTAGTTTAGGCAAGTGCTTTGTTTTAGTGCCTTTCCAACGCCTATCTTTCCAAAATTGCTTCTGTATTTTAGTATAGTGAGCTCAAATTTTGTTTTCTTCTTTTTTCACTTTCGACAAAGATACCTGGTTTTTCGACAATCTTGTAAATTAAAACAAAAAATATTTTTTTCGATAGGTTATATCCTAATTTTTTTTTTTCAAAGTATCGTAAACACGTGTAAATTATTATGACATCTTTATAGTTTAGAGATATCTAAATATATTTACATTTTCAACTGACTTTGTCTGTGATAACATTACGAATCAATTTTGAACCCTAAAACCCATAACTTCATAACACATGCGTGACACAATATGGGCGTGTCTTATAGCATAACCGAACTATGGTATTGCCTGCGCCGCGTAGTAATACATAGCATGTGCTACATAAAAGATAGTGGTTTTAAAATAATTTTGTTTTAATTTTACAAATTGGAAATAGTATAAATATAAGTAATAAGGAATCATTATTTAAATATTATAAGGTGATAATTTCGGTCGGAGCGTGGTCAAATCTATTATAAAGCCCTTCGGGCTTTATTGGATTTGACCACGCCACAGCCCAAAATATCACCTCTTTATACTCAAAGAATGATTCCTTATTCCTTAATTATATAAGAAAACACAAACATATGCGGATTAGTTGATAACAATTACTCTTTATTACGACACTATTTAATGAAACATTTTACACTAAAGAAGCGGGTTTTATTGTCAATTAAAACAATTTTCAAGCAAAATTATGTAAAAAGGTTACATTTTAAAAATGTTTTTCATACATGAAAAAGCAAATATTTTAACATTTTCATCATTGGACGATAGTCAATAAATATTGTAAATCTCTATTTATCAAACAAAAATTTTTCAACAAGTATGTACATCAAGTTTGTGCATTATCATATTTTTTTTACGAGACATGAAAATGTATTGCATATGCACATATACGTTTCTGTTGAACAACTTTTTTTTTCAAATCTAATTTCAAATGCTTTTCTAAATTGTTGTTATTTGGTATAAAGACACAAAAAAACCAAAAACAAGCAAAAACACCTAAAACAAATAAAATAACCCACAGCAATATCAACACTCATTTTATACTAATAAGTTATCATTTATGAAAAAAAAATCCATATGTTTTACATATATCTAAAGCTTAACTGTACACAAACAATACATTATTTAACGGCAATTCGTTTGCGGGGCATATAACGAACACTTTTTTCAAATCAAACTAATCTGAAATTATTGATAAATATGAATTTTATGCATTACGTAATATACAAAAACAGTAACATTGTTGTATCTATAAATAGTTAGGTCAACACTGCATACACAATCTGCATATAATTCCTGCCATTATTAAGATTGAAATAAACAAAATGAAGAAATATCAATCGGGTCTGAGAAAATGTGCATTTTATTCGGCCTAATAGCATAGTTCTACAGAAGCAATTGTACTCCTTAGAAATGCAATTGATAATATATAAACATACACATATGTAGAGCCCACTCACCTCAATTGATCTGTCTTTTGTTATGAAAATATTATGCATCCTATTTCCAAATTGAATCTGTGTTATCAAAAGGATAAGGTTACGATGTAGCTAAAATATTTTTTTTTGAAAAAAAAGAGTTCAAATAGTTTACCAATAATTGATATACATATGCAATTAATATAAATATGTATACGAGTTTGCGCAAAAGATTGTAAATGTACTTGCATCAAAAGAAACCTTAAAAGTTGAATCATTTAGATAGTATACACCTTGCATATGTCAGCATTATTAAAGCTCATCAGATGTTAGAATTGCATACAATCGATCAAGTTTTTAACATAGGTTCTTGTTTTATTGAATTTTGTTTTGGTTTCTGTGTGCAATTATTTTCTGAAAATCCCTCTGAAATGCTATTTTCTTGTCTTTTTCTAAATCCATTACTTTATTCTTGCAGCAACCTATAACGAAAAAAACTTAGTTTTACAAGAAGTACGGGGACAAAAAAATCGCTTGAGCAGCGATGACAATAAGTCTTTAAAGTCATAGGAAAATATCTGATGTTTGTAAAGAGTATTTCGTGTTTTCTACAAGGTTTTTTTTAATTTCTACTCATATTATATATATATAAAATTATAGTTTAAAAAGTTCTCAATAAAAATAATTATTTTTCAATTAAAGAACCATTCTATATCCTTTGATTACAAGGGTCACATTTAAAGCTTTAAAGAATCAGCGTTAAAACGATTTGTTAGTAGAAACACAAAGCATGGCGAAAATTCTTGTTTTTAACTAATCTAGATATCAACTGTGTTTAAAATGAATGTATTGTTTTGATATGTCGAAAAATTGATATATCACATTTTCATTGCGTCACCCAAGTCGCTCAAGTGACCAATTGCAATAGGTTTTTCGTCCGTCGTCGTGCGTTAACAATTGAAGACTTTTAAAAACTTTTTCTTGAAAACCACATAACCAATTTTTTTTCGAATATTGTGAAATGCATCTTAGAGATAAACGGACCATTGAAGATTTTAAATTTCATGACTCCTCCTCCACTAGGGCCCTAGGGGAAAGATAATAATTGCCAACATTTGACCATTTTTTTCAAAAATATTCTTTTTCTACCTCATTGCATCGGAAAGAAAACCTAAATTCATAATTTTGTGGACTATAAATTTCTCTACCAAAACTGTAAATTGTTTGTCCCCTGGATAAGGGGTTTGGCTCAAGGACGAGGTCAAAATGATCATAAAGTGTTTATGTGTATATTTTTTATTTTTTCTACTTTTTTTTTAACTTTACTGGGACTGTATATATATACTGACGGCATATTTAGGAAGAAAAAAAAAACATTTTACTGAAATTGTAATTTAAATCAGAGTACTGGCTTAGGCAGACAGATCGCCAATATTACTATAAATAGCACTTCAAAAGTAAATCAAAGTACTGAAGTACTGACCACTGGATGAAATATCTGGTTTCAGCACTGCGGAAACCCTTTGGAAACTTTGCGGAAACTTAAGGTTACTTTAAGTTTCCGACAGGTTTCAGCACGGAAACTTCAAGTTTCATTAAGTTTCCGCAGTGCTGAAACTTAGGCTGTCCACGAATCCAAATGGTTTCCGCAACGGAAACTTACTGAAACTTGAAGTTTCTGCATAGTTTCAACCTCCATCTTCGATTGGGATACATATTGTTTACAAAGGGTTTCCGCAACGGAAACTTGCTGAAACATGAAGTTTCTGCATAGTTTCAACCTCCATATACGATTGGGATACATATTGTTTACAAAGGGTTTCCGCAACTGAAACTTACTGAAACTTGATTATTATTTTTTTTTTTTTTTGCTTTCACAAAAACTCAGCAAGGTTTCTTCTATATGTAAAAACAACACAATTTCAAACAGTTCCAAATTTATTTTGTTCACAGAACTGAAATTGTTTCCAATTATAATAAATAAAATACAGCCAAGATACAATAATGGAGAAACATCCATATGGCAATTCCCTTATCAGGGACTTTCATTTATAAAATGATAAAATTGCACAACACAAAAACTTCCAATAAAAATTTGTACATTTGTACTTGTTTTCTTCTGGATCAAATGCATATCAAACTTCCCTTAAAAAATGCAAAAAGATCTTACTTTTTTAAAAATATGAATGCAATTTACAAAATAACTGCATGTACATAAATAAACAAAAAAAAACTTCACTGTTACATGAACATGATACACTTGTCTTAATTTGTTTTGAACTACAATGAATATGTACACCATAAAGTATTTTTGAAAAGGCTAAAGTGTCCATCCTTTGTAAAAAAAACAAACTACAAGATAGTAATTGAATATAGAGGTATGACCCAGATTTGATTTGAATATGTATGTCCATAAATTCCAAAATGAGGTCAAAGTGACCTACTTTCGAGTTGGGATAAACCTTTTCTTTGTTAGTTATATAATCTAATGTCTTACATTAGAACAGGATTTGACAGCATTTATTAGATAATCCATAAAGTCCAAAGTGAACTTCTCAGTTCCCCTCATGATGTATCAACTGATCAGATTTGAATGTCCTAATCCTATCAGTATTTAAGAGATGACCCAGAGGGAGATATGAAAAGCTTGTGGGCCGATGAAAAGCTAAACAATGGAGCAGTCTGTCAAATCATGTGCAAAAATATGATGTACACATTTAAAATAATTATGCAACACACTTCATTCCTGATGAATATTGTTCTTTACACACGGTTTACCTTCCTACATTTTACTATTTTACCTACATTGACATTTTTAAATCCAAGTAATATATACATTGTTTATATATGTCAAGTGTTACTACATGTACATGTACTTGCTTTTTGTAGCATGAATGTATAAAATACAAACTGTCACACAGATCATTCACTTTTCAATTCTCATCAATACCAGTATTTTACTTATGTTATAAAAGCTAATTCCAATATTAGTTACATAACACAGATAAAAAAAATCCACATGGAAACAACTTTCCATGCAAGTACTTTTGTTATATAAAAATTGTAATACATGGGGTATATGTTGTCTTTATATATTTTCATATCCGACATAATTGAATAGTGTTTGGTGTATTTGATCATTCTTTGACACATGCATTCATCTCCTAATGCAGTGTTTTTACATGTATTTAAGATTGGTTTCATAATTTTTTCATATATTGCTGCATATAAGAAATAAGTTATCAATAAATGTTTAATCAAAGAAAATGAAAGAAAACAAAATGTACTTAACACTTAGATATATATATATATATATATATATATATATATATATATATATATATATATATATATCTGATTTAGGAATGGATTTATATTATGATTTTTCAGACATCCTGTTGAACGGTTGGTTAGTATAAATAGATATGTCTTTTCAGTTCTCTCTTTAAAAAGTTACACATCATACTGGCAAAATAAAAATAACATTCGGGGTTGTGTTTGGATTGTGAAAAAATATATGAATCAACTATTAGGTATCAACAACATCATTAACAATGCATGTATATTATCAACCTGTAGGTGGAAGGATAAATGTTACCTGGAGTCTAATATTTTATGCAATATTTGCAAAATAATATAACAAATTATTTAAGAAAATGAAAGTTAATATCAAGGTCTAATCAATCATTTGATAAGTCAAAACCATGTGATTTTCTAAGATTTTAGCTTACAGACAGACATTGTAATTTACTGGTATTTGATCATATAAAAAAGTTCTTTTATAGTTTATAAGTTTTTTGAAATGGGAATACTTTACAGCTACAAAGTCTTGTTCTGCAGACTGGGGTTTAGTCAGGTTGTAGAGATGTGTCCATTAAAATCAATGAGGAGTGTCCTTGGCTGTTGTTGATGTAACCTGAGTCGTAGTTTATGGAAATAGGCCTTTTGGGGGGGATTTTCCAGCATTCTCCAGGCTTGTGAAGCACTAGCATAAGATCACATCAACATGGTTACAGCAGACTTGGTAGTTCTGGACAGTGGTAGCATTAAAATTCTTCTTCTTGCAATGAACTTGTTCCTTCACTGGACTGTACTTTATGTCTGTTCTTTTTATCTTAAACAAGAATGATTAAGTTTCATTTACATTTTTAAACAATAAACATTCAGTCTAACATGTAATATAAAAGCATAAAATTTATTCTGAATATAGAAGAAGCTAGTATTTGGTCGAAAATGTTTCATTTTATGTTTGAAACTAGGTTATTTTCATTTTGATTCAATAATTGTTTGTTGAACAATGGAAAAACTAATCAACAATAAGTGTGTTTCACCACCACCACCCCCCACCCCCATCAACCTCCTTTTCCAGAACTTAGACCTGGATTTCCCCCAAATTACTACAGTAAAGTTATAAACATTCAACACATGTATAAGTTAATAGTGAAAATAATCAATTTCAAAGCAATACCTTGCGTTCACATCGTCCAGCTGGTCAAAACATTCACCGAAGAGAAGATGCAACTAATCACCGGAAACATTGACTTTGTATGCTGTCAATGCTGAAAAAAAGAAAAACGTGAAAGATTTCATTTTCCGGATTTAATAAATAATAATTTTTTTACTTACGTACGTTACATTTAGAGTTTGTGTAAATTGTGTAATGTGTGAAAAAGATTCATTGTTCGTCTTGTTTACCATCCAAGCATCCATATATTCCAGGGACGTTTATATATACGTATACCCTGGATATTCTAAGAAACTTTATCTTGAGTATCATGCATATATAAACTTGGATAATGGTTAACTTGGTCAAAACGTATATTTTAAAGAGATACGGTAATAAAAATTAAAATGCCGAACCAAGTTTGAAAAAAATGACGCCATTTTGATTTGATTGCGCGAGATCTCGTTTACAAATGAGAGACAATTAAGAGCCTTGAATATGTTATTGGGACTATCTATATTGTGATTTAAGTACCTTGATATAAGTTCTTCGTTCCTGTATTATCTTCTTGTTGTATGGGGCTATTCATGTTTCTCAATTCTTCATTTTACAACAGCACCTTCTTGTCCATTTCAACCTTCGCTCAGGATTATAAAGTGCGCCAATACTGACCAATCAGAACCCGCTAAATCTTGGAGAAGTGCATCATGGGATAGTTAAAAATAAATAATGTTTAATCAAAATTATCACTTTTTACTGGGTAGAATACTTTTTACATATATTTATTTTAAATAGGAACTGTTGGAGTCAATATTTCCTGGTTAAATACGACAAATTATTGGGGTGGTTTTGTTACAGTTGCAACACGTGATTAACAAAAAAAATGGCCGACCGTTTGTTTACAAATGTTTTATGTAATTAAACATGCTAAAATAATTCTAATGAGCCATATGTTTCAGATTTTGTCTTTAACTATTATTTATTTACATGTTCTGATGATTTTGCCAAACTTAATATGACAGAGCCATATTTAGTTTACTGACAAGGTAATCTTGACTTGTCCAATTTTCACCGCAATCCTAAGCACAGTCATTGTCTTGGTGTGAAAATATAATGTTCAACACAGAGCAGGTTCCGCATGAACACACAGAAATCACAGGTATAATTAGATGCCGATCAATTAACGGGGGTCTTGACTGTGGGCTGGTTAACAGGGTTCACCCGTACGGTCAATTTACAACTACGATGAATTGATAGCAATTATTTTACAGTTACACATGTGCACTGCTTGGTCATACGATGAACAGTACGTTAAAAATACTTATAAAATACAAAAGCATTAAACATTAAACAAGCCGGGAACACAGGCACCTGACGTTATATATTTTTCTCATAATAAAATTAATACCATATCTCTAATAATACACAAGGTACCTGAAATTATTCAAAGATAATAATTATTTATTCAAAATGTTACCAACATTTGTATAGATGAATATTTATTATGATTAAAAAATCTACTGTAAAAAAAGTTGTTACCAACATTTGTTTAGATGAATATTTATAATATATAATAACTACAAAATCTACACACCCTTTAGACATTTATCGCACATCCAAGCAGTAGATGCAGATTGAGGGGTGATTTTTATTAATGACAGGTGTAATGCACCGTTTTGGTTGAATCGGTTGTAAGCCTAGATGTTGAATGACCGATCGGGAGACGGAGAGGATCGCAAAATAATTTTACCGATGAGTTTCAAGCAAAACTTCCAGCTGATGTGACAATTTGAAATAAATCAAAGATGGCGGGGATGGGTACCTTGTGTATAATTAGATATAGGGTATTTATTTTTATTATGAGAAAAATATATAACGTCAGGTGCCTGTGGCCGGGAAGTAAGACGTACATGTGTGACTGATATATAAACAAATATAAAATTGTCAATAACAGATTATGTTGCAAACCATTACGTAAATGGATTTTGACAAATTTTATTGGAACTTGACCCCTACATATGAATAAAATAAGTATTTTAAATTCATAACTTTACATGTTATAGGTTTAGGAAGTATTAATTGACATAGACAGGAGCTGTTCTGTGCTAAAAGTGTTTTGGTATACTTTCTATATCAAATGTATACGAATGTATCATCAAATTAAAAAAATGGGATTGAAATCACCTGCACTACATGACTAGTGCTGGATTTTAAACTGATTTTGTAATATAACGTATAACTTCAGTAAAATTATAATTAATGCTTATTATATCTTATTACAGAAACATGTGCTTGTTTCATAAACATATATCAATGATTGTGTTAACCCTAGTACAGAAAGTAAATACATTAAGTATAGAAATACACGAATCATGATACAGTCACACATACATGTATATACATGTAGTAAAGTCTAAAATGCATGTAAATAAACAATTATTATATTAGGAACAAACTCTAAGTGGTTTTTACTTAATATCATTATCAACTGTAGACTTATAAAATGTTTTTTTTTCTGTGTACATGTATTGGCGTGATATTTAAAAAAAAAATGAATTAACTTTAAACTTCAGGTTGTACGATTATTTGGTATGGTCAGGGATGTATATACTAAGTATATAGTATATACGTCCCTGGTATGGTTTGTAATAATGTAGCATTTACAACGACTTTACCTTAAGTTGATAATTAAAGGATTTAAGAAGGAGTCTTACAAATTAGGTATATTAAGTAAATGAGTGTAAGTAAAATACTTCATCATACAATGTATGCGATATACAACTAGCTAGAGATTTATTTGACCAATTAATTATAATTTACTAATTAGTTTTACTAACTCAGATACAATTCAATTAAATTCAATTCAGTTTATTCACTCAAACCATGAAATGGTACATGAGGTCATACACACATATTGAAAAAGAAATCCCTGCCGGGCTACAGTTATAAACTCATGCTTAGTACCGTGTATATGTTATGTAACAGTCTTTTGTTCACTCCTGACAGAAAAACCCTGCAATCCACACAGAATATACAGGAAAATCACAAAGAGGAGTTCACCTGGACAAAGAATGTATACACGTGTATACACGTGCCCGAGTACCTAAGATTAATGATTTCATCATTAAACAAGATCAGACATCAGTTTTTCTTTTCACATTCAATTAATTACTTAGTAAATTTGTTAATCGCCTTATTTTCCACATTTAAAGATAGTAACATGCATATGTATACGTATAGTTTCAGTCACGCTGAAACCTACAATAACTGTACATATAAGCATGTGCGGCTTCATGATCATTAGGCTAGAATTAAACCTGTTGAAAATAATTGATATCACTTTTAAACTCAAATCAATTTTAGTAATAGTTTCAGCAATGCGTAAACCATTTGGAATCTTAACTTAAAGTTTCCGCATGCTGAAACCTAGCGGAAATGTGCTGAAACTGATTGATATTTCCATAATAATTTACACAACTTTTCATACATTTCAATATTGGTTTCTGCATTGCGGAAACCATCAGTAATCTTAGACTTAAGTTTCTGCTGACTGAAACCTAACGGATACTTGCTGAATCGATATAATGGTTTCCGCATTGCGGAAACTATACATGAAACTTCAACTTCAAGTTTCAGCAAGGTTTCCATATAGTTTCAGTTTTGCTGAAACTGGATTTTTCATCCAGTGGACGGGAGTTGATTTTATCGATTATAGTTTATTTTAGAATTAACGATATGTTATTTAGCATGACAAGTAATTTCTGATCTCTATTTAAATTACGTACATTTTTATAACATGAATTCTCGGACTTTTCCGACAAGAATTTCGAGAAAACCCCATATGAATCATGTTGTGTAATATTTAAAGATATAATTAATTCCATCAAACTATGTATCAGTGTAATTAGCATGCTATAATAGAGCTCTGTCATTCTTGGAGCATATGTAAAAATATATAAAAAAAAAAAAATTATTATTATCTATGTACATACGTTGTCTTCATTATACTTTTCTATTATTGTACGATTGACTGACCTTCTTTATGTATTGTAAACTATAGCATGATATCTCCGGAAGGGGGAAATAAAGATTGAATGAATGAACACACAGAAATCACAGGTATAATTAGATGCCGATCAATTAACGGGGGTCTTGACTGTGGGCTGGTTAACAGGGTTCACCCGTACGGTCAATTTACAACTACGATGAATTGATAGCAATTATTTTACAGTTACACATGTGCACTGCTTGGTCATACGATGAACAGTACGTTAAAAATACTTATAAAATACAAAAGCATTAAACATTAAACAAGCCGGGAACACAGGCACCTGACGTTATATATTTTTCTCATAATAAAATTAATACCATATCTCTAATAATACACAAGGTACCTGAAATTATTCAAAGATAATAATTATTTATTCAAAATGTTACCAACATTTGTATAGATGAATATTTATTATGATTAAAAAATCTACTGTAAAAAAAGTTGTTACCAACATTTGTTTAGATGAATATTTATAATATATAATAACTACAAAATCTACACACCCTTTAGACATTTATCGCACATCCAAGCAGTAGATGCAGATTGAGGGGTGATTTTTATTAATGACAGGTGTAATGCACCGTTTTGGTTGAATCGGTTGTAAGCCTAGATGTTGAATGACCGATCGGGAGACGGAGAGGATCGCAAAATAATTTTACCGATGAGTTTCAAGCAAAACTTCCAGCTGATGTGACAATTTGAAATAAATCAAAGATGGCGGGGATGGGTACCTTGTGTATAATTAGATATAGGGTATTTATTTTTATTATGAGAAAAATATATAACGTCAGGTGCCTGTGGCCGGGAAGTAAGACGTACATGTGTGACTGATATATAAACAAATATAAAATTGTCAATAACAGATTATGTTGCAAACCATTACGTAAATGGATTTTGACAAATTTTATTGGAACTTGACCCCTACATATGAATAAAATAAGTATTTTAAATTCATAACTTTACATGTTATAGGTTTAGGAAGTATTAATTGACATAGACAGGAGCTGTTCTGTGCTAAAAGTGTTTTGGTATACTTTCTATATCAAATGTATACGAATGTATCATCAAATTAAAAAAATGGGATTGAAATCACCTGCACTACATGACTAGTGCTGGATTTTAAACTGATTTTGTAATATAACGTATAACTTCAGTAAAATTATAATTAATGCTTATTATATCTTATTACAGAAACATGTGCTTGTTTCATAAACATATATCAATGATTGTGTTAACCCTAGTACAGAAAGTAAATACATTAAGTATAGAAATACACGAATCATGATACAGTCACACATACATGTATATACATGTAGTAAAGTCTAAAATGCATGTAAATAAACAATTATTATATTAGGAACAAACTCTAAGTGGTTTTTACTTAATATCATTATCAACTGTAGACTTATAAAATGTTTTTTTTTCTGTGTACATGTATTGGCGTGATATTTAAAAAAAAAATGAATTAACTTTAAACTTCAGGTTGTACGATTATTTGGTATGGTCAGGGATGTATATACTAAGTATATAGTATATACGTCCCTGGTATGGTTTGTAATAATGTAGCATTTACAACGACTTTACCTTAAGTTGATAATTAAAGGATTTAAGAAGGAGTCTTACAAATTAGGTATATTAAGTAAATGAGTGTAAGTAAAATATTTCATCATACAATGTATGCGATATACAACTAGCTAGAGATTTATTTGACCAATTAATTATAATTTACTAATTAGTTTTACTAACTCAGATACAATTCAATTAAATTCAATTCAGTTTATTCACTCAAACCATGAAATGGTACATGAGGTCATACACACATATTGAAAAAGAAATCCCTGCCGGGCTACAGTTATAAACTCATGCTTAGTACCGTGTATATGTTATGTAACAGTCTTTTGTTCACTCCTGACAGAAAAACCCTGCAATCCACACAGAATATACAGGAAAATCACAAAGAGGAGTTCACCTGGACAAAGAATGTATACACGTGTATACACGTGCCCGAGTACCTAAGATTAATGATTTCATCATTAAACAAGATCAGACATCAGTTTTTCTTTTCACATTCAATTAATTACTTAGTAAATTTGTTAATCGCCTTATTTTCCACATTTAAAGATAGTAACATGCATATGTATACGTATAGTTTCAGTCACGCTGAAACCTACAATAACTGTACATATAAGCATGTGCGGCTTCATGATCATTAGGCTAGAATTAAACCTGTTGAAAATAATTGATATCACTTTTAAACTCAAATCAATTTTAGTAATAGTTTCAGCAATGCGTAAACCATTTGGAATCTTAACTTAAAGTTTCCGCATGCTGAAACCTAGCGGAAATGTGCTGAAACTGATTGATATTTCCATAATAATTTACACAACTTTTCATACATTTCAATATTGGTTTCTGCATTGCGGAAACCATCAGTAATCTTAGACTTAAGTTTCTGCTGACTGAAACCTAACGGATACTTGCTGAATCGATATAATGGTTTCCGCATTGCGGAAACTATACATGAAACTTCAACTTCAAGTTTCAGCAAGGTTTCCATATAGTTTCAGTTTTGCTGAAACTGGATTTTTCATCCAGTGGACGGGAGTTGATTTTATCGATTATAGTTTATTTTAGAATTAACGATATGTTATTTAGCATGACAAGTAATTTCTGATCTCTATTTAAATTACGTACATTTTTATAACATGAATTCTCGGACTTTTCCGACAAGAATTTCGAGAAAACCCCATATGAATCATGTTGTGTAATATTTAAAGATATAATTAATTCCATCAAACTATGTATCAGTGTAATCGAAATATTTCTAAAAATCGTACACATTTCTGGATTCAAGCAATATTGAACTCTAGTTTCGTTCAACCAGACGCTCGGTTGTCCCCGTTAATCTCCGACTACCAAGAGAGACTCTCTGTCGGAGATTTACGGAGACAGCCGAGCGTCTGGTTGAACGCTCTGGCGTAGGAATACATACGACTACAAAAAATATCTAAATTGTTCGTACTATTTAAAATCTGACTATTTTCAAGGTATTCATAAATACGTTTTCTTGAAAAACAATGGTTCAGCATACATTAAACCGAATTTATCTATTATTTCAAGAACTAACTCTTGTCAGCGGTGATGATTTGTGCTTAGGTCCAAACACTGTTTCACTTTCGGTTTGCCAGAGTAACTGCATAGGAGAGTTGATTAAAATCAACTCCCAACAAAAAACTGAAAGCGTAAAAATAAAAGCTTCTGCTTTAGAAAATAGTTACATTAAGAGCCGTATTTTGTCAAATATTTAATAGGGTTTTTTTTTTTTTTGGGGGGGGGGGGGTGGGTGGGTTGGGTAGGGGAGTCGCTATATTTTTTTTTCGATTATATTTATCAAAGAGTGTTTTTTTTTATCAATTACGTGTTTCTAAAACGGTACTATGCATTTTGGGCACAAATACAATGCGCATGAATTGCCTTAAACTACAGACCCTGAAACGTGCTACTACACCTCTAAAACGAACCGTACCGTTCCGTGCAAGAAACGAACCGTACCGTTCATAAAACGAACCGTACCGTTCACAAAGCGAACCGAACCGTTCACAAAACGAACCGTACCGTGCAAAAAGCGTGCAATATAATTTATGCAAGACCCGCCCCAAAACGGCCAAAAAAGCGTACCGTACCGTGCAATAAGCGTGCAACTTCCATATACGGCTTATTGACTTATGTGTTTTGATGAATACGGACGGAGATTATCGCTGACCAGATAAGTTCAATATTTTGCTAGATTTTAGTTATACGGGATTAAGTAACACATACTAATTTAACGCTGTTATTTTTATTAAAACCGTTATAAGAATGTTTTAATCTAGTTTCCTTTTTTAGACCTTAATATGTTCTTTACATAGCGCCATAAACTGTTAATACATGTACATGTGTATGTCGTAAATTGTGAAATGATAAGTGTCGGGAATCAACTTAATAAATCATTTTTCCTTCAAATAATAAACTAATTATACATATTATTTCATATAAAGTTGTTAGTTGCTTTAACGCACATTGAATCATAACGTGTTATATCAGTATGGTTTATTGGCTTTCTTGTGTATATTAAGTTTAAGTCGCGATCATTTCCTGTGTATAGTGATTAACAAACCCAGGGTATAAAACGACATGCCCTCGGGGGTTTTCACACCTGTTCAAGACAAAAGAAAACCTACATAATTGCGTACGTCTTCGTCTAACAGTACAGCACGCCCATTTTGATCTAACGGAAGAGATTTTCTATCTTACAGAAGAGAGAGAAAGAGAGAGAGAGATAGTTTGTGTGTTAATTATATTACTAAAATTAAAGTTTTATCACTGAGCCATTGTTTCGCTTTAGGTCAGTTTTTATAGTCGGTCTTTTGAGCGGGATTTTATTTTAGGACTCCACGTGCTTCGCCTGTCAATCAGTACAGATCACGCCATGCGCAGCGTGCTACTTGGCTCCTCCTACATAGCTAGAAGAAAATTATCGAATAAAAACGTTTTAGTTTTATGTTTTCTAAAATCCTTATTTTAAAGAGTGCTCCTATTTAAAATTATTTAACAATCATTTCGTTCCGACTTCATGATTATAACTCATGTAATGGCGATCAGAGTATCTATCCATCGCTGTCATATTTTTTTTGTTACTAGATAATTCTTAATATACTAATCACTTTAAACATTCAGTTGTTGATTACCGGGTATATTTCCGTGTCCTGTTTACAACAAGTTTGTGAGTAAAAAGGCACATGAAATATAAACAGGTTAGCCAGCATTTGTAAAACGTCAGCTAAATCGCATGCATATAGTGAAGAGCGGACACTTGTCCAACAAAATGATAAATATCACCATTATAAGCCATTTACTTATTGTGTGTATCTAGTTGTGTACATAATAATTTAGCGTAAGAAATATGGCACATGTACATGTATAGTTTCAATTTAACAGAATAACAAAAACTAATAGTCATATTTTGACTATACACGCGATGTTATTTCAGGTAAGAGAAGCGATGACGGGTGACATGTAGGTGTGAACTGTGTATACGATCAAGCGCAGAAAATCATAGAATCAATATTTAAATGAATAAAAATCCGTGTCAAAAAATTTTAAAACAGTTTATTTCATGATTTCTACACTGAAATTCATTGTTTATATTATCATTAATTGCGTGTATTTTTACATTGTCTATTCACCAGGGGAATTTGATCGGCAACAGTACGCAATAAAGAATTATCATACGAATTATGAATACAAAAATAGAAAAATGCTTGTATATACTACAACTAGCCAAAAATCAAGACAGCGAGAAAGGAAACTAAAGAAATATCGGAAAAAGTCGTGGCAATTTTTCATAGCAATTTTAAATGCATTTGAAATATTTGATGACTTCAATACAAACACATGTACATGTAAAGAAATAATAATATTAAGATGCTTTTTAGAATTATCGCCAGATCGCCGAATTAACAAACATATATCGGATTAAAGTCAATCAGTTCTTTTAATCTATTTTAATAATTGCATTTATCTAAAATTAAATACGAATAATAACAGACTATTCAAAATTAAATCTATCCTCCGCTTCCCGGCCGTTTTCAGCGAGTACAGGTTTCACGCAACGTACATGTATCAAAAACGGGAGAACGGATGGAAGTTCTGATTTTAATTAAATTGAAATACATTTGTAATATATCATATAAATAAAGAAAAACGGCTCGTCATAATTACATGTACTAACTTGATGAAGTTTATCGGGCAAAAACTAAACTTTATATAGAGAAAATTAAAAGCGTTCAGGCCACGCCTTCCTCATTAATAAAGCGCGCAAACCGTTCACAAAGCGTGCAGCTATTTTTAGCAAAGCGTACCGTGCAAGAAGCGAACCGTACCGTTCACAAAACGAAACGTACCGTTCACAAAGCGAACCGTACCGTTCACAAAACGAACCGTACCGTTCACAAAGCGAAACGTACCGTTCACAAAGCGTACCGAACCGAACCGTGCAACTGGTGTAGTAGCACGTTTCAGGGTCTGTACTTTAGAAAGCATTAGTATTCGGCTGCACGTGAAAGGAGTGGGGAATCAGTTTTATAGCGCTTGTTTGAAAATTCAATGCACTGTTAATTTTCTCTACTAAACAGACATATTTTTATTAACAGCTGCATGCAAAATTTAGTCGCTCTTTGACGCTTTACATTAAAAGCAGAGAGAGAGAGAGAGAGAGAGAGAGAGAGAGAGAGAGAGAGAGAGAGAGAGAGAGAGAGAGAGAGCCGGTCTTCATTACAAAATATGCGTTATGACACATCAAAAGAGCTCGGCATTCACTTTGATTATTTCTCTTGGTGTATATATGTTGACTCTAGAGCGATTCAAAACTGGGCATATTGTGTTAATGTATATACTTTTTAAAAATGTTTTCTCTTTGTCTGATAATACTTAATAGAAACCCTCTGCATATTTAAAAAAAAAAACAAAACTATAATGTTCAAATATCCTGAACAAGAGGTGAATATGCTGATTTAAGAATGAGTGCAAATTAAGTTAAAAATAAGACATTCTACCAACTTGTTTTTTCCTTTAAATACCCTTGAATAAGGAATTTCTGTTTGGTCCATTGGGTTGGGTCATGTAACACTTCTTGAGTTCTTCCGTTAACATAGCACATTTTTAAAATAGCCTAAATTTTCATTCAATACAATGAAAACAATTAAAAACAAGACAATGAAAAAATGATCAGGATATTATTTAATATCATTTTAGTCTTGTACCGTTTTCAATATTAAATCATTCTCTCTTATTAATTTATTGTGTTCAGCAAAACGGTTAGTTGAGACACGATTTCTGGATTGGGAGTAGTTGGGTCACTATCACTTTTTTCATTTCTTTTTTTTTCATTTATTAGAGTTAAGACTCAATTTTGAAGCTAGAAAAATTGTTTACTAGTATTATATGCAATTCCATATGTATGGGCTATGGTACGCAGATGATCGTTAAGACCTGAGGAACTCTAGTTTTTCGTTCAGTTAAACCACTTGACATAGGTATAATTAACCCAAAGCTTAAACTATCTAGGTACGACTTTACATTTAGCAGAAAAGTGGCATAGGACCACATAACACGTATTTTTATTCAAAACCTTTTTTAAATAATAACAAGTATACATTTTTTAAACTGATTAATGTTTGTAAGAGACGTTGGTTTCTTAATTCTAATATTCCGAACAAATTTAAATATTTCAAAGTCTTGAAAGCATTCAATCGATATACAAATTTAAATTAAAAACTAAAATCTGCATTTTCTCTGTTAACTATTGATTGATACACTTCACTTTTTCGCTCATTTAAACTAAAGGTTTAAGAGAGATTTTCTGACCACCTGATTATCGTCCGATTGTCTTCCTGTCTGTCCGTGATATATTTTATATTTTACTTTTTCTGCAACCACCGGGTTGAATATAGTAAACTATAAACAAACCATCTTTATGACTAGGGGATTTTAAATTGTTAAATCGTTTTAAAGAAAATGATTACGGAACAAAGAAGACCGGTTATGTGCCTTTAAAATCTATTCAAGAGCCATCGCACCAGAAATGTCAATATTAACACTAAAACTTGTATATAAAGTGAGGTTTTTCAAACTGCAAAAATTGTGACTCAAGCTATTTTTGTCCCCAAGAGGTTTATAGTTTAATGTAAAAAAAAAAAATAGGGGAGCATTTGTAAAAAAAAAAATCTTCTCAAGAATTATTATCCCACATTGTTATAATACAATGGAAGGATCTTCAGATAGTGTAGATTCTATTTTTTTAAAACCATGACTTCCGGACCAATATCGAGGTCAATACACACATATATTGGAAAAACGTTTAAAATATTTTCCTCAGATAAGATGCCATGTTTAGTTGAATTACTTGCAAGGGTCCTCGTATTTTCAAATAGCAAGGTCACATTGACCTTCTTTCTCTCTTTAATAATTATAATTTATTTTACAAGTTTCTTATCTTCGATACTTTAAGGCCTTGGATAATAAAAATGGTCAGCTGATATATTTTAGATCTTAAGATATGATTTCTTAAAACAGGTTTTGTATGCACTGTTTAATGTTGTATAGGTAAGCGGTGTGGCCCATGTGCTTCTTTTAAATCTCTAGCCAAATATAAATTGATAAATATTATGACTAAAAAAATCCCAAATGTTTAGGACCACAAAAAGTCAGAGGTAATATAGGCTAGGAAATATCTTTATTTCTATTTGTTGATATTGACTATTGTACATTTTTAGTAGTACAATAAAAATATATGTATAAAACAAACAAAAAGTGCCACATAATTGTCTACATCTGTTTTATTTTTTTTATTTTGACTTCATATCGCTATTAAAATAGAGTGGCCAAAATTGATTTCATTGCAAGTATAAGTGTGAATTTTCGTGAATTTCTGAATGAAACAATTATTAAAAGTATCTTACATTGAGTTACTTTTTTTCAAATTCTCTATTAATTTATTTATAAATATAAAATTCCTCAGGTATTTCATGAAGACTGTACATGCGACTGTCCATATACATTTTTAACTTTTTACTAAAATTATGATTAAGACGAGTGGTTTTTTTTTTAATCTAACATTTAAATAATTGTGAAACATATTAGAACTAACGTAGGGACAAAATTTAAAATAGAAAGATTTCAATTCGGATGAACTAAATGATCTCAAAATCTTAAAATTATTATTTTGTTTGGAAAGAAATGTCTCAAGTACATATACTATTTAAAAGGTTGATCATGCATTTGTGTTTATTAATGAATTAATTTAGTATACTCTTGTTTAAAATAGCTCAAATGCTTAGCTTGATTAAAAAAACATACGTTATTTATGACGTAAAATATTTGATCTCACTTACCTTTTTCAATCCGAAAATAAAATAAAACTGGGCGTATTATAATGTTTATGGGAACAGGTATCCGCCATTTGTATGCACGTATGAGTGTATACCTCTGATAATGCCACAGATTTACTGAGTTTTTCTGGACCTTCTCAAAAGTGAAGCTGTAACAATTATAATACAGTTTAAGTTTGGAAAAATAAATATTAAGTACAAAGACGTTGCTTAAATTGATACACATATATTTTCTTTGGAGAATACATAATTAAATGCATATACATTTTCTGATTAATAACAGAACATATACAAAATCAGTTTAAATTTGACAAACTAGTTGATTATATGAGTAGGTAGAAATAGCAGAAAATGTCAATGATATTCGCCTTTGAAATTTTACACAAAAATATATGCTATTTTGGACATATTTTTACTACTTTCGTAATAAAATCATTTTTTGGTTTAAGTTAACATTAAAATCAAAACATTAAAATTTGGTGCATTTTTATATCGTGTGATGACGCCAGTTTCCAACCCCCCCCCCCTAAAAAAAACCCCAAAAAACCCCCAAAACCCAAAGTCAATTCACAGACTTAAGTCTGATTTTTTTCTTAAAATATTTTAATTTCTTTTTAAATTTGAGGAAACCCAAATTCCTGTATTGCTTAAAAAAAGAACTCGTTTTTACTTAATTTGAGAAAACAAACACACAGCAGACTTAATTCAAATCTCAAATATGAATAAAAAATAATATCATAAATGCATTATTATTGTGTCTATAACATTCATTTCTTAGATCTAATCTACTCAATAATCAGCGTATATGCATATATCTATATCATTTGTAAAAACAATACTTAAAATCTTCGATTAGAGAAGTTATCTCCCTTAAAAAAAATGTACACAAAGGGGAATAATTCAAATGCCAGTGATAATTGGGGTAACTCTACAGAGGTTCTACTCTCTAATGATTTTTAAAGTAACCATGATGTAATAAATGTGTCCTTTGATTGTTATAAAAATATATCCATATGGGATCTATGTTAAACATAACCAAGTATTAAATTTCATGACTTGTTAATATTTTATGACTCTGGTTGGTTTAATCCGATTTCCTTCTGCTTAAAACATATTTACACACATAAAACAAATCTTCTCTAAGTTAAGAAAAAGTCAACTCAGCTGAAATTTTGAAAATATGTTTCGAGAATTGCAATTTGAAGTATTTCACAGCTAAGTAAGTTCTTAGGATTTGAAACTAAAATAAGGTAATTTTTTTTCTTCTAGAAATTGAAGCCAGATCAAAATAATTTAACAACGTACGCACAAGCAGTAATTTCATTCCAGGACAAATGTATTAATAATGAATGTCACATGTACTGTAAATCTTTTATGATATAAACAGAGATCATTTAATGAAGAAGAAAGTAAGGACATTTTTCAAAAAATATATCTACTTTTGTTTCACATTACAGGCAAACGTTGATTTTGATTCCGGGAAAAGCCTTCGCCACAAAATTTCAAAATACTAGAAAAAAAGAAAATAGATTTCTTATTAATGTAGTACGGATTGTTATGAATGTTGTACCCAAGGAAAGACACAAGCATGTTTTCCGTGTTGCAACCCTTATATGGATGTGTGTGAGGTCATCAGTTTCTGTTTAAAAGATGTATCCATTTCTGTGTGTAAGCACTCTGTAATTCTTTGACATGCTGTGATTAGAGGCTGTAGAACTCTTCCACCTTGGAAGTGCTGCACCTGTCAAGAATGCGGCCAAACCAGATGATCTCATCTATATGACTTGTATGTGATGGATTGTAAATTTTGAATGCAGAGGAGTCGGCAAAAGTCATGCACTTTCTTATAATGAAATACAAAGAGGTATTTCTTAAAAATGACTTGGATTCGGGGTGTTTGTTTTAAAGATATAACATCAGATTAACACAGAATCTGCCTCTCCAGTTGAACAAAAAAAATGCGCCAAACTCTCTTTGGTTTCGAGAAGGAAGAAGAGACCAGCTTACAAAAGATGGATGGGTCAATTCGATGGTGCAATGCATCGCCAGCAAAAGCAAAGGACAGCCAAGGACCCCCTCCCAAGTCCTAAGCATATAATACTGCCTCTTTACACTATCAGGCTCGATACACTTCAGTACGCTGGACAAGGAGTCCGGATATTACCAAGTAGAATCAGATCCATCTGACCGAAAGAAGACAGCATCCTTTACCATATTTGGATGATTTGAGCATGTTTGTATGAGGTTTGCCGTGCACCTGTCACGTTCCAGAGAATTATACAGTCTTGCGGGTACTGACCTGGATATCTGTTTTTGTATATCTGGATGATGATGTTAATAAATTGGGTCTGTCATTGAAGGAACATTTAAGGAATCTTTGAGTAGGTGCTGGAGCGCTTTCAATGATATAACCTGAAACTCCAGTCCAGAAAGTGTCTTCTCTCAGATGGAATGCGAGTTCCTGGGCAAGATAATCAGTCGATATGGAGAAAGCATTTCACCAGCCAAGTTAGATGTTGTTAAATCATGGTCAGTTCTACATATAAGAGGAAATTTTTAATCATTCTAATTACCATTGGGAACATGTACAGGGCTATGTATGGAACGCCTGGACTGTCTTATCATGGCAAAACTAAATTCGTTATGTGCTTATATTATTATGTAGCGTGCTTTAATCGTTATGTGATGTCCTTGTATCATTATGTGGTGTGCTTTTATCATTATGTGGTGTACTCCTTCAATTATGTGATGTGCATTCATTATTATGGCATGTGCATTTGGTATTATGTGATGTGCATTGTGCATTATGTGATGTACATTTGGCATTATGAGATGTGTATTCATCATTATGTGGTGTGCAGTTATCATTATGGCATGTGCATTCATCATTATGGCGTGTGCTTTTCTAATTATATGATGTGATTCCGTCTTTACATTATGTGTTTTAAACATCATTACGCGATGTGGTTTTTTGTTCATTACATCATGTACAAACATCTTTATGTTATGTACAAACTTCATTATGTGGTGTGCAAAATTATAATGTTATTCTACGGTTTCTTTTTATCATTATTAGGGTCTTCCGTTTCCAACGGAAGACCCTCTTGTTATTCTATTGATTTTTTTTAGGGTCTTCCGTCTTTAGCGGAAGACCCTTCTATTATTCTATTGTTTCTTTTTCACTTTTTTTTTCTTTACAATTTTTGTGCAGAAGATTTCTCGGAGATGTGTAGTGCGATTTTCGTCAAATTTTTAGCATCGATCTCTTATTACCTGAAGTTTGTACCCTATTTTGGATTTTGTAAAAATCACTTCTGGTCTGGACTAATCCGCCATTTTGAATTTTTTTCTGAATTCTTGTCCACGTATCTTCTAAAAAACGCGGAAAGATAGAAAGCTGAAATTTTCAGGAATGATAGAAGACATAAACGTCTAGCCTCACGAGGAAAATCATTGTCCGGAAAATCCGAGTACGAAAGCTAGCTGGGATCAAAATATAGGACACGTTTTTGACGAATTCTCCTTGTCCACACATCTTCTCAAAAACGAGCAAAGATAGAAAGCTGAAATTTTAAGGACTGATAGTAGACTAAATGGTCTAGCCACACGAGGAACATTAATGTCCGGAAATTCCAGATACGGAAGCTGGCTGGGGTCAAAATGTAAGACAAATTTTTGATGAATTTTCTTTGTCCACGCATCTACTCAGAACAAGTAATGATAGAAAGCTGAAACTTTATGGAATTATAGAGGACATGCCAGTGTAGCCTACCGAGGAAAACTCATTGTCTGATAATTCCGAGTTCGGAAGCTATTCTTATTTTTCTTTTTTCTATTTTTTTTCCAAGCCGCAAACTTTGAGGCTTCATATCTTGCTCATTTTTGAACGGTTTTCGCCCAATTTTTCAGGAGTAATAGACTTTACAAAACACTAATTATAATATGTCATTAACTGTAAAATCTCACTTCCGTTAACGAGTTATTCCCCTTTGAATATTTTTTAGGGTCTTCGGTTAGAAGACAAAGGCTCCGAGCTTATAATAGCAGGGAATGAGAATCCAACGAATTTAAATAGCAGGAAAATTGAAGTTGTCCACACTTGTTTTTGTTTTTTGATTACGTTTTTTATTTAGAAAAAGGTAGGGGGTCAAATTATAGGATTCCAAAAGGTGCAAAAATTTACACATGTTTTCCTTTTCATATTTTAAACAAAAAATATTTTGTTAAGACATGTAGAATAAAAGTTGTGCAGAATTTTATGGGGTTTCGTTTGACACCATTGATAGGGGGCTGGCCCCTTCAATTTAGGGCCTAGATTCCTTGAAAGTATTTGCGAAATAACTCAAAAACGGTTAGGAATTTGATATGAATGTCGCTGGAACAGTTGTTCATTGGGATCCTACCAATGTCACTAGAATGTTACTTTGTTAAAGTATTGTGTAATATGTATGTAACACGCTTTACTTGTTAACATGTACCTGTTTTCATTTGGCAAGTTAACGAAAAGCCATTGTGTACAACTGACATTAATTCACCACAGAACATGATTATTGTATTCAAGACGCTTTAACTCATTCGAAAAAGATTCATAACATTATGCATTATATTTTTAAAGTTTTTACGTGAGGATTATATGTCACTTCTGTTAAGTTCTGCAAGCAAGATCTCTGTTTGTACCATTACGTAACTGATCCCTAGCTCGCGGCCGAGAAAATCGGTCGCCATGGTCGCGGCTGGTCTACCTAGCGGTCAGCGGTTATCTAATACACAAGATTCGCGTCTTACATTTATGCGTTCACAAAGAATTGTTTAAAGTAAATGTTTATATTTCCTATCTTAAGCATCGTCAGACAAAAGATTAATGGTGGATAAGTATATCTAAATAGTTGTAACAAAAACTATCCACAAGACTCACAAAAATGATTACATTTTTAAATGATTAATCTCCTTTAACTTCATAATTAAAAACGGTAGATATTTTAGTATAACTGTCATTGAAAAAAGGGCTCTTTGTTTTGAAATAGTTATATATTATTTAAATAAAATAAGTTATTAAACTGCAAACATTTTAAGCCGAACATGGCCACGGAGCTTTGAGTACACTAGAATATAATTCATCCCCCGCATATGGCCGTGAATATCCCGGGCGAATGGGCATGCATGCGATCCGCGAAAGTCTAATAACACTTGCTTCATGTGCTTTTACTTAATCGCACATGTTCATTGATCCTTTGTATGTTCACAATTCAATCTTGATAATACCTACAGTATTTATTTTGTTAACATATGTTGATTTGATAGCACATACCGTTATCTTACACGACAGATGTAATTTTAATTTATTAAGCATTAAATAAAATCATTGTCAGATTGTATAATCAAAATATTAAATACAATACAGAATTCAATAGAAAAAATTCGGTTAACAAAAATAGTATAAATACTCTTAATTAAAGCGTTCAAAGAAAATGCAGTTCAAATGTTACAATACGTGTGGTAGGTGCTTGCACGATAGCGCAATCATTGAATGAAAACCATCGCTGTGTGAAATTGAAGAGTCCACTGACTATTCAAATGAATTTATGAACACGGTTTGTTAAGATTTAGGCTGTAGAAGCGTAACGGTCATACGTAACAGGCAATACAGAGTCCACGTAGCTCATTCGTTAGAGTAATGGACTTTGAGTAACATAGATACATATTAATACTGATATAGTTTTAAAAAACAAGTTGCAATGCTTATACAGTGTTCTAATATATGCATTTAATTTTGTAATTATTTATAATGTAATATTTAGAATTTAATATAAAAAAAAATTAATATAAAATTCCCCCTCCGATTCCCAAAATCGTAAAGTTATCTTACCTGCGTTTCTTTGATCTTTGATCTTAGACCTTTAATTACAACCTTGTACCTTTTTTAAACACTGTACAAAACACCAGACCAATTCGTTCATTTTTAACAGAGTTATGAATGTTTGGGCATTTGCGTTTCAACTGGCGTGCTTGACATGTACTGTAGAAACAAATTCTAACTTCCGAGCCCTTCACTCCATCCTTATGAAAATTCGTGTAAATATACCTCGGACCCAATTCTTATTGTCTGCCCTATATGCACCGGATTAAACAATTTAAAAGAAATTCCTGAGATTAAACGGCGATTATTGCCAATTTATAGACACAATGCACCGACATCCCCCCCCCACCCCTTCCTTTTCACAAACTCATTTAGTTTTCTGGCCTGATTTTACTTGATCTTTGATATTGGACCTTTACTTTCAGCCTATTACCATTCTAGATCACTGTACTAATGGCCAGACCAGTTCGTTTTATTTTAACAGAGTTATGAATTTTTGGGCATTTGAGTTTTGATAAGTGCTTCACATGTACTGTAGAAAAAAATCTAACTCCCGAGCCCTTCACTCAACCCTAATGAAATTTCGTGTAAATGTACCTCGGACCCCATTCTAATTGTCTGCTAAATATGAAGCGGATTGAACAATTTAGAAGAAATTCCTGAGATCAAACTACAGGCATTGCCTGTACGGGGAATTAAAATTTACACAGTACACGGGATGTAAGCAGCCGTGTAATATTTCCGGTGCATGTATATTTCTTGTTTTCCGTTTAGTCTGTATCTACGATAGCGTGTGAACTACTTATGAATGTTAGAACTCTGAAAATTACTGTTATCGATTTTTTACCGAATAAATTTTCATGTTACTGATTTCGTTATTTCTACATTTATCAGGATTTTACTAATCCTGGCGTAATAAAACAGTCAAACATAAAAGTAAACGACACGAAAAAAAATTCTCAACGCTGAAATTCATGTGTAAAATGCATCAGTCATTGTTTTAGGACTTCCCCTATTTGTCGTTAACCGAATCCGAGATCAACACCACAAAATTCTACTTTCGATTTATTTACGACGAAAATCAGGCTCTGGCCTTTTTACCCCCCTCCAGAAACAAACACGCATCAATATTTCAAATGACCTCGCATTGTTACAAAACCTAAATACTCAGACATCTTACACGTTGTTTTTCATCTCATACAAAAAATCAGCTCCTGTCCCGGGCGGAAACGCCCCAAATTCAAAGAGAAATTCGGGAATTATTTTGCGTCAGCCATGTTTTAAACCTTCGCTGAAATTCTGTTATGACACCTGCATACGTTGGGTGTTCTAATCTCGCCGGAGCCACAAGATTTGTTCTTTCTCTCCATTTTTTTTTTTTTTTTTTTTATTTTCTAACAAAAATATTATTTACAAATGGGTTGTTGGAATAAAGTACAAGTTGAAAAACACTATTCCATTCCATTCGTTCATTTTTAACAGAGTTATGAATTTTTGGGCATTTGCGTTTCAACTGGCGTGCTTGACATGTACTGCAGAAAAAAATTCTAACTACCGAGCCTTTCACACAATCCTAATGAAAATTCTCGTAAATGTACCTCGGACACCATTCTTAATGTTTGCTAAATATGGAGCGGATCGGACTTAGTGAAAGAAAGATCATACGGCACGAATCACTTGTACCGGGAATTAAAATTAACGAACTACACAGGATGTAAGCAGCCAGGAAATATTTCTGGTGCATGTATATTTCTTGTTTTCCGTTTAGTCTGTATCGCCGATACCAAATAAATTACTTCTGAATGTTAGAACTGTGGAAATTTCTGTCTTCGATTTAATACTGACTAAATTTACATGTTACTGATTTCGTTATTTCTACATCTATACTTATAAATTAAGGCATTTTGCAAATAAACTACAAAATGCCTGCACCAGGGTACTTTCTTACACCTTTGGTATTTCAACACTTGCGTGATGATGTCCGTAGGGTATAATTGAATTTTAACTGATAAGTTATTATTGTGAAATTAATCAAAAACCTACTTTCATTTTCGATAAACAAGCCCGAAATAGCAAAAATGAGAGTAAGGTGGTGGACACGCTTTGGCGGATCCAAGACAGGGATCGTTTGTATCTAAATATATGCTTGCAATGAAATAATATTGAATGATTACGTAAACAGTGAATATATTTATTAGGAACTGTGGAGCTGGATTACACATAGAAGTTAAGATTTGACAAATGTTGAATAAATGAAATAAGGCAATTCGTTTCTTGAGTGAGCGATTTTAGTTATGATAGATAGAAGCTAGCGAAGCGCGACCTCTAGCGAAAGAATGGAATAGAACTTTCCAGAACGGGGTAACCAAGAACGCGGTTTAACTAATAAACGTCTTGGCGAAAAGTGTAGGACGGGTTCATCATGCATCGCGGGTAGATATTCATACCTTGAATGGGACAGTTTTGGTTAATAAAAAAAAGTTAATAAATGAAATGGAAAAATTTGTATCGATGCGATTTTAGTTTTGATCGAAAAAAATTTTTTCCAGAACGGTGCCCAGGAACGTGATTTGACTAATTTACACTATGGCGGAAAGTGAAGAGCGAGATACTTTGAAAATGACAACTTTGATTTTAAAAAATGCAAATAAATATGCATACACTAACTAATACCACGACAGATTGGTACATGTATATAGTGAACTTTATACATTAATTGTGTTATCAAACGGGGAAGTTAAATGGGGGGAGGGATTACCCTCCCCAATTTTTTTTTTCGAAAGTCTTTTATCTAAACTTCACATTTAGGACAGGGATAAAAATATTAGTGAAATTTGACCTAAAGAACAAATTTTAGACATATGACGTCCTAAATACCAACTCACTGGTTTAAAAAAAATATCATTGTAATCATTTTCCACTCAGAATTAAGGCCATGTTCATGTATATATATCATCCAATTCAGTATAAAATTTTCATCCCTTTTCTAAATATCCAGCTATGCAGTTTTTTTTTTATTCTAATTTTAAAAAATAGGTTTGAAAACAATAAAGAAATAATTCGGACACAATATATACGGAAAAAAAACATGATTCAACATTATGTCATGCATTTGTTAAGTGTTAATTCCCGCGCTCGCGCGGGTTATCATCTAGTTTATCAAAAATTTATCAATCGTGTTGAAATAAAACATAAAATCGTAAAGTTATCTTACCTGCGTTTTTTGATATTTAATCTAATATCTTGAATTACAACCTAGTACCCTTTTTACACAGTGTGCAAAACACCAGACTAATTCGTTTATTTTAAACAGAGTTATGAATTGTTTGGCATTTGCGTTTCAACTGGCGTGCTTGACATGTACTGCAGAAAAAAATTCTAACTCCCGAGCCTTTCACACAATCCTAATGAAAATTCGCGTAAATGTACCTCGGACACCATTCTTATTGTCTGCCAAATATGCAGCGGATTGAACAATTTAAAAGAAATTCCTGAGATCAAACGGCGCGTATTGCCTGTACGGGAATTAAAATTGACAAAGTACTCGGGATGTAAACAGCCGTGAAATATTTCTGGTGCAATGTATATTTCTTGTTTTGACATGAAACTTCAACTTCAAAGTTTCCATATAGTTTCAGTTTTGCTGAAACTGGTTTTTTCATCCAGTGTGTATATGTATACATCATTTGCAATTGCCACATGCAGTAAATACGTCACCGGTAATTGATGATATTGTTTGTTTTAGAATTGATAGTTTAAAAATCATGTATACAATTAAATATATAACATATATCATTTAATTTGTTATTCTAGATCTGTTGTAAATGTATAATAATCAATATTATTAAAATTATACATAATGGAACGGTGCCGTGATCATGAAAACAGGGAAATTGCGTAGAGCTCTTACCATAATAGTTTCAATGCATATTAAAAAAATAGTTTCATCTTCTTCCTTGCATTTCATAGTAAAGAATCAGGTGAACGTATATCTACCTGGTTTAAATTTATTAACCTAGTACTAGTAAGCCTAACAGTTTCCAATCAGGTATAATACATTTTTTTTTCACTGAAGACCAAGTACCGATTTTCATTCTAAAAACTTGCATGCATGTAATTTATAAATTATATGTAATTGATTGTTACAAACTGAATGGAAGTCAAAATCTTTTCAAGTAAAATATACACACACATTACATTGATTCAATAGCCAACGATTTATAGGATATAAAAACTCTTTTACAGATATGAGTTGCAGTGGCGCAGTGGAAGTGAGGAGATGTTAGTAATCGAAGGGCACCGAGTTCAATTCTCGTCTTGGGGTTTTTGAATATTTTTTTTCATTTATTTTTTTTTTAGAGAAAAACCGTTTTTAATACCTATTCTGTCTTGGAATCATTGAAACTACCGACAGAATAATTATACATTATTTACTTATCTACCGTACATGTTCATGTATAATCAATTTCTCTTGTTAAAATCGCTGCGTTGTGTCTCTAGACATTCTTTTATTTCTTTGTGTATATCGAATTAAAATTTATTGCTCGTTAAACCTCAGAAAAACCCTGGAACTAAAACAGAATATACAGAATATACACAACAGGTGTGTTTTTTGTCCAGACGCATTGCCATGCTTTTTAAAAAAATAATTACTTCGCATATAGATTGAATATATTTGTCCATTGATCACAGCTGGTTAAATGGTCATGTAGTTAATACATTTTGTTGGTAAATTAAGCACAATATTGAATTAAGACTTTTTGTTTAATGGCTCAAAGGTGGCTTAAAGAAGTTTGGACATTCAGGACCTATAAGTTATCCTTAAAGGTGGCTTAAAGGTCGCTTAAAGATAGTCTTTAAGCTACATTTAAGCACCTTTAAGCTATATTTCAGGAGAACTTACAGAAAAAATTGCCTATTAAACATGAAAACAATGTCAGTTTGAATGAGTACAGAAATTGTTAACATGGAAATCACCTATAATGCTTTTTTCAATGAATAATCAATAACTGTTTCTGATTACAGGATATTGCAGATTTAGAAATAAAATCAGGTTTTGTTCAGAGTCCTGGAGCTGAAGGGAACATTCGGAAACCCACAGATAGTAGGAATGATGCAAATTCTGCAGTTGATCATTGCTTTCCGTGTCCTGAAGAAGGATGTACTCAGACCTTTACTAGATATGGGAATATGCAAAACCATTGTTTCCTTGGCAACCATACTTATAAACTTCAAGCAATGTCCACTTATGATGATATCAAGATGAGATGGTGGGACGCATGTTCTTCATTATCAGATGATACCCTGAAACACGCTTCTAGTACTGGAGAGGAAGTCTCAGATCAAAGTTATGTGCAGTCTGACATGGGGTGGGCCTTGAAAAAAGACATAAAAAATGCTCGGTTTTCGGATGATCTGAAATCCAATTTGACTGACATCTTCCAACATGGAGAGAATGGTGGAACAAAGGTGCACCCATTTATAGTTTCTCAGAATATGAGAGTGGCCAAGAATGAACGTGGGGAAAAAAGATTCAACCCAAAACAATATTTGGCAGTTGGTCAGATATTTTTTTTTTTTTAAAGACTTTCAGCTATGAAAAGAACATCTGCTAACGACATGAATGATGGTGATTTGGATGCAATCCTTCTGAATATTGCAAAGGCTGATGTTATAGCACAATTTCAATAGGAATTCAAAATCTTTGACATTGAAATGAAATACATTTTGTGAAAAAAAGGAAAATGATTTCAGATATACTTTTGTATCTTGCTTAAAGCCTGTGAGTATTGCAAAGTTTTGATGAAGAATTTAGAAATGTCATGGTCATTATGGTACATTACTTAATTTGACAATTCAGGATAGACATATATGGCAAAATCCTACCAAAAACATAATATGAATTGCAGACACAACCTATTGTATGCTTTGATATTGTTTTATTGCATATCTTTAGCAATGTAGTTACCGTACAGTTTGAATACTGGAACATTGTGCATGTTAAAAAAGTACTAATTTTACATGCATGTTTAATATCTTGTCTCAAACCAGAAAATGTCCCTGGCATGTATTTTCTTATTAGCCAGCTACATGTAGGACAAAAATAGTGTCTACTTATGCTTAAAACTGGATTCTAAATATCACATGTAATACATATTGTGCTATTGTGTACATGTATACATGTATTATAAGTTACTGTGCATTGAAATATTTGATGTAGATCTACCAGAATTCTTAATGTGATTACGTACAGACATTAGTACCAGTGTACCAAGTGTACCAGTTTTGACAGCTCTCACTTAAAACAAGTTTATAAAATACAAAACGGGCATTGCTTAGTGTGATCGAGAGACCATTTGGTTAAAACCAGTTGTATAAGGAGAGGATTTAGCAAAAAGGTCACCAACATTCCATGAGAATTTTAAGAGTTCTAATAATCGACAAACAAATATATTTTTATACACTTTTGGTACCAATTTCTATTTATGTAGTAAAACTTCTTCTAGGGCTGATTTGTGTTGCTATCAAGCAACAGTTTTTTTTGTTGCTTAGCAACATACAATAAATTTAAAGAGCCCAAGAAAATAAAAGTTGCTATATATTGCATACACTGTATTTTAATCTGAAGTAATGCAATTTTTTGGCAACAAAAAATGGAAAATGGTGTAAAACTTAAGAAAGATGATTCAGCATTTTACATGTATAAGAACTATGTATATTTTGTGGTCCTGTTGTATTAAATTTCTTCATACATTCTTTTTTGTTGTTTAATATTTTTAGTGTGTTATATCATTGGTCACAATATAGAATTGCAGCATTAGTTACTGATATTATATGAAATGAGTCAAATGACTTGTGATTTAAACTCATGTTAATTGAACATGATGTTGTAGAATGAGATAGGAAACACAGTTGCAGATCAAACAATTGTGTATTATTTAATAAAAGGCTGATGAAGCTATACTAATTAACCTGTGGGTTCTCTCTTTCTAATACCACAAGATCCATTGAGCATTTTAAAAATTAAATGCTACATTTGTTTCGAGTAACATACATGAATTATCAATTAGTGTCAACTGCCACAAAATTATATTTTTTCCCTTGTTGCTATGACAACCTTATTGTTACCATGACAACTAAAACAATTATTTATTATTATGTTGAAATATGATATTAACCATCTTTCTCATTTATATTGTATGATTTATAGTGATATTTAAAAAAAAAGATTTACTTATAAGCTTTTAACAATCACATTTTGGGCTTCTTAGAATGTAAAAAATGTCGATATTTGTTGCTAAGCAACAACTTTGTTAAACAAAAACCTATGTTTATTCAATTGAATTCTGATATAGATTGGACCCAATAATAACTTGACATGTTTTGAATTGCTATCTTTTTTTGATGATTTTTTTTTATATCTTGTTGAATTTCACTTAGAATTGTGTAAATGCTGAGTCAGCAAATCTTGCAAAACATACAAATTTCTTCCCTCGAGAAATAAAATTCCATATTTTTTTATTTCTGTGTCTTAGGTTTTTTTTAACAGAACAAACAATCAATTTTCTTGACCAAAGGTTCATACCAATATTTTATTTCATCAAGACAGATTTTGACTCCTTCGAAATGAGAATTTTTTGCAATCTGTTATAGACTACCTGTGGTTGCTAGAGAACTTGCGAAGTGCATATATCCATAGCAACTGTAATCTGATTTCATAAATTCTTACAATACTTGAATAGCTTAGTAGAAGGAATATGTGCACAAAAAATCATTGAATTCTGAAAACTGTCATGTATCAGTATTTGTCTGATTCTTTTGTGGACTGGTACTTAAGTCTTAGATATGGTGAAAATAATGTCTTGCGTCTATAGCTACTACCTCTAAGGGCTTAGATACCATTTTCTATCAATTGTTCAGGGACTGTCTAGCACTTACAAAATTATATTAAAATTATGATTGATAGATTTTGGGGTTTTTAATTTTTATATCATAACTATATTTTTACTATATCACAGGAAAAATGTCCACATGTGTAAAATATGTGTATAACTTTACACATGTTTTACACATACAATGCATGTGTACAACACATGTTTTAAAATTTATATGTTCAACATATATATTATACACGTGTGAAACATATGCTTTTTACATATGTTTAACACATATGTAAAAATATATATGTTCAATAGATGTTTCAAACAACATATATTAAACATATACACGTGTAAATAATGTTTTATTTTATTATTCATTTTCATGACTTTAACCTGTAATTATGCATTTATTAGTAAATACATCTTTAAATAAAATCTATTTTATAAACTATTGCCAACTAAATTACAGAAAATTTATTTGTAACCAATTCCGGATTTAAATCTTGATTGGCTTCAATTTTTATCGTTTGCAATCATACGTCATTTTTTAAGTCACGGAAGCAGAATATATTGAATTTACAGATTCGATTTGAAGCTGAAGGTAAGGATTGTCAGTCATTCTTTTTATTTATCTGTATTGTAAAATTATATAAATATTGCTGGTAGCAACCTAGTGATTTTACAACGTGTAAAGTAGCTCAGAGTTTGTGTTCTCCAGGAAAATTCGGAAAACCAGAAACGAGTATTGTCAACGATCGATGGTAATCCACTCTCTTTAAGTGAAATTGATAAAAGTTTTTAGATAAAATGTATAAGCAAATACAGTGATTTAATGTATATATACACATATACATTTTGAGGTCGTCCGTTTCCTACAACTTAATGAACAAAAACAGAACAAAAACAATAGGTCTTTTCGACCAAAAGTCGAAAAGCCCTATTGAGGTTAATTTCTTATAATTATTCTGAAAGACATTTCAAGTGTTTAAATTTTTAACAGAAAGTGTTTAACAATTGTTGACTAACATTAATTCATAGAAAAATTGACAGACTATATTCGAAAAAAAATTAACAGGGCAATGCATTACATTCGTCTTTGTAGACATTGTGTAGGGCGTTAAATTAAATTCATGACGCATTTTATTTCGCGTGATAATCAGTTTTTTTCCTTAATAAAAACATTTTACGTGAACATGGCTATGACAAGGTTGACAAGAAGAAGATTGGAGATCAACAAGTAGATCGCTGTAATGAGTGGAACCATCCATTCTTTCTTAGGGCATAGTTCCATCGATGAATCAGTCCATACAGAAGTATCATTGATGCAATTGGCTTGTTCACTACCTGCAAATTATAAAGAATAATGAAGTGTAAAACTTTTAAAATAGAACTAATATTGATGCATTACTGAACTGTCGTTTACATCGTTTCATATACTAATATATGCATCGTTTTATATAATGATATAAAAAGAACTAGATCGTTCTCGTTGCGAGCAACGAGTGGGTCTTCCGTCCGATTTTTGAGTAGGATGAGATAAAACCCATAATTTTAAAAACAAAATCGTAAATCTAAGCAAAAATTAATTGAACAAAATTTTCGGCACTCGGGGCTTGAACCCGGGTCGCCTGGGCACATGTCCACGACTCTAACGACTGAGCTACTCGGACTCTCACTTCAGGAATTTGATGCTTAAAGCTGCTTGGGCCGATTTTTTTTTATTTTTACATTGTCAAATAATTTTCCATACAAACCAATTATCTTAGAAAGTTATGCACTTTCTCCTATTAACACCAGCAGAATCGGTCTCCTTACAAAGTAAGAAATATTCAAAGTAAATAAAAACATTTTCTTTTTGGGAAAACGAAAAAACAAACTTAAATGCATCATGGGAATGTTAAGAAAAGGGAACTGTTTGGTTTCGTCCCCCGAATGATTAGGTTTATTTAACCCGCATGTTATGCATCGATTGTAAACAAAGCAAACTTCAGAAAAATTAGCCAACAAAATGTACACAGGTTTAATTTTAGTTTGTCTGAACATTATGACCTATATTTATAGCGATGTCAATTTTCGAGAAATCGCCAGCACAAATTTGTTATGAATTTCTTTGGCCTTTGGGTTTCATTTGCCTTACTTGACTTGTACTGTAGAAAAAAAAAATCTAACTCGAAAACCTTTTACTCAATCCAAATAAAAGCTGGTGTAAATGACCTCATTCTTATTGTCTACGAAATATGGAGCGGAATGAACAATTTATAAGGAAATTCTGAAATCGAAGGGCACTCAGTGATTGTACGGGGAGTCAAAATGTAGACAATGCACGGTGTGTAAGCAGTCGTATGATAATTCCAGTGCATGTATATTTTTGTATTCCTTTAAATCTAGACCACAGACATCGTCTGAATTACTTCTGAATGTTAGAACTGTGAAATATACAGCCATCGACTTTATTCTGTATAAATTTACATGTTACGTATTTCGTCATTTCTTCATTTATCAAGAATAGATCAATCCCGTTTAATTCAAACATTAGAATATCCTCGTAACCGATGTGACAAAAACTCTCAAGACTGTATTTAATGTGCAAAATGCATTTTCTAAAGACTCTAATACATGTGCAGAAAGCATTATTCATTGTTTTTGGACTTCCCCGCTTTGGTGTAAACTGAACCCGCTATTCTACTTTCGGTTTGCCTTCGCATCTTTTAAATCTGGCATTTCTCCCACTGTTCAAGCGATTACTAACCTTATCTAGACCTGGCCTTTCCATTAATGCCCTTAACGTGGCATTTACACACCCTCACGTCCATAAATTAAGTGTTTTTGATGGCACTCTCAAACTTCAATTTAACCACTCTTAACCGCCATACACATAAATACTTTTGTTGAGGAGTGTCTAATATTTAGTATCATTAGATACGATCTCGTTACCAGTAACGAGTACGTCTTTCGTATGATTTCTGTTTTAAATAATACCATAAATAATCGATACAATTTCAGAACTACCCCCCCCCCCCTTTTTTTCCAATAATGTCTAAAAATCCCTTATTACGTAATATATAGGTGTGGCAATGGTTTTTCTTCAAACAGATATTGTTCAGATCAACAACTTTGCTTCTATAATGCATAAAATAATATAATATAAAGAAGAAGAAGAAGAAGAAGAAGAAGAAGAAGAAGAAGAAGAAGAAGAAACAGTACGAAAACAATAAAGTCTTCCGCTAGAAATGGAATACCTTAATTAGATACGATCTTATTACGAGTCTTCCATGCGATTTCTTTTTTAAATGATACCATGAAATATCGTTACAATTTCAGAATTAATTACCCCCCCCCCTCCCCTACACTATCAGAAAATGTATAAAAATCTCCGATGACGTAATACATGGGAATGGGATTGAGTTCAACAATTCTGCTTCTATAACGCCCAACAAAATCTTTATCGTTTTTTAAGTTATTTGTAATAGATTTTACGAGTCTCTTGGCCCTAATTAAAGGGGCCAGCCCATTTTCCTTGATATCAAATGAAAGCCCGTGTCAATTTGACCAACTTTTGCCTTATATGTCTTAACAAAATATTTTTACATTCACAGGATGAATGATCATCTTTAAGTTCTCCTAAAAGATAGTTTAAAGGTGGCTTAAAGGTAGCTTAAAGAAGACCTTTAAGCCACCTTTAAGCCACATTTAAGATATATTTGCTGCTTAAAGGGGGCTTAAAAAAAGCGTAAAGATGGCTCAAATGTGCTTAAAAGCAGCTTAAAGACTATCTTTAAGCTACCTTTAAGCCACCTTTAAGGACAACTTATATATCCTTAATGTCCAAACTTCTTTAAGCCACCTTTAAGCCCCCTTTAAGCCATTTAAAAAAAAAATCATAACAGTCTGTATTCAATATTGGGCTTAATTTACCAACACAATGTATTAACTTTATGACAATTTTATCAATTGTGATCAATTGACAAATATATCTAAATTATATGCGATGCGAAGTTTCTATTTTAAAAAAGCAAAGCCGTGCGTCTGGACAAAAAACACACCTGATGTGTATATCCTGTATATTCTGTATTAGTTCCAGTTTTATTTTAAGGTTTAACAAACAATAGATTTTAATTTGATATACACAAAGGAATAAAGGCATGTCTGGACACACAACGCAGCGATTTTAACAATAGAAATTGATTCTACATGAATATGTACGGTAGTTAAGTAAATAATGTATATTTTGTCGCAAGTTTCAATGATTCCAAGACATAAAAAGTATTAAAAACGGGGTTTGCTCTAAAAAATAAAATAAGAAAAACATTATAAAAAACGCCCAAGACAGGTATCGATCCTGGGACCTTTTGTTTACTAGCATCAGCTAACTACCACTGCGACACAGGAACTTCATATCGTTAGGGTGTATATATACTATTAATCATTGACTATTGAATTGATGTACCGGCAATGAGTTTGTATTTTTTTGCTTGAAAAGATTTTTACTTTCGTTCAGTTTGTAACAATCAATTATACCTAATTACATGCATGCATGTATTTAGAATGAATTACGGTACTTGGTCTTCAGTGAACAAAATATATATTATACCTAATAAAAAAAACTGTTCGGTTTACTAGACTAAGTACTAGGTTTAATAAATTTAAATCGGTTAGATATATATACAGTCACCTAATTCATAACTATGAAATGCAAGGAAGAAGATGAAACTATTTTTTCAAAATGCAATAAAACTATTAGGGTAATAGTTCTACGCAATTTACCGGTTTTCGTGATCACGGCACCGTTCCAGCATGTGTTGATAATCATACATTTACAACTAGAATAACATATTAAATAATATATGTTTAAATATTTAATTGTGTACCTGATTTTTAAACTATCAATTCTATAACAAACAATAACACCAATTACCAGTGCTGTACTATTTTCAGCATGTGGCAACTGCAAATGATGTATACATATACATGTACATATGATGTACAGGGCCTGATATGTGACATATTATATTACCCCTTATAAATATATTTAAATAATTTACCCCCATTTATGATTGCTGTAATTAATTAGCCTTTAAGTTTAACTCTTATACACATGTATCTTTGATTTGTAGACGTAATATTTTTAAACCCAAACTGAGGAAATAATATATTGAGAATTTATTACAAATGTAAATATAACTTTAATTCAACGGGCTTATTGTATACACGTTCATTCTTAGATTTCAACACCTTTAGGAACCCTGACGTGCACCTGGGCACAAGACACACCGTTTGTGTATATCTTGTATATTCTGTGCTAGTTCCAGGGATTTTCTCAAGTTGAACAAACAATAGACTTTAGATATACACAAACGAATAAAACAATGTCTAGACAAACAAAGCAGCAATATCCCGCCCATATAACAAAGGCAGTCGAGGGTCTTTTCTTTTTTAACATGTATCTATAGCAGATCTAGAATTAGACCTAGAAATAATTTAAGAGCCATTCTCTGTAAGAATTTAAACACTTGTATAGGAGATTCGGCACGCATAGTCACCGATTTTTCTCAAATTTTAATATCATGCATATTATCGTATATCTATAAAAAAAACACCAAAAGTTGGTTGCTAGGCAACTCCGTTACCATGGATACACATACCCATCATTCTTGGGGAAAATGGTCCTGATTTTTACTGAAAAGCACACTTGTTCTGTTTGAATATTTATTTCAATTAGATTTGTTTTGATAAATCTTCATCAAAATATCAAAGCACCACATCTTAACTACTGAATAATACATTTAGCAAATAAAAGTATTTAATCTTCTTTATAGTACCAAGGACTTAAGGTATTTCGATTGTCACATGACGTCATCAGGAGCATTCCGGACTATTTTACCGTTATCGGCTTTAATATTATTGTAATGTGATTCATGGTTTTGGCAATATATCTTCAGTTTCAGTTGTATTTCAACACATTTTAATTTATCTAAAGTGAAATGACTATCATAATGAACAATTTAGATAGTTGTTTTAGATGAAATTGCAGAATTTAATGAAAAACTGATAAAACTGAATAAGGCAGTAATGTACATACACCATATTCTAACATTTTTGACCTGGAAAGGTAATAATTTCTTTGCATATTTCAATAGGATAGATAATGAATTACAAATATACCAGTTTTGAGTGAATTTGAACCATTATTTAAAAAGTTATAGACATTTTAAGATGCTAAACTGTATTTTTTCGAGGTTGAAAAATTGAATCAAAATGTACTGTAAATGTCATAATATACATACTTGCAAGTTTTAATGGCACTAAATTGTTAATAAAAACATGAAAAAGGGATTGTGATTAATTTCATGAAATATTTGCTTTTATATTTTGGTATCAGCAAATAATTTATGCGAGTTATGATTGGGGAGCAGTCGTCGGTAAAATTGCTCTGATAGTGTATCTGTGTTAACTCATACAGCATGAAAAATATATTTGCAACATATCTAGATTTTAGTTCTATTTGATTGTGTACATATTGATCTTCATTTAAACAACAATTACATTGATTAAACCATAAAAAGCATCAAGGGTGGAGAAACCTTAAATGTACTTGGTTAACAATTTTTTGAAAAACCTAGAAATGAGGCATTTTTGGTGACGCCCTGTACATTTTTAGCGGATAGGTCGATGCAAACCGACTCCAATCCTGAAATGACTGGGTCTTCTGTAATCAAAAACAATCAAAACATGATGGGAAAGTTACCTCAAAATTGTTGTTTCCATGGAAACAAAAGTGTGTATTTCACAACTTTCAAACATTTTGAAACTCTTACTATGATTCATAAATATGTGTAAATTATATCCTTTTAAAAAGAAAATATTTGAAATTCTACATATATGCAATATATTGAGGTTGTTTGTTATATTGTTTACAAATAATTGAATATAGTTAAGAAATATAGACAATGTTGCCATGGAAACATTAGAAAACAATTCCGTTCAATTTTGTGTATTATAGCCAGTTTGTCTTTGTATCTTATTTCATTATGTAATGATTACCATTTTTTAATGAAAACTTAAAGCATATTTTATCAATCTTATGATTTTTAGCTAACCGGAACTGAAAGCTTTAAGTCCGACGTCCGTCTCTCTCCGTCCGTCTATCTGTGAACTTTTCACATTTTTAACTTCTTCTCCAGAACCTCTGAGCCAATTCTAACCAAATGTAGCACAAATTATCCTAAGGTTAAGAGAGTTCAAATTTGTTAAAATAAAGGGCAACACCCTCTTTCAAGGGTTGGGGGGAGGTAATAAAGAACTAGACACTAGACTATGATCTTAACATTTGACCTTGAAACTTGGTTCAAGGTCAATGCACACTTTTTACATAAAACGTTCTCCTTTTGTGAAGTATGAGTCAGACAGGGATAAGGGGAGGGTGTATTTGCTTAGAATTCAAGGTCACTGCACATTCTTTGACCAAAGGCACTTTGTGGGTGAATTATGAGCCAGAGTAGACCAAAGAGAGAGAAAATATGCTCCCAAAAAGTTATCTTAGATGGAAAGATAGATGGACAGATGCATGGCCGCATAGACTGATCACTATAGGTCGCTCTCAGAGCAGGGCCCTAATATTAAAAAAAAATGTTGGCATTTTTTAAAAATGTTCTCAAAAATGATTTGGCCAAAAAAGCTCAAACTTGTGTGGTAGCGTCCTCAGGTTGTGTAGACCCAAGTTTATTCATATAATGATTTCAAGGAGTAGGTTGAGACCACAATTGGAGAGGATTGAATTTTTACATAGGAATAGATCCAAAAAAAAATTAAAATGTTCTTCTCGAAGAAAACCAAGTTGGATGTTTAACATGAAAATATGTGCAGAAAATTTTAATGATATTTTTAAACAAGATATACTCTACTAAATTGTCAAGATATATTGGTCTGATTTCATCAGAGTTATAGCTATAGTGTTCAGGTGAGTCATATGGCCCTTAGACCTCATGTATTCATTATTCAATGTGAAAAACCAGTCGACTCGTTCCTTGATGTAAAAATTCATTGATTAAGGTATCAAAATATATTTTGGTAATTATTACATGTACCAGTTATTAACAATAGTCTAATATAAATTATCATAAAATCCTTTGCCATCTTTTTCAATCCCCCAAGTCATTGTTGCAGCACTAATAAAATCATACATCTGTATTTTATTTATTCATATTGTAACTTTAATGATTGAACAAAAATTGCAAAAAGATGAGAATGCTGAAGTAATTTCATCAAAATATCCAAATATTTAGTTATAGACATGTTGATTTGTTATTATTACATTAGCAATGCATACTATTTCATTCCTTTGATTTTTTTTTTATACCATTTAACAATTTTGTTCTATTTAAGGGATGGCTGAATTAGAATGGCTCATTTAGATAGACCTCAGCACGGGGGTTACAGTGTATAATATGCATAAAATATGATTTCTCAGCGGAAAAGATATTTTCATTAGTTAAAATATAGATACATTATTTTGTAATTCTGTTTACACATACAGATACTATAATGTTGGTATCATGAAAGCATCCAATTAAGAAATTACCCCACTTGTCATAAATACTGTGCTGATTTCAAAGGTTTATTATAATGATAAGCGATATATGAGCTTAAATAGACAAAGTACATGACTGTAAATTAATGTAACTCCTAGCTATTTTAATACTATGGACCCCAACACACATGGTCATTTTAAGTTACTTCTCTTTATGATTTTTGTCATTCTAAATACAAAAGGGAAAGTGACCCTGACTCCTGATACCCCTAAAGATCAGTGCGTGTAATGGCAATTTTTACTGTATCATGTCATTTAATCTTAAATTTTGGAAGAAATAAAAAGTGAAAAGATCTGTGTATCACATTTACAATCCATCCTATATCCCAATGACAATTATTGGTATAAACACAAGTAAACACAAGCCAATTTAAAACAAATACCTATCGATACAGTACCTACATGCATTTTTATTCATTGACTATAGTATGCTTGGAAAATAAAACCCCCAAAACAGTATAACAATTAGTTTGATAATCGTGTTTCAACTTTCTTAATATAGCAAGAAACTTAAAAGGAAGTAACAAAAGTCTCTATCCCAAAAATTGGGAAATTACCACTGACTGTTGATTTTATCCCCCACATGCATGAATACAATCTACATTAATGTACATGTAACAAACAGTTGTAATATTTTAAGTACCGGTCTCACTAAGAATCAGGCACCGTGGTTTAAAAATAAATGAGATATGGCCACAAAATGTACATTTAAAGTGTTTTTCATGCTTGAAAATTCCTCTTATAACACTAGATAATTTTAAAATCAAGTAAGTTTCAATAGAATTTCTCTAATCACTATTATTTTATAAGCCTACGAATCAGGCTCCGCCATTACGGTGTATACAAAGTGTTAAAAATTTACATCGACTTGACACCTATTACTTGTTAGCTACAATCCCATATATATAATGAACAGTTACTTAATATACTATACTAATCCTAGGCCATGATAAAAAAAAACTGGTGTGTTTATTTATTTATTATGAAATATAACGGTATAAAATACTGTTCTGATAAATCCGTTTTTGGGGTAAGAGTTATTCCCCTTTGAAAACTCGTTCGTGTTACTGATGTAAACAAATGGCAGACGGCAGGTGTTCGATCGCCTGTATATCTAGTGTAGTTAAAACAGACTGCAACGTATCTTCAAGATATCGAAATGACTGTGAAGTGAGGAGGTTGAGTGACTGTAACAGGCCCATTTTCAACCATTTGCGTCAGTTTTCTATTAACAGCGCCGACATTACAAGTGAAGGGCAATTGATTGCATTTCGATGTGGACTGTTCGACACAGATCTTACTTCATTCACCGTGTGCCCATTTCATAGAGACTCTCTAGGACTAGTATGGCAGCAGAGAGCCAAGTGTCAATATCCTTTTCACGAAGGGAAAGCTAAACCATACCGTAGTTTTTCTCTCCGAATGAGCAGACTTGTTTTCTCAAGCTTATCTACTTTGGTACCAGTTGGCTCAGGTATGTACATGTATCATGTCATAATAATGAATATACTATTTTATTTTGCTTTTGCACATATTTTTGAGACAATGAAAATATAATAAAACGCTTATATACAAGAGTTATTTACTAAGTCAGACTTAAGAAATTTATGGGTTTTTTTTTGGGGGGGGGGGGGTGCCCTTCTTTAACAAGATCTTCACTGTTAATTGTATATTAATATTACTACCAGGTACATATATAAATTTTACAAATAAAATTCAGTGGTATTTCATGTTGCCAATTATTTACTTCCTGAGAATATGATTCCAATTTATAACAAATTTTATTGCTTATACCCCATCTCCAACTCAAATAATTGATTGATTTATGCTTATCTTTAACACCATTTTGTCATGTTAACAATATATGAAATATGTTTTAGAAATTTAAAATATTCAGCATATTTTAAGAATATTTATAAATTAAACTAGTGGACTTAAACCTGCAAAGTTATATACTTAAGCATTGAATCATTATTTTTTGAAAGATATAGTCTCATAACTGCAGCGGTGTGTGCATACAAATTGAGTAACGCGCACTAGTGCATTATGAAAACTTGTATGCACACACCGCTGCAGTTATGAGACTATATCTTTCAAAAAATAATGATTTAATGCTTATATTTACATTTTTTTAACTTCTTGCCTTGCCTGCAAATGTGATTTATACGTCAAAATTTCTGTTTTATCCTAAGGGTAAGTTCAAATTAATGGAAGAGCCACTGTAACAGCCACAAGCGTGAACTTTGATTCTCGCTTGTGATGTTGCATTTTACAGCGTTCAACGTTTGTGACGTACGTCATAATAAAACTAGTCATTCTAACCTTTGAGTACCCTGTGTGTGTCACGGTCTTATAACTGCAGTGTCTTTTCACACACTTTACATGCAAAAAATATTTGGAATGTAAATATATTATATTAAAACTATGCAATTTTCAAGGCATCCCATGTAGCCACCTTAGGAATGTATCTTATCAAATCAACTGACTGACTGCAACTATAAAATAACAAAATTCCAGGGGAAAGAAGTAGGATTTCGTTAAGTTTAACATAATCATTGTATGTATGTTATAATCTGTACTTAATCATTTTGAAAAATTTGTTTATATTTTAGGCATATGTCGTAAGTGTATTGACATTGTACACAACCTACCTGATAATCATGTGGATCCTCTAAATCAAACAGACATAAAGGTAAAACTACATTACAATTATAAAACCAACAACAAAGAATTATTTGTTTGATGCACTCCAACAGACCTGCAAATTAAAAATTGCATGCTGAAACCCAAATATTACTACTTTAGTTTTAAGGATTATTTTGTTCGCAAAAAATACTTGATTGTTATTATGATTATCTATGTACAAGCTAATTTTTAAAAAATGCCGACCTCATATTAACCCATCTTGAAAAATGTGGGGTTCCTAATAGAGTACTCTAACTAAAATTCTTTCATGCTCACCTTATTGTCTAGAAATGTAAATGCTTGATGCAAATTCAGTAATAAAGTATCAAAATATTTTGATATCTTTTTATAACAATTAAATTTAATTATCACGACTCGAGTTTAAAAAAAAATATTTATAAATGCCAAAAATGTTATTGCATCGCCACTTCTAGAAAATTCTACAATTTGTACAATATACAAAATTAATATACATGTAGGACCTACTGTTATTCATATTTTTTATAACTCTTTGAATTTTTATTCTTTTCTTCTCAGAATGATAATGATAATGAGAAGAATATATCAGCTGATATCACACAGGTAACTTTTTATAAAATTTTATCATAAGAAAATTTCACATTTAGGCCAAAATAACATAATTGTTTGTTTGGAATTGCCTCCCGCTTCATTGAACTGCTTCCAGTTTATAAAATTTGATTATCAAAAAGAAAGCCCTTTTTTAATATGGATATTTTTATTTACCAATTTTTGATTACTGAAACTTAAAAAAAAAAAAAAATTGTTCCCTTCCTCCTGGGTCCAGAAACCTCCAGGCGGCAATTCCAAGCAAACAATTTTTAAAGGATGGCCTTAAAGTACATGCATTTGAAATCCTAAAATCACAAAATGAAAGCTTTTGACACATAATTATGTCAGTGGTAATTTTAAATTTTACTTTAGATTTTATCAAGCTAATTCTTTAATGCAAACATTTTTTTAAGAAATTAATTACAGATAAATTTATTTACAGAGATGTGCTGCGTACAGTCTTCGTCCAATTAACATTGAGAATGGTGGGGATTGCATTGAACATTCAGACCAGGTACAAAATATTAAGGGAACTTGTGTTGATCAAGAACTTATTTAATATTTTTCTAATCATCCACAATAATTAATATCATTTGTCTGTCTATCTGTAAACTTATCACAAATTAGATTTTGTCTTTAGTACCCTTGTGCTTATCTATTAAAATTAGCACACAGTATACTTGAGCAATTTTCTTTAAATTGTACACAAAGGGTGCCCCCCCCCCCCCCCAATAGAGAGAGAAACAGACAGAATAGAGAACATAGAGTTGGTGTCTTAAAACATTCTTATGAAAACTATTGTATTTTTTAAGATTCAAATTTAATCATTTAAACCTGAAAAAACATATCCCCCTGTACGAAATGTTCCGCCTGAAATATAGGGGGAATAGAGGCGTAATATAGAGCAGGATTCCGGGCATCAGTTTATCTCTCTACATATATGGTTATGCAGAGGTTCCAGGCGTAAACCAACCGGAAACGGAGCGGAATCGGGCCGGAATATGAGGCGAAAAATGTAAATGAGCTACGCCTGGAAAAATAAAATTCCGCCTGGAAAAAATTCCGCCAAGGAAATGAAATTACGCCTGGAAAAGGTTTACGCCTGGAAAGTCCTATTTATTATGCAACATCAAGTGACCTACAGACCTGAATAGCTATTTATTTTTCATCTAAGATTTTCAAATACTGTCATGAGTGTACACTTATTTCCAAAAAAAAACATGAGAAAGTTTTGAAATGCTCTAAAAGTTTACACTGAAATTACATTCTGAATCATACACAACTAAATACTATACAATGTACTTTACATTAAACCACAGCGCCTCATATCAAAGAACTAAATTGTTCAAGAAAACTGTAAATCTTTCAAGCCAGTGAAATTTCAGTAACAATGCAATATCATGTACTGTACATTCAAATTTACTTGAATAAGGTATCAATATGATCATCTTACATACCAGCATATATTGTATAATCCAGTAAGGACATAATAGAAGTAAAAAGCCTGTCTGTGTTAACCATTACGTTCACACTAACTTCCCTCCTTCCTGACTGATTCAAACTTAACCTTGCTGAAATGACCCTAAAACATCAATTATTTTTGACCATTCAGAGAATTTTACTCCTGCTTAAATTTCCAGGCGGAATTTTGTTTCAATTTTCTTGTTATTTTACGCCAGGAAAATTTGAATTTGCCTTATGACGCCTGGAATCCACCTCTTCTACTTAGGCGTAACTTTTCAAAATTCCGTCTTCTCCCCAAATACGCCCGGAATTTGCAGATTCCTGCCAGAATCCACCTATATTCCAGGCGGATTCCACCTCAAAAATTCGTACGGGCCCGGGCGGGCTTCTATAATTAATGGTCAAGGTTATAGCAGAGATTACCAATAGTGTAAATACTTTTTACTATCTTTTTTTAGCTCACCCAAACCAAAGGTTAAAGTGAGCTGTTGCCCGCCATTTCGAACTTTTCAAATGTTTTACTGCTAACTACAATAACATGGCAAAATTTAATTCCAGTTTGGGGAGTTAGTTTCTGGGTGATATTAAATGGATGAAACCACATGGTGTGAATTGGTGATTATGGGTGATTAACATAAACCTGGTACAAACTTTTATGAAAAGGGAACTTGAAACTGTTTAAATAAAGGTTTAACCCTTTTCAAAGGGGAAATAATTACTAAACAGTGAAAGTAGGGTAACCATTGCACTAGAAATACCAATATTTAACAGAAACATCTTAGTTTTTATAGTGGGGATTCTAAATTATTAAAATGATGACCCTATAACTATAATATAACTCCCTATACATATTTTTTTTTAAAGATTATTTAATATCAATGGAAGAACCACTGTAACAGCCACTACCATGAAGTATGATTTTTGCTAATGAAGTTGAACTTGACTTGAGTAGTGTTCAACATTTTTGACCTCCCCATCCATGTTATTTCATTTTAAATGTTGCAGCTCATCTCACATGTTACAATCAAAATACTGGTAGATGTAGAATGATTGGTATATATATTGACAAGTTTGAACCATGTACATGTATCTGTCTAAACAAATCATGCAATTTTAATATAAAAATACATATACTGTAACAATGGAAATTAAGATGCATAATATTTCATGATAAGTATTTAAACTTTTATGATTCTGTTCATTACTGTACTGAAATATTTTAATGATTAATATGGTTTGCATTGCTTTCAGCTTTCATCACAGGAGAGCCAATATCTGTCTCAAACTTCAAACTGGAGTGAGGAAAATTCTCTAGGGTTAGAAACATTGAACAGTATTGTCCATACCATTTGTAATGGAAAACTCAGTCCATTGAAATACCAACTGCAAAAACCTCTTCAGGACATTACGTCACAAAGTAGAAATTACATACAGAAGAAAGCATCACAAATGGTACATAGTATCCTGGGATTGGTTGCTCCTGGACAATCAGAAGACCTACTGAAACTCATGGTGGAGCCTGTAACAAACACCAAACACCCAGAAACTGAAAACCTTTTGGAAATACTGACTAAAATATACAACGATTCCACATACAAGGCTGTGAAAGATAAGACTCTATCTATTATGGCTGGACTTACAACAAAAGAGGACCTCAAGAACAGAATCCCAGGACTTACAAACTATCATATTGACAAAGTTCGAGCTGTTACACCAGACCAAATATTTCAGAAGGTAAACCAACCTCCAAAGAAAAGATAAAAAAATGGACCAAACTAAACTAGAGCACTGTCTCTCATTTTTCTTCAGCTCCTCTTTTCACCAACTGGTGTCTTATGGTACACGAGATTTGGAGCTTGACTCTGGTGAAATAGTTGTAATGTGGTTCGCACTGCTTGCCATTCTTCTATAATTGAAATGTATGAAAAACATTGCACAGACACTGACTTCTCTCCACTGTCAAGGGATACACTATTTCGCATCCTACATGCATGCTCGGCTTCCAAACGGCACAACCTCCATGGCTTAGACAACATTACAGCAGATGGCCTTGCTGCTTTTAAGTCTTTGTGTAACATCTTGAAGAATTTAGAGCTCAAAGGAACCATAGACAAAGATATGAAATCTACCTTGACACAACTTCTCACAGATGGTCAAAATTATCTGAAGAGAACCTTCAAGGTTCATGTCTCTCTAGACTCAGCTTGTTCTGACCATTGTATACAGTGGGCTTGCAGTGATCCTAAAGATGTCAAATTTCAGTCTGTATGCAACCATGAGCACACAGACAGCTGTCAAGAGTGTGAAAAATTATCAGTCGTCCTTGATCAGATGTGCTCTTTGAATCTAGATGATGATGAGGCAGTAGATGTTATAGAGGCAAGAAACAACATCCAAGCATGGAAAGCCCACATCTTAAGAACAATCAACCAAGACCGCAGCAGAGTAGATCTTCTAGACACTTTGAAAACATCTCAAATACTGCTGGTGATGGACTGGGCCATGAAGTTTCTCCCTCTTTTACATCGAGAGAAGCAGTCAGACTGGTTTGGTCAAAAAGGGATCTCATGGCATGTCACTGTTGGCATCACTAAAGATAATAATGGATCTCTAAAGGTAACAATCAATATTTACATACATTTGCAAATATGTTTCCTTATATAATCCTATAGCGAATAGCGAAAACGTTCAATTCTGTATGAACTTTTTCATGAAGTCACAATGATCATAGCACGCGCTTATCGCTTGGATTATTGTAGACTTAAAGTCTTGGTAATTTTGACAGTTCTGGGCGATTAATTTGTCTTTTTCAAATGTAAATATAAGTAATAAACAGCAATGCTTAATTAAAAGTTCACGGGATATGAAGTTGGTTGGTATGTAATCAAATCAACCGAGAAGCCCTTTGGGATTCACAGGATTTGATAACGTGACCATCTTCATTACCCGGTGAACTTTTTAAATTGATGTTTATTTCTTATTAAAATGAAGAAAATATTGTAAAGGAATTATTACAAAATCAATAATTTAATCAACAAGTGAGTTTTTATCTAATAAAATATCAGATATGATAAAAATCTGGCCAGATGAGCAGTAGAAAAAGTTTAACTCTAAGGAAGAAAGAGTTTATTGTACACGTATTAAAACAAATGTTCTAATTTTTTCAGCATAGTACTTGGGTGCACATTCTGGAAAGTGGAAAACAGGACTGGTTTGCTGTAGCATCAATCCTAGAACATACTCTTTCAACTGTGGCTCAGCAGTATCCCAATATGAAAGAGGCATTCCTAAGATCTGACAATGCTGGAAGTTATCACAATGGATTTCTCTGGAGTTCAATTCCTAGCATATCTGAGAGAACAGGTGAATAAGAAACTTTTCTTAATATGCTAAATATTATGAGAATCATTATAGCATTGAATCATGATTTTTTGAAGTATACAGTCTCATAACTGCAGCGGTGTGTGCATACAAATTGAGTAACGCGCGTTATGAAAATTTGTATGCAAGCATCGCTGCAGTTATGAGACTGTATACTTTAAAAAATCATGATTAAATGCTTATATTTACATTATTTTAACTTCATGCCTTGTCTGAAAATGTGATTTATACCTTAAAATTCCTATCTTATCCTAAGGTTAAGTTCATATTAATGGAAGAGCCACAGTAACAGCCGCAAGCGTGAACTTTGATTTTCACTTGTGACGTTGCAGTTAACAGTGTTTAACGTTTTTGACGTCATAATAAAACTCATCAGTTTAACCTTTGAGTACCCTGTGTGCATTACAGTGTTATAACTGCCGTAGCTTTCAACACACTATACAAGCAAAAAATATGTGAAATGTAAATATCAGCATTTACATGAAATCTGTGATGTTTTTATTCTGTAAACTGCTATGAGGTGTGTAATTTTCTTGTAAATTCAACTTTAGTGAGGCACAAGCAGGAAAATCATATTGTGATGCCAAAATTGCTCATCTTAGGAAGAAAATGAGATTGTATGTAGCAGATGGCAATGACATCAAGTTTCCAGCTGACATGAAGATGGCCATAGATACAAGTGGAGGAGTTGCTGGATGCCAGGTAGCAGTTGTTGATGTTGATTACACCCATCAACTGTTATTTGGCCACAAATGGAGGGATGTACGTTTCATCACTGATCTTGAAATTGATTCTTCCTTGATGACCACTCACCGTGCATTTGACATTGGTCAGGGAAATGTTATTGACGCAACATTAATGGTCTCCTTACCACAGAGTTCAACGGATTTACGAATAATCTCCAACTTCATGACACCAGAAAAGCAGGAAGGACAAATACAAACTCCAAGTACTGTAAAAGAACCTGTTCAGTGCTTCCCTTGTTCCGAAGAAGGCTGTTTACAAAGTTTTTGCACCTTTGAAGAATATGAGGAACATATGTATTTTGAGAGGCACACGTTTGAATTTCATCAAAATTCAAACATGTCTACATTTGACAAAGTTAAACTGAGATGGGCAGAAAAATGTAACATACATGAAAGTGAAGAGCAGATCATCATGCCAACAGCCCTGTCTGACAGTGGTGGAAAGGTGCTAGCATAAGAGGATGGGCTCTTAAGAAAGAAAAGAAACAAGTTCGGTTCAAACAGCACGTGCGCAATTATCTGAACGATGTATTCAAGACTGGAGCGGAGGTTGGGAGGAAGGCTAATCCAGCAGAGGTTGCTTTGAACATGAGAGCACTGACAAACGATAGGGGAGAGCGCATTTTTGCAGCTCAGGACTGTTTAAAGCCAAGTCAAATCATTTCCTATTTCTCCAGGCTCACATCTCAATCCAAGTATTCCTCGAAACAAGGGAGCAGAGAAATAGCAGAAGAAGAGGATGATGAATACCTGGAACACGTTATCAGGGAAATAAAAATTCAGGAAATCAAAGACCCTGTGAATGCTCTGTGATCAGGAAAGAGAAAACTTTGTTCAGCTATGTACATGTAATTTATGTTAGATATTTTATAACAGATTCATAATTCCAAATGCAAATGACTGTAAACCTTAACTATATATCTAGAATTTCGAACAAATTAGTTTTATCATGTTTATGACTGCAATATATATTATATACATGTATAAGACAAATCAAGATAAATGTTATTTCAAAATTTTCCTATGGTTGCATAATCAAGTTCTGTAATTTAGAATTCTTTCTCTGTATTAAAATTCAAATAACCAAAAAGTCCATTATTTATTTTAAATAGTGTGTAACTGATACCAGTATTCCATTCAATTTTTTACCCTTGCAATATATATGATGACTTTAACTTCTTATTGTAAAAAAGGTTACCAATATGCAGGGACACATTTTTGCCATTTTCATTGTTATGCAACAAAATTAAATTTTGTTTTTACATTTGATATATTCTTCAAATGTTTTTGAACTTATTTGTGAAATTGAATTTTATTTCTTTTTTTCTAAAATTGAAAAATTGCAATTACATTATATGTAGGTATGATGCAAGCAATAACTGAAGTGCATGATGTTGGATTTACATACTAGTATCCTCCCCCGCCCCCTTGATAAAATTACAGCATAGTATTTGCTGTTTTCTAATTTATTCTTTTGAGACAATATTATGCAAAAAACAATAGGTATGTCTTTTTTGTTAATCACATGTATTTTTATCTCACATATGCACTTAAGAATTTACATGTTCAATTATTGTACAGTGAGTTCTGTCATTTTATGTGTTGTCATAAGTCAAGTGCTTAAAGGTTAATTTCCGAGGCTATTGTTCTAAAATTAAATGATTTTTACAAGTTCTTCATAGTCCTCATAGATTTGTCAACTTTATAGATATAAACTGATTTTTAACAAAAGATATAATAATAACAATACATGAAGTTATTGCCAATTTTTTCATATGAAGGGATTTCAACAATCCATTGATTCTGTTTATGATGGTAGTTTTATTAGGAAAAAAAAATAGGCAATTTTCTTTTTAGAAAATTATTTATGTGAGAAAAGATACTTTCTTACATAACAAAAGAAAAATTTTATCTTGTTTTGTGAACATATATTGCCAAAAAGTTATAGCGAAAAAGGTTTGCAAAGGTGAATTTTAAAATAGTGTGGTTTTGTTGCCATGGATACCACCTCTAATTGGTAAAATCACACATATCTAATTCTGGAATTTTATTATTCATATGATGACTTTTATAACTATTTATAATTGGGAAAAAAAGCTGATCAGAAGTTTTTAATATTTTGACATTTAAAAAAGACCAAATTTGTAGTTTTCGGTTTTGGTTATTTTTTGCAATATGAACCCCTTTTAATTTGCATTTTAAAAAAAATGTGCTTAATATTTATAAGAATTTGAATGATTTTTTAAAACACCACATTATCCTCTTAATAAACCAACAAAAACAAAATATCATTCTTTTTTCATTTTCTTGCTGTCATGGAATTTTAAATGCTATTTTCCTTTAATGTACAGAACTATTTGGAGTCTTGTTGCTATGGAAAATATGACGTGGATATTTCCATAGCAACAGCTTGAATTTTGCCGAGTGGTGTTTAGATTTAGCTTATATGACTGTAGTCTCTTGTAATAAAGAAAGGTTATATCAATTGGGTAACCACTATGATTCACTCTCTGTCTGATTCTTAGTGAGACCAGTACTTAAAAATAAATATGTGTAAATATAAGCATATGTGAAAACTGTTTGTTTTTTAACAACTAATTTTCTAATTTACAAATGATATATCAGTTTGTGTGTATATTTTCCCTGTTTTTATGACGGGGGGGGGGGGGGGTGTTCTGTAATAAAGGAAATAATTTAAATACCAGAATAGATAATGGCTATATTTTTGTCCAAAGTTTTCTTTGCTTACATATTTAATTAGTTTGGTTTTCTTTGTGAATGTTAATTTCTTGGCTAGTTTGTTTTAAACAGGGATTGGGGGTACTAAAAGGGAAACAACTCAAATATAAACATATTATATATATATATATATATATATATATATATATATATATATATATATATATATATATATATATATATATATAATTGTCGTTTAACTGTATTCCACCTGTATCTGAAACGACCGTGTAGTGAGCGACCAGCGCGCTAGGTTCCGTTCGTCATCGAAGGCAAGATTTTTGTCTTGCCTAGGTGGCCGAGTGGTTAGCGCGGTGGCCGCTTACTGCTAGGAGAGTCGGTTCCGGTCGTGAGTTCAAGCCCCGACCGGGGCGGAGGTGGAGCTCCAATATAGTGAATTTCCCTGTGCTTTATGTATATCAATATCATTCACTATGGGCAGATATATGTCAATTTGAGAGTATATATATATAATAAGCACAAACTTTGCAATAACTCTCAAATTGACATATACCTGCCCATAGTGAATGATATAGATATACAGAAAGCACAGAAAAATTCACCTAATTGGAGCTCCACCTCCGCCCCGGCTAGGGCTTGAACTCACGACCTCTGGAACCCATTCTCCTAGCAGTGAGCGGCCACCGCGCTAACCACTACGCCATCTAGGCAAGACATAAATCTTGCTTTCGATGACGAAGGGAACCTAGCGCGCTGGTCGCTCACTACACGGTCCTTTGAGATACAGGTGGAATACAGTTAAACGACAATCTGAGAGGATCGGGACGATACACATTGCATAGATATATACATATAATAAGCACAAACTTTGCAATAACTCTCAAATTGACATATACCTGCCCATAGTGAATGATATAGATATACAGAAAGCACAGAGAAATTCACCTAATTGGAGCTCCACCTCCGCCCCGGCCAGGGCTTGAACTCACGACCTCTGGAACCCATTCTCCTAGCAGTGAGCGGCCACCGCGCTAACCACTACGCCATCTAGGCAAGACATAAATCTTGCTTTCGATGACGAAGGGAACATTTCGTGAGCCAATTTGGTCCTGATTTTCAGGTTAAGGCGAGCTTTAAGGTCTTGCGCAGTTTTTATATTTTAGGGCATTAGGGAACATCTACAGACATTCATCTTGAATCCCTAGAAATTTCCAGTTTCTATCTTTAATGGTTTCGGAGGAGATGCGTGGAAAAAAATGACACTTCAAATTTACAAAATCGTCAATATCAAAAACCGGAAGTGACTTCATTAGCTCAAAGTTTAATAATCTCGAGTATCTACGATGCCAAACAAGTCCTGAAAATTTCGTAAAAATCCGTTGAATAGTTTATGAGATATAAGGCACCAAAAAAGTTAGAGGAAGAATAATAATAATGAACTAGATGCGATCTCGTTGCGAGCAACGAGTGGGTCTTCCGTCCTATTTCTCATAAGATGCGATGGGATAAGATTTTGACTATGATTAAATATGTCTGATGTCATGTTAACTCGATTTAAATGACTTTTAAAATTTCAAAATTCCTATATTTCATCCAATAGTTTTGTAAAAGATGTCATCAGACGCACAAATGCAAGAGCATTACAAAAGTCATGTTTTAAGATTAGGCTGAGGTCATTTTAACAGGATTAAAAAATATAAAATAAAAAAAAAATAAATTTCATTTAATCAATTCGGAAAAGATGTCATCAGACGCAGAAATGCAAGCACGACTTAGATATTATGTTTTAAAATTAGTCTGAGGCCATTATAACATGGTCTATATGAGTTTAAAATTTTTGAAAATTTTTAATTTCATTAAATTAATTCGAAAAAGATGTCATCAGACGCAGAATTGCAAGCGCAACTTAGATATAATTATTTAAAATTAGTCTTAGGTCATTTTAACATGATTAATATGAGTTTAAAATTTTTGAAAAATTTAAATTTCATCCAATCAATTCGGGAAAGATGTCATCAGATGCAGAACAACAAGTATAACTTTAATTCGTTTAAAATGAGTTTATTTTTTTTAATTTAAATTTAATTTAATCAGTTCAGGAAAGATGTCTTCAGACATAGAATTGCAAGTGCAACTTAGATATCATGTTTTAAAATTAGTCTGAGGTCATTTTAACACGATTTATATGAGTTTAAAATTTTTGAAAACTTTTAATTTCATTCAATCAATCGGAAAAGATGCCATTAGACACATAATTGCAAGCGCAACTTAGATATCATGTTTTATAATTAGTCTGACTCAGCTATGTTAAGGGCGTCCATAAAATAATAGCGGTATTTATCACATAAAATATAAGCCTTTGAATAATCTTGATATTATATTCCAAAAAATTGTTACACAAAGTAATTTGTTATCAATATACATATTAGATAATTCGCTATCGCATGAGCAATTTTTGAGTCTCTTGGGAATACCCTGTCACGTGATACTGCTAAAACTAGATGAACCAGGAATAATACGAAAAAATGCATAGTGCAAGGGCTTAACATTAACAAATATAATTATTTCTGTTTCTAACTTGTAAAATGAACATCTAAAATTTCGAAAAGTGCTGAGAGCTTGAAATATTCAAGTAAGAACAATTATTAAATTCAATATAAACAGTGGATGAACAGAAATTTGCAGGGAGTTCCCACAATTAATGCTTATTTATATGATATGCGTAGCGATTTCATGTAGCTCCCAGCACTTTTTGATATAACTGGGATATAATGGTAACACATGTAAAATTTGAATATATTTGATAAAGTGTATGCCCTTGCACTACTGCATTTTATCTGACCCATTTCACTTTCGGCGTCATTTGCGTGAAATTCAAACGCAACACTGACCAAGATCATGATTTTAATTTTCGTTCATAAAATAATTACACGCTGTGAATTTCATTGAAATAATGTTAGAATTTTGTCTTGTTCACACCAGTCATCATTACCAAATTGTTGAATTTGGAAAAATTAATTCATCTGTTGCCCTCACTAATAACTATTGATATAAGGGTGATGGGGGGGGGGGGGTGGAGGTTTAAGTGTAAGTTTGTAATTTACACATTTATGTTTTATAACGGTTTATGTTACTCTGCTGCTAAATAAATAAGAAATACCTATAATATATGACCAGGGTTGCTTGTAATTATAGTTAATATTTTTTGTAATAATTAAAGAAAGCAACATAAATCAATCTTTATTTAGAATTTATCATAATAATCAACTTGACAAATACAATGTACTATATAGAGATTGCTTTTCTATCTGTAACAAACTGTTCAACAAAACTAATGTTTTCTGATTTTCAGTATTATTCAGTCATGATGTGGAATCTATGTCAATTGACCATATTCTTTCACACTACATGTACTTCTCCTCTTGTCTTTTTGATGTACATTGTAAGGAGGCAGTGCAGTTGATAAGAAAACCAATGCCTGAAATTATGAATATCTATCAATTTCAAATTTAATTTCAATAAATATCAATGAAAGATATTATGATAGGTTACAATATAGTAATATGATTTAAAAAAAAACCAGACCAAATATACATGAAGTTCAAGTGGGTAAAAGAAATATTAATAGAGTACCTACTTTTTTATCAACACCCCAACAAAGTGTCTCCAGTGGACCATTTACTGCTTTAATAACCCTGAAATTGAATAATGTGTTATAATTAGTAAACTATTGTGCTGAAGATAATATGAAAATGGAAAATTATTTTATCATTGTGCATACTAATGGCAGTTTTAATTTCATTAATATTCTAACAGGCATAATCAAATGTTTATTGTTTTAAATATTGTGTGGAAAATCAGTTCAACACTGTAATTTTGTTTATTCAAACATGTAATCTTCCTGATAAAAAAGGCTAAATGAAATAACACATTTCGATTTACATAAACAACAATACAATCTTGTCTATATTCAATCCAGATTCTCACAGTAACATTTGTAGTGCTAATACAGTGTTTGGACTTTCCATTGTTTACATTTTCTTTGAACACGGAGGGAATGCGAGCTAATGTTATTGCGATATAAGAGACCAGTAAAAAGCTACAATGAGCCTCAATACTCTTAATGATCAAAATAAGCGAATCTCGGAACATTTCTATTGCCTGATTGAGTCACCAAACTGATGTATAAACACAATATTACATGAAAAACAAATGTAAACAAGTAAACAAAATCGAAGCCGAGGAATTTTCCTTCGTTTCTGTTTCATCCTACAGTATTAGACAATATAAAACAATATCTAGGGAAAGTACAGATAAATCCTACCTTGTTCAGTTGAATCCTCTACCGATTTCCGTCTAGGCTGGTTGTAAATGAGTTAAATTCTCAGATATATCACTGAAGTCCACATGTTTATTCTGATCACAGCTGCAAGCGCCGATGTGACGTAGTCAACCGCGACACGTCATCAGACGACTTAGGAATTTCATAATTTCGCAAGATATAAAGAATAGTTGAAATTGTTATTTCAGTACATCTTTCTTGATACAATCAATCCCAATAATTAATCATATTTATTTTGGTAGATGTTTGTTAATTACCGAAATACAATATCTCGTAAAATCTCATGAATAAAGGGCGGGGCATATGCAAATTTTCCTAAATCACACGTGCTAGAATTCTGATACCTTCCTTAACATAGCTGAGGAGGACATTTTAACACGATTTAATTGAGATAAAAATTTTTGACAAATTTTAATTTCATCCAATCAATTCGGGAAAAATGTCACTAGACGCAGAATTGCAAGCGCAGCTGAAATTGTATGTTTTAAAATTAGTCTGAGGTCATTTAAACATGATTTAAACGAATTTAAAATTTTTGAAAAATTTAAATTTCATACAATCAATTCGGGAAAGATGTCATCAGACGCAGAATTGCAAGCGCAACAAATATATCATGTTTCAAAATTAGTCAGAGGGCTTTTAAGTACGATTGAAATTAGTTTAAGAATTTCTGTCTTATGATATCTTTTACGAAAAATTTAAATTCCATTCAATCAATTCGAAAAAGATATCATTAGACGCAGAATAGCAAGCACAACTTAGTTATTCTTTAAAAAAATCCGTCTGAGGTCATTTTAACACGATTTTAATGACTTAAAAATTTTTCAAAAATTAAAAATTTAAAGCAATTATTTAATAAAGATGTTATTAGACACAGCATTGCAAGTGCAACCTTAATAATAAATTCTAAGTATGTCTGAGGTCATTTCAACACGATTAAACTGATATTTTAAAGTTTTAAAAAAATTAAATTTCATCCAATGAATTCATGATATGTCATCAGATATAGAATTGCAAGCACAGGTTAGATATCATATTTTAAAATCGGTTTCTGGTATTTTTTGTTCGATTAAATTTTATCAAATTTTTCAACATAAAAAAATGAATTTGACTCCCAAAATATAAACCATAAAAAAAGAATTAATCTAGAACGGAAAATTGTATAATCCATCATTTCAAAGATGAATATATAAATCCAAGCACTATACAGTCAGAAACAACATTCGGCACTCGGGGCTTGAACCCGGGTCGCCTGGGCACATGTCCACGACTCTAATGACTGAGATAGTCGGACTCTCGCTGCAGGACTTTAATGCTTAATATACCGAGAATGCGTTGATCGATTGTAAAACAAATTACATTTTCTAAATCAGTAAAAGGGTCACAATCAACTGTAAAAATACGAAAGAAAAATATTAAAAAACAAAACAGTTAAAAAATTCATTAAGGTCTTCCGTTTTAAACGGAGAACCTTATTGTTATTCTTCGGTTTCTTTTTCCCTATTATTATTTTTTTTCTTCCGATTTTTGTGGACGCGATTTCTCAGAAACGGCTCGGTCGATCTCCATGAAATTTTCAGATGTGATATATATTGGTTTGAACCTAATAGCAAATTGTTTGCATTGATGCGTCACATCCGTTTTTGAGATATTGAGATTTTTCCAATTTTTATATGGGAATTTTGTCTGCGGTCGTTCTCCTAAACTATAAAGATGTTGAGCTCAAATTTCTACGGTTGGTAGAGGAAAGATTGAAGTTTTGCATGGTTGTTGTTTTATATGTCTTGCACTAAATGCGCCAAAGCTCGGTAGGGCTCGAAAATTGAGATATCAAAAGCGTCGTAAATTTTCGTGCTTTTTTTTGGTTTATCTTTTTTCTGGGAAATATTTTGTTAAAACATGTAATGCAAAAACAGTTGAAATTTACAAAACTTTTCATTTGATACCATGAAAAAGGGACCGGCCCCTAAAACGTTCTTTTTCAGATATCTCAAGAACGATAACGAATTTGTAAACACTTGTTGAACAGAATATCTTAAAAATTAAATGACCTTTCATTTTAGTTCAAGAAAAAGGGGCTGGCCCCTCAAATTAGGGACCTAGAGGGCTCTAAATTATTTTATCTATAACCCTTTACTGAGGGATTCTTTGTAGTATATTATAGAAGCAAATATGTTTATCTAACAGTTATGTAGCCTAGCAGTGTAATGATTTTATCATGTGTTACGTAATTGGTGTTTTTAGGGGTCAGAACTCCTAAACTTTGATCACATATATCTCAAAAAGGAAAAATATTTTGAAATGCAGTATAAAAGAAGATATGCTCAACATGATGTACTAAACAATACGCAACCTTCAAACTTTTGTTCAGCTGCCCAAACACAGACGAGGGACCGGCCCCTAAAACATTCTTTCTCAGATATCTCAAGAACGGTAACGAATTTCTAAATACTTGTTGAACAAAATGTTTTAAAAAGTAAATGACCTTTCATTTGATACTAAGAAAATGGGGCTGGCCCCTCAAATTAGAGACCAAGAGGGGTCTAAATGTTTTATTTGTAATTTCATAAAACAAATATGCGAGAATCGTACATGAACGAGTTAATTGTCTACATAGACACACAAGCGAACAATGCCGTTTCATTGCTTAGCATTTATTGCTATTGTGGTGAATAAATTTCACGGTTTTATTCTGTTTATCTATATCATTTATAAATGCAATGAACATATACAACTACTTATTTAAACGTGATATGTGTCCGCGCAAAGCAAATCTCTGTCGGGGCCTCCCTGTCTGTAATCCCAAACATAAACAATAACGAACGGCATTGTGGGAAAGACAGCGCCATGGAGGCCGAAACGCAGAAGAGAGGTTGTGTATTTTTTCGCCGTACATGTTGTACGTTCACATGCACTTTCAAACCACAGTGAAGCACATGAACACGACTTCGTATTTGTATAAGGAGGGATATATTCTTCAAACTTGTTTGAATCGTTTACGAGGAAATTCTGACAGTCACAGTAATGTCGGCAAATGTTTACGTTCCACTGATCAGCTGTTGATAAGCTTATAAGAGTTACGAGTAATAAAAGAGAAAAGATAGAAAAAAAGAAAGGATATTTAAAAGTGTGATTTATGTGGATGTTACTGAAGAAGATAAGTCTTTTTACTCATTTTAAAGTCCCTTGTCTTTAGTAGTTAAAATGTCAGCATGTTAACTGGTTAACATTTAGCGTAGATGTAAGCACGTGCACACTGTCACTGATGTATGTTGTTTTTTTAGTCCGGACAATATCTATAAATCCTTTTAACAGTATTGAATCCCAAATGTTTTACATTTCACTTGTTTTTTTTTTTTTTTGTTTTTTGTTTTTGTTTTTGTTTTGTTTTTACCAGAAGTTTGATTGAATTACAATTCAATCTATTGACAAAAACCACATGTGGCGAAAGTCATACATACAGTATACAAATATAGTAAGTACATAGATTTTCTTATGTTAAGTGCATCACATATGAAGTTACAAATATTTCTTGTTGATTTAACATCTGCTGGGTTAAGAATTTAATAAGAATTACAGAGTTAGATGTTTTTGTTATGGTGTGGGTGTTTGTTTTACTAACGGGTAATTTTTACATTGTTAATGTACATGCAATAAACTGTATATAGCACCGTCTTGTTGATTTAATTTCCGATATAAGTAACATTTTTTCAAAGATAAGATTGCATCTAAACGAATTTACAGGCACGTAGCAGGGGGGCCATTTTTGGATGACTCTAGCCCCCTACTTTTAAAAAACGATGCTACGTGCCTGCAATAGTTGTCTATCAGATGTTGATATAGGAGACTCTTTGGCAACTTGAAGGAGATGACATTAAACTTTGTTTGAAGATATAACCAAAATTCTACATTCAATTATCTTGTAATTTCTAAATTGTAATTAATTCAAAACCTAACCTTAACAGCATATCTTTTTATTTACAATCCAAATATCATGTTTATCTCCGGACAAATGGATTATGATTCTGTTTGGGTACGACTCATTTTGGGTACGACTTTACTTTACTCCGTTCCGAAATAGCAAGGCATGAATATGCTATACTTTTAGTAGGCAAATTATACTTCCGATAAATATTCTTACGCATATGTGAAGACAAACGTGATTAGAATCAGTTTGTATGTAACTGTATAAACGTTTTAATTTCAAGGCAAACGCATAAGAGTAACATTTATTTAGTATTCTACGTGTTATTAAAGATTTAAATAAGGTTGTCATTGCAAAGTAAATAAGGCAGTGCTAGGCGCAATGCGTGCGCAAATAGTAAAATTTGCCGGATGCCTCATATGGACACAACTGTGATCGGCCGAAGCCGATCACAAATCCCCACCAAATCACTGGTGTCAAGTTCATTTATTATTTTTCAACAGACTCATATATAAAGTCATCAAAATTTGACACTTGATCAGCCATTAATCATCCCGTTTTTTAATGTAGCCCCTCTGACGTTTTGTTTGATCGTTTTAGCATGTTTGAATGGAATGTTGTTATTATAGATCTGTGTCCGCCTTTCGTTTTTATATGGATGCTACTATGGACGTATTTGAAGTTGACCTACCGTTTTCAATTACGAATTTCTCCATTTATCTATCACTCTATGTTAATTTAAAGCTCACATCGCTACTCTGATAAACATCCCATTAAAGCGTTTAAACGACAAGAGCAACACTCATTACGACCTAAGAGGGGGTATAAATAATTGACTATATTATCGGGACCTAGCTTTCTTTATTTTACGAGTTTAACGTTTGTGAGTTTACTTTCGTTTCACGATATACTGACAATTCTCTTTTTAATCAAATTGGAAATACAAATATTTTAATGGCTAGAAATAAGAACTTGTCCGAGGACTACTACTTCTTAACAAATTAGTTGTCCGACCAATTAAAATACTCGCCTCGGGCATCAGGCAATGCTATTTGTCTAGCCCTGCATCTTGTACATATATATCAGGTATGTAACAGATGATTAAGAGTCATCACATGTTTTGCAAGATGCAATAAGTGTATTAAAACCTTTTCTTTAATAAAACACAATACATTTAAGTGACAATTTATCTTTCTTGATATTATTTGGTTTGGTTTTCTTGACAGCGTCGCATTCCAGTCAGTGTCAGTTAAATTATGCATAAACAATTTACCTGCTCCTAAACCACAAACTTTCTTATTAGTGGATTCAGCTTACTGCTGATTGGCTGCTGTTGCGGCAGACTAATAATATATGCATGGACAAAACACAATGAACTTATCAGAGAATGAAAAATTCATCGAGTTACTTTAAACTGTTGGAATTTGGTTGTTTTTTTTTTAAATGTTTACTTGTGACAAAACATATACTGTCATTGTACCAATACTCGGCTAAAATTTAATGTTTCCTTTTGGTTTTCTTTTTTTCTTTATATTTTTTTTAAAAATTGACGTACTTTAAATGGTGAACTCCTTGTTTATGCAACTGTTAGGTTAAATCATTATTTAGAACCCAAAACATTTTGTTTGTGTGCTTTTTAGCACGCCCCGAATTTGCCGAGTTTTTGCGATTTAATGTACCAGTTATCGGCTTTGTGATGATTCCATAGTAAAATCCCTATACATGTTGATTTGATATTCTGCGAAATGTAATTTGAATCATGTCCCTTTTGGAGTCAGACTAAAGGTCATAAGGATTATGATACATAAACAAAACTCATAAAATTATTCGTTTGCTAGCATAGGTAATTAACTAAAAATCGTAGACAATTCAATGCATAATATTGTGCAATCATTTCAACTGCGCTATGAATTTCTCAGAATTTGGTGAATTTCCCATGTTTCTACATGTTATATGTATTGATATTATATGTCAAATCGAAGAAGCGAGATGATAATGTATAACAAAGGGGTTACATTCTATTTTTAACTTCTTACGTCACTTCCCCCACAGCTGAAAGTGCAAAGATGTAAATCAGCGGTAAACAATAATCGTTTAAGGTCATGTTTAAAACATATTCATGGAAGTTTTCGAGCAAATTTACTTTTCTTTATTCAAAACAGAGGATTAAATTTAAAAATCTGGCATAGTCACGTGCTATAAACCCAAACTCAAAGTTTAGCCGATAACTGGCACAGTACCGGTATGTTGTATATAAAGCTGTAGCTTTACGAAGAAAATTTGGTTTATACCATATATAGTTACCACGCAAGTAAATGATATTTACGAAAAACTTGCAATTTACGGCGCACGAAATATACACTAGTTTTAAACTGATTGACATACATGTATCGCACCACATTCTGTGAAAAATAATCTATTAAAATTTCTTCATTAAGTTTACTCATGCATGTTTTATCCTCATTACACATAGTATTGTTTTTAAAACATGTAATTTATAAGAAAAGAAACAAAAACCCTCGCTAAATTATTTGCAAAAAAAAAAAACAAACCAGTAGAATTGATAAAACATGGTATACCAGAAGCTAATACATGTACTTTGACGCTGTTCTGATGGGTAATATTCCTTTGTAGTTTACGAATTGAAATATTGACTGTTGCACTACAAGATATAAACTCTCTCTCTCTCTCTCTCTCTCTCTCTCTCTCTCTCTCTCTCTCTCTCTATCTCTCTCTCTTAATTTGATATGTGTCTACCTAAGAAATTTTTTAAATATTATATTATGACTTGATATGCAAATTTTTTATCTTGTACTGCCTAAATGTTAATGTCATGTATTGGGATATGTCATACTTATTACACTGCATGGTCAGTGTATTTTTTCCAGAAATACTATGCATATCTTAATGTAAACACAGCTATTACTAGTACATGTATGTTAACACAGCTAATTATTTTTTTTTTTATTTTAGCTCAAAACGGACTCTTGTTACCACATGGCACCATATGCATGGCTTTTACCTGTTGATTCTTGTGGTTTCAGCTCTTGAGGTTAACCTGTCACCTTAACCCACATGCATATTCCTTGTGTTCTATAGACTTTTTACCGGTAATTCAAATAAAATCGGATAATGCATGAACAATAATGGAACTTTAAGAAAGCATCATGCCTTGTTGTGGTTTGTGTTTGATGAGAAATTATGAAAAACAAAATTAAGGCTGTTTAAATAAATTCATAATTGTTGTGAAAATTTGTTTTTCAATAAAAGTATGCAATTATGTTTCCTTTATATTTTTATTTTATAAAGATATTTAGATTATTATTTATAAAATATTTACATAATTGAAAAATCATCCCCCTCCCCTCTATGCAATTGTCTCCATTAAGATTACATGTAGGATATTTAAATGTACATTTGACATTGAAATAACATCTGATATGATAATTAATTTTGAAGTGAACAAGAAACAACCTATTTCTACCCTTCTAAGGTATATATGCATAAAAAAGTAGAAAAACATGTCAAATTTGAACATTTTTCATGGAAATCAACGTCTCAAGCTACCTGGGTGTGTTTGAATTTAATTTTAATTTAAGGGAGATGTCTAACTTGTAGGTTTTACTGTTTTATCATGGTTAGAAGGAGAATTGATTATACATTTTAATTTTGCATTCTGGATTAATAAAATAGATGTTTGTTCAAAGTAAAGTTAACTTATACCTAAAATGAAGTCAAATTTGTTAAGTCGTACTTAAACACATTCGGAATTATTTTGTTAAGTTGTTCTTGAAATGGTTATGGTATTTTGTTAATTCGTACTTTAAACCATTCAGATTTTGTTAAGTCGTATCGAGAATCATTCGATTTTTGATCATTTTGTACTTACTTTTGGTATAGTTTAAGAACTCTGCTTCTTAGAGGTATTTCTAGCGTTACTTTCGACATTAACGGAAAACCCACTCGTTGCTTTGCAACGAGCTATGCTCTAGTTATTATTATTAAGGTCTTCCGTTTCCAACAGAATACTATATTGTTAAGGTATTCCGTTTCCAACGGAAGACCTTATTGTTTTCGTACTTTTTCTTATTATTAAGGTCTTCCGTTTCCAACGGAAGACCTTATAGTTTTCGTACTGTTTCTTATTATTATTAAGGTATTACGTTCCCAACGGAAAACCTTATTGTTATTACTTTGTTTCTTTTCCTCTATTATTATTATTATTAATTTTTTTTTCTCCCACGTTTTCTCAAACAACGCTCTAGCCGATTTTAATGAAATTTTCAGATCTCATTAACAACAAAATTTGTAAGAAAATTACACGAGATTTTTTCGGTCGTCACTTCCGGTCCCGAGATAAAGATTTTATGTTTTTGCTTGTTCACGATTTTTCTACAAAAGTATTTAAGATAGAACTTTCAAATTTTCAGGGATGATAGAAAATGTTCTGCCGCAGTGCCCTTCTCATATCCGAACGTCCGCCGTCACTTCCGGTCGTCACCGGAAGGAAAGAAAAATTACTAATTTTCAATTTATTTGATTTGAATTTGTTTAATGTTTTTATTCGACCGAGACGAGTTCAAAACGTTTGAATATGAAATCTGTTTTAAAATCGATCAACGCATTCTCGAGATTTTGAGCTCCAAAGTCCTGAAGCAAAAGTCCGCATAGCTCAGTCGTTAGAGTGGTGAACTTTTGCCCAGGCGACACGGGTTCAGTCCTCGAATGCCGAATGTTTTTTTCTTTCTTAATTGTATTTTGTTTAACATTTTTATCTTTTAAACGATGTATTTTATTATTTTCTGTTTAAATTTAAATTAAAATAATAGCAGCTTTTTTTCAGTACAAATAAAGAGCCCGTTTGAAAATACCGTCAATTTTCCGCTTTGTGACAGTCTTGTTTCTGTCAGCAGCTCGCGCCGGCATCAAAGACATGCTGCCGAAGCACCCCTGCAGTACGATCGCATTACAGCTCGCCGGGTTGCTTTGCCGGCAACAAAGAAATGCCGCCATCTCATTGACTGTTTGCACACAACATTTAGCAATGCACCCATGTTTCAAGTATTCTACATGACTTTAAAAGGAGGACTGTTTAGTATTTATTCACATATATAGATTCTTGCATGCATGTATACATTTGTTTATTGACATATGTTGATTATATATTGATTTCCGGAACACTATAAAACACTATTAAAAACACTATAATATCTCTCTCTCTCTCTCTCTCTCTCTCTCTCTCTCTCTCTCTCTAAAGTGCGAGTATTCAAGTATTTGAATAAGAACTACAGTAACTACAGGTAACATACAGTTATATGCCTAGAGACTAAATGTACATTTGGCCTCTAAAAAATATATATGTATTGATTTCTAGTTACGGGATATTGTCTATGGTAAAATAAATTGTGTAATGAATGGACTCACACTGATTGGAAGTCAACGCTAAAATGTCATTTTTATTATAGACGGTGTACTTTCTCCTTCTTTGTGCATGTCTACAGATACAAATCTTTTGTCTGTCTGGGATTTAGGAAAACCTCCGAAGTTTACACACGGAATTATACAAACGACCGCGTGACTGCGACAAGGTTTGGAAACCTACCACCTGTGTATGTGTGTTTGAGCCATATGAATTAACAGATGTATTAATCACCTATCGGAGAAATACACTGTTAAAACGAAAAAGTCTGATTTTTCACTTTTGATAAAAAAAAATCATTACGGCAGGGTTAATCGGGATTATAATCACTCAAATCTGTCTTAAGTTTATATTTATTTACAAAGGTCTACATACATGTAATGTTCGCCCAAACGCAGAATTAATTACATGTATATCTGTTTAGGGATTAAACATCGATGTCAAAATTCATAATCTCATATTTTATTAACCGATTGCTAAACACTGGTCGTTTAGACATAACACTTGGGTATCGAGTGGATTCGGGAAAAAGGGGAATAATTAACCATACTACATTTTAAGATGTAAGTTATTTTATTTGCCGACTTAGCTGAATTTTTTATCACACAGTGTTAGTCGGCAAAGATAAACGTGAGAAAAATAATCGATACGCAAAAGAAGCAGATAAGAAGATAATGAATTTCTTTATCAAATCGATTTCTGATTAATTCATCTCTCTCTCTCTCTCTCTCTCTCTCTCTCTCTCTCTCTCTCTCTCTCTCTCTCTCTCTCTCTCTCTCATCATACAAATGAAGTTTTTAGCGTATGGCATTTCATTTCTAAAACATTTAGAATTAAAAAGTTAATCAAGAAATCAACGAGGTTTTAAGAAAACAGCTACGCCTGTTACATCCTTGATTTCGATCCTTTTATTTTTTGCTGAAATTAGTTACAACGCTTAATTTATCACTGATTATGTTTAAAATTCATAATTTATACAGCTGTAGGTGCTCTTATGTGAAATTGAAACCCGATACTTTACAATTTATTAGTAAGACCGCGGAACATAAACTGGCAAGATTGGAAATATACACATTGATTTTACATGTTACAGTCAAAACATTTGCAATGGGCGGGAACAAATTAACGCGGACGTCTGAGAAAACATTGGATTGAAACTGTAGCTAAAGGAAGTGTATCTGTGGCGACTGGTTCTCTGATGTCATCGGACAATGCTTTGCCTTGCGTATAATCTCTTCCGAATTGGGATCTTCACATATTTGCTGATTATATATTCATTGATGAAATTATCGCTCGCTTTGCTGATACTAAATGTGTTTCGATCCCATAACTTATTTACCAAGTTAGGAACGCTGAGGTGGATTGAAAATACACTTCCTATAACTACCGTTTCAATCCAATGTTTTCTCAGACGTCCGCGTCAATTTGTTCCCGTCCATATCAAATGTTTTGACTGTAACAAGTTAAATTTACGTAAGCTGTATATTACGGATATTTCCAATTTTGCCAGTTAATGTTCCTCAGTCGTATGAATTTTAGTCAGAAGCAATCAAGTTGTGAATTCAAAACTCGCTTTAATATATGTTTTTTAAAATCCTTAGAGAGGGTTAAATGGAATTTGAAGAAGTGTTTAGAAATGATAGAAAAGAACAAGTATCCAAATAGAGTTAGATGTATTTAAACGGAAGATATCTTGTTGCTCGCAAAGAGCGTCTAGTTATTATTATTTTTTCCAAAAATTTTGTGCACGCGATTTCTCGAAAACTATTCGGCCGATTTCGACAATTTTTTCACAGATTATTGCCAGTGGTCATATTTCTAGAAGTTTTTTAAATTTTGAAATCGTCACTTTCGGTTCCAATTTACGACCAATTTTGTGCAGAAATAAACTCAGAGATTATCAGAGATATTACTATGAAATTTTCAGGATAGGTAGTCTAAAGTTTGAAGTAGTGCACAATGTAGTTGATTTAACCAAGTGGCGCCATTTCTTAGCGCTCGCCTAGGCACGAAAATTTGGTACGAATTTTGATTCAAACTTTTCATACGTTTTTATCTGTATCTTTTTATCATTTGATATTTTGTTAAGACATATATAACAAAAGTGGTAGAGAATCAAATGTTCTTTCCAACAAAATCAAAAAAAAGGGACTGGCCCCTTTATTTAGATTTATTTAGGGGCCAAGAGACTGGTAAAGTCCATTACAAATAACATAAAAACGATAAAGATTTTGTAATGCATTATAGAAGCAAAGTTGTTGACCGTATCAATATATATTTGGAAAACTCATTGATACACCCATTTATGACGTAATTACGGATTTTTAGGGGCCAAAATTCTCAAACTTTGACACAATTTATCTAAAGAACGAGACATAATTTGTTAAGCAGTGTAGAAGAGAAAATATTTGTATTAAAGTTTAAGATCAATTCCAATAATCAAAACACCAATGCATGCTTCCATTAATGATTCTAATCGATTTCACTAATTAAAAAACAATGTTTGTTCCCATTAAGGATCTACAGGCTGGCCCCTAAAATATTCAATCATTTGTATCTCAAAAACAAACAACAACTTAAGATAATTATAAGAACAAAAAATATTAGTATTCGTAAGACCTTTCGTATGAAATCAAGGAAAAGGGGCTGGCCACTTTATTTAGGGGCCAAGCGACTCCTAAAGTCCATTACAAATAACTTAAAAACGATAAAGATTTTGTAATGCATTATAGAAGCAAAGTTGTTGATCGTATCACTATCTATTTGGAAAACTCATTGTTACACCCATTTATGACGTAATTAGGGATTTTTAGGGGCCAAATTTCTCAAACGTTGACGCAATATATCTAAAGAACGAGACATAATTTGTTAAGCAAGGTAGAAGAGAAAATGTATGTATAAATGTTTGAAATTGATTCCAATAATCAAAACACAATGTTTGTCCCCATTAAGGATCTACAGGACTGGCCCCTAAAATATTCAATCTTTTGTATCTCAAAAAACAAACAACAATTAAAGATGAGTGTAAGAACAAAAAAAGTTAGTATGCGTGAGACCGTTCGTATGAAATCAAGAAAAAGGGACTGGCTCCTTTTTATAGAGACCAAGAGACTCGTAAAGTCCATTACAAATAACTTAAAAACGATAAAGATTGTGTAATGCATTATAGAAGCAAAGATGTTGATCGTATCAATATCTGTTTGAAAAAACATTGCCACGCCCATTTATTACGTAATTAGGAATGTTTAGGGGCCAAAGTCCTTAAACTTTGACGCAAAATATCTAGAAAACGAGACATATTTTGTTAAGCAAGATAGAAGATAAAATGTTTGTGTTAATATTTTTAATTGCTTCCACTAATCAAAACACCAATGTCTGCATCCCAAAAAGGATCTACAGGGCTTGCCCCTAAAATATTCAATCATTTGGATCTCAAAAACAAACAACAATTTAAGATGAGTATCAGAACAAAAATGTTAGTATTCGTGAGATCTTTCGTATGAATTCAAGAAAAAGTGGCTGGCTCCTTAAATTAGGGGTCAAGAGACTTGTGAATTTTATTACAAATAACTTAAAAACGATAAAGATTTTGTAATGCATTATAGAAGCAAAGTTGTTCACCGTAACACTATCTCTCTGGAAAAGTCATTGACACGCCCATTTTTTACATAATAAGGGATTCTTATACATTATCTGAAAGGTGGGGTAGTTCTGAAATTGTATCGATTATTCATCGTATCATTTAAAACACATCGGACGGAAGACCTACTCGTTACTCGTAACGAGATCGTATCTAGTTATTATTATTATTTTTTCCAAAAATGTTGTGCACGCGAATTCTCGAAAACTATTCGGCCGATTTCGATCATTTATTTCCAGATAATTGCCAGTGGTCATAGATCTAGAAGTTTGTTGAAATTTTGATATTGTCACTTCCGGTTCCGATTTACGGCCCATTTTGTACAGACATAAACTCAGAGACTATCAGAGATATGACTATGAAATTTTAAGGATAGGTAGTCTATAGTTTGAAGTTGTGCACAATGTAGTTGATTTACGCCAGTGGCGCCATTTCTTTGAGTTCGCCCAGTCACGAAAATTGAGTACGAACTTTTATTCAAAATTGTCATACGTTTTTATCTGTATCTTTTTATCAGTTGATATTTTGTTAAGACTTATATAACAAAAGTGGTAGAGAATCGAATCTTCTTTCTAACAAAATCAAGAATAAGGGGCTGGCCCCTTTATTTAGGGGCCAAGAGACTCGTAAAGTCCATTACAAAGGGACCAAGCGACTCGTAAAGTCCATTACAAAAAACTTAATAACGATTAAAAATTTTGTATTGCATTATCGAAGCAAAGTTGTTGATCGTATTAATATCTGTTTGAAAAAAACATTGCCACGCCCATTTATTACCTAATTAGGGATTTTTAGGGGTCAAAGTCCTTAAACTTTGACGCAAAATATCTAGAGAAAGAGACATATTTTGTTAAGCATGGTAGGAGAGAAAAGGTTTGTATTAAAGTTTTAAAATGATTCCACTTATCAAAACACCAATGTCTGTACCCAATTAAGGATCTACAGTGCTGGCCCCTAAAATATTCAATCAATTGTATCTCAAAAAAGAACAACAATTTAAGATGAGTGTGAGAACAAAAATGTTAGTATTACTGAGACCTTTCGTATGACTTCAAGAAAAAGGGGTTTGTTCCTTAAATTAGAGGTCAAGAGACTTGTAAATTCTATTACAAATAACCTAATAACGATAAAGATTTTGTAATGCATTAGAGAAGCAAAGTTGTTCACCGTAACACTATCTATCTGGAAAAGTATTTGACACGCCCATTTATTACGTAATAAGGGATTCTTATACATTATCTGAAAGGCGGGGATAATTCTGAAATTGTATCGATTATTCATCGTATCATTTAAAACAAATAGGACGGAAGACCTACTCGTTACTCGTAACGAGATCGTATCTAGTTATTATTTTTTTTTCTCCAAATTTTGTGCACGCGATTTCTCAAAAACTATTCGAACGATCTCGGTCATTTTTTCACAGATGATTGAACCTGAGTTAAACTTCATACCTTTTTTCAGTTTTTGTGTCGTCACTTCCGGTACCGATTAATCGACCATTTCTTAAATTTTGACGACTCATTTTGTGCAGCTATAAACTCAGAAACTATCAGAGATATCACTTTGAAATTTTCAGGATAGGTAGACTATAGTTTGAAGTTGTTCACTATCTAGTTGTTTCACGCCAGCGGCGCCATTTCTTGGAGCTCGCCTAGGCAAAAAAATTGGGTACGAATTTCGAATCAAAATTTTCAAAAGTTTTTGATCTGTATATTTTTATCGGCTGATATTTTGTAAAAACATTTAGAACAAAAGTGGTCGAGAATTCAGAGTTCTTTCCAACGAAATCAAGAAAAAGGGGCTCTCCCCTTAAATAAGGGGCCAAGTGACTCATAAACTCTATTACAAATAACTTAAAAACGATAAAATTTTTGTAATGCATTATAGAAGCAAAGTTGTTGTTCGTAATAATATCTATAAAAAGAATACATGACCACGCCCATTTATTACGTAATTAGGGGTTTTTAGGGGCCAACGTCCTAAAACTTTTACGCAATATGTCTAGAGAAGGAGACATATTTTGTTAAGCATTGTAGAACAGAAAATGTCTGCATTGATGATTCTAATCTATTCCACTAATCAAAACACAAATGTCTGTCCCCATTGAGGATCTAGAAGGCTGGCCCCTATAATATTCAATCAATTGTATCTAAAAAATGAACAACAATTTTAGATAGGTGTAAGAACAAAAAAATATTAGTATTCTTAAGACCTTTTCATCAAAATCAAGAAAAAGGGGCTGGCCCTTTTAATTAGGGAAAAAAAAACACTCGAAAACTCTATTACAAATAACTTAAGAACGATAAAGATTTTGTAATGCATTATAGAAGAAATGTTGTTGATCGTAACAATATCTATTAGTAAATATCATTGCCACGCCAAATTATGACGTAATAAGGGTTTTTTATGGGGCAAAGTACTAAAACTTTGACGTGATATATCTAGAGACATGTTTTGTTAAGCATTGTAGAAGAGAAAATGTCAGTATTAATAATTATAATCGATTTCACTAATCAAAACACCAATGTCTGTCCCAATTAAGGATCTAGAGGGCTGGCCTCTAAAATATTCAATCATTTCTATCTCAAAAAATGAACAACAATTTTAGATAGACTTTTTGAATAAACTCAAGAAAAAGTGGCTGGCCCCTTAGATTAGGCGCCAAGACATTCGTACAGTATCTTACGCATAACTTCAAAACGATCAAGATTGTGTAATGCATTATAGAAGCAAAGTTATTGATCGTAACAATATCAGTTTGAAAATCTAATTTCCACACCCATTGATGACGTAATTTGGGATTTTAGGGAACTAAAATCTTAAATCTTTAATGTGCTGTAGGTGAAAAAGCAAAACACTTTGTTAAGCATTGTAAATGATATTGACAATCGTATACATTATCTGAAAGGGAGGGGTTGAGGGGGAATTTTGAAATTTCATTAATATTTTAATCGTATCGTTTAAAAAATTGAACGGAAGACCTACTCGTTACTTGTAACGAGATCGTATCTATTTATTAAGGTCTTCCGTTTTCCAACGGAAGACCTTTTTGTTTTCGTTCGGTTTCTTTGTCCCTATTATTATTAGGGTCTTCCGTTTCAAACGGAAGACCCTCTTGTTATTCTACGGTTTCTTTTTCTTTTTTATTAGGGTCTTCCGTCTTCAATAAAACCAAAAAGTTATATGCATATTGTAGAGTTTGCAAAGCGTAATATAAAACTGCAATTCGTTTTAAAATCGGATGATGCATTGCAGAGATATCGGGGTTAAAATATTGATTTTTCCGGAAATTTTAATTCCGCAGTCAAGATTTAGAAAATAGTGCAAAATTCACACTGAAAGTAACTCAAGCTGAAAACAATTCGTACAGGTCATAAAACCGAACTCTGTTTTTTAAATAGTTAATCTGAGTGTTTATTGAAACGATTCCATTGGAAAATTACGTTGAATGTATAAACTTCGTTTGGAAACAGAGAAAATTTTGTCAACAAAAACAAAGCAGCTGGAATTGAAGACACAGATCCCGATTCTAACAGCAAAAAGCGATCGAAAGTCTTTTCTAAAACTTGGTAAAAGTGTTATTTAAATCGCAATATTAAGCCTAGCCTAATCGTCGCAGATCTTTCAGTTGTTGAATAATAGAACAACACGTACAATGTAGATTGGATTACTGAATATAGAGTTTGTATAGATTTCAAAAATGAATATATATTTATTGTAATTATTTACTTGAAAAATAAATGCATTAATGTAATGCTTGTTAATCTGTGCTCTGCATATTAAACACAAACTTATTAGTTTTAATCGAAATAATTATCGTACGATTCACCATGTCAACTCGCCATGTTTTGACTGCGAAGAACAGCTGATAGCGGTGTGTCAACATTTTTAAAAGAAGTATGGCCTGCAAGACGTCGATATAGGGAAATTCAGCTCAACTATCGTATGAGAGATTATAAAGGTATGTTTCAATACAAGATATGTCGTGTTGACTTTTTCTTTTCAAAGTATTTGTACTTTTCCATCTAATCCGAGATTCCTCTGACCCTAACCTCCGCTTTTGACGTGCGTCACAGTATTAAAGCGGATGTTAGAGTCAGAGGAATCTCGGAATATTTTCTGTCCCGTGTATTTTTACGTGTATGTTATGCACATCACTCTTTCGAATTTCTATGTATTATTTTCCTGTATGTTTATGTATGTCTTATTGTGTATTGACCAACACACCATACACTCTAAAACAGTGCAATTAAAAGGGGTGGGGTCCCAAGGTACACAAGAGTAGAATGCTGTAATGCATGTTTGCATGATGATAATTTTACCTTAAATATTTGAATATAGCAGATCTTTACCATATCGCCTTTCACTTAATTTATAAATTTAAAAGCTCAGACAGGCTTCATCTTCGCTAGCCAAGGGTTTTTGGTCTACTCTGTTCCCCATAAACGGGGAGCGAAGTGGACCAAAAGCTCTTGGCTAATGAAGATGGACAGGCTTGTGCTTAATTAAAGATATTTGACATGGTAAATATTCAATCTAATTAAAATTAGATCTTTCATCTGGCTCTCTGTTATATATTGTTATAGCTGGGGAAAGAGCATGTAAAACAGAGTGCAAGATGAAAAGATCTTCATATTATATCAAGCTCAGATTTTAGGTTAATGTAAATTTATGTGCCCTGATATCTATAAAACATTCATCTCAAGATTTATTATTATTTTACTTTAAAAATTGTTTACATACAATGCATATCACATCTACATTGCATGTAAACAATATTTAAAGTAAGATAAATGTAATAATTTTTACTGCATGTGACTCATATCTCTCTCGATCGATCGATCTCTCTCGCTCGTGCTTTTAATCTTATCAAAGCGTCAGAGAGCAATTGAATTTTGTAACAAAAATATCTCTGTCTAGTAAAAGAAATCAACAGCTAGTGCATTGAATTTTAAAATGAGCATGTTATCAATCCCTTATTTTTTGAGTGTGCAACCAAAATCCAAAGCTTTGTAAAATTGTTCATGGATTTTTATGCGCATTATGCATAGTATTGTTTTTAAAACATGAAATTAATAAGAAAAAAAAAACCTCACTAAATTTATTCGCCAAAAAAACCCAGTAGAATTGATAAAACATGGTAAAGCAGAAGGTCATACTTTGACGCTGTTTGGATGGGTATAATATTCCTTTGTAGTTTACAAATTGAAATATTGACTGTCGCACAACGAGTAAAACTCTCTCTCTCTCTCTCTCTCTCTCTCTCTCTCTCTCTCTCTCTCTCTCTCTCTCTCTCTCTCTCTCTCTCTAATTTGATATGTGTCTATACCTGAAAAAAGGGATAAAACAATTTAACGTTATTTTATGACTTGATATGCAAATTTTGTTTTTGTACTGCCTAAATCTTAATGTCATGTATTGGGATATCTCATACTTATTACACTGCATGGTCAGTGTATTTTTTCCAGAAATACTATGCATATGTTAATGTAAACACAGCTATTATTAGTACATGTATGTTATCACAGCTAATTGACTTTTTTTTATTTCAGCTCAAAGGGACTCTTGTTACAACATTGTGGTCACAATGCACCTGTTGATTCTTGTGGTTTCAGCTATTAAGGTTAACCTGTCACCTGTACCCACATGCATATTCCTTGTGTTCTACAGACTATTTACCGGTAATTCAAATTAAATCGGATAATGCATGAACAATAATGGAACTTTAAGAAAGCATCATGACTTGTTGTGTTTTGTGTTTGATAAGAAATTATGACAAACAAAATTAAGGCTGTCTAAAGAAATTTACAGTTGTTAGTTGTGGAAATTTGTTTTTCAATAAAAGTATTCAATTATGTTTCCTTTTTTTTGTATTTCATGATAATATTTAGATGTGTTTACATAATTGAAAAATTAAAATTGTTACCATTAAGATTACATGTAGGATATGTAAATGTACAATTTACATTAAAATAATATCTGCTATGATAATTACTTTAATTTGAAATGAACAAGAAACAACATATTTTTACCTTTTTGTATATTAATAAAAAAATGTAGGAAAACATGTCAAATTTGAACATTTTTCATGGAATTCTCCTTCGTCTCCAGCTACCTGGGTGTGTTTGAACTAAAATTGTAGGTCTTACTGTTTTAGCATGGTTCAAAGGAGACGAGAAACCAGAATAGATAAGATATTCACTAAATATGATAGTTAGCTTCCTTTTTTTCATCGAAACAAAAAATCACACGCAGGACGGCATGTCTATTCATTAATCAAAATGCTACACATCATTCAATAAACAAAAAAGATCAAATGTTATTATCATTGATACAGTGATTGATGATTGTTTTCAAATATGTGTGAGAAATGACTCAAATAAATAGCCACAAGTTTCATAAAATTAGGTAAAAAACCTCAGGTAAAAGATTTCAAACCATGACTGTTTATGAAAATCAAAAGATAGTGGGAGGGTATACATGTAAGGGCATTTCTAAGTAATATGATGCTTTTATAATGACAATATCATGTAGATGTATGTTATATTGAATAAGGTTTCTTGAACAACAATTGACCTCTAAAAGGTCGGGTAAAGATGTTTTACTATGAAGAACCCTATGAATCTGTGTTAAATAGAGGAAAGTGGAAATGGTGGGTTCACTTAAATTGCCATATTTTTATTAAACCTCAATGGAATTGGCAATATGTGGTATACATTTTCTCAGAATTGTATTAGCTTTCTAATTCTAAGACAAAACATCTTTTCATAAAACGTTAGTGTACTAAGTTAAAGGTAGCAAGGGACAGTTTCGAATAAAGTATCCGTTAATATTTTTGTAAAATTGAGAGTTGCTGTACTTGAAGGCTTATGAGTGTTGCTAAGATTCATGAAATGAATTTTGATGATTATCATTAGCTAGAGGGATGTTTATTGTTGGAATTGGTATGCAATATGAAGGCCCTTAATGTTAAGTACATTAGAAGCAGAAGTAAATTGTGAAACTTGCGACTATGACTGTTGTTTTGACTGTACACTGTGAAATTACGGGTTACAAGGGACATTATATAACTCGAAATGTAGGTGAATGGGACATTATATACCTATTTACTGGCTTTGAGTAAATAGGTATTTTATTATACCAAAGAAAACTTTATTTTTCGGCGATGCAGAATTTCTTGATGATAAACAAATATAAGAGTTATCGGACTTTGAATTTAAATGAGCGATTGGATTACGTCAGAGGTGTTCCGAGTTTAAAAAGGAGGGAAATCAAATGTCGCCAGTGAATAGTTTCGATGACTATTCACCATGGGCAGATAGCACGGAAACAATTTCACGGTTAAATAGAATAGCATGTTTATTCATTGTAATTTTACATAGAAAATATTCATAGAGGTGTAATAAAGTAATTTATGCATCAGTAAGTTTCTGACATGTGATGGTGCAACAAGCACACAGTAGGAAGGTAAACCCTTTGAAAAGCAGTGTAGAGGAAAAGTTGCTCAGAATAATGTTTTAAACAAAATGCTAAATGAAAGGTTTTAGGTCACCTGAGTCACTCAGGTGACCTATTGCAATTGGTCTTCATCCATCGTCATGCGTCGTGCATTGCTATTACTTGTGAACTACTAGACCAATTTGCATGAAATTTCCAGGACTGAGAGAACATTAAAAGATCTTGATGTTGAAAATTTTTGGGCTGATGACGTCACTTCCGGTTTGAGATCTTGAGGATTTAGTGAATTTTTAAGGATTATTTTGTCCACTTTATCTTTACTCCTCCAAAACTAATTACAATAAAAACGTGAAACTTTCAGGTATAGTAGATAATTGTCTGTAAATGATCCTTTTTATTTGATAATTTGAAAAATGCGCAAGGCGCCGAACCTTGCTCGAGCTCGAAAATTTGCAGCAAATCTTTTTACGAAATTTTTGCCCATTTTCTGAAATAGTTTTGAATGTGTAAATATTTTTTAAAACATGTAACGTAAAAGTTGTTAAGATTTACATGCTCTTTCATTTTATAGCAGCCAAAAGGGTGTGGCCCCTAAAATATGAGACTAAGAGGGCTCTAAAGTCTTTTTATAATAACTCTTTACTGAGCAATAATTTGTTATTACCAGGTAATTATAGAAGCAAAAATGTTCATTGTACAGCTGTTTAGGCCTAAACAGTACCATACTGAAATCACATGTTATGTAATTAGGGGTTTTAAGGGTCCAGAAGTTCAAAACTTTGATGATTTATATCTGAAAAAGGAGAAATATTTTGAAAAGCAGTGTAGAAGAAAAGTTGCTCAGAATAATGTTGTCAACAACACGCTACCTTTAAATTATTGGTTTTTGGCCCCAGTAAGAAGTTTAACGGTTGGCCCCTAAAACACAGTTGTTCAGATATCTCAAGAACATTCAACAATTCTTGTGCAGTTTTTGAATATGTTAATATGTTTATATATAAGACCTTTCATTTGATTTCAAGAAAAAGGGACTTTTTATTGAACAATAATTTGTTATTCATTATAGAAGCAAAAATGTCATTGTACAGCTGTTTATCTATACAGTACCATACTTAAATCATATATTACGTAATTATGAGTTTCAAGGAGCCATAAATCCGAAACTTTGATCAGTAATATCTAGAAAAGGAGAAATATTTTAAAAACCAGTGTAGAACAAAAGTTGCTCAGAAAAATGTTCTAAACGATATCCTACCAAAATATTTTTAGTTGGTGGCCCCGGTTAGGGGTTTAAGGGTCGGCTCTTAAAACACAGTTGCTCAGATATCTCTAGAAAGGTAAACAAAATCTTGAACAATTTTTTAACAAAATATGTTTAGATTTACGAGTCCGTTTATTTGATATGTAAAAAGGGGCTGCAATCTCAAATTAGGGGCCAGGAAGGCTTCAAAGTCTTTTTTATAATATCTCTTTACTGAGCGATAATTTTGTATTAATCATATAAACAAATAATGAGCTTCTTTATCTGAACCTAACACTGAAATACGTTTTAAAATCGGACGATGCATTACATAGATATTGGGGTTAAAAAAATGATTTTTCAGGAAATTTTGATTCCGCGTTCTTGGTTCAAAAAATAGTGTTAAGTTCAAAGATAAAGTAAATTGTACCTCAAATGATTCGGTAATTGCTAAGTCGTATTTGAACAAATTCGGATTTTTTGGATCTAGGTCGTTCTAGGAATCGTTAAGGTTTTTGTTAATTCGTACTCAGAATCATTCGGAGTTTGTTAAGTCGTACCGATAAGTATTCAATTTTTTTTTATCTTTTTGATTAGTTACTCCAGTTATTGGTTTAAGAACGCTGCTTCTTACAGGAACGTCTAGCTTTACTCCCGACATTAACGTAAGACCCACTTGTTGCTTTGCAACGAGCTTTGCTCTAGTTATTTTTTTTTCTTTTTCTTTTTTTTCTGACTCCTTTTCGGCATCATAACTTAAAAAGTTTTTAACCGATTTTAATGAAACTTTCAGATATTATGTGCAACTATTATGCCTCAAAGATTTTAAAGTTTCAATGACAACGTCACTTCCATTTTTACGTTACGTCGTTTTTAAAATTTAAAAAAAGTCATTTTGTCCGGGGGATTTCTCAAAAACGTTTTAAGATAGGGTCTTGAAATTTTCTGTGGTTATGAATTTTTCAATTTACCTGTGCAATAAGCTGGAAATGGAAATCCGTAACTTTCGGTCGAAACCGGAAGTGAATCAATTTTTTCGAAAATTTGAATTTTTTTATCAAATCAAAAACGTATACGTCTTTTGTAGAGCTTATTAAAATCGGACAATGCACTACAGAGATATTGGGGTTGAAAGATTGATTTTTCCGGAAATTTTGCTTCCGCATTCTGGGTTAGGAAAATAGTCTAAAGTTCAAAGTTCAATTAACTCGTACCTAAAATAATTCGAAATAATGTTAAGTCGTACTTAAACATATTCGGATTTTTTTGTTAAGTCGTTCTTGAAATCGTTAAGGGTTTTGTTCATTCGTACTTAATATCATTCGGATTTTGTTAAATCGTACCAAGAGAATTTTTGATTTTTTGAAATCTTTTTGTTTAAGATACTTTTGTTATTAGTTTAAGAAGTCTGCCTCTTAAAGAAACTTTGAACTTTACTTTCGACATTAACGGAAGACCCACTCGTTGCTGTGCAACGAGTTTTGCTCTAGTTATTTTTCTTTTTTTTTCTTGCAAATTTGGTGCACGCGAAACGATTTTTTTGATGACGTCATTTTCTTTTTGAGAAATTGACGTTTTAGTGATTTTTAGAGGGGTGGCTTGTCCGTGGAACTTCTCCTAAACTATAAAAGATATTGAGTTGAAACTTTCAGAGATAGTAGACAAAAGAATCGTAGATTTGTAATTTTATTTTCATTTTGATCTGGAGTTAAAGGCGCCGAAGCTCGCCTGGACCCGAAAATTGAGATTAAAAAAATCGGGTTTTTTTTCTAGTTTTCTTTGTTTATCTCTTTTCTGAAAAATATTTTGTTAAAACATGTAATGTAAGAAAACTTTATTTTTTACAAGAGCTTTCATACAAGAGCTTTCATGTGATACCAAGAAAAAGGGGCTGGCCCCTAAAATTAAAAAGTTTTTATCTGTAGCCCTTTACTGATATATATTTTGTAGAATGTTATAGAAGCAAATATGTTTATCTCACTATTATTTATCCAAGCAATGTTATGATTTTATCATGTGTTACGTAATAAGGGGTTTTTAGGGTCCATAAATCCAAAATTTTGATCACCTATATCTCAGAAAGGAAAAATATTTTGAAATGCAGTATAGAAGGAAAGATGCTCAAAATGATGTACTAAACAGTATGCAATCTTCAAAATTTCGTTAAACGGTCCCTATAAGGAGATAAGGGATCAGCCCCTAAAACGTTCTTTCCCATATATCTCAAGAACGGTTACGAATTTTTAAACACTTGTTGAACAAAATGTGTTTAGAATTAATGGACCTTTCATTTGATATCAAGAAAAAGGGGCTGGCCCCTACAATTAGGGGACCAGAGGGCTCTAAAGTTTTTTATATGTAGCCATTTACTGATAGATATTTCGTGAAATGTTATAGAAGCAAATATGTTTATTTCGCAGTTATTTATCCAAGCATTGTAATAATTTTATCATGTGTTACGTAATAAGGGGTTTTGGGGGGCCAAAAGTCCAAAATTTTGATCACCCATAACAGAGAAACGAAAAATATTTTGAAATGCAGTATAGAAGGAAAGATGCTCAAAATGATGTTCTTAACAATATGCAACCTTCAAAGTTTCGTTAAACGGCCCCTATAAGGAGATAAGGGATCGGCCCCTAAAACTTTCTTTACCATATATCTCAAAAACGGTAACGAATTTCTAAACATTTGTTGACAAAATGTGTTCAGAATTAAATGTCCTTTCATTTGATATCAAGAAAAAGGGGCTGACCCCTAAAATTAGGGGATCAAAGGGCTCTAAAGTCTTTTATCTGAAGCCCTTTACTGAGAAATATTTTGTGAAATGTCATGAACCAAATATGTTTATCTTAGAGATATGTATCCAAGCAATGTAATGACTTCATCATGTGTTACGTAATTAGGGGTTTTTAGGGGTCAAAAGTCCAAAATCACCCATATCTCCGGAAGGAAACATATTTTAAAATGCAGTACAGAAGAAAAGTTGTTCAAAATGATTTTCTTAACAATATGCAACCTTCAAAATTTCGTTAAACGGCCCCTATAAGTAAATAAAGGACCGGCCCTAAAACCTTCTTTCTCATTTATCTCAAGAACGGTAACGAATTTCTAAACATTTGTTGACAAAATGTGTTCAGAATTAAATGATCTTTCATTTGATTTCAAGAAAAAGGGGCTAGTCCCTTAAATTAGGGGATCAAATGGCTCTAAAGTCTTTTATTTATAGCGTTTAAGTAAGAGCTATTTTGTGAAAGGTTATTTAAGCTGAATTAGGTATAATACGTTTATATATCCTAACAATATAATGATTTTCTCTTGCGTTACCTAATTAGGGTTTTTAGGAGCCAGAGGTAAACAAGTCTTTTCTATTTTAATTTGAAGAAATGCAAGTATTTAAAAAAGCAATATAAGAGAACTTATAAAATGCGATACAAAAAACATTAGTTCTTCACTCTTTGTTTCCAAATCATGTTTTTTTGTCGAAAATCAAAGTCGATGATGTAATATTTCCTTCTAAAAATCGGACGGAAGACCTCCTCGTTGCTCGCAACGAGATCGTGTCTAGTTACTATTATTTTTTCCACAAATTTTGTGCACGCGATTTCTCGAAAACTATTCCGCCGATTTCGACCATTTTTTCACAGATGATTGTCAATGTTCATAATTCTAGAAATGTTTTGAAATGTTTTAATTGTCACTTTCGGCTCCAATTTACGGCCGATTTTGTAAATTTTTACGACTAATTTTGTGCAGTCATAACTCAGAGACTATCAGAGATATAAATATGAAATTTTCAGGATAGGTAGACTATAGTATGAAGTTGTGCACCATGTAGTTGATTTAACCCAGTGGCGCAATTTCTTGGAGCTCGCTTAGGCACGAAAATTGGGTACGAATTTTGAATCTAATTTTTCATACGTTTTAATCTGTATCCTTTTATCAGTTGATATTTTGTTAATATATATATAACAAAAGTGGTAGAGCAATAAAAGTTCTTTCCGGTGAAATCAAGAATAAGGGACTGGCCCTTAAATTAGGGGCCAAGCGACTCGTAAAGTCTATTACATATAACTTAAAAGCGATAAAAAAAATTATAATGCATTAGAGAAGCAAAGTTAATGAGCGTAACAATATCTGTTTAAAAAACACACTGCGACACCCATTTATGACATAATTAGGGATTATTAGGGACCAAAGTCCTTAAACTTTGACGCAATATATCTAGAGAAGAACACGTATTTTGTTTGGCATTGTAGTAGAGAAAAATTTATAGTTGTCACGTGATACCATGGCACGGCAGCTTTAAAGATTGACTCGATTCCGAAGTAGAAAAAATAATATTTTGGCGAACACATTCATTTCATATTAATATTCAGCACTGTATTCATAAAAATAAATAGTTTTTAAATTGATCATAAGTATCGATGGTTTTAAACTCAGAGTTGTCTTAACCTACCCGCGTATGTTCCCTTACCTCAAAGTTGCATTTGAAAAGAATCGTTCATGTTGGTTTTAAGAAGAAGTTGAAATTGTGCATACGTTAACACACAACGCACGGCGCAAGTAAACTGGCGACCACGTACGAAATATGATTGCAATAGATAACCTGGGGACTCAGGTAACTTTAAAAGTTTTGATTTACAGTCAAAAATGGTAAAATTCATCAGGCATGTAGCATCCTTTTTGAAAGTTGGAGGGGGGGGGGGGGGCAGACTCTTCCAAAAAACAAGCAAAAACAAAACTTTTCAATTTCATTGTTCATTCCACGCTTTTTCTTCAAATTTCTACATGCTTATAAATGGGAAGCCAACTCTTCATTAACTCACTTTTTATCTGTAAATTTAGGAAAACAATGTTTGCTACGATAAAAATTGGTCCCCTGCCCACACCATCCCCTCCTTATGAAAGTTACCATCAAGAATCCCAAGATTGATCTCCCCGAAAAGTTGCCAGAAGGGATAGTATAGGATGGTCCATATTCTCCAATTAGTCCATCCCCCTCTCCACATTGATTGATGATCCGGCCAGAGGTTGGCATGATAATAAACACCAACTCCGACCATCAAAAATGCAGCGATGACCAGGAAGATAGATAGATCTTTCAGCTTAAAATTACATAACGGAAAATTTATGTTTTATCAGCTATATTATGTACTATAATTCCCAGAAATTGTAGATACAAAATAAAACTATTTACCATCATTCTTATCATAAAGATTTTCACTCCAAAAATTCGGAATATGAGCAATACTTCAAAAAATTTCAGGTACATTAAAAGAAGAGATCCAGTAAGAAGTCGTCTAGTAATTGCTTCATCAGAGCCTCGCAGGGCGAATCCTATCATAAAGAGCAGGTATGACGTCAGATCCATTAGACTCCAAGGATATTTGATGAAATGTTCAGAGATGGTCTTTAAGAATTTTCGGTTAGTGTTCATCGTTTCGAAGTAAAACTAAAAATTACATTACCATATGTCATTTTTTTTTACATTTATTTATGTCTAAAATATAAACAACATTTAGACAAAAACAAAATTTGTTTTACTGTTCGACCGTAAAAGCAAGCACAGCAAAAACGACCGATACAATCTTATTAAAATTAAATTTATAGCTCTTCTCAATGCTTTAAATGGTCTTGTAACAGTAACAATTATTCAAAATTTTGGCAGGGTTTTTGCTTAATAATAATTTCATATATTGTTTGTAATCCGTCTGTCTGTTAGAAAATATATACATTTAAGTTGCGTGCGTCTATATCGGTATTGAAATTCTAGTAAAAGATAATTTCTTAAATTTCTTTAATTCATTTTCGTATCAATAATGCAAAACATTTCTCAGCATCAACTTCCGATAAGATGTAAAATAAAAACTTACTAATCCGTAATATGTTTCCAAAAAAAATCCTCCACACAATATATATACGCATATATCAAGCCATCCTAACTTTTCGTCGTCTTTTACTTTGATGTTCGTCAATACAAGTAGACTGTACATGACCAACAGAACAAAGTACATGATCTAAAATAGAAATTTTGTATAAATACATAAAGTAAAACGTCTGAAGAAATAAATTAACGCGCGGAGGTTTTAGAACCTGTGTTGCCTTACACACACACACACACACACACACACACACACACGCGCGCATGTGTGTGTGTGTGTGTGTGTGTGTGTGTGTGTGTGTGTGTCAGTGTGTGTGTGTAATATTCAGTTATATATTCTCACGCTATAACTTTATGTAGACGAATAGTTAACAATTGTAATATTAGCTCGTCCGAAAAAAATTGACCGGTAAATATTTTTTTAAATATTGACCAGCTAGGAATAATCCTTCTATTTCAATTAATCGCTTCTGATTTGTTGATTCGTAAACGGTGATGTTAATAACTCTTCGCGACTCCAAAACAAGGTAACGTCATAATAAGTAATCTTTGAATACAAGTAAACAACGGAAGCACAATGCGACAGTTTGCTATCATAACGGATATAAGAAATTGCGAATTACTATGAAGTAAGGTAAAACATCTGTAACATAATTCCTAGGGGCAGTGGAATATCACCACCAGTGACCGTTTGATGCCGACGATATTTTGGAAATGAGCTTGGTGCAAAATTGAATTCGTGAATTATATGTTGAGCTGAGAAAATTATGGCGATCTGTTTTCAAATCCTTTCTCAAATTTTGATTTGTTTCTTCATATAACAAAACAAATGTTGACTGTGTTTTACGGCAACATTGATTATATTTACCCCCTTGGAACAAATATATTACCCTCTGCTTCGCGTCAGGCAATATTTCGTCCCTCGGAGGCTAATATAATCAATGTTGCCCTCAACCCCAGTATATATATATATATATATATATATATATATATATATATATATATATATATATATATATATATATATATATATATTGTATGATTGCGTAAATGTAACAAATTATGGTAAACATTTGCTTTTGAGGACCTGTATTGTATATTGTATTGTTAACTACTGTTAACATGGTTACTTTGATTATACATGTATTCTCTATTTGACATATTTGAAACAAACAACAATCAATCAGAGGATGAACCTGCTCTATTAAAGAATGAAAGGCAAACGTTTAAGTAAATAATTCATTTCCTGTGCCAAATAATGTTGCAATTTTTTTAAGGTAATATCTTCTAAAATCACTTTCAACAGCGCAGAATATGACTACACTGCACCTTTTCTTATCAATCAGTTTGACTAACCTGATAAAAAAAGTATTTTGTCGCCGGTGCACACAGTAAAGCTTTTGGTTGTTTAACAAGTGCCTGAAAAAAGTAGATTAAAAAAGTTTATATTTTAAAAAACAGCGTATTTTAATTAATCAATTTGGTTTTCATTACTGTCATAATCTTGGTAGAATATACTTGTTTAACGTTGTTTTCTTACCACGTAATACATAGATAAATATAAATAAAACATTAATGGAGAACAAAAGTACAGAACTCCCAAATAATAGCACGTTATAATCTATTTTTTTTTAAAAATCGGACCACACATTACAATAACAATGAAAATAATGTTAAAAGTGTAAAATTTCCATCTGATTTATATTTTTTTTTTCAAAGAAGTGACAATCAGTATTGCTAGTATCTTTATATATTCAGATAATTTGCCAGTATTTTGAAAACAAAAGTTTAACCTTATATTTTTGCATTTCTAGAAAACGTGTAAGTTCAATTTACCATCACTACAAGGTTCTTAAATAAATGGAATATTTTAAAAATAGATGGTTATTTAATTACATTAAGAACAAATAAAAGTATGTATTTTATAGTATGAAACACATACTAAAAAAACTATAACGATTTTGTTTTACTGTCAAAAGAGTTATATATACAACGTTATGTTGGTGTGTCTTGTTTTTTTTTTCAAACAATACTATTAATTCAATAAATCATTGAAAAAAAGAATAAAAAATAAAATTGTATCAATATTATATAAATTATTGAAATAGCAATATAAAGAACTTATCAGGAAGACCAACACATCTTTTATATTTTCTTACAATACCAAAACAACAATTAATTAACCGATGCACATATCAAGCTAGATATATTGAAATTGGTATCATGCTAAAAATATATATCAAGATTTTTTGTGTTGAAGCTTTGTTCAAAGGAGCTAGAGCGACATCATGTTTTTTCCTATAATTGCCAGCTAAAATTGCCTATAAGAATCGTGCAATAAATATTATTAGGGAAGTTTTAACTAATATAATATTTTTGAAGAAAAAGCTTTAAACTGTGACGAACATTTTTTTTTTAATTTCTTTGTTGATTACCATTACACGTCAAAAATAACACCATAGAATTTATCTGCTTACAGGCCAAAATAGCAATTTCTTTTTCTTTTTTTAGGGAGTTGGGTTCCTTTAAAGCACTATTATTATTTTTGTGTAGGTGACACAAAAATAGGAATGTTTAAATTTCCTAACTTATTAGAATATATCAGCCTATGAAAACGAACTGAATATATCTTATAGAATTATGTCTTAGATTCTAAAATAGTTTCGATAAATTTGTATTTTGTTTTATTCTGACAATGCTTCGGCCATACAATTTGTTCGATAAATGTGCGTCTACAAAAAGTATTAAAAGGTGAGATGTTTACTTCATGTATTGTTAGCTATGCATATGTTATCTTATTTACCTTGACTACAAATTTCGGGCTAAATTTTAAATTATTATGCCATTGTCTGTTCATATAGTTTACTGAACATGTATGAGCCACAACATCATACATTCCATGTTCATGAGCAATGGAGATTGGGCTTGAATGAATTCCCCAAATGTCTGCCTCAGTATGCATTAGACGGATAGAAAGATCCATGTTCTCTATTGACATTCCATTCATTAGGTCAACGCATCGCTGTTCAAAGATCCTGAAATATATATATATATATATATATATATATATATATATATATATATATATATATATATATATATATATATATATCTTTTTTAGGTCTAATTGGATAATATAATTAAATAGGACATCTTTAAAAAATATGTAATGCAATAATAGTACTTTGAGTGTTCTTCCAAACCATTCACTAGAAGCTGTTCTTCTGTTTTGCTTGCTTTTTCTGATAGCAGTTGCAGAATAGCCGAGCAGACTAAGCCAGTATCTAAAAAAAAACATGATTTTAACAAAGACATATTGTATAGAGAATGAAAATTTCAAAGCAGTTTCCTTTAAAGATATTTCATTCTTATAACAGCTCTTATCATTTGGTGAATATTTGCATGGGTAGACATTACCATACAATTCTTATGGTAGTTTATGGTAGTTGTTTTGGACTTTAGCGTGATGCGGGACCCGTGAAATGGTGAAAAAGGACATTTTTTAAAGAAATTTTGAGATCGATCTACCATTTACCACCATACGTTTTAATATCATTAAACGATTCGCTGCAAATTTCGTTATTTTTATCTCTACAAAACTCAAAATCGGTTCGCAATATCCGCAATATAAACAAGTTTGTTGTAACCGTACAAATTGCTAGGATTTGTTAAGAATCTTGTCCGGGAACACCACAAAAGTTATCTGAGGTATTGCTATATCCGTGTTTGTACTAAACGAGTTTTGTTTACGAAAACGTTATTCTGAGTAAAGAGTCAAACCGGCAATTTGTGTTGAGCAGAGGGGCTAGATAAGGAAAGGATAAACGATGTTCAAGATAAACGTATAGTCCTGTTCAACGATATTCACGATTAACCAGAAAATGGCAAGATTGTACGAACAGGGTATACAGGAGATTCTCGTTATTAACAAGTGCCGATGTGTTAATCCTAGCTGTGTCATTTATAAAATATACTTAAATGACCAGTTAAAAATCATTACCTAAATAATTAGCTTAAATGATAAAAAATATTTGTATTGTTAACATTTTTTTCATTACCGAACAGCTCGGCCGATCGCCACGAACACCTCAACCCGACGTCAAATCACACGAAATACAACGGGATAAATTAAAATACACCTCTTGTTCTAAATAAAGTATAAAGAAGTTATCATAAAAATTTTATATTTTTTTTTTTTGTAAAAAAATAATGCATACAATGACAAAGAATATTGCATATAAGTTAACATTTACGCAGTCATTCACACCGCGTACAATATAAACTATTCGACATACAAGTAAATATGTTACCTTGTTCCAAAGAAAGTTGATTGTCCAAAATAATAATTAATTTCCGTTGCTAACGTAAATGATTTACAAGTAATTTCTTTTTCAAATTTTATAAAAAAAAAAAAAAATATTGAAATACTAAAATTATAGAATGCTTGATATAATGATTATTTGTTCGATTAATTATCGTATACTGCGCACTGAACGACCTGCAACTTCAAAACAATACCATTAACACGACAGGATAAAAGGAAGAAATCATGATAAATTGAAGGATAAACCTGATACGATACACGCAGGAAAGGATAATATTAACGCATGGTAGAGCTGTATACATGAACGATACGTTAGTATTGATAAACGATTGGAAATTCTATCAATCGTTTTTCTTGTAAAAACTATATATATATATATATATATATATATATATATATATATATATATATATATATATATATAGTTTGGTAGAAAGACCTGTATTGATTTAAATTATGATGTCAACCAATTGGATCCTATTTTTTGGTTGGATTGAATTTCAATCAAGATAATCGGACGAGAAAAGAGAGCAGGCATCATACGTTTTAAATTTAAAACAGACGAATTATAAAAAAGAATACCCTTGGGATAAACAATTCAACATGCAACATTTTCTTTAAATTGTGAAAAAAAAAAATGGGGAATATTTGATACAGAGGCTGATGTGAAGAATTTTACTCATTGACTGGACGTCGTCTTTGATATAAATGGACGTCATTTGGAGCACTCTCTTTCAGTTTGTTGTGTTTTTAAAACAAGGCCCAGTCTGTCAAAAACTAATGAATGTTTCTTAAATTTGTGGAGTGAAAATTTACATCATATACATGTAAAAAAATGCATTTTAATTTTTGAATTTTTGTTAAACAATTTAATGAAGAGTTATTCAAAGAGTAAATGGTATCCGATATTCTGAGACACCCTGTATCTTTCTTCTGTGTTCTTCTTTATTAGGTATCATGGCTATTGGAATATAGTTAAAAGTGAAAATTGTTAATTTTGTCATTAAAATTAGGTTGATATTTTATGTATTGATGTATTGATACGTTTTATACATCCTTTAAAACATAACAGTATACTTTTTGGGAAAAAATACTTGCTTGTAATAGTATCTAAACTAACAAATCACGGGGTTTTGTAGAGATAAATTTTTACGATTTATATTTATCATGTACTAGAAAGATTTTTTTTTAAAAGTTGGACAAAGTTTTTAACCGGGTTTTCCAAAGGAAAATTCCGGTTATTGAAATTGGGAAAATGGCGGACGGGCAGTTGCCAAAAAGAAAACTCCTCCTACAGGTTTAAAAATAGGAAGTTGTTATTTTGTAGATCAATTGTAAATATATCAGAAATGGGCATATTACTTAAATTTTGATTTTGATAATTTATGACAAATATACTAGCTGTGAACTAACGCAAGCTACTAACAAACAAGTTGGTAAAACAATATTATCGATTGAAGTAATCATATTGTAAGTTCTATGGTCGATACAACGACCTTGTCAACAAATATATCTTCCGTTAGGTCGAATGCTGGCTGACTGAGGTTTTTCATACATGTACTAATTGTTATGCCATTATCAATTATCGAATTGCCTCCGGATTTTCCCGTTTACTCAATTACGACAGAAAGCACACGGCGGGTGTGACAGGTCAGCAGAGGGTGCTTACTTCTTCATGAACCTGATCTTCCCTCTTGTAGAGGTCCGTGTTTGCTCTGCTGCTGTTTTATTTTTTTCCTTTGGACTTTTGAGTTTAAACACTATTCGTTAAAGCCATATTCCATGTATAATTGAATACCTTAAACCGCTGATGTGTGGCATAACGAATTTTGGATAAATGTCATATCTTGCCACAATTCTAGTTTTCTTGTAATTCCTATAGATAAGACATATAACGAAGGGTTTATGCGAAGTAGTCTCTCGTGTGAATACTGAAAAAAAATACTGTGCTATATGAATCTCACAACAGTTTAACTTCTGTAAGTTGTTCTTTTATAAGAGTTTTATAGTTTGTAGAAATTTAGTATTGACGTAAAAGTTGTATGAATTTGGTCAAATGTTTGACCAATTGGCTAAACGAAGTGACAAAAAAGCAGCTTACACAAAAAGTGGCTAGGTGACAATCTGCTTTGCAGCGGCAATGCGTGAACGTATTATGATGTGATCAGGTACGGTCTGTGTTATCAAATCCATTAGAGCCCTAAGGGCTTTATAATTGATTTGATCACGCCCGACCGTATTTGATATGCTCATAATACTAAAAAAATGACTTCTCATTTTTTATATTTTTATAATTTTCGGCTATTTAAATTAAATGATACTTTATTACATTTAAAAGTTATTTTCATTTTGTATAATTATGTAAGGTAGCAAGGGACAGTTTCGGATAAAGTACCCGGTCAATATTTTTGTAAAATTGAGAGTTGCTGTACTTGAAGGCTTATGAGTGTCACTAAAATTCCTGAAATTATTTTTAATGATTATCATTAGTTAGAGGGATGTCTCTTGTTGAAATTGACATGCAATATGTAGGCCCCATATGTTAGATACCTGACAATCAGAAGTAAAATGCGAAACCGCGGCTATGACTGTTGTGTTGACTTTACACAGTGAAATTGCAAGTGACAGACGGGAGGTAAAATAACACGAAAAGTAGGTGGATGGGACATTGTTAACTATACACCGGTAAGTTTCTGACATGTGATGGTGCAACATGCACACGGTACAGAAGGTCAACCCTTTGAGGGAATTAGCTAGGGGTGGTCTAAAAAGCTGAAAAATCATGAAAAAATAGCAAAAAATAAAAGGGTCAAAATCTCATAAAATCCAGTATGTAGAAAATTTTACAGGTTTTGACTAGTAATTTTCTTTAGAAATTGGTGATTTGCCCTATAAAAAGTGAATTAAAGGTATTTGTGCTCAATGGGAACTGAGGAAATTCTAGTTACAGAGTTCCGAAAACACACATCCCCTGGTTACAATGAATTGTATCAAAAAAACTGTCCCGTGCCACCTAAACCCTAACTTGCACCCCAACCGCATTATTGATGACCTGTATTGACCCATACAATACAAATCGATTCGTAGAGTTTGCACAGACAAATAGATTGAAAAATAATAATATATTTAAATAGCCACCTTTTAGTTAATATTTATAGATATATGTATATATTAAAGAACGTCGAATGGTAGCATTGTCTTGCAGCCTAACTAAAAATCGTTTTTGATAATTGACTATATAAATTTATTTTTTAAAATAACGTATAAATTTATGTGTAATTTCATTAAATATAAATAATTTGGTCAAATAAACAGAGATAATTTGTATTTTGGGTTTAAATAGCTCACTTCATACAGTGCTGTCATCCTGAAAGTTGACAAAGATAAGATAGGAAAGGATGCAGGATGCACGATACATGATAGAAATATAAAAGTTAAGTTATATCCTATCCTATCCTATCCTATCCTGCATCCCGTAGCCAATTAGATTCGAGTGTAAATTTCAGAGTGATTTTACGAAACAAAAAATAATTAACAATAACAAAATGACAATAACAACCGTCAATCATCTCAAAAATCCATAAAACGAAATACAAATTCAAAGCAGAGCAACACGGACCTCCAAGATAGAGGTAGGATCAGGTGCCTAGGAGGAGTGAGCATCCTCTGCTGACCGCTCACACCCGCCGTGTGCTCTTTGTCGTAATCGGGAAAATAAAAACCGCAAAAGTCCGTAGATGTCGATGATATCAAAAAGTCTAGATTTTAATTTGTCGTGGGGAATGGTTGTATAAAGCGTTGAAAAATCGTACGTTTTGTTGCTATTGATTCTGGTAAGATTTTGTGACCTCAAAGTTTCTAATAATTCTTTAGAGTGTTTTAGTATCCACATCTGATTCACCCCACTTCTGGAGTAGATTGTTGTACAGTACTCTTGAAGATTCTCCTTAACTTCTGTAAGAATTTTAGTAAGGAGTAAAGAGAGAGGTTTGGTAGAACATTTACTGGAACCTGCTATATATCTCTGTTTGTAATGACTTTTGTGAAGCTTTGGAATCCAGTACAAATAAGGTAAATCAAATTCATTTTGTTTATTGGGGATATTAAAGGTATTCATAGCCGATTTATGATTTTGAAGTATTTCCTGCTTGGAAAGGCTGCTATGGGTGTAAGTAGGATGTGTAGAATCGAAACCTAGTTCTTTGAAAATGCAATTAATATAATGTGCCTTACAAACAAAGACAATGTTGTTAATATCAATTTCATTCGTTTTACAAGTTAAAACATTTAAGAATGACTATTGATGTATTATATTAGCAAAACGGTGCATAACAGATGCGCGGTTGTCGGCGCTACATGTTTGTCAATGCGTACGTAAGTATGACGTTACTGTGAGAATTCGATGTCACAAATTATTACTTCATAAATACATTTCCTTACTTAATTTAAAGTCTACAACCTGTTAAACACTTAATGGAATTCATAGACGAACAGTACAGCATATTAATAGATAAACATATAAACAAGAATCAAACATTGTTTTTGTGTACTTTTCACGTTTCATATAATTTGAGGTATATTTCTGTCCGACATTCAACTGAACATATCAAATAATAAATGTTAGCTAACTAAATATACGTATGAATTTATATTTTGAAAATAGCTCTGAATGGTTTAAGTACAAATGCAATCTTTTTATTAATTCCTAAAGAAATTATAATTTCCAGATCGTGTTTACATTTATCGCCGAACGAATCGGCCGATTACCGAGTATTTCACTCGGTTATTATGTGAAAAAAAACTAATTTAATTAAAATATTTGTTTGAACATTAGTTCAATAAATACATCAAAGTTATTAGTTTTTAATACAGAAATCTTATTATACAAACAAAAATCTAATCGCTTACCTGTTTGTTTACAATTTAGTGTACAATCCGCATACTATTTTAAGGACATATCGCATGTTTCCACAGAATGGGACATTTTACATTTTTTGCTATCCTTGTGTATATGTTTATAACTTCTAACAGTTTCTTAGCTGTATAAAAGCGGTAAATAGCCATAATATCAATGTTAAATCATAGCCCTGATCGTATAAAAATAGCGTGTCACGTGGTACGGTGACGTCACATTCGAACAGCTGATTGTAAACAAATTGTAGGATTAGCATTATCTTCTTTAAATCTTTGACATTTTTTCACCATGTACAATGTTTTTACCATGTTGACTAATTTAAAAGAATCTTATTATTCGGTCGTACATGTTTGAGCCACCAGTACGGATAAAAACGATGTAATAGCCAAAGAATTGACGATGAAGTCGGCAATAACGATCAAATTGATCGACGTGTAAACATGGTAAACACAACTTAGTAAGGATTTTAACTTTTAAAAAAATCGGTTACATGTGTTTATATTTTATCAAAATGTACAATAAATTTGTTTTTGGCGTTCTTTATGACTCGTAATGTTCATTGTTGGAAAACTGTGGTGCACAAGAAGTTTGTTTCTTCGGCCGCGTATTATAACTGATCACAACTTTCCAAGGTTCTTTACTTCATATTACACTGTATAAATAAATGTAGCAGAAAAAACCGTTTTCTTTAATTATTGTGTTATTTTGTAAGATCCCATCTCTGTTTTCTATTTATTTACGTATAAATGTATATCAACAAAATTTGCCTGTTTCTCGCGTAAACGTTCAATATCGTCATCGACAACTCCATGACTTCTCCCACAAAAAATAAAACTTGCAGAAATCACACATATCGTACTTATGATTTCTGCATAGGTAAGCTATGAATGAAGAAATCATTTATACAAAACCGACGCATAAATGTATGTATAGTTTAACAATATCAATAAGAAAACAGCTAATGAGGCGAGGCGGTATCCAAAATGGCATCCTCTCTTTCCTCCGATGAACTTGCGTTTTCTAAACAGGCCTCTGTGCATAAACATATATTTTTCTCTTTGAAAAATAAATACGATTTGTTTATGAAACTAAAATATACTATATAATTTATAATATACGTATTAGATGTTTATTTATATATCCTCTCGTCGACAGATAGCCCCCTATTTGTCGCAAGATTACCGCATACTTTCGTAAGGGAAACTAAAACAAACAACTGTCCACATCCCCATTTTTGACGGCTAGTAGGCACAAAACACTATCATGTCCCGTTATCGACAATTTGATAGGTGATAATTAGTTTATTTGTCGTTTAAATCTAATCCAATTATAAAGATAGCTAACAGCACCTTCTCGCTCGAGGTCGCATATGACGTCACACATAATGACGGGTAGATCGGGAGAGAAAATATACATATCGCGACATTTGAATTTCATCGCTTTCAAGCTAATGAATTAGCCATTTTTTTATTTTAACGATAATAAACTTCCTTTTGAATGAGTATAGAACGATTTTATCGAAAAAAATTCTGAAAATTGAAAAACATGCGATATGTCCTTTAATTTTACCGTTATACAGGTAAACTCGTTGCAAGCAATGAGGAGGTCTTCCGTTACAGCTTCAAGTCAAGAAGGATTGTCAATCAGCCTTAATAAAACCATCCTCCTTCTCCTTACACTTGTCAGGTTCTAACAGGTATTGATAGGATGTCATCTTCACACGACCTTAACTTCTGACCAATCAGGCCTTTAGAAAATCAATTTGAACTCTTCAAAAGGGGACAGAAAAATGATTCATGCCTATTTTCTATTTATTAATGTAACCCCACAGACTGTATAGTATTGACGAGTTACACCTCTCATAAAACAGATAAAGGCATGTCTGTGATCAGTTGGGGATATATTTAGAATGAATGCAAATGTAGAGGTCATGGGAAGATGACCTCTTATCGATACCTATCAGACCTTAGCGAGTGTAAGGAAAATGGGTTGGATTTTATTAGACTGGATTGTAAAAATGATAATAGTAAGTTCAGAAAATCGAAAACGAGGCTCACTTTCAAAGTATTATTTTCATACCAGGCAAATTCTCCGTTTAACTTTCTTCACGGCTATATCAATTTATGATAATTTAAAAACACACATCTTATATGTACATGTATTTGATTATTCCAACTAGAAAATCAAAACGATAAATACCTTAATGTACAACTGATGACAGGATACAATTTAAGCCTATATAATAGTGTAATCAACACAAAATTCACTGCGCTGATGCATGGAAAACAGTGTTATGTTTCATAAACATTTCGATTCCCTGTATTCATACTTACACCTCTACCGCTAAAACATGGAATAGTTTAGGTAAAGTGCAGTGTTAAAATTAAACGATTGAAAAGAACACCAATTGTAAATAAACGATAACGCCTTATCCCACCTGAGGGCGCGCTATACGAGAGGTGCTCAGTGGTAGGGATAACTCTCCGTATAATGTTTGGCCATGCAGGCACTCAGCATCGTTTTTGAAAGGATATGCATATTTATCCGAAATCTTGACAAGCAAATAAAAGTATAAATTCACAAATCTTCAAAATCGTAATCCAAGGTGGTGGTTGGGGTTGAGAGGCAGCTCTAACTTCTTTTTTTTTAAATAGTATTTCGTTTTAAATATGCCAATATATTTTTTTTGCCTTTGGGGTTCATCTGTAAACTGTGTGTGGGGTGGGGTGTGTCAATAACCCAAACTTTAATGTCGGCTGAGTTGGGGGTGGGGGGGGGAGGGGGCAGAGCTTCCACCAAATCAAAAATTCTTTACGCTACTTCAGTGCGACACAAAGAGAGACCTCTGATTTACAATTATTTCTATCATATCGCATATACATATACATGTTTTAGTTATAATATTTTAAAAATTTTAAAGATACATGTATTGACTAATTTGTTGTATGTTCATTTGCACTCTCATCATTGACATTTGTCCATTTGTAACACTAAATGATTTTCAAGTAAAAGTACAGAAATTCTACAGTTCTAAGCTAGAGAGAAAAAAAATCCGCTTTTTAAATAATGAAACAAAAATTTCTGGACTCATGCACATAAATAAGGAGATGGAGTGAAAGCCACAAAGACATTATTTCTTCTGTTCTTGACTATTTCAGAGTTGCAAAAAATTCAAAATCTCCTATTTTGACAAGCCAGATGTAAAAATAAAATATTCTGGTGGTTTTAAAGGGGAAGGAAACTAAAAATGTTGTACAATAAATCAATTAATTATTAACTACTATAGTTGTAAATCGTTTTATTTCATAAAAAAAACTTCGGAACAATGAATAACCCAAGAAAATTGATCGCTTAATTTAAATTTTCCGCCGCTATGGGAGCTGCCATTAAAATTTCATCAATGACGTCACACCATCTATTCCGGTTTGTTTTATCAACAAAGCATGAGTGTTAGCAAATTGTGATAATGGCTCTAAATGACAAGTTCTGGAAATTCGAAACAATATGGATTTGAGACCGTTCTTTACCTTTGACTCTCCACTAAATTTCAAACCAACGTCAAAAGGAGCATGTTCGTTGAAATCTAAAAGCGGGGGATAGTGTCGGAGGAATCTCCGCGTAGTTGTGGGAACGGATGTCAAGTACTGTAGAAATTGTCTGTCGACGTTATTTTGACATGGTTATTTCGACTAAGAAAATGTATTTTAAACATCCCAATTACAATTATAACATACTTATTCAGTTAGAGAAGAACTTGACGTGGAATTTTTTTTTTCATTTTCAACTTTGAATGATAGCAGGTTAACAACTGTCATTTATTTAATAAAAATGCATATATTTATGCATAAATGTATATTTTTTTTTTAGATTGACGCGCGAACCTAAACATTATCATACAATTTTGTTCAGTCGTTTACTTGAGTAGCAGAAAAGCATAAATCAGCGTTTTATTCAGAGCACTGTGTACATTGTATATGTAAACCAAACCGGAATAGATGGTGTGACGTCAAAATAATTTTATTTTAATACAAAAGAGTTCTACATAATGTCAGCCTCCAGCAAATACGATTTCTCTAACTTTAAGATTGCATTATAGTTTAATTATGTAGTTTGTTTTCAAAACATCATGACCACATGTGATAATTTAAACCAGTTTAATAATATAAATATGTTTTAGACTTTCATCCCCCTTTAAGTCGATTAAGTTGGATTTCAACCTCATACTACACCTTCAATAAAAAGTTTTCTTTACATGTATCAATATGCATATAACAATAAATAAAATCTATATCTATATTTCTTAATTTTAATTTTGAGAAGTGCATATATTTTGGGAGGCAAATGTGTTGCTAGTCTTTAAGTCAAGTGAATTAGGTACCAAGGTGTTTCAAAGAAATAAGGAAGCTGTCGACACTTCCAGTACTCTGATAATTTCTATGGCGACCAACTGCATTGCATAACGTATTTCATAACTTTTAAACATGAGAAAAAATAATTATTATTTAAGATCTTTGACTTAAAACTTTAAACTTCTATTCTAACAATTGACCACTGCAGTGAATGCACCATTCCAAATGTATTCCAATTACATAACAATTGATGATATGCAGCCCATAAATTGCCTAGGGTTATGTGTGCCCAGAGTTGTGTGCACTAAAGCGACACGAGATTTTCGGTCCCACGGGGTGATTGAATTAACACAGACTGGCCAAATAAACAAACAGATTGCAAAGTGAAACATATTAGGAGGAACTTTTACAAATAAGGAATCACCAAAATTTCTGTTCGCCAATTTTGAAAAAAAAAATCAGCTCGAGCACAGGGGGGGGGGGGGGTGGCAGCACAGCAATGACTTTGTTTTTACAATGAAACAAACGAACATACAGAAGAGCTACAAAAGTGATCAAGTTACCGCTAGGATCAAAACAAAACTTGTGTAACAAAAATGCTCTTAAAAATAATCACTGAACCCCTCAACTCCGCACAATTATTTTATCGTGCCAGCACCTACCGCATACATGTAATATTGTAACACGGAACTTTCATTTGCCTTCAACGCTTGGAGAATGTATGATTTTTTCTACTTTATACACTATTTTGTGTTGGTCGACTATTAATTCCCACACCAGTATATATATATACGTATATGACTGGTTGGCCAGGCAAGGTTTGAATTGTGTCTTAAATGTGTTGAAGTTTGTAAAAAGTCTAAGCATTAATTTACGGAAATAATAATGGGCAACTACAATATATTAATCTTAAGTTAACCACAAGTCCATTTTACACATGCCGTTTAATATCTCGGCGTTGTATTCTTAATTCATTTAATCTTTTAAATATACAATTGGCCTTGCATATTTAGAATCGAAATGACAGATTACTTTTATTCAATTGATGGCAGGTTTCTATTTGATTTTTCGAACTAACGTTTACATCAATGCAAAATCAACTGTATAAATAAGATAAATTTATATTTTCATCTTAAACCAATGTTAATGAAAATATAATAAACAAATAGTTGTGTTTCTACAAAATATCAATAAACATGCATGTGTGATAAAGTACATGCAGAAGAACACGAGGCTACCGTGGATCACTTGTCCACTCGCGCGCGATCTCCTCAGCCATGTGCGAGCGTGCGAGGTTTGATCATCATATAAAGGTTTAAACTTTGTGGATTTTTGTTGTTGATCTTAAACATTATTAGTACAGTTTTTAGAACATTTTAGACTTACAAAGATTTATGTTTGACGATGTTTCTGATTTGGAATAATATCGCTTTTATTATTTTTCAGAACGACTTCTTAATTTACACTCCAATGTTTGATTAAATAAATTTAAGATGAACAAACTTTAATAACATAAAATTAAAACACTTACAGTTTCTGTATGTGCGGATCTATAAATCAAACAAGCACATGTAAAATTCGCTCTGGTGTATTAGATAACCGCTGACCGTTTGGTAGTGCAGCATGTATACTCAAAAAAATATTTTTCTTATAAATTAAAGCCTCCTGTATAAACCGGCATACTTTCATTGGTACTTTTATGTCAGTTCTACGCACAAAGACTTTCGTTAACTTGCCAAATGAAAACAGGTACATGTTAACATGGAAAGATTTTTACACTCATACAACACAAATCACCAACAAAATAACATTGTACCGACCTTTATGAGATCCCAACAAACAACTTTTACAAAGACAGCCATATCGAAATCCTATCCGTTTTTGAGTTATTAAGCAAACACTTTCAAGGGCTATTGACCCTTAATTTTAGGGGCCAGCCCTTGATATTCTACACAACTTTTGTTCTACATGTTTTAACAAAATATTTTTCGTTTAAAAGATACAATGGAAAATGTGTCTAAATTTTAGCACTTTTAGGAATCCTGTTTTTTTTTTCACCCCTACCTTTTCCGAAATAAAAAAACGTTATCCAAAAAACAAGAACCGATGTGCATAACTTTAATGTCTCTGTTATTTAAATTCGTAGGATTCCCATTGTCTGCTATTACAGTCTCGGAGCCTTTGTCTGGAAAGCAAAGGCCCTAAACAATTTTTAAAGGGGAATAACTCTTTAAGGGAAGAGGAATTTTAAAGTTTATGAAATGTGTTAGATAGTGTTTTGTTGAGTCTAATAGCCCTGAAAATTTGAGAAAAAACGTTCAGAAATGAGCAAGATATAAAGCCTTAATCAAAGGAGCCACCCCCTTTTTATTGATATAAAATGAAAGCTCGTGTAAATCTAAACAACTGTTGCATTACATATTTTAAGCAATTATTTACATGTTTAAAGATATTTTACAAAACGTGTTAAAATTTTGCCAAAAATTTAAGTACTTATTTTGTTTACCTCGGGCGAGCTTCGGTGCCTTACGCATTTTCCAGAATGTCAAATACAGAAGATCATCTACAGACATCCATCTACTATCCCTGAACGTTTCGTGTTTCTATTATCATTAGTTTTGGAGGAATTACGTGGACAAATGGTATTTAAAAAATCATAAAATCATCAAACTCTCAAACCGGAAGTGACGTCATCAGTTCAAAATTTTATGATCGCGAGAACATTGAATGCTCTATCAGTCCTAAAAATTTGGTAAAAAGTGACCAAATAGTTTTTTTTATATGTCAGAGGAAAAATAATATAAAACTAGAGCAAAGCTCGTTGCACAGCAACGAGTGGGTCTTCCATTAATGTCGAATGTAAAGCTAAAAGTTCCTCTAAGAAGCAGAGCTCTTAAACCAATAAACATGAGTAACTAAAACAAAAAGAAAAAAAATCGAATTTATCTTGGTACGAGTTAACAAAATCCGAATGATTTTTAGTACTAAATTATTTTTCTTTATACCAAATGAAAGATATCGCAAATATAAACACATTTTGTTCAACAAGTGTTCACGAACTGAAAACAGTTGTAGTGATATCCGAACAACTGTGTTTTAAGGGCCGACCCTTAAACTCCTTACCGGGGCCACCAACAAAAAAAAAATACGTGTCATGTTGTTTAGAACATTATTTTGAGCAACTTTTGTTCTACAATGCTTTTCAAAATATTTCTCATTTTCTAGATATTAATGATCAAAGTTTTGGACTTCTGGCCCCTTGAAACCCCTTATTACGTAACATATGACTTAGGTATGGTTCTATATAGATAAACAGCTGTACAATGAACAAATTATTGTTTAGTAAAGAGTTTTTACAAAAATAATTTAGAGCCATTTTGGCCCCTAATTTGAAGGGCCAACCCCTTTTTCTTGAAATCAAACGAAAATCCTAGTAAATCTGAACAACTTTTGCATTACATTTCTTAACAAAATATTTTACACATTTAAAGCTAAGGCAGAAAATATGCTAAAATTTCGTAAAAAAAAAAATGGTGCCAATTTTTTAGCTCATGCGAGTATTTTTCAAAATATCAAATAAATAGGACCATCTAAACACATTCATCTACTTTCCTTGAAAGTTTCACGTTTCTATCACAATTAGTTTTTGAGGAGTTACGTGGAAAAAATGGTCCTTAAAATTGAATAAATCCTCAAAATCTCAAACCGGAAGTGATGTCATCAGCCAAAAATTTTATCATCAAGTACGTTTGCTCAATACGTCCTGTAAATTTCATGCAAATCGGTTGAATAGTTCGCGAGAAATAGCCTTCGAAAAAAAGTCAGAAAAAATAAAATAAAATAAAAAAAACTAGAGCAAAGCTCGTTGCAAAACAACGAGTGGGTCTTCCCTTAATGTCGAAAGTAAAGCTAGAACTTCCTCTAAAAATCAGAGTTCTTAAACCAATAACATGAGTAACTAAAACAAAAAGGAAGAAAATCGAATAATTCTTGGTATGAGTTAACAAAATCCGAATGATTTTGAGAACAAATTAACAAAACCGTATCAATTTCAAGAATTTCATTTAGCAAATAAAAATCTGATTGTGTTCACGTACGATTTAACAATTATCGAATTATTTTAAGTACGAGTTAATTTAACTTTAAGCATAACACTATTTTCTTAACCAAGAATGCGGAATCAAAATTTCCGGAAAAATCAATTTTTTAAACTCCAATATCTCTGTAATGCATAATCCGTTTTTAAAACAGATTTCAGCTATAAATTAAGCTTAATCAGCTCTTCTTTTTGCTTTTATGAATAATAACAAATTATCGCTCAGAAAAGAGTTATTATAAATAGACTTTAGAGCCCTCCTTTAAGGTGTTAGCCCCTTTTTCTTGATATCAAATTTAAGGTCTCGCAAATATAAACATAATTTGTTTTACAGGATGAAACTCTGCCATTCAGTCAAGTGAATGTTAACTGAATGGTCTGGAAAGGTGACTGAATGGCACAGTTATGCCATTCTGTCACCTTTCAGTTACCGTTCAGTTACATTTAAGTTAACTGAATGGCAGTGGTTCATCTTGTGTTTAACGAGTGTTTACGAATTGTTTACCGTTCTAGAGATATCCGAACAACTTTGTTTTAGGGGCCGACCCTTCAACTCCTTACCGGGGCCAGAAACCAAACATTTTTAGATATCATATTGTTAAGAACATTATTCTGAGCAACTTTTCTATAAACTTTTTTATAAACTTATAACCTTTTTTATAAAAAGACTTTAGAGCCTTTTTGGCCCCTAATTTGAGGGGAAAGCCCCTTTTTATTTATCAAATAAAAAGTCTCGTAAATATAAACACATTTTGTTCAACAAGTGTTCAGGAATTGTTGACTGTTCTAAAGATATCTGAACAAATGTGTTTTAGGGACCGACACTTAAAATCCTTACTGGGGCCACCAACAATAAAAATTAAGGAAGCGTATTGTTTAGAACAGTATTTTAAGCATTCTTTGTTCTACAATGCTTTTTAAAATATTTCTTCTATTATAGATATTAATGACCAAAGTCTTGGACTTCTGGCCCCTTGAAACCCCTAATTACGTAACATATGACTTAGGAATGGTACTGTATAGATAAACAGATGTACAATGAACATTTCTGCTTCTACAATTGATAACAAATTATTGTTCAGTAAAGAGTTATTGCAAACAGACTTGAGAGCCCTCTTGGCCCCTAATTTGAGAGACCAGCTCCTTTTTCTTTATATCAAATAAAAGTTCGTGGAAATTGAAAAAAACTTTTGCATTAAATGTTTTAACAAAATATTTTTACATCAAAAGATATTACAGAAAATGTTCGAAAATGTGGTGCTAATTTTCAGGTTCAGGCGAGCTTCGAGGCCTTGCGCAATTTCTATAATTGGAAGCATGGGGGTACAACTTCAGACTTTTATCTACAATCCTTGAAAAATTTCAACCTTCTATCTTGATTAGTTTCGGAGGAAATGCGTGGACAAAAGGACCGTTAAATATTTACAAAATCGGCAATATCTGAAACCGTGACGTCATCATTTGAAAATTTAATAATATGTAGCAGCGATGATGCTTAATCAGTCATAAATATTTCGTGCAAATCGGTAGAATATTTTTAAAGAAAAAACGTTCCAAACAAGTCAGAAAAAGAAAAAAAAAGAACTAGAGAAAACCATTCTAAAGATATCTGAACAAATGTGTTTTAGGGGCCGACCCTTAAACTCCTTACTAGGGCCACCAACAAAATCATTTAGGTAGCATATTGTAAAGAACGTTATTCTACACATTTTTTGCTCTATAATGGTTATCAAAATAGTTCTCCTTTTCTAGATATTAAAGATCAAAGTTTTGGGCTTTTTGCCCCTAGAAACTCCTAATTACGTAACATATGACTTAGGTATGGTACTGTATAGATAAACAGATGTACAATGAACATTTTTGCTTCTATAATTGATAACAAATTATTGTTCAGTAAAGAGTTATTGCAAAAATACCTTTGAGCCCTCTTGGCCCCTAATTTGAGAGGGCAGCCCCTTTTTCTTGAAATCAAAAGAAAGTCCTTGTTAATCTAAACAGCTTTTGTATTACATGTATTAACAAAATATTTACAGATTAAAAGATAGGGCTGAAAATGTGCGAAAATTTCGCGAAAAAAATTGGTGCCAATTTCTGAGCTCGGGCGAGCTTCGGCGCCTTGCGCTTTTTTTCAAAATATCAAATAAATAGGATCATCTACAGACATTCATCAACTTTCCCTGAAAGTTTCACGTTTCTACAACAATTAGTTTTTAAAAAGTTTCGTGGACAAAATGGTCCTTAAATATTCACTAAATCCTCAAAATCTTAAACAGAAAGTAACGTCATCAGCTAATAATATCAAGTACGTTTGATACTCAATACGTCCTGAAAATTTCATGCAAATCGGTCGAGTGGTTCACGAAAAATAGCGTTCGAAAAAAGTCAGAAAAAAGAATAAATAGAGGAAAGCTCGTTGCAAAGCAACGAGTGGGTCTTCCGTTAATGTCGTGAGCAAAGCTAAAAGTTGCAGTAAGAAGATTTCTTAAACCAATAACAAGGGTTCCTAAAACAAAAAGATAAAAAAAAATCGAATAATTCTTGGTACGACTTGACAAATTCCGAATGAGTTTAAGTACGAATTAACAAAAACCTTTACGATTTAACAAAAAAAAAAAAAAAAGATCTAAATGTGTTCAAGTAGGATATAACAATTATCGAATTATTTTTGGTACGAGTTAATTTCACTTTGAACTTTACGCTATTTTTTAATCGAAGAACGCGAATAAAAATTTCCGGAAAAATCAATTTTTAAACCCCGATATCTATGTAATGCATTGTCCGATTTTAAAACGGATTTCAGAATTAAACTCACCATGATATACTCTGTAACATTAATTTTTTTGATTCAAAAGAAATGAAAATTTCTAAAAATCGAACTTACTTCCGGTTTCGAGCAAAATAAATGAATACAAATTTAAACCCCCTAGTACACCATACTATTGATACATCTATCATCTGCGAAAATTTCAAAACATTATCTTTACCGGTTCTTGTGATTTCCTCCGGACAAAATCCTTTTTTTTAAAATAAGAAATGGCCGTCAAATTTCAACGGAAGTGACGTTATTTTTGAAACTTAAACATCCTTGAGGCAAGGTAACTTTACAAAAGCTCTAAAAATTTCATACAAATCGGAAGAAAACTTTTTGAGATATAAAGCCGAGAAAGTGTCAGAAAAAAATAAAAAATAAAATAATAATAAAAAGAAACCAAAGAAAAACAAGAGGGTCTTCCGTTGGAAACGAAGGCCCTAATAATAAAGAACAGAAACAATAAAATAACAAGAGGGTCTTCCGTTGGAAACGGAAGACCCTAATAAGAAGAATAAGAAAATCGACAAAAACGATATGTCTCCCTTTTGAAATGGGATACATAATAATAAGAAATGTGAAAAAAACCAATAGATTAATAAAAGGGCTTCCGCTAAAGACGGAAGACCCTAATAATAACAATAAGAAAAGTGAAAAACAACAATAGAATAATAGAAGGGTCTTCCGCTGAAGACGGAATACCCTAATAACAAGAAAATTGAAAAAGAAACAATAGAATAATAGTAGGGTCTTCCGCTGAAGACGGAAGACCCTAATAATAAGAAACCGTAGAAAAACAATATGGTATTCCGTTGGAAACGGAAGACCCTAATATTAATAAAAAGAAACCGTAGAATGACAAGAGGGTCTTCCGTTGGAAACGGGAGGCCCTAAAAATAAAAATAATCTTAACCAGCACAATAATAGCAAGGTCTTCCGTTGGAAACGGAAGACCTTAATAAGCTATCCCGTTCTAAGAATTTTCGTTTTTATGTTTTAATGAGTCAATGTGAGTACTATAATAGCTGATAAAATTACTTCTTTTTAAATTTCGTTTTATTTAATTTTAATATCTATATTTGGATGGTATGGGATAAGATATGATAGGATAGGATAGGATAGGATAGGATAGGATAGAGCTTATTTGCAGAATAGGATGCAGAATACAAGATATAGGATAGATTGTTTTGTCAACTTTCACGATAGCAGCACTGTAATAGAAACTAACGGAAAACGATTTTTAAAAAAAACAAAAATCCACCCACCCCCCCCCCCCTCCCCCCGGGAAACAAAACAAATGTTTTGAGGGGTTTTATATATTGTTATTTAGCATATTCATACCAAAGGTTTTTTTTGGGGGGGTTTCAATGGAGGAACGAACATATGTCTACAGACCAATGTACATTCCAAAAAAAAACCATTTTGCTTGTAACGTTTCCAAAAAATAATTAACAAATATGAATTGAAATTAGAATTTGCCTAAATATCTAACGTAAGCATTTTATTATTAAGTTTTAAGCATATACCGGCCTCTAATTAATATGTTCCTAACTCAGAGAGACTTATTTCAATGCAGAATTTTTTAGACCCCCCGTGAGCAAAACTTTCGTTTAAAAAAACTACAATTTTTTTGTTTAATATAAATCAATTGGGAATTGGTTATACATTTAAGTAGATAAATTTGTTTTTGAATATCTGACAGAAATTCTGAAATATTGGGATGTAAAATGTAGACTGGAAACGGGCGTTATCTTTCCCAGTTCTAATAAAAAATCTGTCGTCTAAGAAGCACTGCCAATTGCCAATTTTACTCTTTCTTGCAGTTCCTAAAAAAACTCGGGTGAACAGGGCACGGACAGAAACGCCCGGTCGACGGCCGACACATTACAATGAAACATCCTTATATTTTGACTTCTCAATGCTTAGAAAAGGACTTTGAAGATGCGGTTTGTAATTGTTGTAATCTTTGATGCACTTATGGTGTTGTTGAAGAATGTTATTAAAAGTATCGATTAATATTATTATCAGACAATTGTTATATATACATGTATGTTTTAAAAGTGCCGATATCTGTACTTTAGAAGTTTAGGATCTAAACGCAAAATTGCACATCAGTGGATACTGATATTTCATAAGAATGCACGGATGTAAGGTTGTGTTCCAAATCTCTTTTTAAAGAGGTCAAGAGAAAATGAACATCAATGCACTGTGTTGTCGTGTTTACAAGCAAAAATACAGCAAATATACTCTATTGTATATAAATTACAGCTCAAAATTGTAGATAAAAACAAGAGGCCAATGGGGCCACATCGCTCACCTGGGCAACAATGGGTGTTCAAAAGATATTGTGCCATATGGCCCCTCAGTAGAATAACAAAAAATAAATATTGTAAAGTATTCGAATTTTACACTTATTTTTGCATACGCGTAATCTTTGACATTGTATCTTCATGGAATACTATTTTTACCCAGAATAAGAAAATCCTACACAAGATATAAAACTCAACATTTGGTAGGGGTACACTGTGAACTTCCAATTCCCTATATTTTCGTTCTGCCCCACCCCTTCCCCCCACTTTATAAAGCGATCAAAATATATGATAGCATATAGGTACATTTTCTTCCTCAACTACTTACTAGTTTTTGTATTTTTTTTTTAAATATCATATAATAGTTATTGCATTTTATTAAAAAAAATCCTATAGATGTGAAGAAGAAAATTGTACCCCAATCAGCTCTATTCCTCAAATTAAAAACATTCAAAATTTTTTGTCACGTGACATGTTAAAGAGCTATAAAAATCAATGTTACAGTATTGACAGGCACATTACTCTATTTTACTATTAGGCCCACCTATTATTTTCATCTTTATTCAAAAAAGACCAGGATAATTTTCCGCTGTTATAATTCCTTTATCCCCGCAACAGAAATGTGTCAGAACTATGGAAATTGTTTAATGGTGTCGTTTTTATTTACTCATGTCTGAAAAACTATCAAAATTGATGTAGATTTCACATTATTCTAGCTATACACAACATATAATCCTTTTATAATTTTTTTGTACAACATTTAGCGAGACATTTCTAATGATCAACAAAAATTTCAGCGCCAATCGAAGAATTATAAGCAAGATACAGAGCTCACAATTCTGCTAGGTTTGAGTCATATTTTGTTCACATTCAGCTTAAGATTTTTAACTTGGTATTTCCTATTCAGCATTTAAAGTTGAAAAAAGAATGGCCTCAGATCTGTGTACATAGAATTGTGAGCAAATCTCTGTGTCTTGCTTATAATTCGAAGCTTAACACTCAAATATGGTTAGTAAATAGAAATTGTAAACAATTAAACATAAGAAACATGCACTATAACAAATAAAGTGTACAATTTATTTTTCAAAATAAATCATATACATGTATATACCTACATATTTCCGTCAGCGATATTAAACTCTATTTAAACTTATGAATAAACTCGAGAAAATGCTAAGCAGCTCAACAAAACACATTGCATTAATCTAATATTGCGCAAAAGATCATACCGAATTACCGATAGAATCTGAATGAATGCACTATAACAAAGGACTCTTTTAATACATCAGATTTTGCTTAATTTGCGCAGGTAAACAGTTAACTGTCTGATTTACCGAAGTCTCTGTTTGATTTGAAACGTATAAATTACAAAATACAGGCGATAGTTCCCAGGTTGCAAAGCATAGATAATGAAAACGAAACGAAAATGAAAACAAGCTAACACCACCGTCATATGTGAAAACTGTCAACGCATTGAAATATTTAACCTCAATTTACTTCACAAAATCGGCACCAATTTATTTTGCATGTTTCAAAGATCCCCTTCGTACGCGAACTGTTGCACAACAAACTAGTTCATCATTGTCAGATCGACCCGTTTATCTAAAACAAAAACCACGTTTTAAAAGTATGGAATACGAGTCTTGGTAAAATGGGTGGGCAAACCCGGGCCGGGGCAAAATAAAGCCGGGCAGTTCGGCAATCGTCAATTCCAAAATATGCATTGTTTTGCAGCAGTATTTACAGCGAATAAAAATATACTGGTCCGTAACATATCCTCAAAATTTTAATGAGATTGGCATTAATAACTGCCAATCTTTTGCCCCGGCCCGGGTTTGCTACCCATTCTACCATGACTCATGGAATATCGAAACCGAAGCTATAAACTGATTGAAACACGCCTTTCCTTTATTTATATTATTTTCGTAATAACTCAGATTTGAAACAGAGTTAGCTCATAATTTTTGCAATTTATATTTTCCTTTCCATAAGGATTATTTATGCTAAATTACATTAAATTTGACTCAGTGGTTCTTGAGAAGAAGATTTTTAAAAATGCACCCCCTTTTTCTGCAGTTTCGAGGTTTTCTCCGCTTTAAATAAAGATCGGTCTTTCATTTTTGCAATTTATATTAACTTTCCCATAAGAATGCTTCGTGCCAAATTTGGTTGAAATTGGCCGAGCGGTTTTAGAGAAGAAGTTTAAAATGTAAAAAGTTTATAGACGGACGACGGACAAAAGGTGAGCTAAAAAACCATCATAACCACTATGCAACATGTAAATTGCATGCACAAAATAAAATTGACTAATACATGACTCACTTTAAAAATTATGATGTAATCCGTTTTCATATATATATATATATATATATATATATATATATATATATATATATATATATATATATATATATATATATATATATATATATATATATATATATGAAAACGCATATATATATATATATCTTACATAGATGGTCTCTTCCTCGCAGCCATAAAATTTCTGCTAACTCTCTTCTGTTGAACAATAAAGCCCAAAGTAAAATATTTGGAATCATATCATCGTCTGTGTTTTCTTTTGGTTTGTGTTCTTTAAAATAGACAAAATGCAAACATTTTTCTATCGTTGATTAGAAGCAAAAATCAAGTTGTCCTCCTCAAAAGCATTACTTCAAAGGAACGACGTCAAACATTATCAGATACATGCAACCGTCTGTTTAAATGTGAACCATTTTAACTTTCAATATATTTTGGGAACAAAAATGTGTGTCCTATGATCAATTATAAATATGAATTTGAAAAGACAATCGACACAGAAAACATTTTTATAACCGTGACGTAAATGCATTTGTGCTTATTGCACAGTGATAACAAAACACGTCCGAGGTATTCAATAAATATTTTTGTCCATTTTTTTATTTATTATTTATTTACTGTTTACAAAAACATATATACATTTAACTCATGTTGTATTAATTCTGTATGACATTATGTACCAATCTATAGTATGGGCGTACAAAAGTGAATTAAACATATATATATATATATATATATATATATATATATATATATATATATATATATATATATATATATATATATTTTTTTTTTATTTTATTTAGATTTTCAATTAATCAAACTGTTAAGATTTTATCATCGTTATTAATTATATGTGTGAACGACGAGTGCAATATTTAAAGTAATAAGGTATCATGATAAAATGTCCGACCAGGGTAAAGACAAATAATCTAATATTATATGTTTGAATTTGTGTTTTAACATTAAAAAAAATAATGCATTACTTTTATAACTAAGAATTTCACAACAAAATTCCTTTGCTGAATCTTCCGCAATGTCGCTCAATTTCTGGTTTTCGAACTCACGTGTTCCATTCATAAAATCCTCAAAATGTTCCTTTTCACTGCTGACTTGTATAATATGAAGTTTGTTTTGTATTTCCTAAAAAAGTACATCATTATTCATCATTGTTAATTATCAAACAAAATAAAACCCTTTATGTTTAAGGAACAAATGTATAGTTATAGATTAAAATAATTATCATAAAGTTAAAGGACTGTGTGCATGATCAAGTGTATTTATGACCAAAAATTCAAACTTATCAATAGTTAGCTTGAGAAATTTGTATAAAAAAGATCAAAACATACTAGTTTATTTTTCGAATTTAACGCGGTACCTTGTCTGATCGATGTAATAATAGAGATACATGTATGATACATTGATTATGATCTTATTTGATCTATTTTCACAAAAAGTGCGCATTGAGGCAAAACTTGGGTATTTCCTATCAGTTTTTTTAAACAGGAATTATCGAGCGCATATTTGCTCAAACACCATTGTTATAGTATGATATGCAAAATTATATGCACAATAATATATAAGAGACTAGTTTTAGAGCAATGCTGCGCTCTATGCTTCCTACTGTTGAACGTGAAGAAAAACTGATGATTTTTTTTATGTTTTTGAGAAATGGTGGGAAATGGCTCATTTACGTGACGTCATAGAAGCGTGCGGAATAAACAATGCAAAACTTGTACATTTTTGTAATTTACAAATTTAAGGTATTCCGTTTCCAACGGAAGACCTTACTGTTATTGTGTGTTACTTTTGATTTCTATTATTAAGGACTTACGTTTCCAACGGAAGACCTTATTGTTATTGCTTTGTTTCTTTTCCTATATTATTAAGGACTTCCGTTGGAAACGGAAGACCTTATTTTTATTGCTTTGTTTTGTTTCTTTTCCTCTATAATTACTATTATTAAGGTCTTCCGTTGGAAACGGAAGACCTTATTGTTATTGTTTCTTTTTCCCTTTTATTTATTTTTCTTACGCTTTTTTGTACAATCGATTTTTCGAAAACGACTCGACCGATTTTCGTGAAAATTTGAGATCTTGTGAATATTGATTATAGCCTTATATATATATATATATATATATATATATATATATATATATATATATATATATATATATATATATATATATATATATATATTATTTTTATGACGTCAATTCCGTTCGTGAGATATTGACGTTTTAATGATTTTCAGAGGGTCTACTTGTCCTGTTATCTCCTCCTAAACGAAACAAATATATTGAGTTCAAATTTTCAGGGATGATAGACGAAAGATTGTAGATGTGTCTAAAGGCATTTATTATTGTCTGGTTTAAAAGGCGTTAAAGCTTGCCAGAACCCGAAAATTGAGTTTTAAAAAACGTCGTAATTTTAATGGTTTTCTTTCTTTATCTCTTTTCTCAAATATTTTATCAAAACATGTAGAGGAAATAAAATTTATATTTAAAAGAGCTTTCATTTGATATCAAGAAAAAGGGGCTGGTCCCTCAAATTAGGTGCCAAAAGGGCTATGAAGTCTCTCTTCCATAGCACTTTACTGAGAAATATCTTGTAATATGTTTCAGAAGCAAAAATGTTCATCTTACACTTTTGGAACTATACATTATAAAAACGTTATCATGCGTTACGTAATTAGGGGTTTTAAGGGACCAGAAGTCCAAAACTTTTATCACTTATAGGACTAATATTTTGAAAAGCAATATAAAATAAAAAATGCTTAGAATGATGTTTTAAACAATATTCAACCATCAACATTTCTTAATATGGCCAAATAAGGAGATAAGGGGTCGGCCCCTAAAACGTTTTATCCCAGGTAGTTATTCTAAACACTTGTTGAACAAAATATGTTTGATATCAAAAGACCTTTCATTTGATCCCAAAAAAGGGGCTGACCCTTCAATTTAGGGGCCAAAAAGGCTATGAAGTATTTCTTCGAGAGAAATTTACTGAGAAATATTTTGTAATGTGTTTAAGAAGCAAACATGTTCATCTTACACTTATGGAACTATACATTATAAAAACTTTATCATGCGTTACGTAATTAGGGGTTTTAAGGGACTAGAAGTCAAAAACTTTGATCACTTATGTCACGAAAAGGACTAATATTTTGAAAAGCAATTTTGAATAAAAACGCTTAGAATGATGTTTTAAACAATATTTATCCATCAACATTTCTTAATATGGCCCAAATAAGGAGATAAGGGGTTGGCCCCTTAAACGTTGTTTACCAGATAGCTCAAGAACGGAAACAAATTTCTAAATACTTGTTGAATAAAATATGTTTAATATCAAAAGAGACAAAATACATCATTTGATGTCAAGAAAAAGGAATTGGCTCTTCAATTTAGGGGCCAAAAGGGCTATGAAGTATTTCTCAAATAGCACTTTACTTAAGCATATTTTGTAATGCGTTTAAGAACCAAACAATGTTTATCTCACATTTATTTAACAAAAGATTACGTAATTAGGGGTTTTAAGGGGACATAATTCCCAAAACTTTGATTACTTATATCTAAAAAAGAACAAATATTTTCAAAAACAATTTTGAATAAAAGATGCTTAGCATGATGGTCTAAACAATGTTCAACCATCAGAATTTCGTTGCTCGCAACGAGATCGTGTCTAGTTAGGGTCTTCCGTCTTCAGCGGAAGACCCTTCTATTATTCTATTGTTTCTTTTTCACTTTTCTTCTAATTCTTTTTTTTTTTTTACAAATTTTGTGCAGGCGATTTCTCGGAAATGGCTCGTTTAATTTCAGTCAAATTTTCAGGGATTTTGCAGTCATCTAAAGATTGTACCGCCGTGACAATTTTTTAAAATTCACTTTTTTAGATTTTTTTAAGTCAATTTTGTCTGCGACGTTTCTCAAAAACGAGTAAAGATTTAGAGGTAAAATTTTTAGAGATGATAGATCGAACATTTTTTCAGTGCACCTCGGTCAAGAGAATGTCAAGAGAACGTCCGCCGTCACTTCCGGTTATCACCGGAAGGAAATTTTAAAAATCGAATTTTTCAACTTTTTCGTTTTTTAATATTTTTTGTAGGTTTGAAAGTAACCTTTTTACTGATTCAGAATATGTAATTTGTTTTGAAATCGATCAACGCATTCTCGAGATATTAAGCGTCAAGGTCCTGAAGCGAGAGTCCGAGTAGCTCAGTCGTTATGGTCTTGGACAGTGCCCAGGCGAACCGGGTTCAAGTCCCGAGTGCCGCAAATTTTTTTTCGTATTTTTTGCGGAGACTTACGATTTTATGTTTAAAATGATAGGTTTTATCTCATATATTCAAAAAGCGGATGGAAGACCCACTCATTGCTCGCAACGAGATCGCATCTTGTTATTAGGGTCTTCCGTCTTCAGCGGAAGACCCTTCTATTATTCTTCGGTTTCTTTTTCCCTATTATTATTAGGGTCTTCCGTCTTCAGCGGAAGACCCTTCTATTATTCTATTGTTTCTTTTTAAGGTATTCCGTCTTCAGCGGAAGACCCTACTATTATTCTATTGTTTCTTTTTCAATTTTCTTATTAGGGTCTTCCGTCTTCAGCGGAAGACCCTACTATTATTCTATTGTTTCTTTTTCAATTTTATTAGGGTCTTCCGTCTTCAGCGGAAGACCCTTCTATTATTCTATTGTTTCTTTTTCACTTTTCTTATTATTAGGGTCTTCCGTCTTCAGCGGAAGACCCTACTATTATTCTATTGTTTCTTTTTCAGGTTTCTTCTTGTTATTATTATTCTTTTTTTTCTTACCGTTTTTGTGCAGCCGATTTCTCGGAGATGGCTCAATTGATTTCGTTAAAATTTTCAAGATAAATGCGGTTTTATCTGAAGTTGATGTTTTGAAATCGATTTTCGAAAATTCACTTCCGGTCGGAAGTTATCGCCCGTTTACGATTTTTAAAAGTCAATTTTGTCTGTCAGGTTTCTCAAAAATGAGTAAAGATAAAGGGCTGAAATATTCAGAGATTATAGATTTACCTATTTTCTGGTGCACCTCGGTCAAAAGAATGCCAGCCGTCACTTCCGGTCGTCACCGGAAGGAAATTTAAAAAATTTAATTTTTCGACTTTTTTATTTTTTAAAATTTTTCTTTGAATTTTTTATAGTTAATAGTGACCCTTTTACTGATTCAGAATATGTAATTTGTTTTACAAGCGATCTACGCAGTCTCGAGATATTAAGCGTCAAAGTCCTGAAGCGAGAGCCCGAGTAGCTCAGTCGTTATGGTCGTGGACAGTGCCCAGGCGACCCGGGTTCAAGCCCCGAGTGCCGAAAATTTTTTTTTGTTTTTTTTGCGTAGACTCACAATTTTATCTTTAAAACGATGAGTTTTTTCTCATTTATTCAAAAATCGGACGGAAGACCCACTCGTTGCTCGCAACGAGAACGATCTAGTTATTATTCTTTTTTTTTCTTACCGATTTTGTGCAGACGATTTCTCGGAGATGGCTCGATTGATTTCATCCAAATTTTCAGGATCAACGCAGTTTTATTTGAAGTTGATTGTTTTTCAACCATTTTTGAAAATACACTTCCGGTCGGAAGTTATCGTCCGTTTACGATTTTAAAAAGTCAATTTTGTCTGTCAGGTTTCTCAAAAACGAGCTAAGATATAGGGCTCAAACTTTCAGATATGATAGATCTACCTTTTTTCTGGTGCACCTCGGTCAAGAGAATGTCAGCCGGTACTTGCGGTCGTCACCGGAAAGAAATTTGAAAAATTGAATTTTTCCTCTTTTTTTATTTTTTAATATTTTTCTTTGAAATGTTTATACTCTTTAGTGACCCTTTTACTGATTCAGAATATGTAATTTGTTTTAAAATCCATCAATGCAGTCTCGAGATATTAAGCGTCAAAGTCCTGAAGCGAGAGTCCGAGTAGCTCAGTCGTTATGGTCGTGGACAGTGCCCAGGCGACCCGGGTTCAAGTCCCGAGTGCCGCAAAATTTTTTAACTCATTTTTAGATAAGACCTACGATTTTATCTTTAAAATGATGGATTCTGTTCTTTTCCGTTTTAATTTTGTAAAATAAGTTACAATAATAGCGTTTTGCCCCGTATTTGTGTATTGAGATCCTTAGCTATGTATTCATACTGATATAAAGTTAAAATGTTGAGAAAAATAAATATTTGCATCTTTAATACAACGCTTATACATTGTTCTAACATGTGTATTTCATTTAGTAATTGTGTAATATGTAATATTTAGAATTTGATATTCTACGTTTAATATAGAAGTCACCGACTCTCCCCCCCCCCCCCCCCCCAATTCATAAAATCACTTAGTTTTTCTGGTCTGCTTTTTCTTGATCTTTGACCTTTACTTTCAACCTAGTACCATTCTAGATTACTGTACTAATGACCAGACCAATTCGTTCATTTTTAACAGAGTTATGAATTTTTCGGCATTTGCGTTTCAATTGGCGTGCTTGACATGTACTGTAGAAAAAAATTCTAACTTCCGAGCCCTTCACTCAATCCTTATGAAAATTCGTGTAAATGTACCTCGGACCCAATTCTTATTGTCTGCCAAATATGTACCGGATTAAGCAATTTAGAAGAAATTCCTGAGATCAAACGGCGAGTATTGCCTGTACGTGGAGTTAAAATTTACACAGTACACGCACCGCCCCCCCCCCCCCCTACCTTCCGATTCACAAAATCATGTAGTTTTTCTGGCCCGATTTTACTTGATCTTTGATAGTGGACCTTTACTTTCAGCCTAGTACCAATCTAGATTACTGTACTAATGGCCAGACCAGTTCGTTTTATTTTAACAGAGTTATGAATTTTTGGGCATTTGAGTTTCGATTAGCGTGCTTCACATGTACTGTAGAAAAAAATTCTAACTCCCGAGCCCTTCACTCAATCCTAATCAAATCTCGTGTAAATGTACCTCGGACCCCAGTCTAATTGTCTGCCAAATATGCAGCGGATTGAACAATTTAGAAGAAATTCCTGAGATCAAACGGCAGGCATTGCCTGTACGGGGAATTAAAATTGACACAGTACACGGGATGTAAGCAGCAGTGTAATATTTCTGGTGCATGTATATTTCTTGTTTTCAGTTTAGTCTGTATCTACGATAGCGTGTGAACTAGTTATGAATGTTAGAACTGTGAAAATTACTGTTTTCGATTTTTTACCGAATAAATTTACATGTTACTGATTTCGTTATTTCTACATTTATCAAGATTTTACCAATCCTGGCGTAATAAAACAGTCAAACATAATAGTAAACGACACGAAAAAAAATTCTCAACGCTGAAATACATGTGTAAAATGCATCAGTCATTGTTTTATCATTCCCCTATTTGTCCTTAACCGAATCCGAGATCCACACCTCAAAATTCTACTTTCGATTTATTTACGACGAAAATCAAGCTCTGGCCTTTTCACCCCCCTCCAGAAACAAACACGCATCAATATTTCAAATGACCTCGCATTGTTACAAAACCTGAATAGTCAGACATCTTACACGTTCTTTTTCATCTCATACAAAAAATCAGCTCCTGTCCCGGGCGGAAACGCCCCAAATTCAAAGAGAAATTCGGGAATTATTTTGCGTCAGCCATGTTTTGACGTGAACCTTCGATTAAATTCTCTTATGACACCTGCATAAGTTGGGTGTTCTAATCTCACCGGAGCCACAAGATTTGTTCTTTCTCTCCATTTCTTTCTATCCATTTTTTTTTTTTATTTTTTTTTTGATTTTCTAACAAAAATATTATTCACAAAAGGGGTTGTTGGAATGAAGTACACGTTGAAAAACACTATTCCGTTTAGATTAAGACAAAAACAGACCTTAGTTATTAGGGTCTTCCGTCTTCAGCGGAAGACCCTTCTATTATTCTATTGTTTCTTTTTCACTTTTCTTATTAGGGTCTTCCGTCTTCAGCGGAAGACCCTACTATTATTCTATTGTTTCTTTTTCACTTTTCTTCTTATTAGGGTCTTCCGTCTTCAGCGGAAGACCCTTCTATTATTCTATTGTTTCTTTTTCACTTTTCTTATTAGGGTCTTCCGTCTTCAGCGGAAGACCCTACTATTATTCTATTGTTTCTTTTTCACTTTTCTTCTTATTAGGGTCTTCCGTCTTCAGCGGAAGACCCTTCTATTATTCTATTGTTTCTTTTTCACTTTTCTTATTAGGGTCTTCCGTCTTCAGCGGAAGACCCTTCTATTATTCTATTGTTTCTTTTTCACTTTTCTTATTGTTATTATTATTATTATTATTATTATTATTATTCTTTTTTTTTCTTACCGATTTTGTGCAGACGATTTCTCGGAGATGGCTCTATCGATTTCATTCATATTTTAAGGATCAACGCAGTTTTATCTGAAGTTGATCGCTTTTTAAACATTTTTGAAAATACACTTCCGGTCGGAAGTTATCGTCCGTTTACGATTTAAAAAAGTCAATTTTGTCTGTCAGGTTTCTCAAAAACGAGTAAAGAAATATGGCTGAAATTTTCAGAGATGATAGATCTACCTATTTTCTGGTGCACCTCGGTCAAGAGAATGCCAGCCGTCACTTCCGGTCGTCACCGAAAGCAAATTTGAAAAATTTTAATTTTTCGACTTTTTGATTTTTTAATATTTTTCTTTAAATTTTTTATAGTTAATAGTGACCCTTTTTCTGATTCAGAATATGTAATTTGTTTTAAAATCGATCAACGCATTCTCGAGATATTAAGCGTCAAAGTCCTGAAGCGAGAGCCCGAGTAGCTCAGTCGTTATGGTCGTGGACAGTGCCCAGGCGACCCGGGTTCAAGCCCCGAGTGCCGCAAAATTATTTTTTCGTTTTTTTTGCGTAGACTTACGATTTTATCTTTAAAATGATGGGATTTATCTCATTTATTCAAAAATCGGACGGAAGACCCACTCGTTGCTCGCAACGAGAACGATCTAGTTATTATTAGGGTCTTCCGTCTTCAGCGGAAGACCCTTCTATTATTATATTGTTTCTTTTTCACTTTTCTTATTATTCTTATTCTTTTTTTTTTTCTTACCGATTTTGTGCAGGCGATTTCTCAGAGATGGCTCGACCGATTTTAGTCAAATTTTTAGGGATGATGCACCGTCATATGAAGTTTGTACCGCCATAACAGTTTTTCAAAAATCACTTCCGGTCGGAAGTGATCGTCGTAAAACGATTTTTTAAAAGTCAATTTTGTCTGTCAGGTTTCTCAAAAACGAGTTAAGATATAGGACTGAAATTTTCAGAGATGATAGATCTATCTTTTTTCTGGTGCACCTCGGTCAAGAGAATGTCAGCCGTCACTTCCGGTCGTCACCGGAAGCAAATTAAAAAAAAATAATTTTTTGACTTTTTAATTTTTTGTTATTTTTCTTTGAATTTTTTACAGTTGATAGTGACCATTTTACTGATTTAGAATATGTAATTTGTTTTAAAATCGATCAACGCATTCTCGAGATATTAAGCGTCAAAGTCCTGAAGCGAGAGCTCGAGTAGCTCAGTCGTTATGGTCGTGGACAGTGCCCAGCCGACCCGGGTTCAAGCCCCGAGTGCCGCAAAATTTTTTTTTCGTTTTTTTTGCGTAGACTTACGATTTTATCTTTAAAATGATGGGATTTATCTCATTTATTCAAAAATCGGACGGAAGACCCACTCGTTGCTCGCAACGAGAACGATCTAGTTATTATTATTATTCTTTTTTTGTCTTACAAATTTTGTGCAGGCGATTTCTCGGAGATGGCTCTTTCGATTTCTTTCAAATTTGAAGGGATAATGCCCCGTCATGTGAAGTTTATACCGCCGCGACAGTTTTTCAAAATTCACTTCCTGTCGGAAGTTATCGTCAGTTTACGATTTTTAAAAGTCAATTTTGTCTGCGACGTTTCTCAAAAACGAGTAAAGATATTGGAATTAAATTTCTAGAGATGATAGATCTACCGTTTTTCTGGTGCACCTCGGTCAAGAGAATGGCCGCCGTCGCTTCCGTTTGTCACCGGAAGCAAATTTAAAAAATTAAATTTTTCAACTTTTTTATGTTAAAATATTTTTCTGTAGGGTTGATAGAGACCCTTTTTCTGATTCAGAATATGTAATTTGTTTTAAAATCGATCGACGCATTCTCCAGATATTAAGGGTCAAAGTCCTGAAGCGAGAGTCCGAGTAGCTCAGTCGTTAGAGTCGTGGACATATGCCCAGGCGACCCGGGTTCAAGCCTCAAGTGCCGCAAAATTTTTCAACTCATTTTTCGCTTAGACCTACGATTTTATCTTTAAAATGATGAATTCTGTTCTTTTCCGTTTTAATTTTGTAAAAGAAGTTACAATAATAGCGCTTTCCCCCGTATTTGTGTATTGAGATCTAGTTAAAATGTTCAGAAAAATGAATAGTTACATCTTTAATAACACGCTTATACATTGTTCTAACACATGTATATCATTTAGTAATTGTGTTATATGTAATGTTTACAATTTAATATTTTAAGTTTAATACAGAAGTCACCGACACTCCACCACCCCCCCCCCCCAAATCAAAAAATCGTTTAGTTTTTCTGGCCTGCTTTTTCTTGATCTTTGATCTTGGACCTTTAATTTCAACCTATTACCATTCTAGATTACTGTACTAATGACCAGACCAATTCGTTCATTTTTAACAGAGATATGAATTTTGGGACATTTGAGTTTCGATTAGCGTGCTTGACATGTACTGTAGAAAAAAATTCTAACTCCCGAACCCTTCACTTAATCCTAACGAAATTTCGTGTAAATGTACCTCGGACCCTATTCTTATTGTCTGCCAAAAATGCAGAGGATTGAACAATTTTGAAGGAATTTCTGAGATCAAACAGCGCGTATTGTCTATACGGGGAATTCAAATTTACACAGTACACGCACCGACCCCCCCCCCCCCCACCCGATTCATAAAATCATTTAGTTTTTCTGGCCTGATTTTACTTGATCTTTGACCTGTACTTTCAACCTAATACTATTCTAGATTAATATACTAATGACCAGGCCAATTCGTTCATTTTGAACAGAGTTATGAATTTTGGGGCATTTGAGTTTCAATTAGCGTGCTTGACATGTACTGTAGAAAAAAATTCTAACTCCCGAACCCTTCACTTGATCCTAATGAAATTTCGTGTAAATGTACCTCGGACCCTATTCTTATTGTCTGCCAAATATGCAGCGGATTGAACAATTTAGAAGAAATTCCTGAGATCAAACGGCGAGTATTGCATGTACGGGGAATTAAAATTGACACAGTACACGGGATGTAAGCAGCCGTGTAATATATCTGGTGCATGTATATTTCTTGTTTTCCGTTTAGTCTGTATCTACGATAGCGTGTGAACTACTTATGAATGTTAGAAATGTCAAAATTACTGTCATCGAATTTTTTACCGGATAAATTTACATGTTATTGATTTCGTTATTTCTACATTTATAAAGATTTTATCAATCCTGTTGAAATAAAACAGTCATACATAATAGTAAACGACACGAAAAAAAATCTCATCGCTTGAAATACATGTGTGAAATGCATCAGTCATTGTTTTAGGACTTACCCTAATTGTCGTTAACCGAATCCGAGATCCACACCTCAGAATTCTACTTTCGATTTATTTACGACGAAAATCAAGTTCGGGCTATATAATTCTATGTAAGAAAAAAATTCGTAAAAAATCGAAATAATTTTCTCGTGAGAAAAATGATAGATAGCAGTGTTCTATGATACATTACGCATTATCTAACATCAAAAAATGCGCATGCGATACGGCATTTTCTCAAGTTTTCTAGCTGCGAACATGCCTACCCCCCAAACCACGTGTTTTCAAGCTGTTTGTAAACAGACTGCGCGCACCCCATGAAGTCGGCCTATATGCCCTTTAAGAAATAGTTCCCGATAAAAGTAGAATCAAATTTACAAACTACAGAAATTTCCCTAATCAGAGATATCATTTTTATTCAAATCAAATATGGGAAAATGCAAAATGCGGGCAAGAGAAAAAAATATTCCCTATAAATGTATGGAACTACAATTGACTAAGTTCATTTTCATTGGTGGATTACCGGTGTGATAACTCTAATCTCGCCGGAGCCAAGATTTGCTCTTTCTCTCCTTTTCTTTCTCTCCATTTTTTTTTTTTGATTTTCTAACAAAAATACTCTTCACAAAGGGGTTGCTGGAATGTAGTACAAGTTGAAAAACACTGTTCCATTTAAATTAAGACAAAAACAGACCTTATTTGTTAGGGTCTTCCGTCTTCAGCGGAAGACCCTTCTATTATTCTATTGTTTCTTTTTCACTTTTCTTATTATTAGGGTCTTCCGTCTTCAGCGGAAGACCCTTCTATTATTCTATTGTTTCTTTTTCACTTTTCTTATTATTAGGGTCTTCCGTCTTCAGCGGAAGACCCTACTATTATTCTATTGTTTCTTTTTCAGGTTTCTTATTGTTATTATTATTATTCTTTTTTTTTCTTACCGATTTTGTGCAGACGATTTCTCGGAGATGGCTGGATCGATTTCGTTCAAATTTTCAAGATAAACGCGTTTTTATTTGAATTTGATGTTTTCAAATCACTATTTGAAAATTCACTTCCGGTCGGAAGTTATCGTCCGTTTACGATTTTAAAAAGTCAATTTTGTCTGTCAGGTTTCTCAAAAACGAGTAAAGATAAAGGGCTGACATTTTCAGAGATGATAGATCTACCTATTTTTTGGTGCACCTCGGTCAAGAGCATGTCCGCCGTCACTTCCGGTTGTCACCGGAAGGAAATTTGAAAAATTTAATTTTAGAATTTTTTTATTTTTTAACATTTTTCTTTAAAATTTTTACACTCTATAGTGACCCTTTTTCTGATTCAGAATATGTAATTCGTTTTAAAATCAATCAACGCATTCTCGAGATATTAAGGCTCAAAGTCCTGAAGCGAGAGTCCGAGTAGCTCAGTCGTTATGGTCGTGGACATTGCCCAGGCGACCCGGGTTCAAGCCCCGAGTGCCGCAAATTTTTTTTTATTTTTTTTTGCGTAGACTCACAATTTTATCTTTAAAACGATGAGTTTTATCTCATTTATTCAAAAATCGGACGGAAGACCCACTCGTTGCTCGCAACGAGAACGATCTAGTTATTATTCTTTTTTTGTCTTACAAATTTTGTGCAGGCGATTTCTCGGAGATGGCTTGATCGATTTTCTACAAATTTTCAGGGATAATGCCTCGTCATCTGAAGTTTATACCGCTGCGACAGTTTTTAGAAATTCACTTCCGGTCGGAAGTTATCGTCGTTAAACGATTTTTAAAAGTCAATTTTGTCTGCGACGTTTCTCAAAACCGAGTAAAGATTTAGAGCTGAAATTTTCAGAGATGATAGATCTACCGTTTTTCTAGTGCACCTCGGTCAACAGAATGTCCGCCGTCACTTCCGGTCGTCACTGGAAGCAAATTTTAAAAATCGAATTTTTGAACTTTTTTGTTTTAAAATATTTTTCTGTAGGGTTGATAGTGACCCTTTTTCTGATTCAGAATATGTAGTTTGTTTTAAAATCGATTAACGCAGTCTCGAGATATTAAGCGTCAAAGTCCTGAAGCGAGAGTCCGAGTAGCTCAGTCGATAGAGTCGTGGACATGTGCCTAGGCGACCCGAGTTCAAGCATCGAGTGCCGCAAACATTTTTAACTCATTTTTCGCTTAGACCTACGATTTTATCTTTAAAATAATGAATTCTGTTCTTTTCCGTTTTAATTTTGTAAAAGAAGTTACAATAATAGCGCTTTTCCCCGTATTTGTGTATTTAGATCCTTAGCTATGAATTCATACTGAAATATACTTAAAATGTTCAGAAAAATAAATAGTTACATCTTTAATAACACGCTTATACATTGTTCTAACACATGTATTTCATTAAGTAATTGTGTAATATGTAATATTTAGAATTTAGTATTTTACGTTTAATATAGAAGTCACCGACACCCCCCCCCCCCTTGTCGCAAAATCATTTAGTTTTTCTAGCCTGCTTTTTCTTGATCTTTTATCTTGGACCTTTAATTTCAACCTAGTACCATTCTAGATTACTCTACTAATGGCCAGACCAATTCGTTCATTTTTAACAGAGTTATGAATTTTTGAGCATTTGAGTTTCGATTACTGTGCTTGACATGTACTGTAGAGAAAAATTCTAGCTCCCGAACCCTTCACATAATCCTAATGAAATTTTGTGTAAATGTACCTCGGACCCCATTCTTACTGTCTGCCAAATATGCAGCGAATTGAACAATTTAGAAGAAATTTCTGAGATCAAACAGCGCGTAATGTATATACGGGGAATTAAGATCTACACAACACAGTACACGCACCGACCCCCCCCCCCCCCCCCCGATTCACAAAATCATTAAGTTTTTCTGGCCTGATTTTACTTGATCGTTGATCTTTGACCTGTTCTTTCAACCTAGTACTATTCTAGATTACTGTACTAATGACCAGGCCAATTCGTTCATTTTAAACAGAGTTATGAATTTTTGGGCATTTGAGTTTCGATTAGCATGCTTGACATGTACTGTAGAAAAAAATTCTAGCTCCCGAGCCCTTCACTCAATCCTAATGAAATTTCGTGTAAATGTACCTCGGACCCCATTCTTATTGTCTGCCAAATATGCAGCGGATTGAACAATTTAGAAGAAATTCCTGAGATCAAACGGCGAGTATTGCATGTACGGTGAATTAAAATTTACACAGTACACGGGATGTAAGCAGCCGTGTAATATTTCTGGTGCATTTAAATTTCTTATTTTCCGTTTAGTTTGGATCTATGATAGCGTGTGAACTACTTAAGAATGTTAGAACTGTGAAAATTAATGTCATCGAATTTTTACCGAATAAATTTACATGTTACTGATTTCGTTATTTCTACATTTATAAAGATTTTATCAATCCTGTTGAAATAAAACAGTCATACATAATAGTAAACGACACGAAAAAAAATTTCAACGCTGAAATACATGTGTAAAATGCATCAGTCATTGCTTTAGGACTTCCCCTAATTGTCGTTAACCGAATCCGAGATCCACACCTCAAAATTCTACTTTCGATTTATTTACGACGAAAATCAAGCTCTGGCCTTTTCACCCCCCTCTACAAACAAACACGCATCAATATTTCAAATGACCTCACATTGTTACAAAACCTGAATACTCAGACATCTTACACGTTGTTTTTCATCTCATACAAAAAATCAGCTCCTGTCCCGGGCGGAAACGCCCCAAATTCAAAGAGAAATTCGGGAATTATTTTGCGTCAGCCATGTTTTGACGTGAACCTTCGCTGAAATTCTGCTTTGACAACTGCATAAGTTGGGTGTTCTAATCTCGCCGGAGCCACAAGATTTGTCTTTCTCTCCTTTTCTTTCTCTCCATATTTTTTTTTTTTTTTTTTTTTTTGAATTTCTAACAAAACTATTACTCACAAAGGGGTTGTTGGAATGAAGTACACGTTGAAAAACACTATTCCATTTAGATTAAGACAAAAACAGACCTTATTTATTAGGGTCTTCCGTCTTCAGCGGAAGACCCTTCTATTATTCTATTGTTTCTTTTTCACTTTTCTTATTGTTATTATTATTAGGGTCTTCCGTCTTCAGCGGAAGACCCTTCTATTATTCTATTGTTTTTTTTTCAATTTTATTATTAGGGTCTTCCGTCTTCAGCGGAAGACCCTTCTATTATTCTATTGTTTCTTTTTCACTTTTCTTATTATTAGGGTCTTCCGTCTTCAGCGGAAGACCCTTCTATTATTCTATTGTTTCTTTTTCACTTTTCTTATTATTCTTATTCATTTTTTTTTTCTTACCGATTTTGTGCAGGCGATTTCTCAGAGATGGCTCAACCGATTTTAGTCAAATTTTCAGGGATGATGCCCCGTCATATGCAGTTTGTACCGCCATAACAGTTTTTCAAAATTCACTTCCGGTCGGAAGTGATCGTCGTTAAACCATTTTTTAAAAGTCAATTTTGTCTGTCAGGTTTCTCAAAAACGAATAAAGATGTAGGACTGAAATTTTCAGAGATGATAGATCTATCTTTTTTCTGGTGCACCTCCGTCAAGAGAATCTCCGACGTCACTTCCGGTCGTCACTGGAAGGAAATTTAAAAAAATTAATTTTTCGACTTTTTTATTTTTTGTTATTTTTCTTTGAATTTTTTACCGTTGACAGTGACCCTTTTACTGATTTAGAATATGTAATTTGTTTTAAAATCGATCAACGCAATCTCGAGATATAAAGCGTCAAAGTCCTGAAGCGAGAGCCCGAGTAGCTCAGTCGTTATGGTCGTGGACAGTGCCTAGGCGACCCGGGTTCAAGCCCGGGGGACCGAGAATTTTTTTTTTGTATTTTTTGCGTAGACTTACAATTTTATCTTTAAAACGATGAGTTTTATCTCATTTATTCAAAAATCGGACGGAAGACCCACTCGTTGCTCGCAACGAGAACGATCTAGTTATTATTAGGGTCTTCCGTCTTCAGCGGAAGACCCTACTATTATTCTATTGTTTCTTTTTCAATTTTCTTATTATTATTATTATTATTATTCTTTTTTTCCTTACACATTTTGTGCAGGCGATTTCTCAGAGATGGCTCGTGCGATTTTCTTCAAATTTTTAGAGATGATGCGTAGCCAACTGAAGTTTATACCCCCGTTAAGGTTTTTCAAACCTCACTTCCGGTCGGAAGTTATCGTCGTTAAACGATTTTTTAAAGTCAATTTTGTCTGTCAGGTTTCTCAAAAACGAGTAAAGATATAGGGCTGAAACTTTCAGAGATGATAGATCTACCTTTTTCCTGGTGCACCTCGGTCAAGAGAATGTCAGCCGTCACTTCCGGTCGTCACCGGAAGGAAATTTAAAAAATTGAATTTTTCGACTTTTTTATTTGTTGTTATTTTTCTTTGAATTTTTTACAGTTGATAGTGACCCCTTTACTGATTCAGAATATGTAATTTGTTTTAAATTCGATCAACGCATTCTCGAGATATTAAGCGTCAAAGTCCTGAAGCGAGAGTCCGAGTAGCTCAGTCGTTATGGTCGTGGACAATGCCCAGGGGACCCGGGTTCAAGCCCCGAGTGCCGAAAAATTTTTTTTTTTATTTTTTGCGGAGACTTACGATTTTATGTTTAAAATGATGGGTTTTATCTCATTTATTCAATAATCGGACGGAAGACCCACTCGTTGCTCGCAACGAGAACGATCTAGTTATTATTCTTTTTTTCCTTACACATTTTGTGCAGGCGATTTCTCAGAGATGGTTAGTGCGATTTTCTTCAAATTTTCAGAGATGATGCGTAGCAAACTGAAGTTTATACCCCCGTGAAAGTTTTTGAAAACTCACTTCCGGTCGGAAGTTATCGTCGTTAAACGATTTTTTAAAGTCAATTTTGTCTGTCAGGTTTCTCAAAAACGAGTAAAGATATAGGGCTAAAACTTTCAGAGATGATAGATCCACCGTTTTCCTAGTGCACCTCGGTCAACAGAATGTCATCCGTCACTTCCGGTCGTCACCGGAAGGAAATTTAAAAAATTTAATTTTTCGACTTTTTTATTTTTTGTTATTATTCTTTGAATTTTTTACAGTTGATAGTGACCCCTTTACTGATTCAGAATATGTAATTTGTTTTAAAATCGATCAACGCATTCTCGAGATATTAAGCGTCAAAGTCCTGAAGCGAGAGCCCGAGTAGCTCAGTCGTTATGGTCGTGGACAGTGCCCAGGCGACCCGGGTTCAAGCCCCGAGTGCCGAAAATTTTTTTTTCTTTTTTTTTGCGCAGACTCACAATTTTATCTTTAAAACGATGAGTTTTATCTCATTTATTCAAAAATCGGACGGAAGACCCACTCGTTGCTCGCAACGAGAACGATCTAGTTATTCTTATTCTTTTTTTTTTTTCTTACCGATTTTGTGCAGGCGATTTCTAAGAGATGGCTCGACCGATTTTAGTCAAATTTTCAGGGAAGATGCCCCATCATATGAAGTTTGTACCGCCGTAACAGTTTTTCAAAATTCACTTCCGGTCGGAAGTTATCGTCGTTAAACGATTTTTTAAAAGTCAATTTTGTCTGTCAGGTTTCTCAAAAACGAGTAAAGATAGACGGCTGACATTTTCAGAGATGATAGATCTATCGTTTTTCTGGTGCACCTCGGTCAAGAGAATGTCCGCCGTCATTTCCGGTCGTCACCGGAAGGAAATTTAAAAAAAATAATTTTTCGACTTTTTTATTTTTTGTTATTTTTCATTGAATTTTTTACAGTTTATAGTGACTCTTTTACTGATTTAGAATATGTAATGTTTTAAAATCGATCAACGCAATCTCAAGATATAAAGCGTCAAAGTCCTGAAGCGAGAGCCCGAGTAGCTCAGTCGTTATGGTCGTGGACAGTGCCTAGGCGACCCGGGTTCAAGCCCCGGGTGCCGAGAAATTTTTTTTTTTTATTTTTTGCGTAGACTTACAATTTTATCTTTAAAACGACGAGTTTTATCTCAATTATTCAAAAATCGGACGGAAGACCCACTCGTTGCTCGCAACGAGAACCATCTAGTTAGGGTCTTCCGTCTTCAGCGGAAGACCCTACTATTATTCTATTGTTTCTTTTTCACTTTTCTTATTATTATTATTATTCTTTTTTTTTTTCTTACAAATTTTGTGCAGGCGATTTCTCAAAGATGGCTCGCCCGATTTCTTTCAAATTTTCAGGAATAATGCCTCATAATCTGTAGTTTATACCACCGCGACAGTTTTTGAAAATTTACTTCCGGTCGGAAGTCATCGTCGTTAAACGATTTTTAAAAGTGAATTTTGTCTGCGACGTTTCTCAAAAACGAGTAAAGATAAAGGCCTGAAACTTATAGAGATGATAGATCTACCTGTTTTCTGGTGTACCTCGGTCAAGAGAATGTCCGCCGTCACTTCCGGTCGGCACCGGAAGTAAATTTCAAAAATTGAATTTTTCAACTTTTTTATTTTAACTTAATTTTCTATAGGTTTGATAGTGACCCTTTTACTGATTCCAAATATGTAATTTGTTTCAAAATCGGTTAACGCATTCTCGAGATATTAAGCGTCAAAGTCCTGAAGCGAGAGCCCGAGTAGCTCAGTCGTTATGGTCGTGGACAGTGCCCAGGCGACCCGGGTTCAAGCCCCGAGTGCCGAAATTTTTTTTTTCGTTTTTTTTGCGTAGACTCACAATTCTATCTTTAAAACGATGAGTTTTATCTCATTTATTCAAAAATCGGACGGAAGACCCACTCGTTGCTCGCAACGAGAACGATCTAGTTATTATTATTATTCTTTTTTTTCTTACCGATTTTGTGCAGATGATTTCTCGGAGATTACTGCATCGATCTCGTTCAAATTTTCAAGATATACGCGCATTTATCTGAAGTTGATGTTTTCTGATCGATTTTTAAAAATTCACTTCCGGTCGGAAGTTATCGTCCGTTTACGATTTTTAAAAGTCAATTTTGTCGGCTAGAGATCTAGAAAACGAGTAAAGATAGAGGGCTGAAAGTTTAAGGGATGCTAGACATAGCGTTTTTGTCTTGCACCTGGGTCAAGAAAATGTCCGCCGTCACTTCCGGTCGTCACCAGACGGAAATTCAAAAATTCAAATTTTTGAACTTTTTTATTTTTTAATATTTTTCTTTTATATTTTAGTAGCTGATAGTGACCTTTTTACTGATTAAGAATATGTAATTTGTTTTAAAATCGATCGACGCATTCTCGAGATATTAAGCGTCAAAGTCCTGAAGCGAGAGCCCGAGTAGCTCAGTCGTTATGGTCGTGGACAGTGCCCAGGCGACCCGGGTTCAAGCCCCGAGTGCCGAAAATTTTTTTTTCGTTTTTTTTGCGTAGACTCAAAATTTTATCTTTAAAACGATGAGTTTTATCTCATTTATTCAAAAATCGGACGGAAGACCCACTCGTTGCTCGCAACGAGAACGATCTAGTTATTATTCTTTTTTTCCTTACACATTTTGTGCAGGCGATTTCTCGGAGATGGCTTGTGCGATTTTCTTCAAATTTTCAGGGATAATGTCTCTCTATTCGAAATTTGTACCGCCATGACAGTTTTTCAAAATTCACTTCCGGTTGGAAGTAATCGCCGATTAACGATTTTAAAAAGTCAATTTTGTCTGTCAGGTTTCTCAAAAACGAGTAAAGGTAGACGGCTGAAATTTTCAGAGATGATAGATCTACCATTTTGCTGGTGCACCTCGGTCAAGAGAATGTCCGTCGTCACTTCCGGTCGTCACCGGAAGGAAATTTGAAAAATTTAATTGTTTAATTTTTTTATTTTTTTTATATTTTTCTTTAAAATTTTTACACTCTATAGTGACCCTATTACTGATTCAGAATATGTAATTTGTTTTTAAATCGATCTACGCATTCTCGAGATATTAAGGGTCAAAGTCCTGAAGCGAGAGTCCGAGAAGCTCAGTCGTTATGGTCGTGGACAGTGCCCAGGCGACCCGGGTTCAAGCCCCGAGTAACCCTATTACTGATTCAGAATATGTAATTTGTTTTTAAATCGATCTACGCATTCTCGAGATATTAAGGGTCAAAGTCCTGAAGCGAGAGTCCGAGAAGCTCAGTCGTTATGGTCGTGGACAGTGCCCAGGCGACCCGGGTTCAAGCCCCGAGTGCCGCAAACAATTTTTTTCGTATTTTTTGCGTAGACTTACGATTTTATCTTTAAAATGATGGGTTTTATCTCATTTATTCAAAAATCGGACGGAAGACCCACTCGTTGCTCGCAACGAGATCTCATCTAGTTATTATTCTTTTTTTCCTCGCAAATTTTGTGCAGGCGATTTCTTAAAGATGGCTCGTTCAATTTCCTTTAAATTTTCAGGGCTGATGCCTCCTTATATGAAGTTTGTACCGCCGTGACAAATTTTCAAAATTTACTTCCGGTCGGAAGTTATCGTTGTTTAACAATATTTAAAAGTCAATTTTGTCTGCGACGTTTCTCAAAAACGAGAAAAGATAGAGGGCTGAAATTTTCAGTGATGATAGATATACCGATTTTCTGGTGCAACATGGTCATAGAAACGTCCTCCGTCACTTCCGGTCGTCACCGGATGGAAAGACAAAAAATCGATTTTTTCAATCTATTTCTTTTTTTATATTTTTCTGCAGGGTTGATAGTGACTCTTTTTTTGATTCAGAATATGTAATTTGTTTTAAAATCGATCAACGCATTCTTGAGATATTAAGCGTCAAAGTCCTGAAGCGAGAGCCCGAGTAGCTCAGTCGTTATGGTCGTGGACAGTGCCCCGAGCGCCGAAATTTTTTTTTACGTTTTTTTTTGCGTAGACTCACAATTTTATCTTTAAAATGATGAGTTTTATCTCATTTATTCAAAAATCGGACGGAAGACCCACTCGTTGCTCGCAACGAGAACGATCTAGTTCACTTTTCTTATTATTAGGGTATTCCGTTTCCAACGGAAGACCCTCTTTTTATTCTATTGTTTTTTTTTATTATTAGGGTCTTCCGTTTCCAACGGAAGACCCTCTTGTTTTTTATTATTAGAGTATTCCGTCTTCAGCGGAAGACCCTTCTATTATTCTATTGTTTCTTTTTCAGGTTTATTTTTTTTCTTTTTTTTTTCTTTACAATTTTTGTGCAGAGGATTTCTCAGAGATGTGTCGTCCGATTTCCGTAAAATTTACAGCATCGATCTATTATCATCTGAAGTTTATACATCTTTTTCAATTTTGTCAAAATCACTTCCGGTTCGGACTTATCCGCCATTTTGTAATTTTTTCTTGGTTTTTTGTCCACTCAGTTTCTCAAAAACGACTAAAGATAGAAAGCTGAAATTTTCAGGAAGGATAGAGGACATGCTAGTTTAGGTCACCTGGGGAAAATGATTGTCCGGAAATTCCGAATACGGAAGTTATTCGTATTTTTCTTTATTTTATATTTTTCCAAGACGCAAACTTTGAGGCTTCATATCTTGCTTATTTTTGAAAGATTTTTGCCCAAATTTTCAGGACAAATAGACTTTACAAAACACTAATTATAACATGTCATAAACTGTAAAATTCCTCTTCCGTTAATGAGTTATTCCCCTTAGATTTTTTTTTAGGGTGTTTTGTTTCAAGACAAAGGCTCCGAGATTATAATAGTAGGGAATGAGAATCCAACGAATTTGAATAACAGGGAAATTGAAGTTTTGCACACTTGTTTTTGTTTTTTGATTACGTTTTTTATTTAGAAAAAGGTAGGAGGTCAAATTATAGGATTCAAAAAGGTGCAAAAATTTACACATGTTTTCCTTTTTATATTTTAAACAAAAAATATTTTGTTAAGACATGTAGAATAAAAGTTGTGTAGAATAGTATGGGCTTTCGTTTGACACCATTGAAAAGGGGCTGGCCCCTTCAATTAAGGGCCTAGGCTCCTTGAAAGTATTTGCGAAATAACTCAAAAACGGTTAGGAATTTGATATGGCTGTCGCTGGAATAGTTGTTCATTGGGATCTTACCAATGCCACTATAATGTTACTTTGTTAAGGTATTGTGTAATATGTATGTAAAAAGCTTTACTTGTTAACATGTACCTGTTTTCATTTGGCAAGTTAACGAAAAGCCATTGTGTACAACTGACATTAATTCACCACAGAACATGTATTATTGTATTCAGGATGATTTAATTTATTCGAAAAGTTTCATAACAATATGCATTATATTCTTAAAGCTTTTACGTGAGGATTATATGTCACTTTTGTTAAGTTCTGCAAGCATTAACCTGGTTTCTGATCTCTTTTTGTACCATTACGTAACCGATCCCTAGCTCGCGGCCGAGAAAATCGGTCGCCATGGTCGCGGCTGGTCTACCTAGCGGTCAGCGGTTATCTAATACACAACATTTATGGGTTCACAAAGAATTGTTTAAAGTAAATGTTTATATTTCCTATCTTAAGCATCGTCAGACAAAAGATTAATGCGGCATAAGTAAATCTAAATAGTTGTAACAAAAAATATCCACAAGACTCAAACACGAAAATGATTAAATCTTTAAATGATTAATCTCCTTTAGCTTCATAATTAAAAACGGTAGATATTTCAGTATAACTGTCATTGAAAAGAGGGCTCTTTGTTTTGAAATAGTTATATATTGTTTAAATAAAATAAGTTATTAAACTGCAAACATTTTAAGCTGAACATGGCCACGGAGCTCTGAGTACACAAGAATATACTGTAATTCATCCCCCGCATATGGCCGTGAATATCCCGGGCGAATGGGCATGCATGCGATTCGCGAAAGTCTAATAACACTTGCTTCATGTGCTTTTACTTTATCGCGCATGTTCATTGATCCTTTGTATGTTCACAATTCAATCTTGATAATAACTTAGTCTACAGTATTTATTTTGTTAACATATGTTGATTTGATAGAACATACCTTTATCTTACACAACAGATGTAAATTTAATTTATTTAGCATTGAATAAAATCATTGTCAGATTGTATATTCAAAATATTAGATACAATACAGAATTTAATAGCAAAAATTCGGTTAACAAAAATAGTGTAAATACTCTTAATTAAAACGTTCAAAGAAAATGCAGTTCAAAATTAAAATCCAGTGTTACAATAAGTGTGGTAGGTGCTTGCACGATAGCGCAATAATTAAATGAAAACCCTCGCTTTGTGAAATTGAAGAGTCCATTGACTTTTTATAGGAATATTCACGTGAACTTTTTAAGATTCAGGCTGTAGAAGCGTAACGGTCATACGTAACAGGCAATACAGAGTCCGCGTAGCTCATTCGTTAGAGTAATGGACATTGAGTTTCATAGATACATATTAATACTGAAATAGTTTTTTTTAAAAAGTTACAACGCCTAAACAGTGTTTAAATATATGCATTTAATTTAGTAATAATTTATAATGTTATATTAAAGAATTTAATATTGAAAGTTTAATATAAAAGTCACCCCCCCCCCCGATTCCCAAAATCGTAAAGTTATCTAACCTGCGTTTTTTGATCTTTGATCTTGAATTACAACCTAGTAAACTTTTTACACAGTGTACAACACACCAGACCAATTCGTTTATTTTTAACAGGGTTATGAAATTTTTGGCATTTGAGTTTCAATTGGCGTGCTTGACATGTACTGTAGAAACAAATTCTAACTCCCGAGCCTTTCACACAATCCTAATGAAAATTCGCGTAAATGTACCTCGGACCCCATTCTTAATGTTTGCTAAATATGGAGCGGATCGGACTTAGTGAAAGAAAGTCCTGAGATCATACGGCACGTATCACCTGTACCGGGAATTAAAATTTACGCAGTACACGGGATCTAGGCAGCCGTTAAATATTTCTGGTGCATGTATATTTCTTGTTTTCCGTTTAGTCTGTATCGCCGATAGCAAATGAATTACTTCTGAATGTTAGAACTGTGAAAAATTCTATCATCGATTTACTACTGACTAAATTTACATGTTACTGATGTCGTCATTTCTACATTTATCAAAAAATTTTCAAACGTGTTGAAATAAAACGGTGAAACAAAGAGAAATCAACACGGCAAATAATTTTCAACGCTGAAATACATTTGTTAAACGTAGGCGCTTTCCTGCTTATTTTGTAAATAACAAACGATATCCATTTATACATGTCTACCCTCTATATTATAAAATCAACAAGGCCTGCAACTGTCCGCCATTTTGTTAAAATGACCTTAGAATGCTATTACAGTTGTGCTTGCAATTCTGCATCTGATGACATCTTTTCCGAATTGATTGGATAAAAACGCACAACTGACATAAATTAAATTCACCGCAGAAAGTGTATTGTTGTATTCGGGATGCTTTAATTCATTAGAAAAACTTCATAATAGTATACCATGCTTTTCTTAAAGCTTTAACGTGGGGACTATGAGTCACTTTTGTGAAGTTCTGCAAGCTGTATGCCATTACGTAAGCGATCTCTCGCTTGCGGCCGAGAAAATTGGTCGCCATGGTCGCGGCCGCACTACCTAGCGGTCAGCGGCTAGTTAAATGAAAACCCTCGCTATGTGAAAATGAAGAGTCCAGTGACTTTTTATAGGAATATTCACGTGAAATTTCGAAAAAAAAATTGTTAAGATTTAAGATTCAGGCTGTAAAAGCGTAACGGTCATACGTAACAGGCAATACAGAGTCCACGTAGCTCATTCGTTAGAGTAATGGACATTGAGTTTCATAGATACATATTAATACTGAAATAGTTTTTTTTTAAAAGTTACAACGCCTAAACAGTGTTTAAATATATGCATTTAATTTAGTAATAATTTATAATGTTATATTAAAGAATTTAATATTGAAAGTTTAATATAAAAGTCACCCCCCCCCCCGATTCCCAAAATCGTAAAGTTATCTAACCTGCGTTTTTTGATCTTTGATCTTGAATTACAACCTAGTAAACTTTTTACACAGTGTACAACACACCAGACCAATTCGTTTATTTTTAACAGGGTTATGAAATTTTTGGCATTTGAGTTTCAATTTGCGTGCTTGACATGTACTGTAGAAACAAATTCTAACTCCCGAGCCTTTCACACAATCCTAATGAAAATTCGCGTAAATGTACCTCGGACCCCATTCTTAATGTTTGCTAAATATGGAGCGGATCGGACTTAGTGAAAGAAAGTCCTGAGATCATACGGCACGTATCACCTGTACCGGGAATTAAAATTTACGCAGTACACGGGATGTAGGTAGCTGTAAAATATTTCTGGTGCATGTATATTTCTTGTTTTCCGTTTAGTCTGTATCGCCGATAGCAAATGAATTACTTCTGAATGTTAGAACTGTGAAAATTTCTGTCATCGATTTACTACTGACTAAATTTACATGTTACTGATTTCGTCATTTCTACATTTATCAAAAATTTATCAATCGTGTTGAAATAAAACGGTGAAACAAAGAGAAATCAACACGGCAAATAATTTTCAACGCTGAAATACATTTGTTAAACGTACGTAGGCGCTTTCCTGCTAATTTTGTAAATAACAAACGATGTCCATTTATACATGTCTACCCTCTATATATTTATAAAATCAACAAGGCCTGCAACTGTCCGCCATTTTGTTAAAATGACCTTAGATCGATTTTAGAACATGCTTTTTAAGTTGCGCTTGCAATTCTGCATCTGATGACATCTTTCCCGAATTGATTGGATAAAAACGCACAACTGACATAAATTCACCGCAGAAAGTGTATTATTGTATTTGGGATGCTTTAATTCATTAGAAAAACTTCATAATAGTATACCATGCTTTTCTTAAAGCTTTTACGTAAGGACTATGAGTCACTTTTGTGAAGTTCTGCAAGCATTAACCCGGGTTTGTTTGCCATTACGTAAGCGATCTCTCGCTTGCGGCCGAGAAAATTGGTCGCCATGGTCGCGGCCGCACTACCTAGCGGTCAGCGGCTAGTTAAATGAAAACCCTCGCTATGTCTAGTGACTTTTTATAGGAATATTCACGTGAAATTTCGAAAAAAAAATTGTTAAGATTTAAGATTCAGGCTGTAAAAGCGTAACGGTCATACGTAACAGGCAATACAGAGTCCACGTAGCTCATTCGTTAGAGTAATGGACATTGAGTTTCATAGATACATATTAATACTGAAATAGTTTTTTTTTAAAAGTTACAACGCCTAAACAGTGTTTAAATATATGCATTTAATTTAGTAATAATTTATAATGTTATATTAAAGAATTTAATATTGAAAGTTTAATATAAAAGTCACCCCCCCCCCCCCGATTCCCAAAATCGTAAAGTTATCTTACCTGCGTTTTTTGATCTTTGATCTAAGATCTTGAATTACAACCTAGTACCCTTTTTAAACATTGTATACAAAACACCAGACCAATGCGTTTATTTTTAACAGGGTTATGAAATTTTTGGCATTTGATTTTCAATTGGCGTGCTTGACATGTACTGTAGAAAAAAATTCTAACTCCCGAGCCTTTCACACAATCCTAATGAAAATTCAAGTAAATGTACCTCTGACCCCATTCTTATTGTCTGCCAAATATGCAGCGGATTGAACAATTTATAAGAAATTCCTGAGATCAAACAGCGCGTATTGACTGTAAGGGGAATTAAAATTTACACAGTGTTCGGGATGTAAGCAGCCGTGAAATATTTCTGGTGCAATGTATATTTCTTGTTTTGCGTTTAGTCTGTAACAATGATAGCGTGTGAACTACTTCTAAATGTTAAAACTGTAAAAATTACTGTCATCGATCTTTTACCGAATAAATTTACATGTTACTGATTTCGTTATTTCTACATTTTTCACGATTTTATCGATCCTGTTGAAATAAAACAGTCAATCATATTAGTAAAGGACACGAAAAAAAATTCTCAATGCTAAAATACATGTGTAAAATGCATCAGTCATTGTTTTAGGACTTCCCTTATTGTCGTTAACCGAATCCGAGATCCACACCTCAAAATTCTACTTTCGATTTGATCCAAGTATGGCATTTTCAAACTGACATTTCTTACACGGTTTAAGTGCCTGGATCACCTAATTTAGATCTGACCTTTCGATCTATGTCCTGTACTCGACACGTCTTTACGACGAAGTACAAATGTGCTTGAAAATCAAGCTCGAGCCTTTTCAACCCCCTCCGGAAACAACACGCATCAAAATTAGGAATATTCACGTGAACTGCTGTAAAAGCGGAACGGTCATACGTAACAGGCAATGCAGAGTCCTCGAAGCTCATTCGTTAAATTAATGGACATTGAGTTTTATAGATACATATTAATACTGAAATAGTTTTTAAAAAATGTTACAACGCTTATACAGTGATGTAATATATAGGAATTTGATTTAGTAATAATTTATAATGTAATATTTAAAAACTTTTTATTGAAAGTTATAATATAAAAGTCACCCCCACCCCCGATTCCCAAATCGTACAGTTATCTTACCTGCGTTTCTTTGATCTTTGATCTTAGATCTTTAATTACAACATAGTTCCCTTTTTATACACTGTACAAAACACCAGACCAATTCGATTATTTTTAACAGGGCATTTGAGTTTCAATTGGCGTGCTTGACATGTACTGTAAAGAAAATTCTAACTCCCGAGCCTTTCACACAATCCTGATGAAAATTCGTGTAAATGTACTACGGACCCCATTCTTATTGTCTGCCAAATATGCAGCGGATTGAACAATTTAGAAGAAACGGCGCGTATTGCCATGAAAATTTACACAGTACTCGGGATGTAAGCAGCCGTGAAATATTTCCGTTTAGTCTGTATCGTCGATAGCATCTGAATTACTTCTGTATGTTAGAACTGTTCCATTTCTGTCATATATTTTTTTGCTGACAAAATATACATGTTACTGATTTCGACATTTCTACAGTTACAGAATTTATCAATCGTGTTGAAATAAAACTAATCAACACGGAAACAATTTTCAACGCTGAAATACATCTGTTAAACATTGGCGCTTCCCAGCTTATTTTGTTAATGACGAACGATATCTATTTATTTAATATGTCTATTCTCTATCTTATAAAATCAACAAGTAATAGCTTTCCCAAAAGGTTGCCTGACTAAACAAAATCGTTCAATGGAATCATGCATATATCAATTAGATGATCAATTTCTATTTGATTAGAAATTAATTTTAATTTTAGCTGCTGATCATAAATTCATAAACAGAATGTGTAGATTCAAAAAGAAATTTCATTGCAATTAAATTATTTCATTAAATGAAAACTATTTTAGGAATGTACATGTCATCTTTGCTAGTCAAGGGTTTTTGGTCCACTCTGCTCCCCTTTCTACCGTACAAATTTGACTTATCTATTTTTAAATCAGGATTACACACGTGCTCTTCTTTCTTTTGAATTTGCTAACAAGGATTTTCTTCACTATAATGGGGTTGTTGGATTGGAAAACAAGTTGGAATTAGTTAAGGACACACGAGACATATATACGGGGAACGGGGTGGACCGAAAACCCTTGGCTAGCGAAGATGCTCTACGGTGTGCTTTGATTCCAATTTAGACTCGTCCACTAATCGGCGCGCAAAAACTATGAATGAGACATATTATGGCGCGAAGTCCCGTTTTACCATTCACGCAACGGCTGATGGTTTGAATGAACTTATTATCCATTGGCATAGATCCATGGGGAGGGTGTCAAATAAGTTTTTGACATTTGTTTTGTATCAACTACATATATTATATTTTTGATCTTAATGTTTTTGAGGAAATCTATCAATTAACATAAAAACTTGACTGGTAATTGTTTAATGTACATTTAGTAAGGCACGCGAGTTATGTACCCTTTCCAAGATGAATGAAATCGCCCAATTGATCGAATATCGGGCCACATCCCGCTTCGGCGATTTAGTTTCTCCAGTACATAATCCAGTTTTATGAATATATATTTGTTTTAATCAAAACTGAAAATTCTTTAATAATGATGATAATCCAACACCAGTTATTACATGTACTTATATATATTGTACCGTAATATACAATATGTAACAACTTGTTGCGATGACCCATCCCCTTTCTACCATACAAATATGGCTTATCTATTTTTAAATCAGGATTACACACGTGCTTTTCTTTCTTTTGAATTTGCTAACAAAACTTTTCTTCACTATAATGGGGTTGTTGGATTGGAAAACAAGTTGGAATTAGTTAAGGACACACGAGACATTCCTCAATTTTATATAGTTTTCCTTCATATATTATTCCTAATTTATTACCATTGAAACCTGTTAATTCCTAAAAATTCAGGGTACATTACCAGGCTATTTTTAGAGCTAGAATATTTAGAATTTTCCTTAAAATACCATGTAAAATGCATTTGAATGCTTATAAATAAAGTCATAGTATATATTTTCAATTGAATACTTATATTTAAATAAAAAGTATCATATCACATGAAAATATAATTATGGAATTACTTTACATTGTGGAGATAGGAAAAATAGAAAAAATGGAAAATAGGTCGCGTCTGACCTTAAAGACAAAATCAGTACTTTTTAGGGTTTTCCGTCTTCAGTCGTCTATTATTCTACTGTTGCTTTTTCACTTTTATCATTAGGGTCTTCCGTCTTTAGCAGAAGACTATTCTATTAATCTATTGTTTCATTTTTCACTTTTATTGGGTGGTCTTTTGTTACAATTCTTATGTAGAAGATTTCTCGGAGATGGATCGTCATATCTAGATTGTCCTTGCAATTTCGCATCGAATGGTACCCCTGTGTTCTTTAGTGGATGGAATTATATTTTTTAAGAATACAATCTCTTTATTTTTTTCTTATCGATTAAAAAATGGACGGAAGACCCACTCGTTGCTCGCAACGAGATCGCATCTAGTTATTATTCTTTTTCTTTTTTCTTCTGACTTCTTTTTTGCCTTATATCTCAACAACTATTCAACCGATTTGTTTTCAACCCACCGATTTCAACCGTATTCAACCGATTTTGTTACTTCCGGTCGAAACCGGAAGTGATTTCAAATTTTCGAAATTTTCATTTTTTGGAGCAAATATTAAAATTATATGCATAATGTAGACTTTGCAAAGCTAAATACAAAACTGAAATTCGTTTTAAAATCGGACGATGCATTGCAGAGATATCGGGGTTTAAATACTGATTTTTCCGGAAATTTTGATTCCGCAGTCAAGATTAAGAAAATAGTGCAAAATTCAAACTGAAATCAGAATCAGAGTGTTTATTGAAACGATTTTGTTAATTCGATTGATGATTAATTACGTTGAATGTGTAAACTTTGTTTGGAAAAAGAGAAAATTTTGTCAACAGGAATCTTTACAAAAACAAAGCAGGTGGAATTGAAAACACAGGTCCCGATTATAATAGCGAAAAGCGATCGAAAGTCTTTTCTGAAATTTGGTAAAAGTGTTATTCAAATCGCAATATTAAGCCTAACCTAATCATCGCAGATCTTTCAGTTGTTGAATAATAGAACAACACCAATGTACAGTGTAGATTGGATCACTGAATATAGAGTTTGTAAAGATTTCAAATATGAATATATATTTATTGCAATTATTTACTTGAAAAATAAATGCATTAATGTAATGGATGTTAATCTGTGCTCTGCATATTAAACGCAAACTTATTAGTTTTAATCGAAATAATTATCGTACGATTCACCATGTCAACTCGCCATGTTTTGACTGCGAACAACAGCTGATAGCGGTGTGTCAACATTTTTTAAAGAAGCATGGCCTGCAAGACGTCGATAGTGGAAAATTCAGCTCAACTATCGTATGAGAGATTATAAAGGTATGTTTCAATACAGGATATGTCGTGTTGACTTTTTCTTTTCAAAGTATTTGTTCTTTTCAATCTAATCCGAGATTCCTCTGACTCTAACCTCCGCTTACGACGTGCGTCACAATATAAAAGCGGGTGGAATATCTGAATATTTTCTGTTCTTTGTTTTTTCACGTGTATGTTTTGCACATCACTCTTTTGAATTTCTATTTATTATTTTGCTATGTTTATGTATGTCTTATTGTTTATTGAACAACACACTATACACTGTAAAACAGTGCAATTAAATGGGGTGGGAGTTCCAAGGTACACAAGAGTAGAATGTTGTAATTAGAGTGCATGTTTGCATGATGATAACTTTACCTTTAATATTTGAATATAGCAGATCTTTACCATATCGCCTTTCACTTAATTTATAAATTTAAAAACTCAGACAGACTTGTGCTTAATTAAATAAATATATTTTACATGGTAAATATTCAATCTAATTAAAATTAGACCTTTCGTCTGGCTCTCTGTTATATATGGTTATCGCTCGTGAAAGAGCATGTAAAACAGAGTGCAAGATGAAAAGAACTTAATATCATATCAAGCTCAGATTTTAGGTTAATGTTCCCTGATATCCGTAAAACAGTCTTCTCAAGATTTGATAATTTCACAGAACCATTGTAATTTGTTTGAGATTAGTTTATATCATATACCTAGTAGTGTATCAGCCCTGATACACGTGTTTTGGACTGGGTAAGACAGCAACCAAAAGCTAGGGCTGTATCGCCTTCGGGGCTGATATTTCTCTGTCTCAGCCCGTCGTCAAGGGGGTGTATTGCCCTCAAATTAAAATTCGTTTTTTCCATATATCTCTGCATTTAATTAAGACTATTTTGTGACATAACGATAGAATAACAAATAAATAATACAAATCATCACCTTGCACGTCTGAATATTTTTATTTATTGCTGAAAATTGAAAAATAATAATTCAAAAATAGCGCCAAAGAGTGATATGTATCTAAGTAAGGGGAGGTAACCTACACAGCGGTTGTGTATTTGGAACAATAGCACGCTTTATTTAATATCAATCAACATTTAAATTATGGAGGATATAGAGAAGCATAGAACGAGACATTCTTAGAAAACCAGAGTTTAGATTGTAAAAATTAGGTGGTTAAGTAATGGACGCGCTTTTGAACGTTCTCAAACAACTTGCTATAACAGTAAGGATTTTTATGAATGGAATCTGACAGGAAAGTTGCGGAAACTTACGAAATCCAAGGGAAAGAATTTGACTCATTACAAAGTTGCGTAGGATGGAAGTTTCTCTCTCAATAATTCTGAATTCTAGAAAATAGTGCTTCAGATGATATACTCCCTTCTACTGTATTTCAAACGACAATGGTTTGTCAACAAAGTCCGACAACTCTTACAGTTCTTAACTCATATATAAAGATTTAACAAATGAACGAAAAAATCTATACCTTCCTCATAGATAAATTATATTCATTATTTGAATTTGAATAAAAGTCTTTGATTTTAGGTATATGATTTAAACAACCTCACACTATTGTTTTGATCTTTTCCCTGGTATCAGCCCTCGGATGATATCGGCCCGAGCCCTCCGGGCTTGGGCCGATACCAGCCGCTCGGGCTGAATAGAGGAAAGTGGAAATGGTGGGTTCACTTAAATGGCCATATTTTTCTTAAACCTCAATGGAATTGGCAATATGTGGTATACTTTTTCTCAGAATTGCATTAGCTTTCTAATTCTAAGACAAAACATCTTTTCATAAAATGTTAGTGTACTAAGTTAAAAGTAGCAAGGGACAGTTTCGGATAAAGTACCCGTTAATATTTTTGTAAAATTGAGAGTTGCTGTACTTGAAGGCTTATGAGTGTTGCTAAGATTCATGACATGAATTTTGATGATTATCATTAGTTAGAGGGATGTGTATTGTTGGAATTGGTATGCAATATGAAGGTCCCTAATGTTAAGTACATGTACATGAGAAGCATAAATTGTGAAACTTGTGACTATGACTGTTGTGTTGACTGTACACAGTGAAATTCCAAGTTACAAATGGGTGATTATATAACTCGAAATGTAGGTGGATGGGACATTGTGTACCTATTTACTGGCTTTGAGTAAATAGGTATTTTATTATACCAAAGAAAACTTTATTTGTCGGCGATGCAGAATTTTTTGATGATAAACAAATAAGAGTTATCAGACTTTGAATTTAATGCAGTGATCGGATTACTGAATTTAATGCAGCGATCGGATTACATTAGAGGTGTTCCAAGTTTAAAAAAGAGGGAAATGGAAAGTAGCCGGTTAATAGTTTCGATGACTATTACCATGGGCAGATAGCACGGAAACTATTTCACGGTTAGATAGAATAGCATGTTAATTCATTGTAATTTTACATAGAAAGTATTCACAGAGGTGTAATAAAGTAAATTATATATCGGTAAGTTTCTGACATGTGATGGTGCAACAAACACACAGTACGGAAGGTCAACCCTTTGAAAAGCAGTGTAGAGAAAAAGTTGCTCAGAATAATGTTTTAAACAAAATGCTTTCTAACAGTTTTTTGTTGATGGCCCAGTTAAGGAGTTTAAGGGGCTTCGTAACTCAAAAACTTTTCAACCGACTTCAATGAAACTTTTCGAGGTTTTGTGACTTTATAATGCCTCAAAGATCTCAAAGTTTCCGTTTTCTTTTTACGTCAATTTTAATTTTTTTCAAAAAGCGATTTTGTCCAGTCATTTTCTTTTAAACTGTTACATATAGAGATTTGAAATTTTCAGTGATTGTTTATTTATCGATTTACTTAGGGCATTTTGACAAAAAATCAGAATTCGTCACTTCCGGTCGAAACTGGAAGTGAATCAAATTTTTCGAAAAAAAAAAAAAATTGATCAATTCAAAAGCGTGTACGTGTTTTGTAGAGCTTATTTAGCTGAATCTAACACTTAAATCCGTTTAAAAATCGGACTATGCATCGCTGAGATATAAGCGTTTAAAAATTGATTTTTCCGGAAATTTTGATTCCACGTTCTTGGTTAAGAAAATAGTCTTATGTTTAAAGTTAAATTAACTCGTACCTAAAAAAATTCGGAAAATTGCTAAGTCGTACTTGAACACATTCGGATTTTTTTGTTAAGTTGTTCTTAAAATCGCAAATGTTTTTGTTAATTCGTACTTATATCATTCGGATTTTATTAAGTCGTACCAAGAAATATTCGATTTCTTACCTTTTTTTAAAAATTACTTATATTATTGGTTTAAGAACCCTGCTTCTTACTGGAAGTTTAGGCTCTACTTTCGACATTAACGGAAGACCCACTCGTTGCTTTGCAACGAGCTTTGCTCTAGTTATTATTCTTTTTTTTGTCTTACAAATTTTGTGCAGGCGATTTCTCGGAGATTGCTCTTTCGATTTTCTTCAAATTTTCAGGGATAATGCCTCGTCATTTGAAGTTTATACCGCTGCGACAGTTTTTAGAAAGTCACTTCCGGACGGAATTTATCGTTGTTAAACAATTTTTAAAAGTTAATTTTGTCTGCGACGTTTCTCAAAAACTAGTAAAGATTTAGAGCTGGAATTTTTAGAGATAATAGATATATCTATTTTCTAGTGTACCTCTGTCAAGACAATGTCGGCCGTCACTTCCGGTCGTCACCGGAAGCCAATTCAAAAATCCGAATTTTTTAACTTTTTAGTTTTTTAATATTTTTTAAAAGGTTTGATAGTGACCCTTTTACTGATTGAGAATATGTAATTTGTTTTAAAATCGATCAACGCATTATCGAGATATTAAGCGTCAAAGTCCTGAAGCGAGAGCCCGAGTAATCAGTCGTTATGGTCGTGGACAGTGCCCAGGCGACCCGGGTTCAAGCCCCGAGTGCCGAAACATTTTTTTCCTTTTTTTGCGTAGATTCACAATTTTATCTTTAAAACGATGAGTTTTATCTCATTTTTTCAAAAATCGGACGGAAGACCCACTCGTTGCTCGCAACGAGATCCCATCTAGTTATTATTTTTTTTCTTCCGATTTTTGTGCACGCGATTTCTCAAAAACGGCTTGGCCGATTTCCATCAAATTTTCAGATATGATATATATTGGTCTAAACCTGATAGCAAATTTTTTGCATTGATGACGTCACATCCGTTTTTGAGATATTGAGATTTTTTTTCAATTTTTATATGGGTATTTTGTCTGCAGTCGTTCTCCTAAACTATTAAAGATATTGAGCTCAAATTTCTACGGCTGGTAGAGGAAAGATTGAAGTTTTGCATGGTTGTTGTTTTATATGTCTAGCTCTAAATGCGCCAAAGCTAGATAGGGCTCGAAAGTTGAGATATCAAAAGCGTCGTGAATTTTCGTGCTTTTTTTTGTTTATCTCTTTTCTGGAAACTATTTTGTTAAAACATGTAATGCAAAAAAAGTTTAAATTTACAAGATCTTTCGTTTGATATCAAGAAAAAGGGGCTGACACCTAATATTAGGGTTCTAGAGGGCTCTAAAGTATTTCATCTATAGCCCTTAACTAAGAGATATTTTGTAATAGGTTTTATAAGCAAATATGTTTATCTTACAGTTATGTTGCTTTGCAATATAATGATTTTCTAATGTTTTACGTAATTGGGGGTTTTTTGGGGTCAAAATTCCAAAACATTGATCACCAATATCTCAAAAAGGAAAAATATTTTGACAAGCAGTATAGAAGAAAAGATGCTAAAAATGATCTACTCAACAGTATGCAACCATCAAAATTTCGTTTAACGGCCCCTGTACGGAGATAAGGGGTCGGCCCCTAAAACCTTCTTTCTCAAGAACGGTAACGAATTTCTAAACACTTGTTTAACAAAATGTGTTTAGAATTAAATGACCTTTCATTTGATATCAAGAAAATGGGGCTGGCCCCTTAAATTAGGGGACTAGAGGGCTCTAATTTTTTTTTATCTGTAGCCCTTTACTGATAGATATTTTGTGAAAGGTTATAGAAGCAAATATGTTTATCTCACAGTTATTTATCCAAGCAATGTAATGATTTTATGATGCGTTACGTAATTAAGGGTTTTTAGGGGCCAAAAGTCCAAACTTTTGATAACCCATATCTCAGAAAGAAAAAATATTTTGAAATGCAGTATATAAGGAAAGATGCTCAAACCGATGTACTTAACAATATGCAGCCTTTAAAATTTCGTTAAACGGCCCCTATAAGGAGCTAAGGGGCCGGCCCCGAAAATGTTTTTCCCATTTATCTCAAGAACGGTAACGAATTTCTAAACACTTGTTGAGCAAAATGTGTTAATAATTAAATGACCTTTCATTTGATATCAAGAAAAAGGGGCTGGCCCCTAAAATTAGGGGACCAGAGGACTCTAAAGTTTTTTATCTGTAGCCCTTTACTGATAGATATTTTGTGAAAGGTTATAGAAGCAAATATGTTTATCTCACAGTTATTTATCCAAGCAATGTAATGATTTTATGATGCGTTACGTAATTAAGGGTTTTTAGGGGCCAAAAGTCCAAACTTTTGATAACCCATATCTCAGAAAGAAAATATATTTTGAAATGCAGTATATAAGGAAAGATGCTCAAACCGATGTACTTAACAATATGCAGCCTTTAAAATTTCGTTAAACGGCCCCTATAAGGAGCTAAGGGGCCGGCCCCGAAAATGTTTTTCCCATTTATCTCAAGAACGGTAACGAATTTCTAAACACTTGTTGAGCAAAATGTGTTAATAATTAAATGACCTTTCATTTGATATCAAGAAAAAGGGGCTGGCCCCTAAAATTAGGGGACCAGAGGACTCTAAAGTTTTTTATCTGTAGCCCTTTACTGATAGATATTTTGTGAAAGGTTATAGAAGCAAATATGTTTATCTCACAGTTATTTATCCAAGCAATGTAATGCTTTTATCATGTGTTACATAATTAGGGGTTTTTAGGGGCCAAAAGTCCAAAATTTTGATCTCAGAAAAGAAAAATATTTTAAAAATGCAGTATAGAAGGAAAGATGCTCAAAACGATGTACTTAACAATATGCAACCTTTAAAATTTTGTTAAACGGCCCCTATAAGAAGATAAGGGGTCGGCCCCTAAAATGTTTTTTTTTCCATATATCTCTAGAACTGTAACGATTTTCTAAACACTTGTTGAACAAAATGTGTTTAGAATTAAAGGACCTTTCATTTGATATCAAGAAAAAGGGGCTGGCCCCTACAATTAGGGGACCAGTGGGGTCTAAAGTTTTTTATATGTAGCCCTTCACTGAGAGATGTTTTGTGAATGGTTATAAAAGCAAATATGTTTATCTCACAGTGATTTATTCTAGCAATGTGATGATTTTATCATGTGTTACGTATTTAGGGGTTCTTATGGGTCAAAATTCCTAAGTTTTGATTACCTATATCTCAGCAAGAAAAATTATTTTGAAATGCAGTATAGAAGGAAAGATGCTAAAAATGATGTACTTAACAATATGCAACCTTCAAAATTTCGTTAAACGGCCCTATAAGGAGATAAAGGGTCGGCCTCTAAAACGTTCTTTGCCGTTAACATTAAAAATGGTAACGAATTTCTAAACACTTGCTGAACAAAATGTGTTTAGAGTTAAATGACCTTTCATTTGTTATCAAGAAAAAGGGGCTTGCCCCTCACATTAGGGGACCAGAGGGCCCTAAAGTCTTTTATATGTAGCCGTTTACTGAGGGATATTTTGTGAGGGTTATCAAAGCAAAATAAGGTATAATACTTTTATATTCTAACAATATAATGATTTACTTATCTAATTAGGGGTTTTAGGGGCCAGAAGTTAAAAGTTTAATGCTTTCTATTTAAATTGGAAGAAATGCTAGTATTTAAAAAAGCAAAGTAAGAGAACTTATAAAAAGCGATGCAGAAAAGCATAAGTACTCCACTCCTTTTTACAGATCATGTTTTCTTGTCGAAAATCAAATTAGATGATGTCATATCACCTTCTTAAAATCGGACGATATACCTCCTCGTTGCTCGCAACGAGATCGTGTCTAGTTATAATTATTATTATTTAGGTCTTCCATTTCCAATGGAAGACCTTATTGTTATTGCTTTGTTTCTTTTCCTCTATTTTTTTTAATAATAATTTATTTTTCTCCCCCGTTTTCTCAAAAACGCTTCAGTCGATTTAAATGAAACTTTTAGATCTTATTCCTGACAAAATTTGTAAAAAATTACATGTCACTTTTTTGATCGTTATTTCCGGACCCGAGATAAAGATTTCATGTTTTTTGTTGTTCACGATTTTTGTCCAAAAATATTAAACATAGACCTTTCAAATTTTTATGGATGGTAGATAGTCTTTTGCCGCAGTGCGCTTCGCATATCCGAACGTCCGCCGTCACTTCCGGTCGTCACCGGGGGGAATCAAAATACAAATTTTTTAATACTTTTTTAATTTTTTTTTTATGTTAATATTCGATAGAGCCGCTTTTTAATCTTTAGAATATGGAATTTGTTTTAAAATCGATTTATGCATTCTTAAGATTTTGGGCTCGAAAGTCCTGAAGCGAGAGTCCGCGTAGCTCAGTCGTTAGAGTGTTGGACTTGTGCTCAGACGATCCGGGTTTAGTCCCGGAGTGCCAAATGTTTTTTTTTATTTCTTCATTGTGTTTTGTTTAACGATTTTATCTTTAAAATGATGGATTTTATTGTTTTCCGTTTTCATTTTATCATAAATCAAAATAATACCGGCTTTTTTCAGAACATACAGGTATATAGTGCTCGTTTCAAAATACCGTCAATGTCCTGTTGTGACAGTCTTGTTTCTGTTAGCAGCTCGCTAAATTCAGACTCTCGTCGCATCGCCGGCATCAAAGACTTTTCGCCGAAGCACCTCAGCAGTACCTCAGCAGCTCGCCGGATCGCTGTGCCGGCACCAAAGAAATGCCGCCATCTCAATGACTGTATACACACAACATTTAGCAATGCACCATCGTTTCAAGTATTATACATGACTTTAAAGAGAACTGTTTAGTATGTATTCACATATATAGATACATACATGCATGTATACATGCGTTTACTGACATATGTTGTTTATATATTGATTTCCTAAACAATATAAACCACTATAAAATAGTTATCTCTCTCTCTCTCTCTCTCTCTCTCTCTCTCTCTCTCTCTCTCTCTCTCTCTCTCTCTCTCTCTCTCTCTCGCGTACGAATATTTTAGCATTTGAATAATAACTAGCACTTGTAACATGCAGTTATATTGCTAGTAGATAAATATACATATGGCGTCCAAAAATTATGTATTTATTTTTGGTTACGGGATAATGGCTATGGATTTTTATGATTTGAAATTCATTGTTTAATGATTGTCTTCTTACTGATTCGAAGTCAACATTTAAAAAATCATTTTTATTATAGACGGTGTATTTTCTCCCTCTTTGTGTATGGCTACAGATAAAAATATGTTGTCTGTCTGGGATTCAGAAAAACCTCCGAAGTTTACACACAGAACTATACACACTACAGGTGACTGCGACAAGGTGTAAAAACTGATCACCGACGTATGTGCGTTTGAGCTTAGGAAAAAACAGATGTAAACACCGATCGGAGAAATACACTGTTAAAACAAAAAGTCAGAGTTTTCACTTCTGATGAAAAAAAAAATCATTACGGCAGGGTGCATGCGGATAATAATCATTTAAAATCTGTCTTAAGTTTAAAATTATTTACATACAAGTAATCTTTCCCCCAAAAGCGGGATTTCTTATATCAGTTTAGTGATTAAGAATCAAGGTCAAACTTCATAAATTTCCTATTAACGGACTGCTTAACACTGATCGTTTAAAAAAAAAAAAAACAGCAAATTTTTTTTATCACACAGTGTTAGTCGACAAAGATAAACTTGAGACAAAAGAAAAATAATCGATATATAAAAGAAGCAGATAAAAAGATAATCAATTTCTTTACCGAATCGATGTCTGATTAATTCATCCATCACTCTCTCTCTCTCTCTCTCTCTCTCTCTCTCTCTCTCTCTCTCTCTCTCTCTCTCTCTCTCTCATTAAAGAAATGTAGTTTATAGCGTATAGCATTTTATAAATCTTATTTCTAAATCATTTAAAAGTATAAAGTTAATCCATAAATTAACGATATTTAAAAAAACCAGCTACGCCTATTACAACTTTCTTTGATTTCGATCCTTTTATTTTTTGCAGAAATTTATCACACCCTTAATATGTCGCTGAATATGTTCAAAATTATTAATGTATTCTGTCGTAGGTGTTATTATGTAAAATAGAAAGCTGACATATTAGATATTTAAATCAACAGAAATTAACATGTGAGTTAGAATCTCGCATGCTATCTACAAAATGTACCCGTGTAATCAAGCGTTTTGTCATAATTGGACATACATGTTATATGTTAATTGACTGTTTTTTTAGTGTCTAAAAGACAGCCCACGAGATATAGGGAATTAACAACCCGAGGGCTTTCCATCAACAAAGAGCGACCTGTTGCATTCTTCTATATGTACTTAATGTTAATGCTATTTACATCAAAGTAAAAATGAAGATGGAAGAAAAAATCATACTGAAGATTTTAAGAAAGATTTTATTTTTCAAATTAATGGTACAGTGGCGAACAGTGGTGCACTATGCTGTTCAGTGCCCTGTGCAGTGCCGTACAGTGGGGTACAGTGCTAGTCAGTGCCCTGTACAGTGACGTTTAGAGGTGTTAAGTCGACGTCAGTAGGACTGTACAGTGGGGTACAGAGCTGGTCGGTAGAAATGTACAGTGGGGTACAGTGGTAGTCAGTGAAAGGTACAATGAGGTACAGTAAATGTCAGAAAATGTCAGTCAATTTTTGGGAATATTAGTAGATTTTGAAGTCAGTCTGACTTCGCTTAGCCTACAAGCCCCACCCTTTCTCCCCCCCCCCCCCCTCTCTCTCTCTCTCTCTCTCTCTATCTCTCTCTCTCTCTCTCTCTCTCTCTCTATCTCTCTCTCTCTCTCTCTCTCTTTCCGGCAGACGAGTCTAGTTCTTTTTTTTTCTGACACGTCTTCTCAAAAAACGCTTCAATCGATTTTAATGAAACTTTCTGATCTTACTTTAGACAATTTGTATATCCAATTTTTGACCGTAACTTCCGGTCCCGATATATATCAGATTTTATGTTTTTCCTTGTTTGCGATTTTCTTTAAGGGTATCAAAGATAGAACTTTCAACTTTTCAGCGATTTACGATTTTATCTTTGAAACGATGGATTTTAATATTTTCTGTTTTGATTTTATAAAAAAAAAGTCACGGTAATAGCGCCTTTTGTCCAGTATGAATATACATGTATGTCTTTAAAATTCTTTGAGTGGAATTTTTTTTCTGACAAGATTTCTCAAAAACGCTTCTTTCGATTCTGAGGAAACTTTCAGATCTTACTCCTTACAAAAGAAAATTGTCGATTAATTTTTTGATCGTCACTTTCGGTCCCGAAATATATTTATCAAAGATTTCATGTTTTTGTTTGATCACGATTTTTTTTCAAAAAGTATCAAAGATAGAACGTTCAAAATTTCAGTGATGATTGTTATTCTTCAGCAGCAGTGCCCTTCGCACACCTGAATGTCCCTCGTCCCTTACGGCTGTCACCGGAAGAAAGCAAAACACTTTTTTTTTTCAACTTTTCTTGTTTTTAAATGTTTTTTTGTCATGTTTCGATACAGACATTTAAATGAATGCAGTTTTTGATTTTTGTTCAAAACGTTTGTTGAAATGATGCAATTTACTAATTTTCGTTATAAATCTTATTAAAAAAATCACAGATAAAGCGCATTTTTCCAGTATTATGTATGTCGAAATCCTAAGAGAGCCAGTTTAAGGTGCATTCAAACGGAAGACATCTCGTTGCTCGGAATGAGTTCCCGTCTAGTTATTATTTTTTTTTGTCACGTTTTCTCAAAAACGCTTCAGCTGATTTTAATGAAACTTTCAGATCTTATTCATGACAAAATTTGTAACACAATTACACGAGATTTTTTGGTCAGTACTTCCTGAGATATTAAAGATTTTATGTTTTATGTTTTAGCTTGTTCAAAATTTTTTCTCCAAAAGTATTTAAGATAGAACTTACAAATTCTCAGACTGGTAAAGAGTTGTCATAACTTCCGGTCGTCACCGGAAGCACTTCAAAAATTATTATTTTTTTTCATTTTATTAATTTCATTTAGAATTGAAGTATAAGTATTAATCCTTACATATGTCATCTATCCAATGTTAAGGAAACAAAAAAATATATACTTCCGGTGAGATATCTCAAATATCTCAGATAGCCTTTTTAAATAAATGTTTTACCCACGAGATCTCTGAAAGTGCAAATGATCAATACACGAAACTTACAAGGATTATAGACATTTTATAGAAAATGCGTTTAACCGCTTTCATTTTGTCAACCGTCACTTCCGGTCCTCACCGGAAGGATTCAAACAAATCAAGTTGTTTGAAAGTTTAACTGTTCTTTGACAATTTTAGTAAAATCGATAAACAATATAATACAGTTGTCTAATGTTCAAGAAATACTAACTTTTATTTTCACTGGGCATTTCCGTTTGTCCGTTTCCTGTCAATAGACAAAAAACATTGAGTCCACGAGATCTCAAAAACGGTGACGACTTGAACAACCAAACTTTGTAGGATAATAGCCCTAAGTATGTATCTGTGTTTACATTATTTGATTAATTCTTCGTCACTTGCGGTCGTCGACGGAAGCACTTAAACATTATTTTTCCCCTATTTTTATTTATTTTACATGGAATGAATATATCAGTATACGATCGTATATATGTTAACTATACAATGTTCAATAAGCAAACATTCCACTTTCGGTGAGATATATCAAATATCTTAGGTAGCTATCCTTTTAACAAATTTGATACCCGCTAGATTTTAATCACTGTAAGTGATTGAGACACGAACCTTTTGTGAATGATAGACAATTGATTGAAGTTATGTTTAACGGGTTTTTTTTGTCAACCGTCACTTCCGGTACTCACCGAAAGGGTTCACACAGTTCATGTTTTAAACAAGTTTAACAAAGAAGGTGTTGCAGTTCCTATGCTTATTTTCCCTAAAGGAGTTGCAAATAAAATGGAAAAATCAAAGTTACAGAATTCGATGTAAATCTTTTTTTCATGCAACGTTGTACATAAAGCAGTGTATAATTTTATTTGGAAAGTTTGTACTAACTTATTTAAGACCATGAAATAAATTTGAAAATGGTTACACAGACAAATATGACAGAATTCACGCTATATAGAAGGGGAATACTCATCATTGTGAAAAACTGCCTCCTTGAAACAAAATTAATTTAATCTTAACGTTTAGAGTAAGACAATGTCTTGAAAACTGCCATTTCCGATATTTGTTTCAAAGAGGCATATTTTTAATAAATCTGACTTTTGGAAAAAATCATTAATACCTTTGAAATCTAAAAACGATGTGTTAAATTTCCCCTTTATAATTCAGGTCTAGATTAGTTGAGTGGTAATAGAGAATAGATTGTAACCGTGTTTTACATTTTCAACTGGGTTCGAATCCCGAAAAAGTTGGAATTTTTAAAAATTTTATTTCTTTTAATCGCATGGAAAGGTAATGTATATAGATAATTTAAGAATGTCAGAATAAAGTTATTTAAACTGTTCTTAATGTAATATATTGCATGCGTGCTTATTTTTTTCAACATTACTGTGTGAAGTTCCCGTTATAAACTAGATTAATATTTTCTTCTAAACAAGAGATTTTAAAATAATGTACTCGGTATGCATCAATGAAGAAAGTTGATTTTTCACCTTTTTAATGAAATAACCGGGTATGCTGATTTCAAAGATACATGCACATGTTGTTAAAAGCAAACAGACTTATTTTAAAAAGTTTGAATCGGTGATGAAGCAATAGGTTAATGAAAATATGAACGGATAAAATTGTTCTACCTTTTTATCTAGACTTAGCGTTTATTTAGATACGTACTATAGAAACATATGATGATTATTATTACAACTATGACGGGAGAGCTAGAATCAGATTTATTCATGTATCTGAAGAATGACATTTTAAACACGCTGGACAATAGAAATCAAATTGATATATGTCAACATTCGAATACAGAATATATGGCTATCTTTCTAACTGTATTTGGTGGTTGCCGGGTTCGATAGATATGCGCGTAAAATGCTTGTTTATTTTGCCTACGGAACATACCCACTATGTAAATATAGTCGTCTACGTAATGTGTCTATAGTTAGATATGACTCTCAAGCGATACGAATATTTAAAGGTCCTTTCCACGCTAGGGAATAGTCCCGCTGTTTTGCAACACCTTCTTTTCTTGGGTGTTTCATCTAGCCTGATAAAAAGTATTGTACACTAGGCAAATGTACAAGAAATACCAGCTTTTATTTTCAATAATCACTTTTGTTCGTCTGTTTCCAGTCTTGAGACAAAAAACCTAGTTTCAAGAGGATCTTAGATTTGGCAGAGAGATATTTCATCATATCATATAAAACAAACTGGACGGAAGACCTACTCGTTACTCGTAACGAGATCTAGTTATTTGAACCTTTACACCATTTATTACATAAAGTTTCGGACTAATGAACCTTCGGATTAGTGGGCCTTTGAACTGATGAACCTTTGGTATAATGAACCTTCGGGCTACTGGACAGACCACTTGTAATAAAAATACTACTTATTGTAAAAACAACTTTAAAGTTGTAAGATATTTCACAAAACCATATATATTTTGTTTATGAGGTTACACAACGTAAACACTACGTTATCATTCTCTGAGAAGCCAAAGAATTATAATGCCTTGTTAACAAGACATACTAGAACATTATTAAATATATTTACTTTTTGTATGTTCTTGTAGCTGCAGGTCTGTAGCTCCCGGTCTGAAAAAAAATTAGATGGACGACCTGGGAGCTACAGTGCCGCCCATTAAAATTTTTTTTTGTATATTTATTGCGCAGAAAAACGTGCTCTAGTTTTGGACCGATTAACCTTATTCATACGCAAATTCTGTGAAAAGAATTAGTACCATTAAATTCTTCATGCAATTTACTACTGATATCGTCTCTTTACTTGCCTATGACTTTCTTCGAAACGCGCTACCGACCTCGGAAAATAAAGTTTGTTAAATTTACATCGAAAACGAGAGTCGCCATTTTTACATGTAAACTGCATCACTTCAGTTTTCGGAGCTGGTGATGGTGTTTAAAAGTCTATCCGAGGTAAGTAAAGAGACGATATCAGTAGTAAATTGCATGAAGAATTTAATGGTACTAATTGTTTTCACAGAATTTGTGTGGAAATAAGGTTAATCAGTCCAAAGCTAGCGCACGTTTTTCTGCGCAATAAATACACAATTTTTTCAATGGGTGGCACTGTAGCTCCCGGGTCGTCAATCCGAATTTTTTTCAGACCGGGGGCTACAGACCTGCAGCTAATTGACTGGGTTTTCAAAATTTACTTTGTCCTTCATGAAAATGGAATGTGACGTCAGTAAACGCACAAGCTACCTAATTACTTTGTTGTGCCTTTTGGTTTACTTCATTACTTCATTAATTTCAAAGGATTGAAATTATCATTATGAGAATATGCTTAATACGCTCACATTTATAATTATTCAATGCAAAGTGCAGACATAGTGATAAACTACTGAAGCAAACCTTTAGAATCCAGAATACATTCAAAGAATCCATATCTTCAAACACACGGCCTTTGCTTGAAACTCTCTGAAACATATACATCACAATATTTCAATTATCTATCAAGTATTTAAAAAAAAGAGGCCCATAGACCTTGACGGGCACTCGAATACTCTTCCTAACCTAAGTATACCTGTCTTGCCAACCCTACCCCCTGGGCCAGACTTGAATATTTCCTCCAGGGCTTTTTAAATTAAAAGAAATATACATGTAGATATTCTGGCTATTTTTTTTTCATTTTAAATTTGCGTTCAATCTTCATTTAGATAGAACATACAACTTTTGATAATTTAGACCCTACTTTGAAGTCAGAACCTAACCCTGGGGGACAAGCAATTTACAATGTTTTTAAATGGCTTCATAGTCTTTCTAAATGTGCAGTCGGTTTCTATTTAGTGGCAGTTAAAGTAAGGAAAAAGATTCTTAAACATTACATACGTTTACGCTATATAACAATTTTGGCCTCGCTCTATAGTCAGAACCCTACCACGGCAGACATGGAATTCAAAATTTTGGTAGAGGGCTTTATGAAAATAATACAGTCTGTTTCTATTAAGTACAGAAAAAGAAGATTTTAAACATTTACATAACAGTATATGACTATTTTGGCTATGACATAGAACCAGAACCCTCATCCTGGGAGGCCTAAACTATGTATTTTATTAATGTTACTTAAACACGTGGCAGTGTTTGTTTATTCTTTACATCTATTGGTTGTTAGTATTGTCACCTAGTCAGGTGACATTAATATTCATAGCACGGGCTATGAATGACCGTGAAAATTGTTGTGTACTAGTAAAACCATTCGAAGGCTCTTTTTCGTGCAGTCATACACGTTTCACCCACATGCCCTTTGCTTCGTATTGTACAATATATAGATGTATTCACTGTCTAAAATTTGTAATTTTATTTTGTAGATGTGGAAGATGTGGTTTTGAAGGAAATAGATTTTTGTTATTTTGAATGTAATTAAAATTGCACTTTCAGAGCGCTTCGCATCCTGCTCACGAGTTTGTGTTTATTTCATAAATATGTTATGTTCGTTTGAGTGAAACGAATAAGAACATAAAACTAACTAGACACGATCTAGTTGCGAGCAACGAGGAGGTCGTCCGTCTGATTTTAGAATTTGAGATACATGTACTAACTTGATTTTGCTATTTAACAGCTAAACATGATTTAAAACAGAAGAAAGGGGTGTACATTCTTAGGGCCAGATACTATTTTGTTTCAGGTGCCTAGTTGAAAACATTCAGACCCCTCTTGGTCTCTTATTTCAGGGGTCAGCCCCCTTTTTTTTAATATCAAATTAAAGGTCATTTACTTTTAAAGACATTTTGCTCAACAAGTGTTCAGAAATTCGATACTGTTCTTGAGATATCTTAAAACGAATGTTTAGGGGCATATACCTTATCTCCTTATCGGGGCTGTTTAATGAATTTTTGATCATTGCATATTGTCAAAATATTTTTCCTTTTAGTGTTAAAAGTAATCAACGGTTTGGAATTTTGACCCCTAAAAACCCCTAATTATGTAACACATGAGAAAATCATTGTATGTACTACTATACTATTATCATTAGGCTACATAACTGTAAGATAAACGTATTTGCTTATATAATTATTACAAAATATCCCTCAGTAAAGGGTTATAGATAAAAGACTGTAGAGCCCTCTAGGCCCCTAATTTGAGGGACCAGCCCCTTTTTCTTGGTATCAAATGAAAGGTCATTTAATTTTTAAGACATTTTGTTCAACAAGTGTTTAGAAATTCGTTAACGTTGTTGAGATATCTGAGAAGGAACGTTTCAGGGGCCGGTCCCTTATCTTCTTATTGGGGCCGCTGAACAAAATTTTGAAGGTTGCACATTGTTAAGGACATCATTTTGAGCATCTCTTTTTCTAAACTGCATTTCAAAAAATATTTTTCCTTTTTGAGTTATAGGTGATCAAAGTTTTAGATATTTGACCCCTAAAAACCCCTAATTACGTAGCACATGTAAAAAATCATAATATTGTTAGGCCACATAACTGTAAGATAAACATATTTGCTTCTATAATTTATTACAAAATATCCCTCAGTAAAGGGTTATAGATAACAGACTTTAGAGCCCTCTAGATCCCATATTTGGGGGGGGGGGGTATCAAATGAAAGGTCTTGTAAATCTTAACTTTTTTTTTTTGCATTACATGTTTTAACAAAATATTTTCAAGAAAAGAGATAAACAAAGAAAACTTCGAAAAATGACGTTTTTTAATCTCAATTTTCAGGTTCAGGCGAGCTTCAGCGCCTTTTCAGTCAGACAAAATGATTGCCTAAAGACACAGTTTCAATCTTTCGTCTACAATCCCTGAAAGTTTGAACTCAATATCTTCAATCGTTAAGGAGAAGATTCCAGGACAAACCGACCCTTTGAACCTTTGAAAAACGCTAAAACGTCAATATCTCAAAAACGAAAATGAGGTCATCAAAATAAAAATGTCCGTATAAAGTTCAGATCAGTATCTATCATATCTTAAAATTTGATTAAAATCGGTTGAGTCGTTTTTGAGAAATCGCGTGCACAAAAGTTGTTGGAAACTAGAGAAACTCATATCCTCGATCCCCTCCTTGTTTTTCTATTTTCGCTACAAGAGGATCTGAAGAAACCCCTCTTGAGGTCACCCCTTGTTGAACGTTTGTTTATAAATATACATGCATTATTCTAGCAATCAGAGCAAGTGTTAGAAACGGTAAGTTCGGGTTACAAACAATTGAGTTGTACGACGAAATGATGCCACATGTTCGTGAATCTTTCGGTATCAGCAAGTAAGAGATGGAACATAAGTTGATATTAGACGCCCTTAGGGAATCTAAAGAATGTATTGGCATAACTTCCAAATCATGTAACTGAGGAATGGAACCGACGATTTCATTGGTCAAAGCAAAGTTCACCAGGAGGTGACCTCAAGTTGGGGTTTCTTCAAATCATCGTATAGCGACTATAGAAATTTTAATCAGATTGCAAGTCAAGAAAGGATTGTCATTCAGTCTTAATAAAACCACCCCTCTTCTTCTTACACTTGTCAGGGTCTGACAGTTATTGATAGGAGGTCATCTTCACACTACCTTAACTTCTGACCAATCAGGGCTTTAGAAAATCAATTTGAACTCTTCAAAAGGAGACAGAAACATTAATTCATGCCTATTTTCTATATATTACTGCAACCTCCAGACTGCATAGTATTGAAGAGTTACACTTCTCATAAAACAGATAAAGGCATGTCTGTGATAAGCTAGGGGGATATATTTAGATTGTATGCAAATTTAAAGGTCATAGAAAGTTTACCTCTTATTGATACCTATCCGACCCCGTTGAGTGTAAGGAGAAAAGGGTGGGCTGTCATTAAATTGGATTGTCAATAAAATAATAGTAAGTTGAGAAAACGAGGCTCACTTTCAAAGTATTATTTTCCTACCAGACAAACTCTCCTTTTAACTTATTTCACGGTTATATCAATTTATGATAACTTAAAACACATCTCTTATATGTACATGTATTTAATCATTCCAACCAGAAAATCGATAAATACGTTTACATGTATGTACAACTGATGATAGGATTCAAACTACTGGTATGCCTTTATCATAGTGTAATAAACACAAAATCCACTGCGCTGATGCATTGAAAAAAGTGTTATGTTTCATAAACATATTGATTCCCTATATTCATACTTAAACCTCTACCGCTAAAACATGACATAGTTTATGTAAAGTGCAGTGTTAAAATTAGAAATTGAAAAGAACACCAATTGTAAATAACAATAATGCCTTCTCCCATCTGAGGGTGCGCTATTAGTATACGAGACTGAGGTGCTCAGTGGTAGGGATAACTATCCGTATAATGTTTGGCCATACAGGCCTCAGTATTGTTTTTGAAAAGATGAGCATATTTATCTGAAATCTTCACAAGCAAGTAAAAGAAATTCACAAATCTTCAAAATCATAATCCGCGGCAGTGGTAGGGGTTGTGAGGCATCTCTAACTTCATTTTTTTCAAATAGGATTTTGTTTTAAATATCCCAATATTTTTGTTTTGCCTTGAGCGCTCATCTAGAAAGTGTGTGGGGGTGGGGGTGTCAATACCCCCAAATTTTATTTTCTAAATGTAAATTTCAGAAAATGTTGGCAGGGGTGGGGGCAGAACTCCAACTGAATCAAAAATCCTTTTTGTCACTTTTGTGTGACAGGAAGAGAGACCTCTGGTTTACAATTATTTCTATCATGTCACATATACTTGTTTTAGTTATAATATTTTGGAATTTTTTAAAGATACAATGTCATTTATTTGATAAAAATCATATATTTATGCATACATGTAGTAACATGTGACGTGTGAACCTAAAAGTAATCAATTTTGATCAGTTTTTTACTTGAGTAACAGTAAGGCATAAACCAGCGTTTTGTTCAGAGCACTGTGTACATGGTATATTTAAACCAAACCAAAAGAGATGGTGTGACGTCAAAACAATTTGCTTTTGTTTTTTAAACAAAAGAGTTCTACATAATGTAAACTTCCAGAAAATACGATTTCTCTAACTTTAACATTTACATCATTTAATAATATCCGTTGAACAACACATATCGATACCATTTAATTGTAACTTTGAGAAGTGCATACATTTTTGGGAGGCAACTGTGTCGCTAGTCTGTAAGTCAAGTGAATTATGTCCTAAGGTCTTTTAAAGAAATAATAAACTGTTAACACTTGCAGTACTCTAATGATTTCTATGGCGACCGACTGCATTAAATAACATATTTCACAACTTCTAAACGTGAGAACAAATAATTATTATTTAACATCTTTGACTTAAAACTTTAAACTTATATTCAACAATTGACAGTGATAGCTCACTTCCAAGTGTATTTTAATTACATAACAATTGATGATCTGCATCCATAAATTACCTATGGCCATCTGTGTCCAGGGTTGTGTGCACTTAAAGGCCGAGGTTTTTAACCGGTCAGTTTACCTTAGGTAAGTTCAGGTGGGGGTGGAGCCTATATTGAAAGAGGTGAGAACAAATATGCAAGTGTATGCCGACGTCACAAAATCTAGTGGTCTCGACCTGTTAAAGGGACACGAGATTTTCGGTCGCACGGGGTGATTGAATTAACACGCAGACTGGCCGAATAAACACACAGATTGCAAAGTGAAACACATTAGGAAGAACGTTAACAAATAAGGAGTCACCAAAAATCGTCGACACATATACATTTTCGATTTTTGTTCGCCAATTTTTAAAATTCAGCTCCAGCACTGGGGGGGGGGGGGCGGAGCAGCACAGAGATGACTTTGTTTTTAAAGTTCTTAGAACGCTTCAAATATTAATGATTTTTTTTATTATGTAAACCCTGCTAAAATTTGGTACAACTCTAAAGAAAACTTATTTTACTTTCTACACTATTTAATTTTTGCGTTGCTCTAATATTAATTCTTACACCATATATATACATATATCCATGTGCATATATGACTCGTTGGCCAGGCAAAGTTTGAATATTGTCTTAAAAGTGTTAAAGTCTGTAAAAAGTCTAAGCAATAATTAACGGAAATGATCATGAGTAACTACAGTCGATTCATCGTCGGACCCCACGGGTTTTCCATCCGTTACATTGCTTGAAATCAGTGTAACGGATAGAAAACCAGTGGGTTTCGACGATGCAGTATATTAATCTTAAGTTAAAGCTGAAGACCGCTCGAAAATAGGCACTGTCCGCCATATTTCTCTTTCATCACTGCTGTCCCTACAACCCTTATATAAGGGGCAGACCTCTAAACAGTTCAAAGTACTTCGCTGTAGAGGTCTCACCTGTGTGGACGTACATCTTGCCTCGCCGTGTTACTCGGTCGCGATGAAATTATCAAATTGTACGCAATTTTTTCAAGATAAGAGAATACTAACATCAAATAAATTGGTCAATTCATTATTTACAAACAGAATATGCACCTAGTTTAAGAAATAAATGCATAAAATCCAAAGACGACGAAAGGAATACTACATGTCGGCCACGAGTTTCGGGTGTGCAATCGGGTGTAACCAAATCGAAGGGTTTATATATCAGGTACCTCTGTGACGGTGCCTATTTACGAGCGATATTCAGCTTTAAACACATATCAATTTTACATATGCCGGTAAATATCTCGGAGTTTTATTATATTTAATCTTTTATTTATACAATCGGCCTTGCATATTTAGAATCGAATTGATAGATTACTTTTATTCAATTAATGAGAGGTTTTTATAAGGTTTATCGCCCTAATGTTTAAATCAACGCTAAATCAACTGAATAAGAGAGATAAATATATCTTGCATCTAAAACCAATATCAATGAAAATAAAATAAACAAATAGTTTTGTGTTCGTACAAAATATCAATAAACATACACGTGTGATAAGGTACATGTAGATGTCCCCTCGCGCGCGATCTTCTCGGCCATGTGCGAGCGTGCGAGGGATGATCATCATTTAAAGGGGTAATCTTTGTGTTTTTTTTATTGTTGATCTAAAACATCATTAGTACAGTTCTTGGAACATTTTATACTTACAAACCCACCAATGATTTATGTCTGACGATGTTTTGGATTAGAAATAATATCGGATTTTATAATTTTCAGAATGACTTCTTAATTTACATTTTAAATAAAACATTAATAACTTAAAATTAAAACAGTTCCTGTATTTGCGGCTATATAAACTCAAAACAAGTACATGAAAGACGCGAATCTGGTGTATTAGATAACCGCTGACCGCTTGGTAGTGCACCCGCGGCCGATCTCTCCTCGGCCGCGGGCGAGGAATAGGTTACGTAAAGTTACAACACACACAGCTGAGAACCCAGGAATATTTGAAATGTTTGCAGTATAATAATGACTAAAATCTACCAAATAGAAGCTTTTTTTACTTAAAACCCACAATTGATCTATGCCTGATATTACTTCCGATTGAGAATGACATTTCTTTTATTAATTAACAGAACGTTTTCTGAATTGACACTCTATCATTTAATTCAATTTGAGAAGAATAAACGTCTATGTGTGATCAAAATTAAAACAATTCTTGTTTTCGGCTAAATGAACTCATATATTGAGAGACGTGACTCCGGTGTATTAGATAACCGCTGACCGCTAGGTAGTCCAGCCGCAACCATGGCGACCGACTTTCTCGGCCGCAAGCGAGGGATAGCTTACGTAATAATTCACACACACAGCTCTGATTCCAGATATATTTTAAATGCACGCAGCATGATAACTTAAATGTATCACATAGATTTATTTTTTTCCGGTAGTTTGTGTGATTTACTAGAAAAGAAAAAGAATGTTTATATTTTCTGTTTCTAGTTTTTTAGGATTGTGCAGAATTTACATAGATGACTTAAACTCCTCACATAAAAGCATGTATCCTAAAAAAATATTTTTTTCTTATGAATTAAAGCCTCCTTTTTAAACAGGCATACTGTCTGTCGTAACTTAATGTCAGTTGTACGCACAATGAATTTCGTTAACTTGCCAAATAAACACAGGTACATGTTAACATGTAAAGCTTTTTACAGTCATACTACACAACTCACCAACAAAATAACATTGTAACGACATTTATAGGATCCCAACAAACAACTTTACCAGCGACAGCTATATCAAAATCCTAGCCGTTTTTTAGTTATTTAGCAAAACCGTTCAAGGGGCCCTGGCCCTTAATTTAAGGGGCCAGCCCTTTTTTATTGGTGCCAAATGAAAGTCCTTGACATTCTGCACAACTTTTATTCTATATGTCTTAACAAAATATTTTTTGTTTAAAAGATACAAAGGAAATTATGTCTAAATATTAGCACTTTTTGGAACCCTGGTTTTTCTACCCCCTACCTTTTTCTAAATAAAGAAAGTAATCCAAAAACAAAAACCGATGTGCATAACTTCAATGTCTTTGTTATTCAAATTCATTGGATTCCCATTCCCTGCTATCATAGTCTCGGAGTCTTTGTCTGGAAACGAAAGGCCCTAATTTTTTTAAAAAAGGGAATAACTCGTTAACGGAAGAGGATTTTTAAAATTAATGAAATAATGTTTAGATAGTGTTTTGTAAAGTTTATAAGCCCTGAACATTTGAGCAAAAACCATTCAGAAATGAGCAAGATATGAAGCCTCAAAGTTCGCGTCTAGGAAGAAAAAAAAAAGAAAAATAAGAATAATCTTAATCTGCACACTAATAGAAAGGTCTTCCGTTGGAAACGGAAGACCTTAATAAAAGAAAAATGACTAGAGCAAAGCTCGAGTGGGTCTCCCGTTAATCTCGAAAGTAAAGCTAGAATTTTCTCTCAGAAGCAGAGCTCGTAAACCAATGAACATAAGTAACTTAAACAAAAAGAAAATATTCTTGGTACGAGTTAACACAATCCGAATGATTCTTAGTACGAATTAAAAAAAACAAAAACATGGAAAAAAGAGTAAAGAACTAATGCTTTTTTGTATCGCATTTTATAAGTTCTCTTATATTGCTTTTTCAAATACTTGCATTTCTTCCAATTAAGATAGAAAAGATTAAACGTGTTTACCTCTGGCTCCTAAAAACCCTAATTAGGTAATGCAAGAGAAAATCATTATATTGTAAGGATATATACAAGTATTATACCTAATTCAGCTTAAATAACCTTTCACAAAATAGTTATTAGTAAAACGCTATAGATAAAAGACTTTAGAGCCCTTTGATCCCCCCAATTTAAGGGGTCAGCCCCTATTTCTTGATATCAAATGAAAGATCATTTAATTCTGAAAACATTTTGTTTAACAAGTGTTTAGAAATTCGTTACCGTTCTTGAGATATATGGGAAAGAAGGTTGTAGGGGCCGATCCCTTATCTCCTTATAGGGCCGTTTAACGAAATTTTGAAGGTTGCATATTGTTAAGAACATCATTTTGAACAACTTTTCTTCTGTACTGCATTTCAAAATATGTTTCCTTTCTGAGATATGGGTGATCAAATTTTGGACTTTTGGACCCTAAAAACCCCTAATTACGTAACACACGATGAAATCATTACATTGCTTGGATACACAACTCTAAGATAAACATAATTGCTTCTATAACATTTCACAAAATATCTCTCAGTAAACGGCTTCAGATAAAAGACTTTAGAGCCTTTTGATCCCCTAATTTAAGGGGCCAGCCCCATTTTCTTGATATCAAATGAAAGGACATTTAATTCTGAAAACATTTTGTCAACAAATGTTTAGAAATTCGTTATCGTTCTTGAGATATATGGGAAAAAATGTTTTAGGGGCCGATCCCTAATCTCCTTATAGGGGCCGTTAAACGAAATTTTGATGGTTGCATATCGTTAAGAACACCATTTTGAACAACTTTTCTTCTGTACTGCATTTCAAAATATTTTTGCTTTCTGAGATATGGGTGATCGAAATTTTGGACTTTCGGCCCCTAAAAACCCCTAATTAGATAACACATGATAAAATCATTACATTGCTTGGATACATAACTGTGGGATAAACATATTTGCTTCTATAACATTTCACAAAATATCCCTCAGTAAAGGGCTATAGATAAAAGACTTAAGAGCCCTTTGGTTCCCTAATTTAAGGGGCCAGTCCTTTTTTCTTGATATCAAATAAAAGGTCACTTAATTCTAAACACATTTTGTTCAACAAGTGTTTAGAAATTTGTTACCGTTCTTGAGATATATGAGAAAGAAGGTTTTAGGGGCCTATCCCTTATCTCCTTTTAGGGACCGTTAAACGAAATTTTGAAGGTTGCATATTGTTAAAAACATCATTTTGAACAACTTTTCTTCTATACTGCATATCAAAATATTTTTGCTTTCTGAGATATGGGTGATCGAAATTTTGGACTTTCGGCCCCTAAAAACCCTTAATTACGTAACACATGATAAAATCATTACATTGCTTGGATACATAACTGTGAGATAAACATATTTGCTTCTATAACCTTTCACAAAATATCTCTCAGTAAAGAAATACAGATTAAAGACTTTAGAGCCCTTCGGTCCCATAATTCAAGGGGCCAGCCCCTTTTTCTTGATATCAAATGAAAGGTCTTGTAAATAAAAACTTTTTTTTACATCACATGTTATAACAAAATATTTTTCAGAAAAGAGATAAACAAAGAAAACCAGAAAACATTACCTCGTTTTTTTAATCTCAATTTTCGGGTCCAGGCGAGTTTCGACGCCTTTTAAACCAGACAACTATAAATGCCTTTAGACACATCTACAATCTTTGATCTATCATCCCTGAAAATTTGAATTCAATATCTCTGTTCGTTTAGGAGGAGATACCAGGACAATCAGACCCTCTGAAAATCGCTAAAACGTCAATATCTCACGAACGGAAATGACGTAATTAAAATTAAGAAATATATATCAAGCTTTGATCAATATATACAAGATCTGAAAATTTCACAAAAATCGGTTGAGTCGTTTTCAAGAAACCGCTTGTACAAAAAAGCGTAAGAAAAAAAAATAATAACTAGACACGATCTCGTTGCGAGCAACGAGGAGGTCTTCCGTCCGATTTTTAGAAGAAAATATGACATCATCGACTTTGATTTTCGACAAAAAAAAATATTGAAAAAAGAGTTGAGAACTTATCGCATTTTATAAGTTCTCTTATATTGCTTTTTCAAATACTAGCATTTCTTCCAATTAAGATAGAAACGATTAAACTTGTTTACCTCTGGCTCCTAAAAACCCTAATTAGGTAATGCAAGAGAAAATCATTATATTGTAAGAATATATACACGTATTATACCTAATTCAGCTTAAATAACCTTTCACAAAATAGTTATTAGTAAAACGCTATAGATAAAATACTTTAGAGCCCTTTGATCCCCTAATTTAAGGGGCCAGCCCCTTTTTCTTGATATCAAATGAAAGGACATTTAATTCTGAAAACATTTTGTCAACAAATGTTTAGAAATTCGTTACCGTTTTTGAGATATATGGGAAAGAAGGTTTTAGGGGCCGATCCCTAATCTCCTTATAGGGGCCGTTAAACGAAATTTTGAAGGTTGCATATTGTTAAGAACATCATTTTGAACAACTTTTCTTCTGTACTGCATTTCAAAATATGTTTCCTTTCTGAGATATGGGTGATCCAAGTTTTGGACTTTTGGCCCCTAAAAACCCCTTATTACATAACACATGATAAAATTATTACATTGCTTGGATACATAACTGTGAGATAAACATATTTGCTTCTATAAAATTTCACAAAATATCTCTCAGTAAACGGCTTCAGATAAAAGACTTTAGAGCCCTTTGATCCCCTAATTTAAGGGGCCAGCCCCTTTTTCTTGATATCAAATGAAAGGACATTTAATTCTGAAAACATTTTGACAACAAATGTTTAGAAATTTGTTACCGTTTTTGAGATATATGGGAAAGAAGGTTTTAGGGGCTGATCCCTAATCTCCTTATAGGGGCCGTTAAACGAAATTTTGAAGGTTGCTTATTGTTAAGAACATCATTTTGAACAACTTTTCTTCTATACTGCATTTCAAAATATTTTTGCTTTCAGAGATATGGGTGATCCAAATTTTGGACTTTTAGCCCCTAAAAACCCATAATTACATAACACATGATAAAATTATTACATTGCTTGGATACATAACTGTGAGATAAACATATTTGCTTCTATAACCTTTCACAAAATATCTCTCAGTAAAGAAATACAGATTAAAGACTTTAGAGCCCTTTGGTTCCCTAATTTAAGGGGCCAGCCCCTTTTTCTTGTTATCAAATGAAAGGTCTTGTAAATAAAAACTTTTTTTACATTACATGTTTTAACAAAATATTTTTCAGAAAAGAGATAAACAAAGAAAACCAGAAAAAATTACGACGGTTTTTTAATCTTAATTTTCGGGTCCAGGCGAGCTTCGACGCCTTTTAAACCAGACAACTATAAATGCCTTTAGACACATCTACAATCTTTGGTCTACCATCCCTGAAAATTTGAATTCAATATCTCTGTTCGTTTAGGAAGAGATAACAGGACAATCAGACCCTCTGAAAATCGCTAAAACGTCAATATCTCACGAACGGAAATGACGTCATTAAAATAAAAAATTATATATCAAGCTTTGATCAATATATACAAGATCTGAAAATTTCACGAAAATCGGTTGAGTCGTTTTCAAGAAAACGCTTGTACAAAAAAGCGTAAGAAAAAAAAAATAATAAAGGGGAAAAAAAAACAAAGCAATAACAATAAGATCTTCCGTTGGAAACGGAAGACCTTAATAAAAGGGAAAAAGAAACAAAGCAATAACAATAAGGTCTTCCGTTGGAAACGGAAGACCTTAATAAGGAAAAGAAACTATAGAATAACAAGAGGGTCTTCCGTTGGAAACGGAAGACCCTAAAAAAAAACTATAGAATAACAAGATGGTCTACCGTTGGAAACGGAAGACCCTAATAATAATAAAGAAAAGAAACAATAGAATAACAGGAGGGTCTTCCGTCGGAAACGGAGGACCCTAATGAGGAAAAAAAAACAGAACGAAAACAATAAGGTATCCCGTTGGAAACGGAAGACCTTAATTACTTGCTATAAATAAGCCAATTTACAAATTGGACAATATTAAGCCCAAAATAAAGATATGGGTGTGTTACTTCATATGATAGAACAATTTTTATTATTTTCTCGCTACTCTTTTGTGTGTCATCTCATTAATTTTTTATGGCGTTGTATTTAGCATCATTACGTTATAAACAATTAAATCTATGAATCAATTTATAATGGTTACCCATAACTGCATTTCATTTTTTAAGTAAGAATTTTAGTAAGACAGTAAGTTGTACAATGACCATTGTACATTGTAGTATATGTTATTAACATAAATAAGTTCAAAGTAGATATCCAACATATCGTATTTTTCGGGAAAGTTCAACTTAGATCTCAATATCTCAATGTTTATAGATGTGACCTTTAAAGGTCAAGATCTAGTAAATGATTTCAGAGTTTGTTTTTGGAGCTAAACCCATTATGACGTCATAATTTATTTGTTAAAGCTTTTTCACGTACTTTATGGTTTTATAGGAATTAAATAAAAAATGAAACAGTTTCTTGACATTCTATATTAAATCATAGGAAAAGTAATCGGAAATTTCGATACCTATATTCAATTTGACATAATTAAAAAGAAGAGGTCAAAAACTTGTTTAATGCCGTTTTTTGGAGAGACTGTAGGCAATCTAGATATGCTTTATTAGTCAAAAATAGAAAAACCTCCGAGATTTGTTACTTGTTTCCATCATATTACATAGAAATTGATAGTTAAAAACAAAATATTACATAGTGTTTAACATTAAAAGCCCCGATACACCCTTTCAAACACAGCTATTGTTATGAAACATCTTTGAAATAATTTATATCCTGAAATTCATAAACCTGTAGACATCTTTTATTTACTAGATCTTGACCTTAATTACGTTACATTACTTGTACGTTCATTAATTGTCTTCGCCGATGAAACTTAAGGTAGTTCATCCATAACTATCATATTTCATATCTAATATATTGGAAGTTTGATCACTAAAATTTTAGTGTGATTTTAAGGGGTTTATTAAATAATTAAGATGCATTAAAGTCTATTGGAAAAATGCATTTTTACATATATCTTTTTAGTACAAGTAAGTTTCTCACATATCCCTTAGTAAAAAGTTGCAAAAGCCTTACCTTTCTTTGAAAATGTCAAAAAATATTATTTACCGTACATATTTTGAGAAAATGATTTTTTCCGAATTTTTGTATAGAGCAGACAACTCTTAAAAAAGTTTCAGGTGCAAAAGTCCTTTTAATTGACTAACTACATACTACCGAGTTTGGTTTATATTAGCGTCATAATAATTATAAAATATGTATTTAATGTAGTTTAGATCAATCAAATATTGTTAAATTCACCTCAGTTATGGATGGACTGTCCCTTAATCTCCATATTTTCGCTTATTTTATTGCTAGATGTAGTTGTCTGGTGTCACCTTCTTTCGTTAGGTTGTAGACACGCAATGTAGTTTCAAAATAAGAAAATTGGCTTATTTTTATGATTTATTAAAAAAGTATTTATTTATCGGGTGACCTCGCCTTTTATTATCATTTTGAGCTTTAACTGAGAGTCATGCCGCATTCATCGTCTGGCCAAAATCGCTTGTGTTACTTCTAGATAAGTGGTTTCGAAATATTCCGATGTTTTCCTGATTCCGTCATCGTTTGTTTCGTTTCTATCGTTGTTTTACCCAAGTTGGCACATAACTTTATGATGGCGCGCTGTTCCGTGCGGTCAGCCGACGTCGCTTCTTTACGCGTTTTTAAAAACTGTTATTTTTGTAATTTATTTTAAAACCATAAAACCATGATGTATGAAAATGACTTACAAAGAACTAACCACTTAACAATTTAAGATTATGATGTTTTGGAAAGTTTTAGAAAAAATGTTAATATCCATATCTTTAGCCTCAATATCGAATTTTTACACTGGGCCGTGCGTAGTTTTCTTTACCCCTTTAATTCAGTAAAAAGTGTAGTTTAATTTTAGGGAAAACATTTAAAATCACTCTAGTTTGATTTGTAATTTCATGACAAATATTTCAGTATACAGTCAGTTCAAGCATATCTTCTACAACAGACACAATAGCATAGCATAGCATTGGAATATTATAGCATAGCATTAGAATCTCATACCATAGTAATTGATCTCATACTATAGCATACAATATCATAGAATCTCATTCGTCATAGCATACCATAGCATAGCATACATGATTTCAACTCGGTTTTAAATGTTTTTATTTGAAAGAATAAATGTTCAAATTGCAGATTAGTAGTACACTTTGGCTTCTTATCATTTTACTTCGAAATATGTGGAACTCTTCTGTGTATGGAGGAGTTTTTGTTCAAATCTCATAGCATGCCATAGCTTAGCATACCATACGACATCATTAGGCCATTTATTTCAATTTCTCATAGCATAGCATACAAATCTCATAGCATTGCATTGAAATCTCATAGCATATCATTAAAATCGCATACCATGGCAAAGCATGGAATTGTAAAAGATATGCATGAAATGACTGTATAATATGTATGTATAAACGAATTAAGAGTCATTCTCTGTAAAAACCAAAGAATCAAGGGATGCCGTTCAAACAAATACTTCCAAAATGGAAAAAAAAAATTGTAGGGAGTGTACTCAAGTGTTTGATGTTGAAAACCAACTAAGTTTATTTTTTGGGGTGGCCGTTGCCATGGCAACCAGAACTGACCAATAAATAGTCAATTTGACAGAATCTATTTTCTGAAATATAGCATTTTTAACTTCCATATTTGATTTTAATACAAATTGTGTTAATCTTTTAAACTATATATTATGTTTTGAACATTCCCAAATAATAAGAATATTTAAGAATTTATTTCATAACCTCAGATATAAAAAGCTAATTGAAGTTTAAAAATATCGAATTTCGTGATTTTTCAAAATGTAGAAAATACCCAATTTTATTACAAATTCAGTTAAATATATCTAGATATTCCAAGATAGGTTTTCAAAAAGACTTGCATATTTTTAATAGTTATACTTTAACCTTTCATATCATACAGATTTTAAAAGTGTGTATTTTAGTAAACGAGGGATGTGCCAGAATGAAAAATGACCAAAAATTCCGAATTTTCTCAGATACAAATTAAAAAAATTCTATCAAATGTGGCTTATTTGTAGTGGTTTTTTTATATGTTGGGTGCAAAACATTCATATTAATTTTAATTTAATAATGAAAATGAAAATGTATCATTATTGGGGAGGATAACTACAAACAAGTGGTTACCATGGCAACCATTCTAAGAAATCATGATTTTTTAAAAATCATTTTTTTTTCAAAGTACACAAACTATATTTGTAACTGGGTAGTTATGTCAAACGGCAATGTGATGTAGGCCTGTCTATTTTATTGCTGGCCACTCAGCCATGGCTCTTCAAAATCAACAAGATCTGTCTGGCTTTTGAGTTAGGACTTCGCAATCGGTGCGTATTTCGATTGAAACCAGCCTCATTTTTAACTTATTTTGACGCAAGAAATAGATAGTTACATCCCACTAAAAGTCTAACGTCTTGTTAAAATGGTTCTATGTAAAGTACCCTATATATTTATTGAGATTTGTTCCTAATGTGTGATAAGTTGGCTTGGCCCTGTTCATATCAAACCTTATAATTTGCTTGGTAGAAATGTAAAATATCAGCTATTGACATCCTGTATAATAAGGTCATGATCATCTCAAAACTTACAAAAATAAGCAAACAAATACATCATGTAACTTGTTAGAACAGTTTTACTGTTGATTTTTTTAGCACAATTATAACAAATGCAAATCAATTACGGTACATGTGATGCTAATCAATCAACAATGTCTACTTTATAATAATCATTATAAGACTCCAATCCAAACTGTATGAAATCTTTAATTTGAAGATATATGTATGGTTGAAATCTGTTCTATATGTATGGTTGAAATCTGTTCTATATGTATGGTTGAAATCTGTTCAAGAGAAGCAAAATTACATTAATTTATATATAAACACACATTAAAACCCAACCCTTTTACATTTACATATTTACTGCAGAAGCTAGCTCAGATTTTGCAGCAGGCCAAGTTTACGAGTATATTTCAACTACGCCAGTGACTTGCGATGTTACGAGTATGTTTCACCTGCGCCAGAGAATCGCATCCTGTTCTGCAAAATCACGTTATGCTCTACATTTTAACTTATTAAAAAAAATTTAAAATGCCATAAACCTTTGCTTTAACGGTATTAAACTAATTCCAATTACATTTTGCATCAAGAAGGGGATAAACATTTTTTAATGGATTATAGAAAGTCATAGTTAATGTCAAGGGGTCAAACCATGCAACATTAGGACTGAAATGAGTGCAGTAATAATACATATACATGTTAATCACAACATGAACCACATGTACATTTTTGATAGCAAATTGACTGCAACAATTGATAAAAATCAAATGTTTAAAGTATGAATCACATCAAGTATTTATCCTATAATACATAGTACACATGGCATTCTATTCAAAGTTCCATTTACTTTTTACATGTACAATAAAGCATAACTAATACCTATGAACAGAAATATACATGTAGTTCTAGAACAATAAAATCATACCAATTTACTACATGTAACCATTCAAAATTCATCATAAATTATTCCAGAGTACATTTTCTAATAAAAAGAATCAACAATATGAATACAAGAATAGCAATGCAGATTATGTCAAGTAAGTTATTCATCAATAATATTTGCTCTTAATTTACTAATTTCTGTTTCCTTCTTGGCTTCCCAATTTTCAACTTCAGCCATCTTGTTTTTCTTGCTCATTCTTGAGAAGAAGGAAGTTATTTGCTGCACGGACAGAATCTCATCATATGAAAAACGCCTTGTACCATCTGCCCTTCTTTCATACATCATGGATTCGGAGAGAATAAAAGGATCCCCTTTCTTTCCTGTCTGAAGTCCGACATTAAATTTTTGGACCAAAAAATCTCTCTGATTTTCATTAAATCTCCTTGAGCGTCTCTCCTCTTTCAACGCCCAGCCTGGGGTCAATTCACTATCTGTTGCTTGTGCCTCTGTGTCTTCAGTCAAAAATAACTTCAGATTCAGATTCTCTGAATGAGATATTTTCTTTACATACTTTCTTTTCGTAAGATCCGCTATGGAACTTGAACTTAGTTCCAATTCAAGGTTACACTTTTCAAATAGAAGATGGTTGGACAAATCCTCACTTGAGACAAAAGCTGCAACACAACCCTCATTTGGGCAATGGAAGGTCTTTTCTGTTTCTGTAGTTGTGTTGACTTTTATCATATGGAAACCAATGTCCTCTGGTTCCTCCAAAATGGTTAATGGCAGGTGCTCCATACTCGGAATGGCAGTATTTGGGATCAATAAACCTACAATTTAGTTGAATCCAAGTATAACGATTGTCAGGAAAATTTTTTACACAAATGTGGTTTGTTGTAATCATGTTTTACTGTTATAAGATAATAAACTTTCAATGATATATAAATTTGCTGGGTTTTTTCCCACTAAATAACTAAAATTTCTGATTTGAATGACTCTTTTGTGTACACTAATGCACAGAATGTTCCAGGTACATGTATCTCAAAAATCAATGTATAAACATTCTTGTTTTAAACATAACTATACATTTATAAACAGCTTACTTACCTGTACCAATACCATATGCTTTCCAAACACGTATGCCTTCTTCCTCAAATACAAAGTTCGAGTAGGAGCTGATGGCAGGAATTGGCTTGAAGGGTGTCTTTTGTGAAGCAATTTCTGAAACGCTAACCCTGTACTTCACATTTTTTGCAGTTTTCTCAATTGCCTAAATCAAAAAGATAAATCAATTTGAATTATTGATTTTTTTTATTTCTTTCTTAAAAGCAATAGTGCCTGTGTGTTTCTCTAAAAAACTCTAATCTCCCCTTGTGGAGTATATATTGTTTAAGATATAACAGTACATGTATAAGGATTTTCATCAAACAAGCATGTTATTTTTTTTTTATTTTTTTTTTTTTTACATTTTTTAAGTTTAGAAAGTGATATAAAATACAAATTGTAAATGATCCAAATTACAAACCTCTTTCATTGAATGTGCTGTTAGAACATCATTTCCCTGGTTAACAAAGCGACGGATAGCTGACTTTAGAGTCGCTCCAGTTCTGTCGCATGGCCCTTTACCATTCTGTGCCTCACAGAAGTTGAAGGATTTAACCATGCCATGTGACTTGAGGAGGGCTATCATCTCTGTTGACTTGTAGCAACCAGCATTGTCTGACCAGACATGGAAAGAGGATATTGATGCATCAATTGACTGAATGTTTTCCATAACATCAATGATGATGGCTGCAGTAGTTATGCTGTCCTGTGATACTTGGCTCTGAAAGATGTGGACAAATCCTAGGCTCTCAACACAAGTTTCTGTCTTGTGGAAAGCCATTGTGATGTGCCATGGTAAACCACGCTTCCCAAACCAATCACTTTGGTCTTCTCTATACTTTCGTGGGAGGTATTTCATGGACCAGTCACAGATCAAAAGCACTTCACTATGTTGCATCGTGTCAAAGAGATCAGATTTTGCTGAGTCCTGGTTTTTGCATCGAATGAGATGACGTTTCAAATTTGTGATACTCTGCGTAGCATTTTGGAGTTTGAACTGTAAGTCACTAAGTGAATCAGTCAGTCCATGGTTGCACGAGCACTGGATAGTCTTCATTAAAGAAGAGATCGCATCCTTCATTTGTTCACATGTCACACAAACTAGATCATGGTGATGTTGGCATGAGACAGCAAATTTGGGATGAAGTGGATCACTGAGGGCAAAAGTCTGGCAATGATCTGCTACCTTGCTGTCTGGGGAAATGTGTATCTAAGGCAAAAAACAAGAAATAATCTTTATGAATCTAATTTCCACTGTGCAAAAACATAGAACTACAGACTTTGGTATTGGTCCATATGTGGCAATAAGGGCCGACACTTTCATTGTAGTTTAAAAATAATGCATACATGCACATGTATTTGGTGATGTCATTTCAACCAAAGCAAATTTTGAATAAAATATGAAATATATAAATTTTATTGAATGTAATGAAAACTTGGCACTTCTTTTGTACAACCATTTCCAAGTCAAGGGCATCTTATCACCATGTACACAAATATGTTTTCTGTCTATCTCAAGATCTTAAGACTAACTACTGACATTATCACATTCTGTGTTCTGACAAACCAATATGTGCTGAAAATATGTAATTGTAAATTAATTGGCCCTTGTTTTGTTTTACTGTAACAGTGAATTACAGAATACCAGTAGAGTTTTCAATAGCTTGTCAGATTGCTCAACAGGGCAAACAATTTGGTCAGCGAGGTTTAAATTCAGATCATGTGATTACTTGGGTATGACATCAATACATGTAAAGTCAGTTATATCTAGTAATCTTTTGCTTACTTGAAAATTCTATCAGTATTCTGCAATTTGCTGTAATAAGTCGTAAATACAAACAAATATTATTATTATATACATTCATTTAAACATACCTTGAAATCTGCACGAAGATACTGTTTACATTGAAGAAAGAGGGCAGAGAAGTCTTTTTTCTCCTGTTGGTTTAAAACTTGAAACTTCAGGAGTTCCTCTAAAGTGTCCAAAATGGTGCGGAATGCACGAACTCCTTCAGCAATGAAATAGTCAATACCCTCGAGACTGGTTCTTATTTGTGCTCCACACTCAGACAGGATCCTATGCATTGTACTGTCACCTAGTAAAATGTCCAAACATCATATTAAGTCATGTTTTGTAGTGAACATATGTTTCATATATATTTTCTTTTATATACTAGGTGCCTATATTTAATAAGATTCTTATCTAAAGCACTAATACCATTATATTGATTACTTGGGAAACAGCTTCCTTAAAACTGTATCTGAGATTTGTATTTTAACTTACCAAGAGGAGAAATGTTATTTTCAGAGCAGTAGGCTTTATACTGCTGAATAACATCACTGGATCCTATGCAACGAATCACGTTTGGCATTTCATATACTGTTCCGTCTGACAATTTGATCTTTCTTTCTCCATATGGTAGATCCCGAATAACATGAGGAGAAGTAATGAAATCGAGAAAACTGTCCAACTTCACTGGATCCATTCTTTTTCTTGTAGAAGTTGTATCTACGGGAAGACCAGGGCCAACATTCTTTGTATGATTCTTAGCAGCGTAGTACTTTGATTCTGTGATGTTTGGTAAAAGGGATTTTGCTTCTTTAAATGATAAAGTTTGTGTACAAAAAGAGAGAATTTGCCGTCTGTGACGCCATGTTTCTAAAGTCTGATACGCATGAACAAGTGGTCCAAATGTTCCTTCGGGTATGATATTGGGTGTCATTTTTTGATTTTCTTCAGATACTAGAAGATTCTTCACCACTTCTTCAACATTCTTTGGAAAAATAATGGTGATCAATTTTGTCATAATGTTTCTAAATCGTTTGGTGTAGTAAGATTTAGCTGACTTAGAGTAAGAGTCCCACTGATATCTTCCATCCTCTGAGAATTCTCTTTCACCAATTATCTTAAGATACTCATTCAGGTGCTGAATGTCATGGCTAAATGTAAAACTCTGGTTTGAGTTCTGTAAAAAATAATATATGTTTTAGATTTAAATAATAAAAATTAAACAAAGTCTAAAATTGTAAAACATGTTAAATGAAACCAACTGACTTGTGTACTTGATATGTAAACTCAAGAGAATTTAGAGAATTTTGATGTCAAGTTTTGGGGTCTTGTTTTTTAAAGCTGCATGGTCCAATTTTTTAGCTAGTTCTTGTTTTTTAAAGCTGCATGGTCCAATTTTTTAGCTATTACAGTATCAAATAATTTTCCATACAAACCAATCATCTTAGAAAATAATGGATATTCGCCAGCAGAATCTCCTTTCAAAGTTAGAAATATTCAAAGTAAATAAAAATAAGTTCTTTATGGGCATACAAACCCCCCTCCACGGGCCCGGGTTTATTCAACCAACTGTTATGCATCGATTGTAAACAAAACAAACTTCAGAAATAATATTGAACAAAATGTAAACAGGTTTATTTTTGATTTGCCAGAACATTACTCATAGGTATTTATACTCTATTAAAAGTGATGTCAAGCTGTAATACAATAATCCCTGCCTAGACGTCATGGGCAAATTAGGAGGCAAAATAACACGATACTTTTTTTACGTTGTTTGTTTTGTAAAAAAAAAAAAAAAGGTGTACACAAAAATTTTGATATAAAATCGGACCAAGCAGCTTCAAACTTGACAAAAAATTGTTGAACAATATAACCCTGTACATGTAGTCAGTGAAATATGGATTTCTATTTTTTTTTATTTAACAGTAAACAAATTAACATTTTGTTAATGAAAGTCAGGTCAAACTTCAAGGTAATAAAACCGATATTATAAAAGAGTGAAATTTGAAGCAATATCGTCTCTCTTTTAAATTGCATGTTGTAACAGACAAAGCAATATGAGACATAAAGATTTCTGAAGTTGGGGAGAACCAAGAAATCCTAAATGTATTATATGCCAAATTCAAAATAAATTTCATCAATATACCCTAGGTATTAAATAAGCGAATGTTTCTCATTTTTACTTTGCCATTCACATGATTCACTGTGCCCAATAATACTAAATACATGTATAATTGGTTTGTGGTCGATGGTGTGTTAATATTAAAAATTAGATTTCAAATTGATACATATTGATATATCAAATTATTAGATTCATTTGACCATTCTCATATATCTTACTTCATTTATGTATATGTTTCTCTATTGTACTTACTTGAGAGAGGCATTCCATGCTACTTTCACAAGATGTCTGAGAAAGGCTACATGTACTTTCAGGATTTTCACAGGAAGTTTGAGTACTAATTGCACCTTCAATAACCTGAAAACCATTTCCAAGATATTGTAAATATTCCATATCTTATAAATTTCTGTAACATTAGGATTTTAGAGAGGTTTAAAAAACCTCAGTTTAATTGATACTTAGGAAAAGTGATACATATGTAGTATGGAATCGTAAATAGTGTAAATCTGTCCAAGTATATAGATGGCCAATTCAAATTCACTGAATAGACATATTTCTTTTAAAAGTGATGTTTCATGCAGCCATATCTAAAAATTATATGAATGAACATTAATGCTATTACAAAACACTGGTACACTTTACTTTTTGAGATTACTTACTGTAATACTGGGTGGTTCCCTTGCTTCTGAGAGGTAACCCCCTTCCATCTTAATGGATGTAGCTTGCTTTGGTTGCTATAAATTAATAAACAGAATCAAAATTCAAATTGGCAGTTAAAATATGACACAAGAATAATAACAATATGTATATTTGATCTCTCATGATTTGCGATGGTATGTGATTTTTATCCAACTTCTCGGGCCTTTCCAGCAGAGCTCGGAAAAACACCTCGAATGTATTAACATTACTGGATGTTAGAATTTTATACAAAAAGGAGTCACTTCCCATTAAAATAAGAACCGGCAATACAGCCTTGTATGTCGCTTCTGTGGTATATTCTATGGTATATCATTGACTTTAATGAAGTATAGCTCACATCTCAACAGATTGGAAAATGTGTTGTATATATATTTAGTTTTATAAAAGGGGGGTTTTCATGAATGCCTATGTAATACATTTGAGGTGTTTTTCCAACTAATGCCGGAAAGCCCAAGAAGTTGTGATTGGGTTCAGTAGAATTCAAAATTAAGATTGCTACTGTACCTTGTCTTTGTCTGATGTTGAACACTCCATGTAATAATCCTCTTCATTCTCTTCATTCTCATGTTCCTCTCTTATTTTCTTCAGACACATGGTACAGCATGCTACATGAACATTAAATTCAAAAAATTACAAAGCCTTTAATTTTTATGTTGAAAGATTGCAAAAATGGGTCTATTTATATAAATAATAATTTAATAAACTTTGCAGGAATTTTTGATGATCAAACAATTCGAGTAAATCAAATATATGTTATACTCTGTCCCGAGTTTTTGCTTCCACCACTTTTCACCTGATATTTCGATAATAATAAATACCTTTGTGCTCAAACTATGTTCATCCACTAATATGAAAAATGTCCAGATTATCTGTTTTAAAACGCCCCCTCTACCTCTTCAGGTTTCAATACACATTCCCAAAATAGAAAGTTTACGGAGATTTTGCATTGCATCAGCCAATAAGCCTGGATGATAACGTTGAAAAATTGTGCAAGGTGTCCCGAGTACTTCCGAATGGAGAAAAGATGTAAACATTTCCCATTATAAATCTTCGTAAGAAATTTGTTTTCATTCCTGTAAACTTTTGTGAGTGAAAAGAAATAATTTGTCAATGAAGATATCTTGGATATTTTTCATTTCATCGATTTTAACTGCACTTCTTTCACAGGTACGTGTATTTTTATTAAAAATCATCAAAAAGTGATGAAAGCAATAACTTGGGACAGACTATAACATTTATTTTAATTGCTAATAAAAACTTTTTTAAAATTGGCATTTTATCAAAATAAGGATTTTAATCATGAAAATGTAAAATCATAATTAAACAGAAACCCTTATCATTTACATGTACATGACATGTGTAATGCACAATTTAATTTACACTCACACACATAATGAACACAAGTTTGATCTTTTTTTTTTATCAATATATCAATATATAAATAAGAACTAATAATCTATATAAGTTACTTACGTGTATTCACAGGTAGTGTTATACCGGCTTGACTAATCAAATGGATAATATCACTCTCCTTTAATCCCCTGCTTGCACTTTTTATGTGCGTACGAATAGGAAGAGATCTAAGTCCATCTTCTCTGGTGTTGTCTATGTGAGGGTGGGAACTTAGTAAACTTGGGATTTGACACAGTTTCCTTCTTGACCGCTTTGTATTTGATTTCAAATAAAAGTTAAAATGGCTCGTACATATTTGATAGTTGTTGTATTTAGCGAGTGCAACACACGGTTTAAGGCCTACTTCAGATAAAATAATACAAACATGATCCGAGCCGAAATTCACCAGGTGCTGTATTTCTTCAGAACAGTCTAATTCACATCTCCCAACGAAGCTGCATTGCATGTTGGGTACTTTCTTTTAAAGTTATCAATTTAAAGTCATAAAAATACTGTAAACTGCTATAAAACAAGTAAAAAACGAAGGTTTGTATAAAGATACTCCAGACGACATGCTTACAAATCGGACTGTTTCTACCTTCTTTCACTGTGGTCACTAGAGAGTTTCACAAAGGGCGACAACTCTTTTAGCCAAAACCAACACTTTCAAAGTTTCATTAAATTTGGTGACATTCATTTGAACCCAATCCGAGGTCCTTAGAGAGAATGACTCTTAAAATGACAAAAACGCAATTGTCCACGATCTAATTTTTTGGACAGCCCTCCTGGTTACGCGAGAAATTGCCGATTTACTGTAAATCTGTGTTGTATAACAATATATCTTCTTATATGATTAGTAATTTAAAAAAAAATTATTTTCCTGGGGGGGGGGGGGCGGACCCTCGACCCCCCCCCCCCCCCATCCGCTTGATCCATGCTTGAGTTTCGGGCTGGTGAACAGCAGATCACAAGTTTAAATCTGCAGGCAGCTTTTTAAATTCATACTTTTGAAACTATAAGTTTTTAATACAGAACTGTTTATTTGGTCGCCTAATTGACTTATATACTTCCGATGCATTATGCGTTATTGTATCTTTTATAATCAAGTAATTTTCTGTTGATTTGAGAAACTATTCTAAGGTGTAGTGAGTCAACTTAACTAATGCAAGTACTTTACGACTTCCATTGGCTATTCACCAAAGCACAGAAGCAAAATTATGTTTCTGAAGCTGTTATAACCCTTCTGATCACAGGTTTTAATTTAAAAATGCAAAAAAATGAGGAGGTGAGGGAAAGGGGGGAAGGGGGGGGGAGGTCCTCGACTGTCAGCAAATCTGATAACCTCGCATCATTGAATGAAAAAATGGTAATGATTGGACTGGACCTGAAAGATGTTAATAAGGGGTTAAATCTGTTCCTGTTTCACAATATTGTTTATACAAACATTTACATGAGAGAGAGAGAGAGAGAGAGAGAGAGAGAGAGAGAGAGAGAGAGAGAGAGAGAGAGAGAGAGAGAAATCAATCTTCACACACGCAGTGTGTAAGAATCTTATTTAACATTTATAACACTGTAAAATACTTTATTGTTAAAAATATTTCTATTTTCTTCGGACGAAAAACTTTATCATGGAAGGAGCACATGGTGCAGCTCGCGGGCTGATTTGATTGACAGGTGTAGCACGTGGACTCTGACTGAAACTGTTTTGTTGGTTCAAAGAATGCATTGCTTCTCTTCATATATGTACATTTTTTTGTCTGAAAATTAAGCAGCGCTACTTCATGTTCTATCGCTTTGACCTTCAGCGCTACCCAAAGCTGTACACTTCTGTTTCTACACTGTGACATGTACAAGTACATCACAAACATGTTTTATAAAAAGAATTAGATTTGAAATTACACAAAATATAAAATTGTATATTATTTTTTACGAGAAAGTAAAATTGATTTCATCAGTCCTTTAGAATTGTTATCGTTAAATAAAGTAAGTAAGAAAAGATCACGGACAAGACGGTATGATTCTACGCGCAATTTTAATTGATCAAACTACTACGTATACGATCACATATTACAGTTACAAATTGACTTAAATCTATACGTATAAATTAAGACATTTTGCCAAAAAACTACGAAATGTCTGCACCATAGTAATTGCTTAGTAATACACCTTTAGTATTTCATCACTTGTGAATTGATGTCCGTAAGCTATAATCGAATTTCACCTCATAAGTAATTGTTGAGAAATCAATTAAAAACCTACTTTCATTTTCGATAAACCAGTCCGAAATAACACAAATGAGAGTAAGGTGGTGGACACGCTTTGGCGGTTCCAAATCAGTGGGGATTTGCATCAAAATATATGCTTGCAATAAAATAATATTGAATGAATACGTAAAGAGTGAATATATTTACTGGGGATTTATTTAGGGTATACATAGAAATTTAGATACGAAAAATGTTGAATAAATGAGTCAATTCGTTTCTTGAATGCGCGATTTTAGTTTTGATGGATAGAACTTTCCATAACGGGGTAACCAAGAACGCGGGTTGAATAATCAACGTCATAGCGGCAAGTGTAGGACGAGTTAATGATCCGGCAGTTATCTTGGATCTGACAACTTTAGTTTAAGATATGCAAAAGTATGTTTACACTTATGTAGCGTTTTTAAATTACAAACATTTTTTTCACCACTGAAGATTGGTAGTAAACGATATACATTAATTTGTGAAACATAAACAAATTAACAACTAACAATTAACAACCCTACTTCTGTATGAATAGATTATGTATGCGTAAAACGAAGAATTTGAATCGGTTCGGGTAAGGTTACAGTCTTTTATCTGAAATTCTTTTTTGAGACAGTAATAATAGTTATAGTGAAATTTGGCTTAAATACATAAAGAACAAAATTTAGAAAAGAGAGACGACGCTCTGTTAAGCCACTTCCTGGTTTGAAATTAAATGAAAAAGTTTGCATTTTTTTCAGTCTGTTGCAACAAAAAGAACAGAGGCCATATACATGACGCATTGTATCATATTTAAAAATGTCCGAATGTCCGAAAGTGTTGATTCCCGCGCTTGAGCGGGATATTATCTAGTAAAATTAAAAATAAAGAAATTATAGGTGTGTTGATCAAGCCTTTAGAACCATGTTAACAAGAGCTTGAACTTTGGGTAGTTGTGTCAAACAGCAATGTGACGTAGGCATGTCTATTTCATTGCTAGCAACTCAGCCATGGCTCTCTACAATCAACAAGATTTGTCTGGCTTTTAAGCTAAGACTACGCAATCTGTGCATATTTCACTTGAAACCAATGTCATATTTAACTTGTTTTGACGCAAGAACTAGATAGACACGTCCTATCGAAAGTCCAAGGTCTTGTTATAATGGTTCTAAATATGTCGGCGATTATTTTTGGTCATTGTCTCATAAGAAATCCGTTAGACCATTCGCATAGGTCTAACCGTTGCGTGTCATGTAATTTGTTGTTGTTGTTGTTGTTTTCTGTTTCATTTGTTTTGGTTTCTCTTACGTAAAAATGTTAATATTTAAATTTGTTTAAAATAATAAAATTTAAAAAAAAAGTTTCATCCTTAACTCATCCATTTTACGGAAATATACCGCGTGTTCCCCCGTGTAAATTCATGTGTTTCACTGCGTTGCGCCGTGTTGCATTGTGTTTTTTCTTGTTTCGAGGCCATAAGAGAGAAATAGAGATCAAAGCCACCGATTTAAACACGGTTGCCGGTGGGTTTTTTTACGGGATATTCGTGAGCTGTACCGTTGAATAATTGAAGAAACAGTTGACCAATATTAATTGTGGACAGTAAAGTGACTTATCGCTTAATACATCTTGCTAATCAGCTTCTAATTTAGCGTTGTTGATGTCGATGCTGATTGATAATAGCGTAACTGATGTCTGTAAAATATCTTCCGTATTCATTTTTTTGAAAAATTCATATCGTTCTCATGTGACAACCAACACCATTTTTAATGTGTGAATAAATGATTAAATGATGAGCCTAAATGTAAAATATAAAAGTGGTTGTCCCATGTAAAAGTGTCGAATTTTAACAAAAGTATTCAAATAACAGTATACAGACACGTGCCATAAGTATTCAGTCAACATGGCAGCTTGTTAAAAAACGAAAGTTCATTTTTTGAATCTAACACTTTTCGTAATGCGCGTCATTGGTAACGAAGTGTTCTAAATTTAGATGTTTAATCACATGGTGTAACACGTGATAATTCGTTGTCGTCTGCTGTTTAGCGTAAGTTGGTAGAATTACGAATTCAAAAATATGGGTAGAAAAGATCGAGAGCTTGGGATGGATGTGAAAAATATCATTATAGATTTGATACGGAATGGCCATTCCCGTCACAACATCAGTGATATGTTAAACATTCCCAAATCAACAGTTATCGATGTGGCTAGAAAGGTTTTTGACCCAAGGTCAGTGGAAAACAAACCAAGAAGTGGGCGACCAACAAAAATGAAAGAAAAGGATTACCGTGGTTTGGAAAGGCCTTTGAAAACGCATCGTCGGGAATCGCTGAGTGACATTACATCAAAGTTTAATGAAGGCAAGACTGAAACTGTAAGTAAGCGGATTATTCAGCGTCATTTGCATAAACATGAGTATAGAAGGTGTGTAAGAAGAAACTAGCGAAGGAGGTTAACCGTTAAAGAGACTTGCATGGTGTAGAGAAAAAAGGCGATGTACCGTTCAAAATAACTGGAATAAAGAATTTTTTGATATAGCAAAATAATGATTGGACATGACCAGCGAGTTCATATCTGGCGCAAGAGAAACGAAGGCTTGAGACAACCCCTGACATCGCAACCCAGGTACGAAGTAATGATATGGGGTTGTATCTTTTGGAATGGTGTAGATACGATTACAGTGGTAAATGAAAATATTAATGCTGAAAAGTATCAGAACATTCTGGAAGGGAACCTGTGGCAAGTGATAGCTCGATATTTCCCAAAGTCTGAATATTTCTTTCAGGATGACACTGTTCCCATTCAAAGGGCAAGGTATACTCAGGAATACATAGTTCGGAATGGCATAAACTGCTTAAGTTGGTCTGCACAGTCGCCAGATATTAACATTGTAGAGAACATTTTGTTACTGATAAAAAGGAAGCTTCATGTACCCATTTGCTTTATTAAATCTAAGGACAATCTCGTGGAGGAAATTCGGGGCATGTGGACAAGCATTAGACCTGACTATGTTCAGAACCTCTACAAGTCCATACCGAACAGAGTATGAAATGTAATCAGGCTCCAAGGACATCTTACGAAGTATTAAAAAGTAAGTTTAACATAATTTATGTTTTTATTACTTGATTTCATTACAGCTCATGCTTGAAAATTGATAGTTTCGTTTTCAAACGTAAACAATCCGCCATGTTGACCAAATACTTATGGCACGTGTCGGTATATAGTAAGGCATTTGAACAAGCAATCCATGTTTAGCGCACATGAGTGACGTCATATTGAAAAATGTTGTCATTTAAGTACTGTGGTTTCATCAATATTCGATGAATACCAATTTTCGTGGATGTCGTTGTTAAGTTGATCCATAAAATTAAATGTTTATTGATGTGCAATTTCTATTAACATTTTGTTTTGATAAGGTCATTGGCCACCAATTTACGTATCCCTAAAACTGTGATTCTCACTTTATCCCCTTAAATATTAATAAAACCACAGTACCTGTAGGGCTTAGCTAATAACACACTTTGTGCAATACACAGCATCACATACCAAGACAAAAACATTGAAAATATCGTAAAGTGTGCGGCCAAATACTGCCAATACCGTATCTTGGTCTTTTAACAGCACAGAGGAGCAATACAGTACACATATTGTCTTCCTTGATCTTTTCTCACTTAATTTATAGCTGACATTAATTCATGAAAGCATTTGGTCGCCAAATTATTTTGGGCATTCATCAACAGCTACTGGTGCATACATACCGGTCTAAGACACTGCGGTCTGTTGCTTTCCGATCGAGGTATTTAGGTTGCACGGACTTCCAAATTCATGAACTTCACTTTGTAGTAAAAGGTTTTAGAAAAAAAGGAAGTTAAATAAATTTCAAGCAATAAAAATAAAGGAGATTATATTCTTTGAAAAAAAAAATGGCAAAGTATCCGCATTGTCTTTCACAGATAGATAGTGCTTTCTTACTTCGCGTGCACATCAAACACGTGCGTCGCACTTAGAGAGTGCATAACGTCTACATCATATTGTAAACCCAGTCGCATTACATCCAACGTAGTATATTAGCGATAGATATTCTAGCAAAGTAGGAAAGTGTTCTTCTTTTATCAGTTTACCCCCCCCCCCCCTCCCACCTCCATAAAAACCCCAAAACACCGTTTTCCGAAGTCCATGCTGTCAATGAACGATCTACTGCAGAGTATGGTGTGTGCATGCACGATGATATACCAGTACGACACATGGGAAGTACCTCATTTGTAAAAACCAGCGAAATGCTAAAATAAAGGTATTTAAAGCTATTAGGAAAGTTCAATGTCTTTTTTTGAATTAAAACCCATGTATAACTAGTATAAAGGATGCGAATTACATGTGATTTTAATAAATGTTTACTTATAAGCTATAATTATTAAAATGACACCTCTCGAATACCATTTTCAACCGACGCGAAGCACTTACTCCTTATGTTCATTTTAAAACGAACCGTATGCGAATAATTTACGCGCATGTAACAATTCATTGTTTTACCCGTTGCCAGGTATGTTACTAATGCTGAGAGTAATAGAACGGATTATAAACTGCGTCTACACAGCAAAATGTGCCACATATGTTTCACATACGTTAAACATGTGTGATACGTATGTGACATCACGTACGTTTAACGTGATTTAAGTACCACGTGTGTTTAACGTACGTTATTGAACATATGTGAAACGTATGTTACATGTGTGTTATGCATACGTGATACATGCCATACGTTTAACGTATGTGAATCCCAACGTACGTTTTTCATATGAATAACATATGTATCACATGTATATTGCTTAAAGTTAAATTACTAAATATTAAATAAATTGTTCGGTTCATTCTTGATATACTTCATCTTGCTACTTGAATCACTTCAATTGATTACTCAGTAACTTCAGTGGATCTTTGGAAACATTCCATTCATTTTGCATTTTTGCATTTTAGCTACTTGTTAATCTAAAATTAGAGTTAGAGAAAAAAGACAGTTTCGAGATTAAAAATGAATTTAATTCCTTCAAATGATTACATTTAGATTTATATTGTTGTCATTCTTCTGTACTTTGATAGTTTCTGAAAAAGAAAACAAAAAAAAAATGACATTAAATTTTATTTTATGATACAGTTAAATTTACAAATGCCTCAGGTGCTTTTTTAATTCAACAATACTGTTAAAGAATAACATGATCCATTTAGATTTTATTGCAAATACAACATGAAGAAAGCCTACAATTGTTTATAATTTTGTTGTTTATTTGCAAGCTCTTAGAGAGAGAGAGAGAGAGAGAGAGAGAGAGAGAGAGAGAGAGAGAGAGAGAGAGAGAGAGAGAGAGAGGCAGGCAAAATAGAAAGTCAATCACAAGTATTAATTTGACAAAATAAATTTTTACCTCTAGTATATTCCTCCTGATTTCTGTCCAACTCCAACTTCTAACTTTTTAATGTTTTCCTATGACAATGCTTGTTTGAACTTCTTTCTAAAATATTAATACAAACTTAAGTGCATACAATCATCAGAGTTTTTAAATAAAACATGATAAAAAATGTGATTTATAAATGTAAGCGGGAAACAATGTATACAGGTAAATATTTTTTTTTTATATGCCAATAAGCTTGCATCACTTGGGTGAAATAATAATATTCTAAAGTATACTTACAAATAGTTTCACATAGTCCCAAAAAGGGGGTGGGGGGCAACTCCTTGATAATTCACTTTTTAATATGTAAATTTAAGAAAAATCTTTGCTGCAAAAAAAAAAAATAGGGGGGGGCTGGATACATGCCTGTATTAATCCTTATCTAAATTGAATTACCTTAATCTGTCACTTAATTAGAAACCATATTGGAACTGTCTTTGAACTCGAAAAAGTGTTTCGGATCCTGGATTATTAGTTACAAAATCTTCTGGCTACATTAATACAGATCTTTGAAACCTCTGTATTATATCCATTTGCTACAAAATATAATACATATATTAGATAAATAGTTAGATATATCAAAATGAGTTGCAATTTAGTACATTTGTATAAATATCATAACATAAACCAAATTAAATGATGACATTCATGCACACAATATGAATACTCAGCTATGTTAAGGGCGTCCATAAAATAATAGCGGTATTTATCACATAACATATTAGCCTTTGAATAATGTTGATATTATATTCCACAAAATTATTACAGAAAGTGATTTTATATCAATATACAAATTAGATAATTCGCTATCGCATGAGGATTTTTTGAGTCTCTTGGGGATACCCTGTCACGTGATACTGCTAAAAATAGATGACCCAGGAATAATACGAAAAAATGCAAAGTGCAAGGGCTTAACATTAGCAAATATTATTATTTCTGTTTCTAACTTGTAGAATGAATATATAAAATTTCGAAAAGTGCTGGGAGCTTGAAATATTTAAGTAAGAACAATAATTAAATTCAATATAAACAGTTAATGAACATAAATTTACAGGGAGTTCCCATAATTAATGTTTATTTATGTGAAATGCGTAGCGATTTCATACAGCTCCCAGCACTTTTTGATATAATTGGGATATAATTGTAGCACATGTAAAATTTCAATATATTTGATAAAGTGTATGCCCTTGCACTACTGCATTTTATCTGACCCATTTCACTTTCGGCGTCATTTGCGTGAAATTCAAACGCACCAATGACTAAGATCATGATTTTAATTTTCGTTCATAAAATAATTAAACGCTGTGAATTTCATTAAAATAATGTTAGAATGTTGTCTCTGTTCACACCAGTCTTCATTACCAAATTGTTAAAATTGGAAAAATTAATACATCTCTTGCCCTTACCAATAACTATCAAAGGGGGGGGGGGGGGGGTTAAGTATAAGTTTGTAATTTACACATTTATGTTTTATAATGGTTTATGTTACTCTGCTGGGAAAATAAATAAGAAATACCTTAAATATTTGATCAGTGTTATTAATTATAATTAATATTTTTTGTAATAATGAAAGAAAGCAACAAAAATCAATCTTCATCTAGAATTTATTATAATAATCAACTTGACAAATTTTTACAATGTTCTATAGAGATTGCTTTTCTGTGACAAACTGTTCAACACGACTAGTGTTTTCTAAATTTCAGCATTATTCAGTCATGATGTGGAATCTATGGCAATTGACCATATTCTTGCACACTACTGTACATGTACTTCTCCTCTTGTCTTTTTGATGTACATGTACATTGTAAGGTGTCAGTGCAGTTGATAAGAAAACCAATGCCTGAAATGATGAATATTGATCAATTTCAAATTTAATTTCAATAGATATCAATGAAAGATATTATGATAGGTTACATTATAGTAATATTATTTAAAAAAAAAAACCAGATCAAATTTACATGAAGTTAGTGAGTAAAAGAAATATTTATAGAGTACCTACTTTTTTATCAACACCCAAACAAAGTGTCTTCAGTGGACCATTCACTGCTTTAACAACTCTGAAATTGAATAATGTGTTATAATTAGCAAACTATTGTGCTGAAGATAACATGAAAATGGAAAATTACTTTATCATTGTGCATACTAAAGGCAGTTTTAATTTCATTAATATTATAACAGGCATAATTGAATGTTTATTCTTTAAAATGTGTAGAAATTCAGTTCATTGCTGTAATTTTGTTTATTCAAACATGTAATCTTTCTAAAAAAAGGGGTAAGTGAAATAACACATTTCGATTTACATAAACAACAATACAATCTTGTCTATATTCAATCCAGATTCTCACAGTAATCTTTGTAGTGCTAGTACAGTGTTTGGACTTTCCATTGTTTACATTTTCTTTGAACACGGAGGAAATGCGAGCTAATATTATTGCGATATCAGAGACCAGTAAAAAGCTACAATGAGCCTCAATACTCTTAATGATCAAAATTAGCGAATCGCAGAACATTTCATTTGCCTGATCGAGTCACCAAACTGATTTTTAAACACAATATACATGAAAAACAAATGTAAACAAGTAAACAAAATTGAAGCCGAGGAATTTCCCTTCGTTTCTGTTTCATCCTACAGTATTAGACAATATAAAACAATATATAGGGAAAGTAAAGATAAATCCTACCTTGTTTAGTTGAATCCTCTACCGATTTCCGTTTAGGCTGGTTGTAAATGGGTTAAATTCCCTGATACATCGCTGAAGTCCACATGTTTATTCTGATCACTGCTGCAAGCGCCGATGTGACGTAGTCAACCTCGACACGTCATCAGACGACTTAGGAATTTCATAATTTCGCAAGATATAAAGAATAGTTGAAGTTTTTATTTCAGTACACCTTTCTTGATACAATCAAACCCAGTAATTAATCATATTCATTTTGGTAGATGTTTGTTAATTACCGAAATACAATATCTCGTAAAATCTCATGAATAAGGGGCGGGGCATATGCAAATTTTCCTAAATCACACGTGCTAGAATTCTGATACCTTCCTTAACATAGCTGAGTATGCAATATTTTAACTTATTTGCACTTAAGAAATACAAATGTAGATGTCATGCAACAATTTAATGATCCTGAACACTCCGTGACTTATACTTTTTATGAAGTACGTCACAACATGGCGATTTTAACTCATTATGAAACAGTATATATCGCCAAAAAAGCTGTATATATCTTTAGCACAACGGTTGTCGCATTAATATACTGACCCACAGGTCCCAATTTCGAATATTGCAGGGTAATTTGTTTTCATGAATAACAATAACATTTTACAAGTTATTTTTTCTCCAAAGTTTTTTAAGTTGAACGCATGCAAGAAATTCATACCTTTAAGTAATTTATTAGGTCAGGTTTTTATGGAAAACTTTTCCCAGCGGTGTTAATGACCCTTAACATATGTTTATAAATTGTGAAATGCCATGGTATGTGTACTTACACTATCACTATGATTTTATCATCTGTCTTTGACTGTGTTAGCTAGTTAATATCCTCTTCCAGGGCTATGTCAAGCAGCCAATACATGCCTATAAAAATGTTTCAATTACTATGCAATAGGAATAAAACTTAATATAGGCAACTCAGTAATCATTTTCACTTAGCTGCAGTGGAAGACCTTCTCGTTCCTTTGCATAGACTTTGCTCTAGTTTTTCGCTACTTTCAATATTTTAGTTTTCAAATGCGTCTTATCCAAGATCGTCATATATTTTATGGGTTTCCATAAGTATTGTTTCTTCTAAATTAACTAAACCAAATAGTGCAGAGTTGTAGCTCTCTGGGGAAGCATCATTTTTACCGTCATCAATTCAACCCGAATTTTCCCGGAGAACACAGTTGCAGCTCCGTGCTACATGTTTACTCTTTTGTCATCGGTAATTGTACGATACAATTTTCAAATGCAAGTAAATAAAAACGAATGCTTGACAATCTTTACCTCTGCTAAATTCATCCTGCAGTTCGATCTTCTGTCTCCGTGACGTAAAAATGTGACGTACTTTTTGTCATCAACAAAACTAAAGTCGATTCCGTCTTAAATCGGGATTCGTTATCAAATTAATTTTAAGACACGTGGTTTCTGTTAATAAAACAACTTTTTTTATTCATAACTACATATAACGTTTAAACCAATAAACATGCACATTAGCAAGGCTTTTCTTAACACATGTTCACCAGTGCATTCATTTTAGAGACATGCATAAGTGATATCATCAGTCATGTACATGCAGATAATTTTAATGTTATTCAAATGCATGCCTTTACACATACGTAAAACATATATTATTAACTCACGTGTAACATACGGTTGTTAAGAACTCATGTTAAACATGTGTTTATTAACATATGTGTAACATGTGGTTGAGATCCACATATGTAAAACATATGGCTCACATACGTTTAACATATGTAAAATCTCACGTATGTTAAACGTATGTAATGTTGAACGTATGTTATCACACGTATGTTAACCATGCGTTTCTCAACGTATGTTTAACGTACGGTTTGACTTCACATGTGTATCACGTATGTTTAACGTATGTTGTACACGTGTTAAGTTCCAACATATGTGAAACGTACGTGGCAAAATTAGCTGTGTAAACCAACCAGATTTCAGTATTTAACGTGAAAGTATAATAATCTAAAATGCTGCATATCAGGATTGTCATGACAGTTTTGATATGAAAATGATGACAGGTTAGCATTTATGGGGCAATCTTTAACATAACTATGTTACAGGTTGTATTTTTTCAGTTGATTGTTTTTTATATGTGCAATACACGAACAAAATCTAGGCTTACAAATGAAGACATTTTGTCAATAAACTAGGAAATGCCTGCACCAGAGTAAATGCTTACACTTTGGTATTTCAACACGTGCGAAATGAAGTCCTTAAACTATTATTGAATTTTGCATGATAAGTAATTATTAGGAATTTAATTAAAACCCCTACTTTCAATTTCGATAAACTAGCCCGAAATAGCAAAAGTGAGTGTAACGTGATGGGCAGTCTTAGGCGGATCCAAGTCAGTGGGAGTATGTATCAAAATATATCCTTGCATATATACTTGCAATTGTTTTTGAATAATTACGTAAAGAGTGAATATATTCACGGATAATTTATTAAGAATATACATAGAAATTAATATTTGACAAAAAATAAAATGAGCCTATTCGTTTCTTTAATATGCGATTTTAGTTTTGATGGAAATATCTTTTCAGAACGGGGTAACTAAGAACCCCAGTTGACTAATTAACATCATAGCTGAAAGTGTAGAGCGAGTTTATCATGCAACGGGCAGATACAGAGAAACGAACAATTTTGGATTAAAATATACAAAAAATGCACGCATTTGCGTTTTTAGTTGCATTTTTTTTATTTCACTGACATATTGGTAGTTAATCTTTATATAAACATGTTCTATTTTGTGATTGTGAACCATGAACAAACTCTACGTCTATATTAACAAAATCTTGAACGTTGCATTGGGGAGGGGGGTAAGCCCCCTCATATTTTTTTTTACAAAACTGAAAAATTACATATAATATAAAACTTATTTGGGTAAAAATTATATCGCTTATTTGGGTAAAAATTATATCTTTCGCATTCTTAATTACATCCTCTTTTAAAAGGGCGCGGTTCTTAAATTGAGCAAGTGTGAAAGCCCTTCCCCCAAGGAAGCTTTGTGCCAAGTTAAGTTGAAATTGGCCCAGTGGCAACTACGTCAACGACATACAACGGACAAATTTTGATTAGGAAAGCTGACTTGAGCCTTTGACGCAGGTGAGCAAAACAATATTCAGTACCAAAATAAAACACTGTACCAACCTGTTGGTATAGCTTGAAAATATCAGCTTTATCTAATTTCACTCCTCTATCCAACAAGATGCTGACATAATCACATCGATTGACCTTCAAAGCCTCAAAAAGAAGAACCTTTTCACAAAAAAATAAAAATACGGTTAAAAAAGAACAAAAAAAAAAAAAGAACAAACTACTACAGAACAGTAGAGCGTTACCGCTTTCATTATTATTTTCTGGCCCTGCCGTCATCAACGTTCCTCAAATCTATACCCAGATTGAAGTATATACCTTTAAATTCTGCATTTATTTTTTAAAGATTTTAGTTGAGAACCAAATTGAATAACTTCATATGTTGATGAAGGCGGGTTAGACCTTTATTAAATTACTGTTCCATTACTTTGATATTCATAATAATGTGTAACGACTAACGTCGTAATTTAGACCTTACTTTAATCCGTCTGAAGATAATAGTGAAAGCGCTGCCGTTTTATTATTGTTATTATTTTTATTGGCATTTTAGGTCACCTGGGTCGCTTAGGTGACCTATTGCAATTGATTGTCGTCCGTCGTCGTAGGTCGTTGTGTGTTAACAAATGAATATTTTAACTTCTTGAAAATATATGGCGAATTCTTTTCAAGTTTAGCATTATATATATTTGCGTTAGGTAAACTTATATTTTAAACTTCATGACGCTTGTCCCACAGGAGCCCTGGGGGCAACGTCATAAGGGTCAAAATTTGGCCATTTTTCACAAATATTCTTCTCTACTTACGCACATCTGAAACAAAAACTGAACTGATAGTTATGTAGACCAGGAATCCCTCTACCAAAAGGCATATTTCATGTTCACCAGGGTAGGAGATTTTACTCTAGGACGGGACAAAAATGGTCATATAGTGTAAATGTAAATAATGTTTAAAAATCTTTTTATTTATGTTTACTGCCACTGGATATAAACTGACTGCATATTTTGATACACTAAATGTATAAAGCCGTCTTCCAAGTTTATAAATTTCAATTCTCCCGGATAGTGGTTTTGACTCTGGGGCGGGGACAAAATGGTCAAATAGTGTTATTATATAAAATGTTTTTAAAAAACCTTTTCTTTTTTAATTTTGCTGATAGAAATACACTGCATTATATAAAAATCAGAAAACCCTCTACCAAAACGTGTAAATTTCATGTCCCCTAAGTTAGAAGTTCTGACTCTAGCGCGGGGCAAAAATGGTCAGTGTTAATGTATATTTGGTTTAAAAATCTTCTTCTTTACCTCTTCTGAATCTGAATTGAACTTATAGCATATTTAGAAGGAATTTGAAACCCTATAATAAGATTGTAAATTACAAAATGGTCATAAAGTGTTAAAATGTATATTGTTTAAAAATCTTCTTTACCTCTACTGAAACTTAATGAAATAAAACTGACTACATATTAAGATAGAAAAAACTCTACCAATTTAGAATTGTTTATTTCATGGGGTGTCTCAATTATGTTTTAATAATCTTAATCAAGTGTAAGATATCATAAAAGCCTTTTCCCAACGGGGTAAGAGTTCAGGTTTTTTATGTTTTGATTATATAAAACAAGTAGTGTCTAAATACTCAGACATATTTTTTAATAGTACAGTAATGATTGGTTAGCCATCAACACCAGTTTGTGGTACAATGACTCTTGGATAATTTCAAAATGCTGTCACAAGTTTGGTTGTCAAGTATATTCATGACAGAAGATACAGGGAGTAGTGTTTCCATAAATTCCTTTAATAGAATGAATATTGAATGCATAAGTAGTATTTTGGAGTATTTTGTAAGATTTAACTACGCGGGTATGTTAAGGCTGCCCGATTGATTTCACAGCGATGTGTAGAAAGTCACTTGTCTGTACTTCATAAGATATGACGTCATAGTTAACTTTAACGTTACGATCTGCATTCCTTTCGATCGTTCTTAGGGAATGTATCGTAACTAAATAAGTGAATTTTATTGTGCATTATATATAAAACCGCTTCATTCCTTTACATGGACGTTGTTGTAAATACTAGTGATACTAAACTCAATATCGCCAATATGGAGTATCAAAAAATCAACAGTTTTAAGCTTTATATTAGGTAAATAACTATTTATAAACTAATGGTTTTGAGACTCCCCCTGTTACGTGTAAACTAATGAATGGTGATATGTATATTCATGTAAAAACAGCTTGGCGCAAGTGAAAGATCAATACAATCTTAGTATATTTTACGTAAAAATGGGAGAGAAAATAAGTAAGAATGTGAATCTTGCTGGGGGAAACCTAGCAATTGACCCGATTTTGTGTAAATCGAGCTTAACAGGTAAAAATGTGCCTAATTTCGATGGCAGTGAGAAATGTTTTGACAATTTTTCAAATAATCGAAATACATGTATTTATATGAACCCCCAGCGAAAACTGCAAAATACATTAATTATCGAAGGATTTTTCATAAAAATATTTTTGATTTAATGTCATTATTCACTTGCGCCGATGCGATTTATATAGATTATTTACCGTGTTAGGATACGCCTGTCACGTGCTTAAGAAAAATATATGACGTCACAAAAAATGCATCAAATATAGTGTTTGATATCACTGTTAATTTATGTAATAAAAGTTTTAAGAAATTCGCTCGGTTAAAGTATTTTTTTCGATAATTAAAATAGTATCGTTTTTCGGTATAAATTTTGCTTCGGACAGCCTTAACATAGCCGCGTAACATTAGAATTAATAGAAATTTAGTATCCAGGTACAAGTTAAATGCAAGTGGTCAAGTTGCTAAACCAAATGATATAGCCAGTTAGAAAATCCAAAAGCAGTGAAGAAATTATGGGAAAATTATTTCCTATCATTAGAGTCTTGCACCTTTCCGATATACGGTCATGCGCTCTTATTACGTTAAACATTAGAATTTATAGTCCTTGTTGCAAGATTTCAGGTAGAGGAGGGGGTGACCTTACCATATTTTTTTTTATTTTTCCGGAATGAAGCATAATTAAATGCATAAAGGAAACTAATTGACAGGACTGTGTATGGGCTATGGTACTCAGGTGACCGCTTAGACCTGCTGGCCTCTTGTTTTTTTTTGGGGGGGGTGGTTTTTTTTTTTTTTTTTTTTTTTTTGTTGTTGTTTGTTTTGGTTTTTTTTTCATACATTTACATGTATAGGAACTAGTGAAGCAATTTAAACATTTACACCTAATTTGTTTCGCTTAAAGAGATCATTATCATAGTTTCTCACAAATCTAATATATAATGAGTACAACTTACAGGTCCATATTGTTCCATCATATTGTATTCTTCAACCATTTGATATCCAAAGTAAAAGTGTAAAGGAAGAGATGTGGGAGTAGAGTACATTGGGTTCAACACATACTGCTTCGTCGTTCCCGTTTGATATTGGTCAAATATTCTCCAGTCTAAGTCTGAATATCGTTTCTCTTCTTTATGAGATAATGAAAACCCTTTCATTGTTAAACGATTAGGTTTGGATGTAGCAGATTGCTCTACGAACGAAAATAAAGTCATTAATTCACGTACAATCACTATTTAAGAATAAGTAAGATAAAAAGCAAGCAATATTAAGGAGAAGTACAATAATAATAATAATAATAATAATAATAATAATAATAATAATAATAAAATGTAATTCTGATTCCATTTATTATCCTTAGAATGAGTTCAAATTAAGAGTACAATAACATAAAAAAGCCATTATTAACTGCCGAACTGTAAAACTGTTAAACGGGAGCTTAGCTTTTCAATTTTCGTTTATAACATTTCGCTAGCACAATGTTCAACATCTGTCCTGTTATTGTGTTTTAAATGTCGTAGCTTTCCGGTTATTTTACAAGCAAAATACATTTGAAAAGTAATCACTTATTAAAGACACAAAAAACGATGTTTAACCAATTTTTTAACGATTTCAACATAAGTTATGAATCATATAAAAATATGAATTTCAAAAAATTATGGTGTTCAATAGTAAATAAATCCGATTAAGACTGGAAAACAGAATTAATTGTTGGCCCAAGCCATAAATATTGATTTATACTTTCGTTTCATCGTCACGAAAGTGCTGAGTGTAAATGCTGCAGTATGGAATATATCATGAACAAGCGGCTTTTCAGTGGAACCCGAAGATCTGGTATTATTGTTTATTTTTTAAGATGCATTCTCTATAACTGCACATTTCCTACTACATACTTCGAATAACTTCAATTTCTAATTCTTTTTCAGTGTGTCAATCCCACTGTAACTAATTTTAGTCAGAAATTGCAATTGTCATCACGTTTTTGCACAATATTTCGGACGGTTATAGAAAATAGTTCAATATACCGAAGACACTTCGATTTTAATGGATGTTACACACCATAAACATATGGTGTGTAACATTGTCTATGCAAAAAAATGTACGTATAATCGCGGTCAGTTTTTCTTCAGCGCGGGTTTGTACCCGTTAACAGTTAAAAAGTGTAACGCTTGAGTAATCATGAAAATTTTATCACAATAGACTGGAGCTTAGATATCTTATGTAGAAGTTTGCAATCCTTAAACATTACCAGTCCATTTGGAATCAAAGTACTCAAAGTACAGATATCCGGGTTCACTAGATGTGTATTGAAAACGCTTTTATGTGATGGCTTTATTACAGACTTAATAGACACATTGATTCATTATTAATAAATTAAATGAGTTCATAAGCGTGATTCTACATATTTATATTGATATCGTAAATGAAATAAATCGTGAGGGGATCAGATTTTTAACTAAGATTAACTGTTGCATAGTTACGCTCTTAAAACAACCCCCGCAACAAATTGACTATGTACTATCGGCTTGATAACGGGATGATCTAGGCTACAAGCTAAGGTGTAAACAGTGTATTCCGCCGCTAAGCAATTTTACATTCAAACTCAAAGTATTTAGAATATTACAAAAAAAGAGAGTACAATGTGTTGTTAAAATATATCAGATGTACACTTAGATTGACCAAATGGTATGCTATAATTTCTACGTTCTGTTTTAAGTTGGAACCACATTTTTTTTATGCAGAGAACAATTTCAACGGTTCAGTCAACATCCGGTACTGTGCACCGTAACTATAACCTGGTCATTTCTTACGCAATGAGCCCGGCTAAAAATTACAAAACTGTGTCGTAACAGAACTTGCGCTTATATATTATACTATATACAACTACAGAGATTAAACGTATCATAACCATATATAACACTGCCTTAAAACAGTGTTGTATAAAGACAAATACTGGCATAACAGACCATCACACAGCATAACAAAAATTTAAAGGTAAGTAAAGGCCTGTATGTTGAAATGCTTTTTCTTGAAAGTTGTGGTTGCGTTATGCTTTATTTTTTTAAGAGCGACAGCGTGCTGTTCTTCAAGACTTTTTGGTTTAGCAATGGTCCCATCGAAATAGGACAAGCGTTTTTAGTGAACAGAGATCAGAACTGTGCATGTAAGCATACACAATTAAACCAATACTCTAGATCGTAACCGTTTCATGCTTAAGAGATCTCGACAAAAGTAATTGTATATAAAATGTATATACCGTTTGTAGGATGTACGTCTGTGATTGAACTGGGCTTTCGGGACCAGCATTTTACTATCGTATCTCCTATTATTTTGGACAGCATAAATGGATTGTCCTTGCCAAGGTCAAAAACACCAATCTACAGACAAATAATAATTCAGTGTTTAGAAAAGATTCATGTAAACTAAAATCTATTACGCAGCACTGTGAAAGCTTTCAGAAGAGCCCTCAAACAAATACGTACTATTTGATTGATGATGTCAAAAAATACGTCAAACCTTTGAAATACAAATGATGCATCAAAAATATAAAACCAAGACTCAGCAAAAGACCGATATTGCGTCATTTATAAACATTGCGCCATTTACTTTGAAATGACGCATCAAGTTAACACATGAAATGCTGTTATTTTATTCTTAAAAATATGTTATAGTAAAAATATATTGATATATACTTTGTTTAATATTTTTTTAGCCATATAACATTGTTTTACATTTTCTGTATGTATACACTTAACAAAGCTTCTAATTGCTCACCCAGATAAATTTGAAAATTTTGAAATAATATGAAATTAAACTTCCAACATTTCGTAATCGAAAATTCTTCTCAACAATAGCCTAGATAAAATAAAACAATACTAACTAAACCAATAACACGTGACGAAACCTTAAAACAAGAAATTAGTGTTTTTCAGCACGTGCTTTGTATTAATGGCAAATTTTTACGATTGCATTAGTCTTTAGAAATAGCATCAAATGAAAATCACATTAAATTTGCTGAACGACCATTTATGAAAACCCAGAGCCGTTGGAAAGTTGGTGTCTGAATTGTTCGTGCGACAGGTTGTACTAACTTTAAATCTATTGTTCATTTCGTTTTCGATATTGTTTTAAATATTTGGCAATTTTATTTTAAGAACATAACAAAAGTTTTTTTTTTTTTTCTACTCATGTCAGATTGTAATTGTCAGATTAAAAAAAAAAACACTAGTATAAAAAATGCATTGCATTAACATATTTTTTTTCATAATTTCAAAGGTAACAAACGATTTGAAAATGAATATTTCTTACGCAAGCTAGGATGTATTTATTAATAATGCTCATTGTTTTACTTACATTGTGTCGTTTTTCTTGAATTATTTGAAGAAGTTCTTTCATTTTCTCCAATTTGGTATCATCGAAGTCAATTCCAAATAAAATGCTGGCTTTCTCAATGAGACCATCTGGACTACATAAATAAACAAAGAACAAACAATACAATTTTTTTATGTTTAACGTATGCACTTGTTACATTATAAAATTGTGTTAATTATGAATAAAGGTTTGCAAAATTGTTAGAATTAACCAGACATCACAAATGTCATCTGTAATTTGTTGTCTACCTAGACTCATAATAACTATCAGATTTAGACATACCTTATATTAATGGTTCTGATACCAGTTTTTTTAGTGCTGACTAAAAGTATCATATATTTACTTGACTCGCAGGCACTATTATAGTTTACTATTTTTAGATTCTAAGATATATCAGAGCTACTCAGATCCAAATATTAAGAGAATGTCACCTGGATATATCCCTGCTGTTTCTTTAGATTAATCAAAGGTATATGACGAGTAAGTGTTCTTGATAAAGCATACAATTTTCAACTTTAATCTTCTTCAGTCCATTTGCATCATTTTTGCCGAGTGAAATTAAATGCACATTTTGAGTGGGCTTGAAAAGTAGATGCATGACATTGTCGATATTTTTTAAAAAAATATTAATATGTAATAATTTTAAACTATTAAATCAAAAATATGAGCAACAGAGCAATTGTTTATTTTTTTCTTATCTCAATTCGTATAGCGAAATAGATATTCAATTTTTACGTTTAATCTGATATTTATCTTGCGTTGAAAAGGTTAAGCACAAATATATATAATGGCTTGCTTAAAAAAAAATTAATTGTGGGACTAAGATAACGCATTTAAGGTGGCATGAGACACCTCCATATTGTGACGTATTTGCGGTCGAAATAAACAATAAAATCAAGTATAGTTTTATAAATCTTTTCTTTCCCTAAATTCTAAACTAACAGCGTAGCAAAACAGGAAGATTTGGTGCATCCATTGTAGTTTCAGTCGATGTTAATAAATATACTGACAGATCTTGAAATTACTTTATTTTTACCATTAATTTTTGTTTTAAAAATGCATTTAGCTGTAACAATTACTTTTCTAGAAAATCCAAAACTAAATCTGCAGCTTTCCCTGATCCTTTCATGATGACGACAGGGAGTTTATTTTGTAGTGCCTTTGATATATGGGTAATGGTCCCAATGTCTCCCTCACACATGATAATTACAATAGGAATCGGCATCTCTGGAATACATAGAAAGTGTTAGAGAACGTTTACAGGGCCGTTTGGAAAAAAAAAAGTAGCATTTTTATTTTACAAATGCATAATTACAGGAACCAAAAACACAGTTTTCATTAGTTTCCATACATTTATGAATATTATTTTGTAGAAATTTCAAAGCCAATTCATAATTGCTAAAACAGAAAGAAATGAAATATTAACATACTAAAGTCCATGCTTAAACCAAAGAAGGATGCTTTCTGTTCAGAAACGAATTTTTCAATATCCCCCATTATAGTTTCTTCCCCTTCGTCTTGGTTATCGTCCCATTCTGACTACAATTAAATGTTTCAATGAATATTAAACATACTATTGGTACACGTACAAGTATCGTTGTAAAATATTCATTCAACATACACATTCTTACATTACATTGTGGAATGCACTTAGCTCTATTATGACATTATCAGAAATGTGATAATGATTTGTATATTTTATCAAAAATGGAATAAATCTTGTGAAAAAAACCGTTTTTTTTTTCAAATACATGACTCATTTGAAGTTGTGCGCAATTTTCTATTTATGTTATAATTGTAAAAAATACGTATCTTTTTAAAAAATCTTGTCAGCATTTTTTAAAATAATTTATGGACCCGATTTTACCGGAAATAACAACTCATCCGATTATTGATTGAATGGGGTATTTTTTTTTAAGCTATATTGTTTGATATTTTAAAATCAACTGTTTCGACAATGAATAGATCACGCCTTATTCAATATAAAAAATGTATTTCCACCGCATATTGAACTAAAGACGTGATAAAAGACTGTTAAATTGATGACCCGAACGTTTCGGAATATGGTGTTATTATTTGTTACTTGGCTTTTTTCCTTTTTTTTTAGGTAACACAATATTGGTGTAGTAATGATGAATCATATGTTTTTAATGTATCCTCAACAACTGGAAATTAAGCTAAATACATGGTAAGTAGGCGCAAATATACTGTTACAATAATAGTGAAAACAAATGACACCAGGACGGGGACTCTGGTGTCAGGGTGGGACTCCCTCGCTTACATAGTAAATATTGATCAATTACCATTGACAACGCAATTTTCAATCTACTCGGATGGCTTTCTGTCATCATCTTTTGATCGACATTTCCCTAGAAGAAAATCATATGAGAATATAATGTAAAGTCATTATTGGTCTCTTAATAGTAAACCGTATTTTAAAATAAATACTAAATATTCATTAAATTCTGTTGTGGTATGCTGAGCCACCGTAAAAACAAAAACAAAATAAAAACTGGTATACTAATTGTTCTCGAACAATTTGAGGTCTGTCCACCTTATTATTTTTATGTTTAAACCATTTGTGTTTCAATAAGATTGTTGAAATGCTTTCTTTGCAATACTTCATGTAAAGATAATGTCAAAAGTTTTACTATGATTATTTTAGATTGATCTTGTTCATTGGCTTTTATGTCACTTTGATTGGCAAGGTCAACTCGTATGGTTTAAATGTTGTAAGTGTTTTTAACAAAATTCAGAAAATTTTAAGGGCAATAACTGCTTTAGGGAGACAACAGATCCTGATGGTACGAATAGAGCAAAAGATCCTTAGAGTCAACTAAAGAAATTGGTAAAAGTTTCAAATCTCTATCTCGTACGGTTTAAGAGAATAAGCGATAACAAGCATTTTGTACAATACGGGCAATAACTCTTTATCTATTTCACGATAGGGGCTGAAGGGCTTTATTTTGAAATGTCATAAGAAGTCCTACTGTATCCATGAACAAGTTTTTCTATATCACCCTAAACAAAAGAAATATGAAGACTTATTAATACGCAAATTTTTGAATGACTTTGACCTTTGACCTTTATGTTATTTGAATTGACCAAATAAGACGCTTCAATCCCAAGTGGTCCGATGTCTCTACAACGTATAGTAAAATAAGATGTAAGTGTTTTTCAAGAACGTAAACAACTTTCAGGGGCAATAACTGCTTGAAGGGGACATCGGATCCTTTTGGTATGAATAAATTGAAAGAGCCTCTTAGTATACTTAAGACATTGGGGAACGTTTCAAATCTCTTATGGTTAAAGAATAGTAGCCATAACAAGCTGTTCATACACAGGGGAAATGCTTGTGTAGGTTATGGGAGTAATTAAGCAAAGGGTCATTTGGTACCATAACTTTTAATATAAAGAAGCACTTGTTTCAATATCTCAAATATTAAAAAGCTGTCCCTAGAAAAAAAGAGAAAACAAAAATAATAGCTAGAAGACTAACTGTTCTCGAACAATTAGAAGTCTTTCCACTTTATTATGTTTTATGTATAGAAAATTTCTATTTCAATAGAATTGATAAAAAGATTTCCCTGCGTTTCTTCATGAAAAAAATAATGTCAAATGAATCGGTATGAATTATTTTGAATTGACCTTGATCTTTGATCTTTATTTAATTTGGCAAGGCCAGCTTTTTATAATGAAGTGGTCCGATGGGTCTACGATATACGGTTCAAAAGTTGTAAGGGGGTTTAAAAAAAATGAGAAACTTTAAGTGGTAATAACTATTTTAAGGAGACATCGGATCCTCTTGGTATGAATTGATTGAAAGATCCTTAAAATCAACTAAAGACATTGGTAAAAGTTTCAAATTTCTACTTTGTACAGTTCAAGAGGAGTAGCATTAACAAGCATTTTATACAGTTGGTTCAATAACTCTATAACTTTTTTTACGATATGGGCTGAAGGGATATATTTTGAAATTTCATAAGAATCCCTACTACATCCATGGAAAAGTTTTTCTATATCCCCCTTAAAAAAAATAAACGAAAACTCATTAAAACACAAATCTTTTAATAACCTTGACCTTTGACATTTATGTCATTTTGATTGAACAAGATAGACGCTTCTATCCCAGTTGGTCCGATGTCTCTATGATGAATGGTTCAAAAGTTGTTAGCATTTTCATTAAATGGAAGACACTTTTAGGGGCAATTACTGCTAGAAATGACACCCGGGCCCTTTCGGTATCAATAAATTGAAGAAGCCTCTATGCGTACTGAAGACATTTGTAAAAGTTCCCAGTCTCTATCTCTAATGGTTTTAGAGAAGTAGCGATAACAAGCATTTCGTACAATAGGGGCAATAACTCTGTAAATATTGCAAGGTAGGAGCTAAGGCGCTATATTTTGAAATCTTTTAAGATGTCCTACTTATCCATGAAAAAGTTTTTCTGCACTGTCTTAAACAAAAGAGATATAAAAATTTCCAAACGACCTTGACATTTGACCTTTCTGTAATTTTGATTGGCCAAGGTAGACGCTTCGATCCCAAGTGTTCCGATGTCTCTACAACGTATAGTAAATAAAGTTGTAAGTGTTTTTCAAGAACCTAAGAAACTTTCAGGGGCAACAACTGCTAGAAGGGGACATCGGATCCTTTCGGTATGAATAGATTGAAGAAGCCTCTAAGTGAACTAAGGACATTGGTAAACGTTTCAAATCTCTATCTCATATGGTATCAGAGGAGTAGCGATAACAAGCATTTCATACACAAAGGGCAATAATTCTGTAAGTTCTGGGGGTTATCAGGCACATGATCATTTCGCTTGACGTTTAATTGTCAATTGCATAAAGAAAAATGTTTTTCAATATGTCTAATAATAAAAAAGCTGCCCCGAGAGAAAAGGAGAAGAAGAAAATAATAAAAAAAAAACCATGAATAAAAAAAAGTATTTCACCTGAAAAGTGGAAAGACCTTATAATGAAAAACATAAGAAATACAAAAGGTTTTTCACCTGAAAGGTGGAAATACCTTAAAACATAAGAAATACAAAAGGTCGTTCACTTGAAGGGTGGACAGACCTAATAAAAAAAACATACGAAATAAAAAAGGTTTTTCACCCGAAAGGTGGAAAAACCAAAAAAAAAAAAAAAACCCAGTTACACAGTAAGCTCTTTTAAAGATTAATACAACTATATATTTCTTATGGCGCTTAGTAGAAATCTTAAAATGCAAAGTTAATAACAAGTAAACACGTCATAATATTTTTTATTTAGTTGAAATTCTATCAAATCCTATTAGTTTATCCACAACAGGTTAGGAAGAAAAATGGCATTTAATCTAAGAGATATATGGTCTGAACATATGTGTATCTAGTCATTAATATAATATCTTTATTCTTAATCACAAAAGTAAAGTGACATGATATACATTGAATAATTCTATGATCATATGAAATGGAAACAAACCTTTTCTCCAGCAATGCTGATTAGTTTAATATGTCTGTCTGAATTATTTATGTCCACTGTTTTCATCCCAAACTCAAGAACTTCGTAATCTATATATGCATTTCCGACAAGTCTTGAAACTCCTTTGTCATTTTCCAGATAAAAAATCCAGGATTCTATGCAATTATACATAAAATTTATATTATTTTACTTAAGTATATTAAAGTTGAGATTACATATGCGTTTACTCTTCAAACATAAAAAAAAACAATAAGTATCTTGTAACAACGCTTAGTTAATTCGTTGTTACTCATTGTTTTCTTTTCTAATACTTTTGTACATCTAACACAGTCGCTAATATTCACAGAAAACATCAGTACACTGTAATAATCTTTACTCCGTAATGGGTGAGAGCGAAAACTACAAATTTGTATGTCATGCGTTGAAATCATGATAAGGATTTAATAATTTTTACATTTCATAACATTTTTAAAACTAATTTGTTATATATGAATATAATTTGAAAATTCAAACCCGTGAGTGTCTTTTAATTTTAATATACTTTTATGTTCATAAACGTAGCTAGCGGGTTTTCTGACGTCACAATAGGATTCGACGTAAAGAGTGGACCGTCATAGCAAACTCATACATCTTTTTTTAAAATTACAAGATCTATAGAAACATAAGGAAATATTTGAAAAAGCTTAAATATTGTTTATAAAAACATTTTTAATTATCAAGTGCTAAAAATTTAAAGACGTGACATACATTGTCAAATTTTGTTCTATAAGGTATGAGTGTGCGTTGGAACTTTTCCATTTAAAATCATGTTTAGACAAGTAAATAAATTGAACCGTATGCATTCACAAATCTCAAATAAATTAAAAATAAAACTATGAAACCTATGGATCACGTGGACAAATTTTCAGGGTAGGTTTTCTCACAAGCAGTAAACTCATCAGCTTCCTTAATATCGACATGTGTCCCATACCTACTTAAATATGCATTCAATATGTTTGCTTTTTTTTCCTTTGATCTACTTGTGAGATAATTGATGTCCATATCAATGTGGATAAAGGTACATTATAATAAAAATACGTTCAATGTTTTAGAATTTTCAAATTTTACAGTATTTGACAAAAAAGTCAGTTTTACATTTTTTTTTGAAAGGTAATATTTTTAAAAGCCCCAACGGGATTCGAATTCATGACTCACGACTTACAGATTCGTAGTTTACGCTCTTACCCATTGCGTTACGCTGATGGGTAACAACTTTGGTAAAGAAAAAAAGAAATATTAAAAATTATACTTGATGTTACTGTTTATTTCAATAGGAAGTACGTCACAATCATACCACTTTAGTATTGTTTACAATACTAAGCAACATCAAACTATTTTTCATACCGTTGTTGCAAAATATTAGCTTGCTGTTTATTTCTAATTTCAAATTTATCGTTGGATTTCCAATCAAACAGTACGAACCTTAAATTCCTATTTGTGTGTTTATGTACGTTTATGATTCCAACTCAAATTTATTATACAATTGTTAATGCAATACATGTGTCATTCTTTTAATAATAGTATACCTCCCCCACTCTTTGCTGCCTCGATCAGTGCTGTCTGAAAAAGAGTCTTTGGCCAGGGTCTGGGTACGAAATTGTCGGAGTCCCCAATCACAGAAAACACCATGGTGGGGGTTGATTGGTCACCCTTGTAAAGCATTTTCTTAATATCTCTCCACAATGTACCCATATTGACTGCATCCTAAAATAAATCATTATTCCATTCAAATTGCATCTATTTCTTACTGCTCTCCATGATGCTTAACACAAAACAAGTTCAAGCAAACAATTTCTAACAAGATCACTTTTTTCCACCGGCGCAGTCAAAAATTGCATGTTTTTAAAGACAAATACGTAGAACTATAAAAAATAAATATTGTAAAAAGGCATTGTTCTGTTCTTGTATGCGTGATTTGTATACAGAACAACATGTAAAACCTCATATGTATTGCTTTTTTATATTTTGACAACAGTATTGGTCAATTTTATGCAGAAACAAGCCAGTTCAAGAAATTATTACATTTTAGTCCTCAAATGTACAAGATGGCGGACATCCCCCTTAACGCACGACGACAGACGGAAACGAATAGCAAAAGATCCCCTGAGTTACCCAGGTGACTTAAAACGTTAGTAAACTAAGTTAAATGATTACACGTTATTACCACTACTTAAACGTGTTTAAAGATAGTATTCATTACCTTTTATTTAGAGGAACAATTTACTAAATAATATGTAAAAGGTTTTATCTTAAATTTTTTTACCAGACCTAATGACTTTAAAAAGTACTGAAAAAGACCAAAAAAATGTTACCTGTAATATTGACGTTTATGTTGATGGAGTTTCAGCCATTTATATCGTTTATATCTAATATCAAATTCAAACATATTTTTAATTGTTTTTCATCTTGATATAAAAGAGTAAACGATAATAAATAAGTAAACAGTAACTAATATTACTTATTAAATGTCCTATTTGAGATAACGTAATGAGATAAAAAAAAAAGAAGTAAAAAACAGAATGAATGCAGAACACAACTATTTTGTATAAGGGACGGCACACACTAATTGGATTTTAAAAATGAACGCACAGTAATTTGAGCTTTTTCAGTTTTAATCACTAAAATCGATTGATTTTTTAAAATTCAATTACACATCTCGATATACTTTGACGATAATTTTAATTTTGATAAAAGACGTCGATAACAATCAAACATGTTTTTGTATTTTAAATTTTTACACATCCCTATGGATTGTTTCTCATCCAATAGAAACACGTTAATTCAAAATGTGTATCCTTTTTTCACTTTTGAACGATTCGGAAATCAATCTCAGAAATATCTGATGTAACGAAGGTCTTATATTTGCTATTTTCAAGCAAAAAGCATTTTAAAAAACCCACAATAATTATCTAATTCTGGAGTTCAAGATTATCCTATTGATTCTGACACCTGCTATTGCTGATTTTTTCTTTCTAGACACAAACATATATATCGTTCTTTCCATTGTATAAGAACGACACATTACATAATACCATGCGTTAAATTTAATTTAAAAAACCCTCCGACTTTGTCAATTTTTTAACGTTCCCGTGAACATATAAAAAAACAAGTACACACACGCTGCGGCAAGGCTATTGTTTAAAATATGATCGTCTTTTGTTCACTATATCGATTTTCACTTTTGCTGTGAATTAAGCCAAAATTTTCAATAGATAACTCGTTTTCTAAAAACTATGGCAACTATAAAAACAGGGCCCAATGCTTTTGTATAAATGATATCCAAAAAGGTCTGCTTCGGCCATTTTAATAAAAAAAAAAAGAATCCAAAAATAGTGCTCCTATTGAACAAACAAAAAAAAAATCAAACAGAAAATCGCTTGAACCTTCTTGCGTGTGATAATAAAAATGTTATTGTTTGCTATTAGTACTTATATATATTCATGCTAAGTTAAATCTATCGACACAGCTAACGTATGAAAACGTTTTAATACAATGAAATATTTGAGGTAAAAACATTTTCTTAGATGGAAAATATATAGTTTACTTGAGAAAAAACCATATTCAGTTGGCTAAAATGGTTTAAAGTTTCGTCATAGTGCACAATGATTTATCCTATTCATGTTTGTATGGCGTGCGTTATCATGCAAACTTTATTTACATACATGTATTACATGTATTTAAATAATTAAAAAATCGTCTCTGAGCATAATTCAAAATGTACTACCATTTAAATGTAGGTATACTGCATAATTTTATCTGAAAATCGATTCAGGTAGAAAATAGAAACTCGAGTAGCGACGCACCGTAACGACATTCACACCTATAAATGTCCATCCCGCTCCTCTCTGAGATTTAAAACCCGTTAAGAGAAAGACTTTAAAAAACCAACCTTGAATTTTCCAGATCAAACTAGCACCAGGTTTTATACTGTAACAATGTACTTTGACATAATTGTTTTGGTTCATTAGAAACTTAAAAAAATTCTGATAATTAAACCCATTAAACTGCATTTAAGGGGGTTGGATCCTGCGATCAAAAGTATCTTTTTTTTAAATCTACACACAAAGCTTAATGAAAACCTAAAACAAAAATTTGGGGTCTATATGTTTCTTTTAACGCTTCGGTGCATTTGATATGACCTTTCTGCAGTGAAAGTGCAGCTTACAAATCAATAGTTTTTTTTCCTATTTTTTATCGGAATGAATCATGGCATCAAATACAAACTTTTTCTATTTAAAAATGAATTAAAATAACTATACAGAATTCATCACCTAGTTTATATTTTGACCTCTTTGCTCTAATAAAACACTGTTTTCAGACATTAAATATTTAACATGCAATAAAAATTTTTCAAAATTTTGCTCAAATTTTAAACGAAATGTCAAAAAAAATCTTAGACCTAGACCAATGATAAAAAAAAATGTTTCGGACTCAATTGCCATCCCTTTTCGGATCTGGTACTTTAACGGTTAAACATGAAAATCTAGCAATTATAATATCCTTTAAGCAGGAAATATAAAGTGCATTTCCAATTTCAAAACGTAGGAAAGCATTGAGTAACGAACTTCAATGTAGTCCGAGTTCTTTAGCAAAAATACAGAAATTAATAAAAACGTCAAAAAAGGTGCCAAAATATTTGGTTTATTTTTCATTAAAATGTGTTTTTCTAAAAAAAAAAAAAAAAGAAAAATTGATGAAATAATCTAAAGTAAATAGGTGTTTTGTTAAAAAAAAAAAACGATTTAACATGGTATATACGCCACATATCTCTTTTAGAGAATGAAACTAAAAATTATATTTCTTAATTTTTTTAAACAAATTGATTTGTATTTATACATATGCTTCGTTTATTGTGGTTTTTTATCCTTGCCCTTTTCGGGTGATGGATTGTTGTTTGTTAATAAAAGTGTTTTATATGAAAGACAATATCAATCCAATTCGACGGGTGAACTATGCAATATTCATCCGCTTGAAATTGTTTTCGCATTTGCAAACCTCGTGTCGTTTTTACCCTAACAAACTACTGCTTTGAATATTCTCTGAAATCAATCTTAGAAATACATGATGTAACGACGGTCTGATTTTTGTTACTTTCAAGTAAAAAAGCTTTAAAAAAACAAAGAACAAAAAACCACATACAATAATTATCCAGTTCTAGAGTTAAACATTACCTTATTCATCCTGACTCATGCTAACAATGAACATTTTTTCAAGAGCCAAACATGAATATCTCTCATTTCAATGTAAAAGAACGATACATACCCTAACACCATGTGCACAATTTTAATTAAAAACAAATTAAACGTTCCCGTGAACATATAGAAATCTGTACCCACACTGCGACAAAGCTTTTGTTTTAAATCTAATCGTCGATGTCGCCGATTTAAATGTCTTATATATATCACTATTTCGATTTTTATCTGTTTTGTAAATGATGTTCAAATTTTCGATAATAGTCTTGACTTTTAAAATCAAATAATTTTTGGGGGAGCTAACCATGTCTTATTTCCCTAGGGCACATCGCAAACAGAGCTTAACAGCTTTAAATATAGAATTACATTCATCCTTGAGACTTTTAGAGCAGACATCAAAATATAGTGTTCCTGTACAACAACTAAAAAAATCAAGCAGACATAGATTTAATTAAAAAAAGGACCTCGAGTAGCTACGCACCACAACGACAATCACACCTGTAACAGTCCGTCCCCGCTCCTACCTGAGATTTAATACCCGTAACGAAAAAGACTTTAAATAGCCAACATTAAATTTTCCAGATCATACACCTGGTTTTATGCTGTGAAAGTATTCTTTTGACAGCATTTATTTGGTTCATTCGCTACGTCAAGAAGTATTGATTATCAAACCCATTAAACTGCGTTTAAGGCGATTAGTTCCTGTGATCAAACGTTTTATTTTTTTTTCTAAAGTATTTATTTTTTAATCTACACACACAGCTTAAATAAAATTTTAAAACAAAAACTTGGGATCTATATGTTTTTAGCGCTTCTGTGCATTTGAATTGACCTTAAGCAGTAAAAGTGCAACTTGCACTTTAAAAAGTTTTTCTTATTTTTTATCGGAATGAACCATGGCTTTAAATAGAAACTTATTTTATTAAAAAAGATATATAATAGTTATAAAGAAAAAAGAAACCATTTCCAATTTTATTATTTAGTTTATATTGTGACCATTTTGCGCTAATAAAATGTTATTTTCAAACATTAAAGATGCAATAAAATTATTTAAAAGTCTCAAATAGTTACTCAAATTATAACTGACTTGTCAAAATAAAATTTTAGATTCACTATAGATTCACTGAACGTGCAGTATTTAAAAAGCATGTTGAAACCATGTCGGACTTTGACTTTGGTATCTGTATTAAGTTTGGAGATCCTGGCCCAAGACCATAAAATATCAAAATTTCATTAATTTGCAAAATATTCATTAATCATAAATTGTCTCTTTAAATGTATAGGTAGCAACAAAATCGAAATAGAAAATCTTAAATGACTATTTCAAATATGTTGGTATGTTGTAAAAAAGGCCTTTATACTGTGTAAAACTTCTGATTTAAATCTAAGACAGTTCAATGAACATGGAGTCAGGATTGTGAAACCGTATAGAATCTACAGACAATACGCTAAACAATTGAGCTGTCTGATGAGATTTACACTTCATAAAAGCATTATGTACGGGTCTCTGGTTTTAACACCAACGAGCCGTGTTCTCTGTAAATTGAAACAGAAGAAACACTTGACCTTCATTTAAATGTCCTAGACTAAGCTAACCAGACAACTAAGGTTTTGATCCCCACCCCATTCCTTCATAAAAATGCGAAGAAAACAGAAGCAACCACAGACGAACAAATTCTGATGTTTTTATAATAAGATACATGTACTAGTAATTTCTGGAAATCTCGGATTCTTTGTATATCATATCCAAATTTTAAATGGCGTATTCATATTTTACTTTTTTATCCACACTCTAGGTTTCCGTAAAACTAAACAAAAAAAAAATACGTTGCATTTGTGGATATTTTGTATAGTAAACAACTTGTTTTTTAGGGCGTCGAGCTAGTGCTCAACAATCTTCTAGTGATCGTCCAGTTAGCAATCTTCTAGATTTTTATTCTGCACCGCCATCTAAATGCACATTAGAAATAAGTTCCTTAAAGTATTAAACGATTTTCCCCATTTATTCAACTTAATTCAAATTTAAATTTAGTTTTTATCGGGCACGGTCTCCAAAATAAATGTAAGCGATAAACTTGTCTTGTGATTTTGTTGCAGTAAGTAAACATGATATTGCAGCTGGTTTGGTTGAGCATTACTTATAGATAAGGCAGATCGACGCACGTGTTGTGGGTTTGTTTGTAGACAAACATACCATAGGTAATCTTGTTTCAAACGGGAAATGAAATAAATAAAAGTATGTTTTATTATATTTAGGGAAATACTTTTAATTAGTTGTATCCTCGTATTCAAATTATTTTTGATAGCTAGACGATTGTCAAGATTTTATATTTTAATAAAAAAGCGACCGATAGTAGCTATATATAAGCTACATGTATGAACCTGTGAAAATTGCTCAAAAATTGTTTATAGCAGAAAGAATTTTTTTGGCACTTTTCCACTTTCACACGAAATTTCTTCGATTTTTGTAACCGTGATGAGTTACTGTATTACAAATGCATCACTACCTATTTTACAAAGAAATATCCTGAGTATACAATCAAATGGTGATGTTAAAATTGCCAAAAAAATATTTTTATTTGGGTTTTTTTAAGCAACAGTTGCACAATTTAAAATTGCGCAAAACATAATTCATTTACTTTTTTATTCTGATATTATTTGATATAACGACTATTCGTTCAGAAATTCAATAGTGTCTTAATTGAGGAAAATGTCAACTCGACGCCTTTGTGACCGTTTCGGCCTTTGCTTAAATTTCATTAATCAAAACTCTAAATTTCATTAGTTATGATTTATTATATTTTTAAGTTTAAGTATATTATATGAGAAACAAAATAACAACAAAACTAATTAAAAAATTACCCAGTTCATTCTGACTCCTGTTGTTGAGAAAGATTCAGGACTTAACATAACCTCTCCCCAGTATTAGGCATAACTATCTTGTATTACATTGTCATTACGGTACATATCTGCTCAATAAAGAATTCCTCCCACGTTTTTTCATAAACAAAATCGACAACACGTAAATACTTTTGTGCACACGCTGTAGCTTTTTAATTACAGACCTTTGTGTACAGAAACTGGTAGCCGATATCGACGATTTAAATATCTTTTATTTTCTATATTGACTCTGGGTTTTTTTTATATGCAGCCCATGCAATTTATATTTACTCGTTTTCGAAAACCAAACCCCTTTGAGTCAATCGTTTGCTAGAACAAAGAGTTCTGCGTTCCTAAAGCTGTTATGAATTCTAAAAACAAATTTGTTTGCAATATTAGTTTCGATCCTCAACTGTTACTTGGGGTTATTATACCTCTATAAATAGTTTCTACGTACAATTACAACGAATAAACACGTTATTCTATCCGTGAGATAGATTCCGTGCTATCTGCCCATGGTGAATTATCATCGAAACTATTCACCAGCGCCATTCGATTTCCCTCGTTTTTAAACTCGGATCACTTCTGGTATAATCTGAGTGGCTACGTTAAATTCAAAGTCTGATAACTGTAATTGTTTACCATCAAGCAAATCTGCATTGCCGAAATTTTTAAAAGTTTTCTTTGGTATTATTAAAAAAACTATTTACTGACTTTTTTGACGATAGCAAGTTTATTGGCCCGGGGGATAATAAACTTGCTATCGTCACCATAGCCAGTTAATAGCTATATAATCTATACCGGTCAAGAAAAAAAGTACGGTCGGTTGCTATTAGATCAAGCATTCAGATTGTACGGACTTCTAAATGTATGGACTACACACTGTAGTAATATGTTTGAAAAAGTAAAAGCTACAATTAATTATACAAAAATAAAAAGTATATTCTTTGAAGGACTTCCAATGTATCTGCACATTTTCTTGCACAAACAGCGCTGTCTTAATTCGCGTGAACATCGAACACTTGTGTTGTTTATACAGAGTGCATGCACATCATTTTGTAGACCCCGGCCTCACATTCTTTAAAGAAACGATAAAAAATCTAAAACAAATAAAGTATAACGAGTCTTTTTGTCAGTTTCTGAAGTCCAAGCTGTCATTGCACGATCTACTACAGTGTGTGTTTTGCGCATGTGCGATAATATAACAATGCGGCACAGGGAAACATTCTACAATGATCAAGAATTTACGAAATATGATCCTGGATTTAAGTACGACGGACCAATTCCATTTGCGCAGATATGTCGCGCACCTAAGAGGAATGATTGTTACGAATATCGAATTCTCAATATTACGCTTATGATGCAACATATAGCTGTTCAACGTCATCAATACACTCTTTATGTAGTGCAAGTAGTGGCTGACTTTGCCATAATTTAACATGCTAGAATACGCTTTTTTTAACATGCACAGATTTCTTTAGTGGATATCAAATATTGAGTTTTATATTAGCTCAAGTTAATTATAACAACCTACAAAGGTTAGTTAACAGAGTTTGAGCCAGTGAACAAATCATTTACATTTCGATCTGCTTCAAAACTCGTATTGAAAATAGAGTAAAACCGCCCCTGTACTTAAGTTTTGAAGTATTTTATCATACACAAATGTTAAGCACACTCTGATATGTGTTTTGTTTCATAAATCAACTTCGATATAGTGTACATAAACCTTTTCTTAGAGTTTGCGCAGTACTTCTCATGAAAAATTGAAGAAAAATAACGACACCCCGCACTTTGGCATGTGCCTCCGTAAAAAACAAAGTCGATGAGATGGTCATTTTAAAAATAATATTAATTCAAAATCATCATATAAGTGTCATGTTTCAATTTGGATTGAAAATTTATTGCAGAATTTTTTTAAGATTATTTTTTTCTCACACAAGATGGCTTTTCCCCATTATGTTCAATTGAAAAAGAAAAGTAATACAAACATTTTTTGAAATGGTCCCTACTAAATATCAAATTCGATTTTAATGACATTTTTTGATAGATTTTAATATATCTTTAGTAACTCTAACTCATATAAAATTCTCATGAAAATCACTATTGTAGAAGTGAATTGGGTCCGTCGTCCTTAAATCTGGTTTTTTTGTGCTTTCACCTCTTGCCGATGCCGTGGTTTTTTTCATAACGCGTCTACAATTCTTTCGATTCAATGCAACTTGTTCTGATGAATAAAATACATGTACCTAAAAGCAGTCAAGCATGAATAATGTTGGCGGCCTTATATAAAGATGGGGGGCGATGAATCAGTGAGCGCAACATTACAAATCGAAAACTGATATGGCTGGAGTGGAAGATTAAAGGAAATAATGCGTATTTAAGATTTCATGTCAGCTTTTTTGAAGTTTGTTGATTTTTGGTCGATCTGGTCTTTCATTTTAAAATTTGTAAAATTTTAAAAAAACCAATAAAATTTGCAAAATTCATTTAAAAGAGTTTTTAAACATTTTTCAGCATTTTCCAGACAAAGAGTAGCCTTTCTTATTCCGAAAAAAACTGCCATTTTTGGGGGGCTCCCTTTTTTATCATAAATTAAATAATATTAACATCAATAAAATTGTTATCATTGTTAAAATAATAATCGTGAACTTTATATCTTTGCCAAGTGCATTATCCACCAGATTACTCATCACACCATTAAGTCAATGACGATATCAACCACTCTGTGTCTGGACACCGGACATCATACCAGGACAGACATATTACAGAACTTTGACATCAAGTCCACGACTCCTTTATAAAGTTTACACATTTTAAATTAAATCTAAGACAGCTTAATAAACCCGGGGTTAGGACTCCTAACCATATATACAATCTACAGGGAATAAGCTACACAACTGACTGAGCTGTCCGATAAAATTTACACTTCATAAAAGCATTACGTCCGGGTCTCTTGTTTTAACGCAGACAAGCTGTGTTTCTCTGTAAATTAAAACAGAAGGAAACACGTAACCCTCGCTGAAATTTCCTTGATTAAGCTTACTTTAGACACATGAGGTATTGACCACCACCCCATCCCTCTAAAAATTTGTAGAAAAAAAAAATCACCGACACATGATTTCTGTGGGGGGGGGGGGGTTTATGCTGAGATAATTCCTGTGAACTTTCGGATTATTTGTCTACCTAATCCATATTTCAAATGTCGTATTCATTTTTTACATTATTTATCTATACTTTATGTGTTCGTGAAACTAAAAAAAGTCGTTGCATTTGTAGACAATTACATAGTAAAATCGTGGGTTTTTTTTGTTTGTTTGTTTGAGTTAAATTCAAGTAATAACCGACCCTATTTTTGAGCATATATCTTTACACTTTTCATGTCTACTGTCAGATGGATAAACCGATAGACTGACGGTTTGTTTGAAGGCATTTGATAAACGAGGAAGTATACTGTAATAAACGATGGTTAAGTAATTTAAGACGGTCAGGTTTTGAACTTTAGATGACTTTTTATGGTGGATTTAACTTAGAGTTCCCTTTACAATTTTCATGGACTATTTGTTGTTGTTCATTGCTCGGTCCCAGCATACTTTTGAATATGCAATATAATTAAATTCCACGTGCGACATAAGTTCCATCAGTCTATTCGTAAGTTACATATATCTTATTCAGATGTTGATGGAACTGTTATCAAACTCTTAATCTAAATATTTTACAAACCTGCAATATATATTATAAAGTATAAAAATGCCTAAATATTTTTTTTTCTTAAATACAGGTGCATTATACTAAACCTTCCAAGACCAATTAGTAAAATTGTGTACTAGACCAATATTAGGCAATTATATATAACCCTTAAGAATATGGTATCTTTTGTTAATCGGATAGTACCTACAATTCTACAGTTTAAAAAATGCTCGATATTGTGCGTGAGGAACTTTAAAAATCTCTCATTAAACTAATTTTTGGTTATTTAACAACACTGTGCTTAAAAATAAGTATGATTTCGACATTTTTATCTACATCGTTGATTTTTTATCTGGAAGACAGAACAAAAAAAAACCAACTAATCACGCCCATATTTATATAATTGTCGATGGCCTGTATTCGGCAGCATCAACAGCGCATGCGTTTTTGTTCATGCGATGGAAAGTGGAATATGGCAGACGATTGTATACCTGGTCGCAAACGAACGCCAACCGATTCAGCCGTGAAGAACAATCAGAAAAGAATTCAGACAAATTACAACAAAACTAGAATAAACATCGTTCGGAAGCGAGTTTGACCGTTGGATAGCGTTGAAAAGTAAATTAGACCTGCATAGTCACGAAAAAGAGGCTAAAGTCTTGCTTGACAGGTTGGTTAGTTTAACGATTAGCGTTTTATTCATATTATTAGAAAATGTAAGGAGACTACTATTTCATTAGAAGCACACTGGATTCATGTTTTGTAAAAATAATGAACATGATTGGTTAAGATAACTGTATTACATTTTGAACTGTAAAGACTATGATATTCTCTACATACTATGGCAGATGCTTTGCTTATGAGTAACAGTCAATTTTCTTATCATTCTTTTTTTCCTTACACTTTGTGTGCAGAAGATTTCTCAGAGATGGCTCGTTCGATTTCCTTTTTTTTTTTTTTTAGGGCCGATGTGTTGTTATTTGTAGTTTATACCGCCGGTTGACATTTTTGATATTCACTTCCGGTCTTAAGTTTTCGTCGTTAAACAATTTTTTAAAGTTTTTCTGGTGCACCTCAGTCAAGAGAACGTTCGCGTCACTTGCGGTTGTCACAGGAAGGAAATTCAAAAATTGGAGGTTTTTTCGTGTTTCTTAGTTTCATTATTTTTCTGTAATATTTTTAAATTTAATTTTATAAGTTTTATTTATTCAGAATAGAATTTATTCTAAAACCAATTAACGCGCATTCTCGAATTATTGGGCATCAAAGTCCTGAAGCAAGAGTCAGAGTACCTCATTCATTATGGTCGATATGTGGACATATGCCCAGGCGACCTGGGTTCAAGCCCCATGTGACGAAAAAAGTATTCTTCTCGTTTTGTACTTAGATTTACAATTTTATCTTAAGAATAATGGGTTCCATCTAATCTAAACATAAATTGGACGGAAGACCCACTCGTTGCTCGCAACGAGAACAGTCTAGTTTATTTTTTTTTCTTCAAGATTTTTGATAATGTTATCTTTTAAAATTTCATACATCTTTTTGGTTGTATATGTACATGCATTAACTGCACTAAGCAAGTGTGGATTATGTCAGTTAGCACCGACTCTGTTTGCTCTTTGATGTTGGTCCATGCACATTTATCTCTTATCTTACTTAATACATGTACATTAAGTCACTTAAATTTTAGTATGTTGATATCTTTACCAGGGTATGACTTTCATCAATTTATTATTGAATATCAACATTTATATGTAACATTGTTGAAATTTTGTTCTAAGTAAAAGGATGTATTTTAGCACCGTGTCTTGTTCCTCCTAGCTCTTTGTCTTTGTACATGCTTGTATATGCATTTGTCTGTTGGTTTTTAACTTCTTTGATTACCATTATATTGAAAAAAATAAAGATGTGTCTGAACAATTTTGTTAACGTTTGAGTACAATTTTGTGTATAATAACATACTGCATGTATTTTGTTTATATACCTAATTTTAAAAATACATTCAATTTTATTCTATTGGTGGTATTCTGATGGTGAAGAAAGATGTTGAGGCCTAAGAAGTGGGGGAAGGGACTTTAAACCATACGCAATACCATATATATATATATATATATATATATATCCAAAACTATTTTCACAGTGTCCGGTAATGAATATGAAAAAAGAAAAAAAAGCAACACTAATTGTAAAACGTTATTTTGTTTATATACCTAATTTTCGAAAATTCGAGTATTGTGAATAATAGTTTTGTGTTTTGGATATATACTTACCAGTGACCGAGATGGCGACACGAAAAGGAAAAGAAAACCAAAATGAGAAGGAAACAAATGACTATTTATGTGAAATTTTGAAAAGGATAAATTTCATTGAGGAAAAGATGGAGGAATCAAATGTACTGATGAAGGAATTAATCAAGGTATGTGACAAAAGCTCTAGTCCTTTTGCAAGTGATGAAACGCATGTAAAATCTGTTGTGACGTCTAGCCTAGACGAGGAACAAATATTATATCAATCTCCAACTGAAATCATTCAACGAGAAGTTAATGAGTTATCCTTGCAAAAAGAAGCTACAAAAATCAAACAGAAAATGAGAGTAGAATGGTGTAAAAGGTTAAACTCAAGAAAACAATTTTATTGGAAACAACTTAACAATTCCAATGATGCTGAACAGTATGGAAAATGGCTAAATCAGGAAAATGCAACTCTTCCTCGGAAATATAGAATAACAAGCATTCGCGGAGAACCTGAGGAGCAAAGAAAAATTCGAGTCAATGTTGCTGTAGAGAGAGTTAAAGGGGAAATAGAATTACTACGTATGAGGTCAGGTATTTCTAAACAAAAGGTCGCAAACATTGACGAGCAAATGATAGCAGATTTAAAGACAAAAGCAACGGGCAGAGTGTTAGAAATTCTTCTGAGTATGTGGAAATTAGACTGTGAGAAAGAAGAAAAGAAATCAATATACCGATGGCGGTACAAAGAAATTTGGCTATTAGATTACGTAAGAAAATATGGTAATATTTGCAAAAAAAGAAAACGCGCCAAAACAAGTCAAGAGAAATGAAAACACAAATAAACCAAAACCAGCATATCAATCAAAACCAAGCAAACAAAGCTATGCTGAAATCACTTCTAAATCTCAAAATGTATCTGAGGTGTTAGAGAATAATGCGCAAAGTAACATGTATTCACCACAAATTGCCGATCTTAATCAGCGGAGGAATACAAAAAATAACCAACACCATGGGCGAAAATCTCCGTTTGAAAGGAATTCGAATGCCAACAGAAACACATTTTATCAACCACTGGCAAGCAAATCAGTAGAAAAAAGACCATTTCCTCAAAACAGATATACTGGACAAAACAGTGGGAATTCTTATCATTCATCCGGGAATTTATTCAGGAGGAATGGAACGACCTACATCGGCAGAAATGCGAAACATTATTTTTTAGGAGGAGGCAAACCAAGCCAAGGCCAAAGGTATCCGAACAACCGATATCTACAAGGACAGAGGACAGGGCGGAAATGGTAGACCCCAAAGTTATTAACCTGTCAAGTAGATCATTGAACGAGGCTGAAATAAACTTACTTTCTAAAGGATTAAAATTTACACCTACGCCAAATGAAAGTAATCCTCCGGATTTAACAACAGACATTAAGGAATACACTAGAAAATTAAGACTAGCCGAATATTTCCATAGTGACGATGACGGAGAAAATACAACTGAAACAGATCTTGTCAAAAACAAATCTAACTTTAATCCTAAAAAAGGAAGAAATGCTCTCCTAGATACAGTTTGTGATACTCTTGAAAGTATGCCTACTGAAGATAACCCCTCTAAAAATAAAAGACAACATAATTTATTAAAATCAGAAGAAAATGCTATCAAATCGTTGCTCAATGACAGTTCTATCGTAATCAAAGAGGCGGACAAAGGAGGAGCAGTAGTAGTTATGGACGCAGAATACTACAAAGGTAAAATACTGGAGATGCTTAACAACAACGAGTTTTATTGCGAAATTTCCGAATGCAATGATAAAAAAAACAATTCAAAAAGTGAAACGATTAGACCACCAGGCTTCCTCCAATATAACAACCAAAGAAGTGGATTTTTTAACGGATTTTGATTTCCGGGAAAGTGTCTTTTATGGACTTCCTAAGATACATAAGTCAAAAACAATGACGAATGCCATCAAAATGCAAAATAATGCGTATATTACTTGTATCAAACCGGAAGATTTAACATTTAGACCAATTGTGGGAGGACCTAACGCTCCAACACAACGACTGAGTCATCTTATGGATATATTACTAAAGCCTTTATGCTCAGAAGTAAAAAGTTTTGTTCGAGATGATCTAGATTTCCTGAGATTTTTACTTGATAAAGTTAACCATGATGCAAAGTTAGTCACAAACATAACCACCGATCTCGCTACAATGCTCTAAAATACTGGATAAATAAATATCCACAAAATATCAACAGCCGTTTCAGCAAAGAGTTTATCCTAGAGGCAAGCAGTTTAGTGCTTAAAAATAACACATTTTCTTTCAACGGCAAACATTATTTGCAACTTAAAGGAACGGCTATGGGGACTAAAATGGCCCCTACTTATGCCACCCTCACATTAGGTTACTTAGAAGAGAAGATGTATGAAAAAACTAGACAGCATTTAAATGATCAAACCACACAGAATATAAAACACGGATGGAAAAGATATCTTGACGACTGTTTTATTATTTGGAACGAGAGCGACGCCAATTTAGCAGTCTTTTTAGATATTGTGAATAATCTAGATCCAAACATCAACTTTACGCTAGATGAAAGTACAATTTGTATTCCATTTTTGGATGTCCTCATCTCTAAATGCGGCGAAAATATAACCACCGACATGTATTACAAACCAACAGATACCCGTCAATACCTTCATTTCAAGTCTTGCCACCCGAGCCATACTAAACGCGCTATTCCATACAACTTAGCAAGGCGTGTGTGTACCATAGTAAGTGACAACGAAAAAAAAAAATGAACGTTTACATCAATTAAAAGCGAGCCTGATTAAACAATGTTATCCACTAGGAATCATAGACGATGGTATCAAAAAAGCATTAGCACTGAACAGGGAAAACCTTATTAATCCTCCAGAAAACAACATCTCTGATTTAAAAATATTACCACTCGTAACTACGCATAATCCGAATAACAAAAATATAACTCCTGTTGTACGCCAGCTTAACGACATTCTACAAACTGATGAAAAAATGTCCGAAGTGCTGAAAAACTACAAGTTCATCAACAGTAAAAGACAACCCAAGAATCTTAGAAGGATACTTTGCAAGTCGTCTTTTCAACAACATTCATCTTATTCGGTCAACAAGTGTAGCGATCCCCGTTGTGGAACTTGCCAATATATCAAAGTCGGGAATTCGTTCAAGTTCGGAAACAAGGACTTTATTATTAATGCGGACATGTCTTGTGCCTCTAAAAACGTTATTTACAACATTACGCGTAACGGATGTAAAAAAATTTTATATAGGAGAAACTGGAACAACTCTACGCACCCGTATTCGTATACACAAACAGCCCCTCAGCTATGTTAAGGGCGTCCATAAAATAATAGCGATATTTATCACACAAAATGTTAGCTTTTGAATAATCTTGATATTCTATTCAAAAAATTGTTACACAAAGTGATATTTTATCATTATACAAATTAGATAATTTGCTATCGCATAAGCAATTTTTTAGTCTCTATGGAATACCCTGTCACGTGATACTGCTAAAAATAGCTGAATCAGGAATAATACCAAAAAATGCATAGTGCAAGGGCTTAGCATAAACAAATATATTTATTTCCGTTTTTAACTTGTAAAATGAACATCTAAAATTTCGAAAAGTGCTGGGAGCTTGAAATATTCAAGTAAGAACAATTATTTAATTCAACATAAACAGTCTATGATCAGAAATTTGCAGGGAGTTCCCACATTTAACGCTTATTTATGTAAAATGCGTAGCGATTTCATACAGCTCCCAGCACTTTTTGATATAATGGGAATATAATGGTTACACATGTAAAATTTCAATATATTTGATCAAGTGTATGCCCTTGCACTACTGCATTTTATCTGACCCATTTCACTTTCGGCGTCATTTGCGTGAAATTCAAACGCAACTCGACTAAGATCATGATTTTAATTTTCATTCATAAGATAAATAAACGCTGTGAATTTCATTAAAATAATGTTAGAATGTTGTTTCTGTTCACACCAGTCATCATTACCAAATTGTTGAAATTGAAAAAATTAGTACATGTTGTCCCTACCAATAACTATTGATATAAGGGCAAGGGGGGGGGGGGTGGTAAGTGTAAGTTTGTAATTTACACATTTATGTTTCATAATGGTTTATGTTACTTTGCTGGTAAATAAATAAGAAATGCCTTTAATATATGACCAGGGTTACTTGTAATTATAATTAATATTTTTGTAATTATTAAAGAAAGCAAGAAAAATCAATATTTATCAAGAATTTATTAATATATTCAATTTGACAATAACAATGTACTGTATATATTGCTTTTCTGTGACAAACTGTTCAACAAGACTAATGTCTATTAGTGTTTTCTGATTTTCAGTATTATTCAGTCATGATGTGGAATTAAGGGAAATTGACCATTCTTCTTGCATACTACATGTACTTCTCCTCTGTCTTTTTGATGTAAGGAGGCAGTTGATAAAAAAACCAATGCCTGAAATGATCAATATTTATCAATTTCTAATTTAATTTCAATAGTTATCAATGAAAAATATCATGATAGGTTATATTATAGTAATATGATTTTTAAAAAACAGGCCACATATACATGAGTAAAAGAAATATTTATAGAGTACCTACTTTTCTATATACACCCCAAAAAAGTGTCTCCAATGAACCATGCATTTTCTGCTTTAATAACCCTGTAATTGAATTTTAATTGCAGTTTAGGATAACATGAAAATGGAAAATTATTTTATTATTGTGCATACTAATGGCAGTTGGCATTTCATTAATATTATAACATTCATATATTCTTTAATATGATTGAAAATTCAGATGACACTTTAATTTTGTCCTTTCATACATATAATCTTCCTAAAAGAAGGCTAAATAAAATAAAACATTTCGATTTACATAAACAAAAATACAATCTTGTCTATATTTAATCCAGATCCTCACAGTAATCTCTGTAGTGCTAGCACAGTGTTTGGACTTTCCATTGTTTACATTTTCTTTGAGCACGGAGGAAATGCGAGCTAATATTATTGCGATATAAGAGACCAGTAAAAAGCTACAATGAGCCTCAATACTCTTTATGATGAAAATTAGAGAATCACATTTGCTTTGCCTGATCGAGTCACCAAACTGATTTTTAAACACAATATTACATGAAAAAACAAATGTAAACAAGTAAACAAAATCGAAGCCGAGGAATTTCCCTTCTTTTTCTGTTTCATCCTACAGTATTAGATAATATTAAACAATATCTAGGGGAAGTACAGATAAATCTTACCTTGTTCAGTTGAATCCTTTACCGATTTCCGTCCACGCTGGTTGTAAATAAGTTAAATTCCAAATATATCACTGAAGTCCACATGTTTATTCTGATCAGCTGCAAGCGCCGATGTGACGTAGTCAACATCGACACGTCATCAGACGACTTAGGAATTTCATAATTTCCAAGATATAATGAATAGTTGAAGTTTTTATTTCAGTACACCTTTCTTGATACAATCAAACCCAATAAATATTCATATTCATTTTGGTAGAGGTTTGTTAATTACCGAAATACAATATCTTGTAAAATCTCATGAATAAGGGGCGGGGCATATGCAAATTTTTCCTAAATCACACGTGCTAGAATTCCGATACCTTCCTTAACATAGCTGAGCCGTCAATCAACCCGAGTACAGAAAAATTAAACTTAGTGAACATCTTGATATTTGTGGCCACGGGCAATTTTCAGTTTTTCCGTTTTATAAACTCTATACGGACAACCCAATTGAACGAAGGGAAAAAGAAAAACATTTTATAAAGTCACTAAAACCTTCGTTAAATAGTTTGATATAGACTGTTTCATTGTCTTTGATTTTATGATTTTTATAACTTGACTCTATGATTGTTTCCTTCATAAGCATTATGACGTCATAGTATTATTGTTGACGTTATCACTAGGTAACGTAATTGCGTCATAATTTAAACGACTGTAAAAGGTCTGAAGATACGAAATGAAAGCGCTAACGTTTTACAATTAGTGTTGCTTTTTTTTTCTTTTTTCATATATATATATATATATATATATATATATATATATATATATATATATATATATATATATATATATATATATATGATTGGCGAAAAGTGATAGATGCAGTCAACCCAAAAAGCAAGCATTTATAGCCATTTCATTACAATGTCATGCTATCGCCACTTCTACACCTGGTCCGTCTTCTCTTCATACCAAACCAATATTGGATGTTATCAGAATTTTTTCTACAGAGACTGCCAATTCAGGGTAAATATCACAAGTAGTCAGTGTCATGCATGTAACTTCTAGAAGTTTGCGAGTTAAGTTGTATAATTCTTACCAAAAAAATGTAGGTAAAGTACAAAAAAAGTAAAATATGAGATGGTCACGATAATGGAGAAAACATATATATCAAATGTACATTTACTGTAACTGCATTATGTGTATACTTATCTGTATAGAGTTCATAGAGTGCAATTAACTATTTTTATTTATTTAGAATACTATTAGGTAATTGAAATGTTGAATCACGTTTTGTTTTAGTGATCATAAATTATTAAGTATCACTGTGTTTCTGGTGTATAATCCTTTTTATATATTAAAAGCTAATAATGATTGATTTAACTGTTCATATGAATCTATATACCGATAGATCATAATTAATATAGCTGGCTGCCATATTTTGAAATAATGTGCTATAAGTCTATTGAACTATCAACAGAGATATATAGCAGGGTCCAGTAAATGTTCTACCAAACCAAATGGACATTGATGGTAACCTAACAACAATACTTTATGATAAATGCGATGACTTGAATTTTTCTATAGTCATCTTACCTTACTTATGTGGCAATATAACTTCATCACCTTCATCTGGTGTCTTTGTCTCTCAGTTAATTCGATACGCAAGGGCATGCTCTTCGTATGAACAGTTTCTAAGACGAGGCAAGCTACTGACAAACAAGTTAATAAAACAGGACTATCAACAGTCTCGTTTTAAGTCATCTTTTCGTAAGTTCTATGGTCGATACAACGACCTTGTCAGCAAATACAATATTCCACTGAGTCGCATGCTGACTGACATTTTTCATACTAATTGTTAGACCATAATTAATTACCTAATTGTCTACGGACTTTTGCTGTTTTTATTTTACCGATTACGACAAAGAGCACACGGCGGGTGTGAACGGTCAGCAGAGGATGCTCACTCCTCCATGGCACCTGATCCTACCTCTATCTTGGAGGTCCGTTTTGCTCTGCTTTGAATTTGTATTTTGTTTTATGGATTTTTGAGATGGTCGTTTGGATGTGAATCTGCGTCCTAAAAGCGCTCGCCAAACGATGTAAACACGTGTAGCTGGTATTCTCGATGATAGCGATCTTTTGATGATTTATCGGGTATGTAGAATAGATATACAGTGTATTTGTAATGTACCAGATAGCTAAACAACTATTTTATTGTGATTCTATACTGTTGATGAATTTCTGATCGACTTAGTGTGTTGTTTCGTTCAAAACATGAGGAGAGACTGCATTGTTTACATTTATACAATGTACATGTAGCCGGTCCGATGTTGATCATTTTCATCTGAGCCAATCGACACGAATTAGTTCATAGTCCTTGTAATGACAATACTTACATGTAGTTTTACACACCAGTTGTTTTTTCAATTTGTAAGTAAACAATACAAGACTGTGTGAAAACAGCTGATTTTATTTTCTAAAAATCAGTACAGTACAGGTTAAAGGATTATAAACAGCTGAGCTGTTTCATTTTCTGAAAATTGATAAACAGCTGATCAATAACACCTTTCTACTGTGTTCAAAATTCTTCTATGACAATTCATTTATATTTTATATACATTCATCCATGCAGTTGATGCACATTAATTCTTATTACTATAGCTAGTTTTTTATAACTCAAAATATATTACTATCATGACACTGTTTGAAATCTTGTCACCTGGATTCATACTTATGTTTCTGTACTGAAACGAATAATAATAAAGAAATGGCTGCTTGTCTGCATCTGATTTGCTCTAACTGAGGAATCTACATGTACATACATACATGGTCATATATAGTATGTTTGTTTAGAATGTATGTGTAACTTTCAAAATAATATTTAAAGTGTTGGTCATTTTACCCATCCATGAAGACCTTTCACAAAATGTTCAAATAACTGTTGACATGTCCTAACTATGCATTTGTATAACTTCCCATAATTATTTTTTGTTATTTGCAGAGTAATTTGAAAAGTGTCACACTGGTTTGAAAAAGAGGGTTGAAGAAAATGTAAGTATATAATATACTTGTATAAGTACAATAATTTATCATTGAAATAATGATAAATGTGATAATTGTATGAGACAGTTAGGAAAAGCATTTTCATGTATGAATGGTTTCATGTTTTAAAATGATTGATAAAATCCTATGTTAATTATAAACCTACAATTTTGAATAGTTCATGTTTACAAAATCAGCAATACATGGTATGTTTTCACACTGACTGCACCAGCATTAAAATGATATCAATCTTGTATAAAATTAGTAATTTGAGAGAGAGAAAGAGAGAGAGAGAGAGAGAGAGAGAGAGAGAGAGAGAGAGAGAGAGAGAGAGAGAGGCACTTTTAAGGTCAGGTCGGGTAAAATAAAGGGGTGCAAGTAATATATATATCAGGAGTGAGGATACTAATAATTTCAAATCAAACCGAAAAGCTGTCTCAAAGCTGTATTTGAATTTGTGCAAAATCTAAATGCATATCTAAACATAATGAAATGTTTATTAAGATTAATAAATTCTATTGTCTGTCAAATTGTAGAAAATACTCCATTTCAGTCTTTCAGTCATTTTGATTACAAGTTAAACTCACTGAAACATAATTTTCATTTTAGCGGTACCTGGTTACCTGTTTTGTTTTGGGATTTACATAAATGATGTTCGTATTGGTGACAATTTACCCACACACTTATCCTGGGGATATAAAAGATGAAATGATGAAAAGAAAAACCTGAACTTTAAGAACAGGAAGACTGTGTTTTTGGAGAGAGAAGAGGAACAGAACTAAGAAGTCATACAATAAACACATTGACATCATAATTTATAAGGAAATTGCAATTTTGAGTGCGCATGCATATATCAGGATTAAATGTTGTCACAATTTTTTTTTTTTTCAGAAAGTCCTTTTATCATCTTGAATTAATAAAACGAATGAACCAAATATAATTGTTTTTATATTCAAAATTTTGTTTGAGAAGTTGAAGGGGAAGGACATTTACTTAAGTTAGCTATATCAAATTGCTATATACTGCATGTATTAACTAAAGGATGTAAATTGGTGGGAGAGAGTCTCTCACATAGGATAATTCATATATATTAAATTCTATATATTGATGTGAACCAAAAATGGCTTTTGATCGCCTTGTCGCAGGATTAACACACCCTCTTTTTTTTCTCGGTAATGAGAAATTAGCAATTAGAATTTATTTTGTGAATGAATAGATATGCTACCCCCCCCCCCCCCCCTTCCTTAATTTTGATCATTCTGCATAACATGTGTTGAATAAAAATAAAAGTAAATTTTAATGAGTCTTAAAAATAAAAGTGTAATACAAAGGTGCATATTGTTGATTGCTTATGGGGGAAGGGAAAAGGCCTCATAAATGGGCAGATCTACATGTATAGTCTCTATGGAAAATTCTAATTTAATTCACAATTTACATAGTAAAACCATCTTCTCTCTTTTAAAATAAATAAAACCGAAACACTATGATTAAAAAACCATTTACATAATGTACTGCTAAAACATATCTTAAAATTAATTCGGATTAGGTCGCGCCTATATCAGATGAGTTACCGCTCAAAGAGTTACCTCCCCTTTTGGGATCACTTTTGCGTTTGAAATGTGTATTGATTTGAACTACATTCCAGATTGATAAATTAAATGCAAAAGTTCAAGTGCAAGACGGCTATATATATTATTAAACTTCCTTTTTACGAGTTCTTAATGAAAACTGATGCTCATTTGTTGAGAGATGAAGGTTTACTTTGTAATTTTAATCAAAATATTCAAATATGCACTATTTTAGGAACAAGTAGCCAGTTTTTGAGAAATTTACATAACTAGTGAACTTTACAACTGAATGAGCATTGATTTCTATGATGTATATATAATTTTGAAGATGTTGCCATATTACTTACTCTTAACTTTCTTTGTCTTGCACTTCAAACTTTTTGTCTCAATTTAGCATTGACGTTTTTTGTCTAAAAGGCGCCTACGTGACCCTAAAAAGTCACGTGACCGTCAAATTTAGACATGGTCAAGTTAAGGTGACCCATATCTGTACAAAAACACTCAAAATAGTTTAGAACTATTCATAACGCAGAAATAAATAAACAAAAGCAAAACGACCTCCTTTTACTGCTGTTTGAAAGCAAAATGTTGCCTTAACTGTCCTGCGATGGGCCACATCGCTCACCTGAAAAACAGTTTCTTGTAACATTCTATTTGGTAGCATATGATATTTCTATTTTAAATTATGAACTCTTTCTAGGGTTCCAATATAGATTCCAGCTTTATGGTTGGCTTAAACAATTTAGATTCTACACTATTTGAGGCTCCGTGCATAGTAATCTCACAAACTGTAGCATTGTAGTTCTCCAGAAGAAAATCATTTTCCATATAAATTTCTATGTTGAGCTTTGAACCCCGGTATTGGGTTGAGGGCTATGGCTTTTATAATTAAGAATCTAAACCATTTGCTTACGTAGTAATCCAATAATCCCATTTTCGTCAGGGGGTCACGATTTCTACAATTTAAAATCTTCATAAATAATTTCAAAAAATAATATCCTCACCTAGCATAGTTTAAAATAAATGAATATGGTAATTGCAGGAAAAGTGCATAATTTCACCTAAGAAATGATAGAGGTGGAAAAAATGACCTCGTGTAGCTACACAGCTCAATAGCATTTACACCTATTACATTATATCATCGCCCCAACCCGATATTATTAATACACTTTAAGAGAAAGATATGTAAATATGTCATTTAACAGCATTTTTGGTTCAATTGTTAGGTCAAAATGAATTGATTTATAAACCATTTTAACTACGTTTAAGACGGTTTAATCAAAAGTATTTAAGTTTTTTTTAAAGTATTCAATTTCAAATATACACACACAACTTAATTTAAATTCAAAACAAAAGTTTTGGGACTATATGTTTCTCTCAGCGCTTCGGTGCATTTGATATTACCTTTTTTCGATTAATATGCAACTTACAGATGAATAGCTTTTTCCTTCTTTTTTATCAAATGAACCTTAACATAAAAAATAAATTTGTTTTATTTCAAGTAAAACTAAAATAACTTTGAGAAAAGTTCCCAAATTGTGTCTATTAGTTTATAGTTTTACCTTTTTTTGCGCAAATAAAACGTTGTTTCAGACATTAATGACTCAAGATGCAATGAAAGTAAATAAAAGTCTTCATCTTTTACTCGTAATAAACCCAATTTTAAAAAAGTCTTATAGATTTCGAAAAGTATGTGCCAATAATGTAAAATTAAGGTATGGCATGAACTAATCTTATCTTAGGCAAAAATTGAAGCGATTTTTTCTTGACTTTTAATAATAAGTATCAACTGAATAATTATGTCAAAACATGTCAATAGAAGTAATATTTTAACAAGCTAGACAATTGTGCTGTCTGATGAAATTTCAAAAAAGCGTAATGTAAGGGTATGTGGTTTTAACGCCGATGAGCTGTGTACTATATAAATTAAAACAGAAGCTAACACTTGACATTCACTGAAAAGTATTAGATTAAACTGACTTTAGACACCTAAGATAGATGTATAGATCCCTAAAAAATGTGAAGAAAATATAATTAAAAGAAAAATCACATATTCAAAAATTAACCATTTGTTTATGCTGAGCTCATTCCTGGGAATTTTCCCCGTCTACTAAATCCATATTTTCAATGGCGAATTCATATTTTACTTTTTAGTCATCCTGCGGGCTGACTAATTAAGTTGCGATGAAACTTCAATTGCGCTTGCGTAAATTGGAATTCCGGGAAGGAAAAAGATGGTACATTCGTAGAAGATAAGAAACTGGTCACTTTCTAGGTCAAACTGCGCATCGTCGTATTGGAAGACTGTTTATAGTTATCTTCTGCAGCCAGGGTTCGGAGTCCGGATATGTGTCTTCCCGACTCTTTTAATAGTAAGAATCGAGATGATGTATTCTGGCAGTGGTTTGCGACGGGGCCATGAATTTAAGAAAGCAAGGCTTTGCAATGTTACAACTTTGTAATTATGTTGGTGTAGATGTAGTCTTACACTGTATGTGCACTGCCACACCCTCCTAACTTACAGCCCATAAAAAATAAAGGTGCAAACTTAATATACACCCATATATTGTTATATAGTTGTTCTAGTTTTAAATCCTGTATATCTTGTATTTTAATAGATTGTGTATTCACTTTTAACCTAAAATTAATATTCCGCTGGCTGACTTTCTTAGCTTTTTAAAAAGCTAACCCTGTTTTTCCATACTTAAGGTGTTCATCAAACTTAAACAAAATGACGTTGCATTTGTATACAATTTGTGTAGTAAACGCTTTGATCTCATTATGTTAAGCTCTGAATTGCATTATTTATAATTCATTTTTAAGTTTAAGAATTTTATATTAAAAATAAAATAGCAAAAAAATAATAATAATAATTCTAGAAATTTGCACTCTGACTCCTGTTGTTGATAAAGATTCAGGACTCAACATAATTTCACTCCAGTCTTAAGCATAACTATCTCATTTTGCATAGTAAAAGAAAGCCAAATATTCGCGCATTGAATTATTTCTCCCAAGGTTTGTCATATAAAATGATCGTGAACACGTTAACGTTTATGTGCACACGCTGTAGCTTAACAATTATGGACCTTTCTGTACAGAAACTGATCGCCGATGTCGACGATTTAAATGTCTTGTATTCTCTGTATTGATTCTGGTGATTTTTAAAAAAAAAATGCAGCCTTGGTTTTTAACTCGTTTTCAGAAAACCAACCTTTTTAAGTCAATAGTTTGCTCGAACTGAGAGCTCCGTGTTCTTAAAGCTGACATCAATTCATAAAAGCATTTTGTTGTCATATTAGTTTCGATCTCTGTTCAACTGCTTTTGGGTTATGTATAACGATCGAGAATGTTGCGGTCGGTTGCTTTTCGATCAAGCATGCAGGTTGCACAGACTTCTAAATGCATGAACTACTCATTGTAGCAATTTGTATGAAAATAGAAACAGGATGCTGTTTGTTATTTTGACTAAATTCTCTACATTTGAGATAAAAAGACTAATTACAAGAAGCAATCATTTCAGGATGATGCGCGATGCATTAAGGAACTTTTTCCTGTTTATGTTTGGGAGACAACAGATGGAAGAAAATTAGAGAAGTTTTAGGGGAAAAGTGTTTCCTTTTATTGTCGACATAATTCATTTGCTAAAAGATATGCTTATTTTTTTTATTTTATATACTAGTGTTTTTAAAAATTCAAAAAAAAAAATAAATAAAAAAATTAAATTAAAAAAAAATATCTTGTTTCGCTTTGTTTATATTACTTATGTTCATGGTCTTTATACTGTTGTGCACAGTTACTTCGTTTTACATTCTTCTTTAACAAACAATTCATACTCAGTCAAAACTTGCTAGAAATCTTGCGAAAATGATCTGAGACAATGACACGGGTAAGCAGAGAAAGCCAATTTAAAAAGCATTTACTTTTTCTTGTTTCACACTTTAAACATCATGAAGCCTGTAATCAGTTTGAAGTCAGTGACATAAAAATAAGGTCCAGAGTCACAACATCCTTTTGGCCGTTTGATGTAATCTTGATATGTGTCATTATAAACAGAAGAGACTTAAGTACATCATCGTTATAAATAACTTGTCTAAATATTTGTATATTTTACATGAGAGATTGATCAAATTGATATAAATGCAAGTTCCATTCTATTTTTATTTTATTTTGATAGGCTCAAATTTCATTTTCATTTTTGTGTGTGTACGTTTCTTAACAAAGAAGAAGGTACAGTTTCCTTCAATATTTGCCCTAAAATTCAAAAGTTGTTTAAATCTCATAAAAATACACATATGCCATTTTGAACATGTGTGTATATTAAGTACCAAATTATACACTTTTATCTTGTTTCAAAAAATCATTATGACTTTAATACTTTGGCATATTTCTGAGATTTGCTCAAAATTGATGAACAATGACACATTTCCTCATAGGTTTTTTAAGAGGAAAATGTGTCCGCAGCCGTCGCCCACAACGAAATTAATATATTTTATGTGATATTACATGATAAAGTAATAATGTGAGTTTCATCGTGGGCGACGGCTGCGGATATATTTTTCAATAAAAAAAAACTACTAAGGTGTCTTCTGCTCATTTTTATGAAAATTACGGGAAAATGCACTGTTTGTGACGTCACAATTAACCATGTGAAAGTCTTATCAGGTAACTATATATAGATTCTTAATTTATGGGTATTCTTGTGTAAATAAACTTCACATTTCAATTCCCTGTGATACTTTAAAAAATCACCATAAAACAGGGCCAAATATGACTGAAACTGTACCTCATTCTTTGGCTTTCCCTTAAATTCTTCTTTTTTTACATTTCTGAATAATGTGTGGTGATTACATATGAAACATGTCTGTTTCATTTCTTATAATATTTTTGGTTCAACAATACTTAGTTTAAACGTGACATCGTGATACACAATGGTTTTTCCAGTTTTGTGAAGTTGAGTACCGTTGTAAATTGTTGAAAAGAGATGCAAATAAGCAATTTGTTTACAAATCAATGAATGTCAGACGCTGTATCTTGCTTATAACTCAATATTAGAATTTTGACAAAGCATTGAAAATATCCTTATAAACCATTCCAAACATTCAGAATGGAAAAATAAAATTTAAAATGTTGAATACATGCGGAACATTATTCATGTCAAGAAGTTTCTTGAGAAACATGATGACCCACAGGAATTCAAGCCAAATTATGTGGAATCCAAACCAACTTCAGATGACGATGAGAAGATCGAAATGCGGCCGAGTGATACCGAGAATCCTATAAGTTTGGAACCTGAACATGACATAGAGATTACAAACAGACCGCAAAGAACGCGAAATATACCTGTGCGTTTCCAGGATTATGTGATGGGGAAATGACAATTGTGATCAGATTTTATTTTGGAAAATGAATAGGTGTTATTCTTTTCTACTGTATTATAAATCAAGAAATTGAGTTAGTATGCAATTTTATATCCAAGTAGGGGAGGAATGTAGTGTCGTGTATTGTATGAATATTTGTTGTACGACTTAATGTGTGTCTGTGTATCCGTTTGATGTACGAGTTAATAAAAGTTTGTAAAACATTCAATGGTGTATTGAGCACATGTTCACGGTAATCTGTCGTAATCGGACAGTCAGGCCCTGGGGCATGGATACAACGTAAGTATTTAGCATGCAAAAATAAGCAAATAAAAAACCCAAAAATTTATGAACCAGGGAAAACAAAGTCAAATAAGAACAATGTACAAAAGAATAACAATGTTGATCGTTTAAACATTTGATCAACAAATTACATTTTACAGACTGATCAATTCTCTCCAAAAGTAAAGAACGGTTTAAGGGGAAAGCAAGTCGATCTATGTATTTTGTAAGATTATTCAAACTTAGAAATATTATTTCTCTCTCTCTCTCTCTCTCTCTCTCTCTCTCTCTCTCTCTCTCTCTCAAACATTCTTAGGATATTAGTTGATAATTGTCAAATATCACATATGTCACAATGATGCAAGATATGTGTAATTCTTGCTGCTGGTAGCACCGTTAAACGTATTAATACCAAGGAAATATCTGTCAACTTTTTAGAAATTCAAATAGCATTTTGAATCTGACACTTTTAAGTATTGACTAAAGTCCTAATTAAATAATTAATTTTAAAACAAGTGAAGACTTAACTAATACTGGCCTAACTTGTGGTGTGACATTCAATTTATTGAAACTGATACATGCTGCATATGGGAGGCGGCGCAATAATTGACCTATGATGACCCTCCGATCACCGACTCCTTCATGCAAATACTTTGCGTGCTAAACAATATTTTTTGCGATTTTCAAAGCACCTCTTCAGGTTTTAATGCCATGTTCACCTATTTGTAAAGATGATATATCAGGGACTTGTTGGAATTGCACAAAAGTTGCATCAAGAGGAAGATGCTTTAAACACAGGCCTTCTTTCCCTCGAATTACCACGGGGAGCTGTTCTATGTCCAAACGTAAGTTGGGAATGTTATTTTGAACCGCAGATTTTTCATAAGTTATCAGAAATGCAGTATGCTATACAAGCTATGTATGTCAATGTCTCCAGCTGAAATGGGGATCCCACAACTAGAGGTTCAAAAATCTGTCAGCATGATATAATCGTGGTTTGCTCGGTTCATTTGTCAAATGCATAACAATATGGGGTATCTCACACTCAGACTTTACCAAGCACTCTTATAGCACCTGACCAAATCTTTTCATACAAAACATCACAGGTAAAAGCATGATACGTTTTTTTATAAAAAGATGGGCTTAAGGGCCACTCAGAATGAACGACTTTCCACAAAAAATCCATTTAAAGTGACTAAAAAACTCTGCCACGTCAACCCCTTCCGTAAGCCACATTCTCACACTCAATCACTCACTCCACTCCTCTCTAAAACATATCCCCAGACCGACACATTTCTATCCAACTTACCTGCAATAAACGGATTTGGACTAGATACTTGCAATTGGTTCAGGTAAAATAAGAAGCTTTAATTCAGAACTAGATTCTGAACTGACTTCGTGCTAGTTGATGGGTTCCAAAAAGAGTCACGTGCACACCCCTGATTGTCACCCAGTTTTCCTTCTGAAAAGTAACTATTCTCATGGGATTAAATTCTACCATTCGGTTACACTCGGTAGTTACTTAAGCGAGCTAATTCATATCAAAGGTTCACCATGGTTCTGATAAGGAATATGTCACAACTGTAGACAACAAATTTTTTGAGATTTTCCCAATAAAGTTGATGGGGAAAAATGTAAGCACCATCAATACTGAACTCAAATAAATAGTTTACCGCACGGAGGCATATAGAGAATTATGTATCAATCAATACATTAGGCCGAAAAAAATTGTGTGTTTAGGGTAACACTGATGAAAAAATTAGGTTAGGTAGATAGGGATTTTTTTATATTTTATCATATTTTTTGCATGAGGGCACATATACAAATATTAAATCCTAAGAATATATGTTTTATGTCATATTTAAAAACGGGTTTTTAATGCAAATAATAATGAAAATCACATTCCGATAAAAACAGACATCGAAAAATGGTAGGATCGGGGCACTTTTGTAGGTTAGATCGGGTTAACCTAAACACACAATATTTTTTTTTTAGGCCTGATCTTTAATACGTTTTTTATAGGCGAAGGGGGCTATTAATCCTCCCTCTCTCTGTTTCTTGATCTGTCTCTCACAACTTAGAGGTCTTATTAAAGTCCGACCGAGAATCTGTAAGAAAACTACTAGTATCAGATGTCATAGGAAACCTAACAGCAAGTTTAGAAGCTGTTCACCAAGCCCCATTACATTATCGTCATTAACAAATCGTCAGAAATGAAGTGTTGAAAAAGGTCAGGATAACATGCACTAGTTTTCCTATCTCAAGCATCGAAAGAAGATTTAAAATGGTGGACCAACCACCTGAAAGAGTCCAATGGCAAGAATAGAGTTCATTTAATATACCAAAAGTCAATAGTCATTCAAACCGATGCCAGCAAATTAGTTTGGGGCCAGTTTGTCAAGATCTAAGAATAGGAGGAACTTGGTCAGAGAGCTAGAGTCAGTATCATATAATTATTCTAGAACTCATTGCAATAAAACGTGCAGTGATTTCATTTTTAAAACAAAACTCAAAGGACTCTTAGGACGATAAGGCCAAAAGACTTACCATCCCACTCCATATCTGTTAACCCCCCCACCTCCCCCATGTTTAACATATTGGGATACATGCTAAGTATCATATGATACAAAGATGGTTGATAAGGATATAAACCATTCAAAGGAGAATGCGGTCGTTTTGGGGTTTCAACATGTCCATTCTTAAAGGTTGGATCATAAAAACAAATTTTATCTACTATTTTCTAACACTCTTCTTAAAGAAAATAGCATACCGCATATCTATGTTTTATTTGTATCAGTAATATTTACGAATTAATTTTTCTCTAATAGCAAACAATACCGGATATAGCTGGTACATATTGAATATTTTGCGACGTAAAAGTGATCACGATAAAAGCAAAGTTAAATCATTTTGAAAATAACCGGATATATGGTATCAGTATCAATTGTATTCATGTGTATTAGCATGTACATATGAAACATACCTTTGAATCGTCTAATGCCTGGCCTCCAGGCTGCTCCACTTCGTTTGCAAAAATTATCAAGCAATGCAGTAACCACCTTGCCTCGTCCACATCTCTCCCTGTTTTAACAAGGGCGCCGTGAAGCGGAGCATCCCCTAGCGAAATGAAAATATTGTGCGGGGAAATGCATTATTAAGGAATAAACATGTAATTTAAGAGACCAAATATTAAACTTTTTAAAAACCACCCTGAATTAAAATATTTAACCAATGTATCAAGATAACGTGAACTCGCACGTATCAAGCAGGTTAACTCTAATATAACCTATTTACTCCAGCTAACAAAATCATTAAACGCTCGTGCAGCTTGCCGCCTCGATCCTGCGAACGTGTCTCAAAGCTATTCCGCAATTCCTATCCCCCTTGACTAAAAAGTTACCTATCATGCAATATATGTACACATATTTTCTCGTAAACCACCTAAAACACTATACATTGCCATTTTATATTTTTTTTTAAACAAATACGGCTCACCTAGGCCGAATCCATACCACCCAGTTATGTTAAATATTGACCTCCTATGTTAAAATAAAACGACCACCTAGACCTGAAAGAACCTCTTCGGTTATGCCCCCGGGCAATAAAATTAAAAAATAAACTAGATGCTGTCATTAGACAGTAATACCCGCACCAAGTGTTTGCCCCTAAATAACACTGTTTTGTACCAGTTTTAGTAAAAACGAAGGCCACGTGCACAAAATACACCAGCATCGGAACCCACGGGTTTTCTATCCGTTACACTGCAGTGTTACGGATAGAAAACCTGTGGGTTCCGACGATGATAATACACATGAGCGACCCTTTATGTACAATTTGTGGTTAAATTGTTTGCATGTGAATTTTCAGTTAATCAATAATCTTTTCATTTTATTTCATAGAAAGTATGGTCTATAAAATAATTACAAACAAACCTAAATTATGCCCCTTCCCTCTGCGGTTTCCGGCTTAATTTAGCTTTGCTTCTATGTGCCAACATCATCGCGTGCACAGATTTAGAGAAGGGATTGGAGTGGGGGGGATTCCAGACCCTCCCATCCTTGAAACAAATAATTTATATTAATACATGTAGTAAAATTACAAAACAATACACCTCGGACCCCAATCCCCCTACCCCATGCAAACACAGTTACATATTATCCCCCCTCCACACGCACTCCTCATGGATAAATAAACATCAGAATATTTTGATAACAACGAAAGCCTGTACATGTAGTAAAGTGCATTATAATCAAAATTCTTTCACAGGGACGTTTTATAATTTTTAATTTTCACAATACAGGTATTTAGCAAAAAAAAGATGAATTTTTAAAATTTTGGAATCTGAAGTAAAAAATAGAAAAGCCCCAGCAGCATTTGAACTCTCTACAGACATGTAGTTAACGCTCTAACCCATTGCACTTCACTGTTAGGAAACATTATTTGGGGGGGGGGGATAGTATATTTACACTTTATTGTTTATTTCTGCAATAGGGAGTTCATTACAATACGCAGGTGTCCTGTACCAACTTAAAGCTGAAATGTGTGCTTTACATATTTTGACCTAATAAAACAGTACAAGGGGTTTAAAAGAATAAAGTCATGAAAATACATGCATGTTACAAAAAATGATCTTTGTCCGAAGTTACGTACACAACACGGGTCTACAGGTCGCATTACCGGGTACTAGTTTTACCCAGCTCTTCAGTTAGATGGGTTTCACGTGGTGTACATAATGGTATGTGTTTTCCATGTGCATAATAGGATTAATTAACATGCATAAACATTTCTTTTGTGATGATCAGCTAATTAATGGATTCATATTGTGCCTTAATTGGATTATCATTATGATGTTGACCAATATAGGTAAGCATAATACATGTATAGTACTCGCACAATATTATGAGACACCGGTACCGTATACATAAGTATTACTTTCACTTTCTAAATAAGTGATCTCCCTTTGCCAGCATACTGCATCATCATCTTTTTTAAAATATCTAAATAGGCTCATCATTGTTACCTATCCTATCGCATTTGTACAGTTTCTGTCATTTTAATTGCAAAAGTTATTTTTTCATTTGTCAGACTTAAATATTAAGTTGACCCCATATTGACCCTATGACAGTTTGTATTTAATTTGTGTATTACATTTAAATAAGTGTAGAGACTTATCATGTCTATATGAGTTTTATTTAATAGGGAGGAAAGGGTCTTTTTTTTTTCTTAGTGTATTATGATGCATCAAAAAAAAATGTAGGCCATGACCCTATGGGATTGTTCTGACCCAATGAAACAGGAAAATACCATTAATCTTGAAAACTGTTGAGATCCCCACCACTAAACCAACTATATTCTTGTTTCTAAAATCATTATGATGCATCAAATGGTGTAAGTACATGACCCCCAGGAGTTGTCTTTAAACCACCCCCACCCCTCTGAAATAGGAAATGATGATATACTTTGATAATTTTTAACTTTTGAGATCCCCCATCCATAAACCATATTATATATTCTTGCTCTTTGTGCACATCAAATTGTATATAGGTTATGCCCCCATGGAGACACCCTGACTTTCCAGAACTGGATATAATAAAGTATTTCATCTTATTCATATGTATAGTGTTTGATCCATGTGGGTAATTTCTAGCCTATTGATGACCCTGCTTTGTTTAGGATTACAATTGCCCCGAATACATATAACATTTTGATTATCTTATCGATAAGAATTAAAAAGCAATTTTTCTAAATCTTAATGTGCATCTAGAGAAAAATAATACCAATCAAGAAATGATTTAAAATTTGCTACTGTACACATGTTAGAATGTATTAAAGTGGCTCACTACACCTTGAAATATTCTCTCAAATCAGCAGAAAATTACTTGATTATGATAGATATCATAATGGATAAGAAGTATTTAAGTCAAAAAGGCCAAAAAATGTGCAATTTTGGATGAAAAATAACATTTTAGAAAATTTAATTCAGTAAACTTGAACAAAACCTCCAGGCGGATTCGAACTCATGATCTGCGGTTCAGAAACCCAATACTTTAACCACTGAGCTACGACCATATACAACCGAATCGAACAATATAAACAGTTTAACGAAACATTTAAATTGCCACGTTGTGACGATGTGTCTTAAAAAGTATAAGTCTGGGTGTAGTGAGGTACCTTAAAGAAGACTCTGAATCTGATGGGGGGGGGGGGAGGGGGTTGTGGAGGATAAACATTTAATTTTAATAATTTATTGTTATTAATTTTAACTTGAATAAATAGGCAGAAAATAAGACTTCTGATGGTTTATTCCCCGAACGGCTACTCACCAAAACAAACACCTAATTATTTTAGGCAATTATGGGGTCCTCGAAGGGAGTACAGGTAGAATATACCTGTGTCCACCTGGATTCCCCTAATCAGTTAAATTAGCATAAATTCAGAAGAAATAAATGCATGTTTCTATAAATGTAGTAATACACATTTTTTTAAACCGAAATCAATGTTGCAGTTTTCAGTCTTTTTTTTTAAATTCTGTTACTTTTCAACAACATGTACATGTATTACATGCATATATACTAGTATGCTATAATTTAGTACCTTTTTATATAGGAAAGACTCAATTTAAGTCCCAAGGTGAATGATACCAATCATTTTATCTTTCTAATTATCAATGTATATTTTATAATTTTTGTTACTTTGATTAACATCTCAGAATCAGCACCCATAATCAACCCCACCACCCCAGTCTGAACCATTACATGTTATCTGTTTTAGCTCTCTCTCTCTCTCTCTCTCATTCTCTCTCTCTCTCTCTCTGGTTTTCCATGCTTTCTCCTGATGATTCTCTCTCCATGTGTAACATTTAACTAATTCTGATCATATCGCAATAGATCATTTGTCAATTATGCAAGGTGTAATGTGATTTTTTTTAACAAAAACATGTTTTACCAGTTTATAAAACTTTTAGATCCCAGATTATATTTTAATTAAAAATACATCATTCAACAATTAAGAAAAGTGTGAATGTAAGTTTTTTTTTTTAATTTTAAGCAAAAATAAATGCAATGTTTTTTTATTCTAAGAAAAAAACCCCCGTCATTTTATTTAAAGTCTAAGTAGGGATACGTACATGTGTGAATCCAGAAAATGTTTCCAGGGGAAGGGGGGGGGGGGGCAACAGTTATTTGAGTTTGCCGGGGCGGGGGGTCCGAAGAAGGGGGTATCTGGACCCCTGACCCCCCTCTAGATCTGCGCATGGGATTAATGTTCATTTCATGCTACTATTTGTCTACCAGAATTAAATTAAATTTTTCAAAATTTTATTGCACATCTATAGGACAGTCCCTATCATATCTAAAGATATGATGTATCTATTCATTAAATCATAGGAGGAGTTCTGGTGGGATCTAGGTTGTTTTAGGAGTGATAAACGTCAATTTTCTGCTATTATTTGACTCCCTAGATGAAATTTAAATTTTTAAAACCTTACTGCACATCTTTAGGACAGCCTCTATCATATCCCAAGCTATGATGTGTCTATTCATTAAATCATAAGAGGAGTTCTGGGATGTAGGATGTTTAGGAGTGATAAACGTCAAATTTCTGCTACTATTTGACTTTCTGGATGAAATTAAAATTTCTAAAACCTTATTGCACATCTATAGGACAGCCCCAATCATATCCCAAGAGATGACATAGCTACTCCAAAAGTTGTAAAAGGAGTTATAGGAACCATACTTTTTTTTGCCAAAAAAAGTTGTTTTTTGTTGCCCATTGATCCCTGTGTTGAAAAAAAAATTCTGAATACTTATCACACTTCAAAATGACATCCCCAATCATATTCTAGAAGATCATTTGGCTACTGCAAAAAATGTTGACGTTTTTGAAATCAGATTTTTTGTAAAAAAAAGTCACGTTTTACTTTCTCAAACTGCTCTTACATCGTATAAACTAGCAATCTGAACTCTTGGAGTTTGATTGGGGGTGTCATATTGTTTTGTAAAAAGGTTTCAAAAATTCTCTGGTAGTCCTGGGGGTCAAATAATTGGTGAAAAATGTCGTTTTTTCACAAAAAATATTCTTCCTCGAACTCCTCCTACATTTTCAACAATAGACAAATCATCTCTTGGAATATGTTGTGGGGGTATCCTATAGATGCGCAATAAGGTTTCGGAAATTTCAATTTTGCCCTTGGGGTCATTTGGTGGCTGAAAAATGACGTTTTTTACAAAAAATCTGGTTTTAAAACGTCAACATTTTTTGCAGTAGCCAAATGATCTTCTAGAATATGACTGGGGGTGTCATTTTGAAGTGTAATCAGTTTTCAATTTTTTTTTTTCATCACAGGGATCGGTGGGCAACAAAAAATGACGTTTTTTTTGCAAAAAAAGTATGGTTCCCGTAACTCCTTTTACAACTTTTGGAGTAGCTACATCATCCCTTGGGATATGATTGGGGATGTCCTATAGATGTGCAATAAGGTTTTAAAAATTTAAATTTCATCCAGGGAGTCAAATAGTAGCAGAAAATTGGCGTTTATCACTCCTAAAAAAACCTAGATCCCAGAACTCCTCTTATGAGTTAATGAATAGACACATCATATATTGGGATATGATAGGTCCTATAGATGTGTAATAAGGTTTTAAAAATTTAAATTTCATCCAGGGAGTCAAATAATAGCAAAAACTTGACGTTTTTTACTCCTAAAAAAAAAACCCTAGATCCCAGCTAGAACTCCTCTTATGATTTAATGAATAGACACATCATATCTTGGGGTATGATAGTGGATGTCCTATAGATGTGCAATAAGTTTTGAAAATTTTAATTTCGTCCTGGTAGTCAAAAAAATAGCAAAAATTGACGTTTATCACTCCAAAAAAAAAAAAAAAACTAAACTACATCCCAGAACTCCTCTTATGATTTAATGAATAGACACATCATATCTTGTGATATGATTGGGGCTGCCCTATAGATGTGCAATAAGGTTTTAAAAATTTAAATTTCATCCTGGGAGTCAAATATTAGCAGAAAATTGACGTTTATCACTCCTAAAAAAACCTAGATTCCAGAACACCTCTTATTATTTAATGAATAGACACATCATATCTTGGGATATGATAGGGACTGTCCTATAAATGTGCAATAATGTTTTAAAAATTTTAATTTCATCCAGGGAGTCAAATAATAGCAAAAAAATTACGTGTATCACTCTTAAAAAAACCTAGATCCCAGAATTCCTCTTATGATTTAATGAATAGACACATCATATATTTTGGCATATGAAAGTGGCTGTCCTATATATGTGCAATAAGTTTTGAAAAGTTAAATTTAATCCTGGTAGTCAAATAGTAGCAGAAAATTATTATTATTCCATGTGCGGATCTAGAGATGGGGTCAAAGGGTGAGGGGGTGGGGGTGGGGTGGGGCAGATCCCCCTCCAAAAATCAAATTTCTTTAAAATGCATTATAAAATTGCCAAAAATATGCATTGAAACCACCGCCACCCCCATCCCCCCACCCCCAGCAAACTCGAATAACTCTCACCACCCCCCTTTCCCTCCCCGGAAAAAATATCTGGTTCTGCGGATGTATCCCTCCTTACACTGTAAATAAAATGACTTTTTTTTCTTAAAAAAAACCTTCCATTTATTTGATTTAATTGTCGAATGATCAATTATATTCAAAATATAATTTGGGGTCTTAAAAGATTTTATAAACTGTTAAAAATGTTTTTAAAAAATCACATTACACCTTGCATAATTGTCAAATGATCTATTGATATGATCAGAAGTCTTATTTTCTACCTGGGGATCAATAACTAATATTAAAGTTAAAATTAATGACAATAAATGATTAAAATTAAATGTTTATCCTCCACATCCAACCCTCCCCCCCCCCCCCAATCAAACCTCAGGTTCTAAAGATTCAGAGTCTTCTTACATTCTTACATGTGTACAGTAGCAAATTATAAATCATTTCTTGATTGGTATTTTTCTCTAGATGCACATTAAAATTTTGGAAATTGCTTTTTAATTTTTAAGATAAACAAAATGTTATATGTATTCGGGGCAATTGTAAAGTCTCCTAAACAAAGCAGGTTCATCATTAGGCTAGGAATTACCCACATGGGTCAAACACTTCATATGAATAAAATAAAATACTTTATTTTTTCGAGTTCTAGAAAGTCAGGGTGTCTCCAAGGGGGTATAACCTATATACCATTTGATGCGCAATTTAAATATGGTTTAGGGATGGGGATCTCAAAAGTTATCAAAATATACCATCATTTCCTATTTCAAGTGGGGGGTGGGGGTTAAAGACAACACCTAGGGGTCATGTACTTTACACCATTTGGTGCATCATAATGACATTAGAAACTATATATATATATATATATATATATATATATATATATATATATATATATATATATATATGGTTGAGTGGTGGGGATCTCAACAGTTTTCAAGATATTTGGTATTTTCCTGTTCCATGGGGTAAGAACAATCCCATAGGATCATGGCCTAATAATACATTAAGATGAAAAAGACCCCTTCCTTCCTATTATAACTCATATAAACATTGTAAGTATCTACACTTACTTACATGTAATACACAAATTTAATACAAAATGTAAGTCTGACAAATGAAAAAATAACTTTTGCAATTAAAATAACAGAAACTGTACAAATGCGATAGGATAGGTAATGATGATAAGCTTATTTAAATGTTAAAAGATGATGATACAGTATGCTGGCAAAGGGAGATCACTTATTAAGAAAGTGAAAGTAAAACTTATACCTATACTGGTGGCTCATAATATTGTTCTACTACATGTTTTATGCTTACCTATATTGGTCAACATCATAATGATAATCCAATTAGAGCACAATATGAGATCCCTTTTGCTGATCATCACAAAAGAAACGTTTATGCATGTAAATTAATCCTTTTCTGCATATGGAAAACACATACCGGTATGTACACCACGTGAAACCCATCTAAACGAAGAGCTGGGTAAAACTAGTACCCGCTAATGCGACCTGCAGACCTGTGTTAAGTAAGTAACTTCAGACAAAGATCAGTTATTTGTAACATGCATGTATTTTTATGACTTTATTCTTCAAAACCCGCTGCACTTTTTTATTCTAATAGGTAAATAACTATGTAAAGCACACATTTCAGTCATAAGGTGGTACAGGACACCAGCATATTGTGATGTACTCCCTACTGAAATAAACAATTAAGTATAAATATAATATTTTCCCCCGAAATAATGTTACCTAACAGTGAAGCGCAATGGGTTAGAGCGTTAACTACGTGTCTGTAAGTAGAGAATTAAAATCCTGCTGGGGCTTTTCTATTTTTTACTTAAGTTTCAAAAATTTAAAAACTTATTTTTTTTCTTTTTTTGGCCAAATACATGTACCGTAAAATTTTGAAATTCTAAAACATCACCATTTTGGTTATAACGCACTTTTATCCACATAAAGATCGACATGTGTCTTATACCACCTTAAATCAGTAATTATATCTTCTGTCCTGGCAGTTTTGCATTGAAAATCATTGTGGAAAATAATTATGTCATTTATATTGCACCGTTTAAAATCTTCTTTGTTGCAACTACATGTACAGGCAGGTTTTCGTTGTTATCAAAATATTCTGATGTTTATTTATCCATAAGGAGTGTGTGTGGGGGGGGGGGGGGTCAGAGTAATACATGTGATTGTGTTTGCAGGAGGAGGGGGTTGGGGGGATTGGGGTTCAAGGTGTATTTTTGGTGATTTTACTATTACTGTAATATAAATGAATTTTCAAGGGGGGAGGAGGGTCTAGACCCCTCACTCCCACCCCTTCTCTAAATCCGTGCACACGATGTAGGCACACAGAAGCAAATCTAAAGCCGGCAACCGCCGAGGGGAGGGGCATAATTTAATTTTGTTTGTAATAATTATATAGACCATACTTTCTATGACATGAAATGTTGAGATATTTGATTAAATTCAAATTCACATGCAAAAAGTTCAACCCCAAATTGTACATAAAGGGCCGCTCATGTGTATTATGGGATGGGATCTCAATTTATGAAATTGTAATTTTTAAAAATTACCGGCAATTGCTGTATCCTTCGTTTTTACTAAAACTGGTACAAAACAGTGTTATTTAGGGGCAAACACTTGGTGCGGGTATTACTGTCAAATGACAGCATCTAGTTTATATTGCGCTAATAAAATGCTGTTTTCAAGCATTAAAGATGTAATTTAATTATTTAAAAGTCTAAAATTTTATTTTTACTCAAATTATAACTGACTTGTCAAAATAATATTATAGATTCATTATAAATTTATTGAACGTGCAGTATTCAAAAAGCATGTTTGAAACTAAGTCGGACTTTGACTTTGGTATTTGTATCAATTTTGGAGATCCGGGCCCAGGATCAGAAAATATCCAAATTTTATAAATCTGAAAATTATTCATTAATCAGAAATGGTATCTTTCAATGTATAGGTAGCAACAAATTAGAAATAGAAAATCTTAAAATTACTATTTCAAATATGTTGCTATGTGAAAGGCCGTTATACTGTGTAAAACTTCTGATTTAAATCTAAGAAAGCTTCATTAACCTGCCGTCCGGACTCTGAACCGTATACAATCTACAGGGAATACGCTAAACAATTGAGCTGTCTGACGAGATTTACACTTCATAAAAGCATTATGTACAGGTCTCTGGTTTTAACGCCGGCGAGCTGTGTTCTCTGTAAATTAAAACAGAAGAAACACTTGACCTTCACTGAAATGCCCTAGACTAACTGACTTCAGACACCTAAGGTACTAATCTCCACCTCACCTCCTCACATAAAATGGGAAGGAAATAAGACAATCACAGATACATACATTTCTGATTTTGTTTTTCTTTGCTGAGATAATAGTAATTCCTGGAGAATTCGGATTCCCTGTCTACCAAATCCATATTCTAAATGACGTATTCATATTTTTCTTTCGTATCCATACTTTAGGTGTTCGTAAAACAAAAAAAAAGATAAAAGACTTTGCATTTGTAGACATTTTGTAAAAACTTTTTTGATCCTATTAATCAAAACTCTAAATGACATGTGGTGATAACGAACAGTGTTCAAAATCAAATGTGCAAAGGAAAAATACAAAACAGGAACAGAGCAAACACGGACCTCTAAAAAATTAAAAGTTGGATCAGGTGCCTTTGAGGAGTGAGCATCCTCACAGTTTAATTAGTTATGATCTCTTTATTTTTTTAATGTTAAGTATTTCATATATATATATATAAAAAAATAACAAAACTAATTTCAAAATTACCTTGTTCATTCTGACTCCCGTTGTTGATAAAGATTCAGGACTCAACATAACTTCTCCCCAGCATTAGTCATAACTATCTCAAATTACATTGTCAAAACGGCACATATCCGCTCACTGAAGAATTCCTTCCACGGGTTGTCATTTCAAAAAATCGTGAACACGTAAATGCGTGTGTGCACACGCTGTAGCTACTTAATTACAGACCTTTTTGCACAGAAACTGATCGCCGATGTCGACAATTAAAATGTCTTGTATTAACTATATCGACTCTGATGTTTTGATTTCCGTTTGTTTGTTTTGTTGTTTTTCTTTTTGTGTTTTTTTAATAATGCATAATGCAGCCTTTTTTTTTTCAGAAAACGAGCCCTTCTGAGTCAACCGTTTGCTGGAACAAAAAGCTATGTGTTCCTAAAGCTGTCATGAATTCATAAAAGCATTTGGTCATCATATTAGTTTCGATCCTCAGATGCTACTTGGGTGTATATATATATATATATATATATATATATATATATATATATATATATATATATATATATATATATATATATATATACACCCAAGTAGCATCTGAGGATCGAAACTAATATGATGACCAAATGCTTTTATGAATTCATGACAGCTTTAGGAACACATAGCTTTTGTATATGTATATATATATATACACCAAAAGTACATAAGTATATAAAGTATATACCGAAAAAGTACCGTCGGTTGCTTTTCGATCAAGAATTCAGATTGAACGGACTTCTTAATGTATGTACTACACATTGCGGTAATATGTTTTAAAAAAAGTAACACAGGATGAATGAACATCTTTAAGTTCTACTTAAAGATAACTTAAAGGTGCTTAAAGGTAGCTTAAAGACGATCTTTAAGCCACCTTTAAGCTACCTTTAAGGACAACTTATAGGTCCTTAATGTCCAAACTTCTTTAAGCCACCTTTAAGCTACCTTTAAGGACAACTTATAGGTCCTTAATGTCCAAACTTCTTTAAGCCACCTTTAAGCTACCTTTAAGCCACCTTTAAGCCATCTTTAAGTCATTAAAAGATCTTTTAATTCAATACTGTGCCTTATTTACCAACAAAATGTATTTTAACTTTATGATAGAAAAGGTATTAAAAACGGTTTTTGTTCTAGAAAAAAAAATTAAAAAAAAAATTCAGAAGGCCCAAGACGAGGATTGCACCCGGGACCCTTTGTTTACCAGCATCACCTCACTCCCTCTGCGCCACGGCAACTTATATATTTCAGGAGGTTTTTATATCCTATAAATTAGTGGCTATTGAATCAATGTATTGAGTGTGTATTTTTTACTTAATAAAAGATTTTGACTTCAATTCAGTTTGTAACAACCAATTATATCTAATTTATAAATAGCATGCATGCATGTATTTAGAATGAAATACGAAACTTGGTCTTCAGTAGAAAAAATATATTATGCCTAAATGGAAACCGTTAGGCTTACTAGTTCTTAGTTAATAAATTTAAACCAAGTAGATATAGGCTATGTTCATCTAATTCATAGCTAAATGAAATTCAAGGAAGAAGATGAAACTATTTCTTTTATTAAATGCATTAAAACTACAATAGATCTAGAATAACAAATGAAATGATATATGTTTAAATGTTTAATTGTATACATGGTTTTTAAACTATCAATTCTATAACAAACAATATTACCAATTACCGGTGACGTATTTACTGCATGTGACAATTGCAAATGATGTATGCATATACTTGTACATACAATTTTATGATGTACCAGGACGGGTATGTGACATATTTACCCTTATACATATATTTAAATAATTAACCCCCCATTTATGATGACCGGTACAGTAATTAATTAGCCTCTTGATTTTACTCTTACATACATGTATCTTTAATTTGTAGACGTAACATTTTTTAAACCAACAGTCAGGAAATAATACTTTGAAAATGAATTACAAATGTAAATAAACTTTCATTCACTATACTAATCGTATACACGTACATACTAAGATCTCAACGCCTTTAGAAACCATGACGTGCACCTGGGCACACGACACGCCTGTTGTGTATATCTTGTATATTCTGTGTTAGTTCCAGGGGTTTTCTTAACTTGGACAAACAATAAACTCTAATTAGATATACACAAACGAACAAAACTATGTCTAGACAAACAAATCGGTAATATCCCGCACGATATAACCAAGGCAGTTGAGAGTCTTTTCATCTTTAACATGCATCTAGCATATCTAGAATTAGACCTAGAAATAATTAAAGTTGAAAAAAAACATATCTTAAACCGATTAAATTAAATTATGCATCATTGGTTCATTTTTTTTTTATTTTGTTCAAAAACCGGATGAGCTAAGAGAGAGAGAGAGAGAGAGAGAGAGAGAGAGAGAGAGAGAGAGAGAGAGAGAGAGAGAGAGAGAGAGAGAGAGAGAGAGAGAGAGAGAGAAAGAGAGAGAGAGAGAGAGAGAGAGAGAGAGAGAAAGAGAGAGAGAGAAAGAGAGAGAGAGAGAGAGGGGGGATTTCACCGATTAATTTATAATAGGAAACAAACATACTTTAATATAATTTCATGCGCAGATTTAGATACAGAGACTGCGCTGACCACTACAATAATTTTGAAACCAAAAAAAAAAAAAAATTATAAAGAATTTTATAACGGCAATCTGTGTCCATTTGAGCGGTGTTGATGATCGCGATCTGTGTTTAATGGAGCGACAATTAAAACCGCCTGGAACACCCCCCCCCCCCCTTTCTTGGAAATTATATCATCACTCGGATCACCCCTTCCCATCCCTATAAAAGAGCTTTTGCATTTAATATATGTTTTCAAGATGAATCTGTTCAGCTTGATCAAACCTGACTTAAAGGGAACTTAAAGATGGTGTAAAGACAACTTAAAGGGAGGGGGCGTAAATGCCACTTATAGATGGTTAAAGGTGGCTTAAAGATGGCTTAAAGGTGACTTAAAGAAGTTTGGACATTAAGAACCTATAAGCTCAGCTTAAAGGTGACTTAAAGGTGGCTTAAAGATTGTATATCCTTTAAGTCACCTTCACGCCACCTTTAAGGTAATTGTCCATACGTCACAAAACAACGTATGACGTAATTCACGCGTTATTACGTTTTTCCCATGCCCGATCTTTACTCTATACGCTTAGCAACGAAATTAAATTTCCTCAAAATTGTTTTTAGAATTAAAATTATATATTGAAGAAAAGTTATTTCATTTTTTAGAACAGTCTTTTAAACTAGTAAAAATACATGAATATAGGTTTTGTCTTGAAAGCATATCAGGTAATTAGCGTTTTCCGCGTATGTAACTGCAATTTCTAAATACCGATCTCGATCGATAATACTTACCGATATTAAAAAAGAACATCTTATGCGATTTATATAATACAGATTGATCAACGGTTTGTTCAAATCATGTGTTCTATTTAACAAAAAGCTAAATATACTTTTTAGAGAGATGAAATGATTAAAACCATGCAAAATTTTATTTTTACGGAACTTTTTTCAAAATATATATTTTAATGAATTTTACCAAAAATACGCTCATTGTGATCCTAAAAAGGCCGGTCCTTTGGGTAATTTTATTTTCTATTCATTAAGGGCCTTAAGGGGTAAACATTATCAATATTTCAGAGAATTCTGTAGGTAAATAAAATTTTAAGAGATTAAATTCCCTTTGAAAATTTGTTTCATTTTTTCTCATTTGTAAGCAAATTTATCTATTTGTTAATGAATAAGCACGTGTAACATTAAAGTATTTGTTTTGAAAAATAAATTCGTTCATTTTACATATGATATCAGTCAAAAAATGATTTTCTGAAAGTCAAATTTCAGACTTGGCCTAATATTCTTAATGTATGAAAAAGCACCATTTTCCGCAATTGGTTCTATTTTCAGCAATGGTCCTCGCTTTTATAACTGGGTAAAATTTGATAATGATATATCCCCAGATACATGTTTGAGAAATTTGGAAAAAAAGGTATTTTATTTATGTAGTGGGGTATGGATCATTACCTTAAGTCACCTTTAAAGATTGTTTTTCGCCCTTTAAAAATAACACCAAAAGGAAATCAATTCCAGGAAGATATTAATAAGTGTTTTGTCAGTTTGTACGAAAACACTTCATCTGATGTCAAAGCTGTCACTGCAAGATCTACTACAGTGTGGGATTTATGCATGTGCGATGCTATAACAATGCTACACGGGCAAACGTTCAACAACGATAAAGGATTTACGAACTATATGCCTGGATTTGAATTTTTTTTTCTTTTTTTTTTAGTTTTGTCTTTCTGAATATTATTTTTTTGAATATCTCTTGCAAATGCAGTGGGTTTTTTCCTTTATAACGCGTCTAAAACACTTTCCGTTCAATGCAACTAGGAACCAGGGGTGAAGCAGTGAGCGCAACAATATAATTCGAAAATAATATGGCGGTAGTCGGAGAAAAAAGGGAAATAATGCGTTTTCATCAATTCATGTCAGCTGTAGAGAGTTTACTTATTCGTGATCGATCTCGTCTTTCGTATTAAAACTTGTGAAATTTTCAAAACTGTATGAAATTTGCGAAACTAAATTCATTTAAAATTTGAAGTGTTTGCAACATTCGTCAGCATCTTTCAGATATAGAATAACCTTTCTAATTCCAACAAAATCAAATAGTTGGGGCTTACTTCTTACTAAAATATATGACATAATGTTAACTTCAATGAATTTTTTATCATTGTTGAAATAATGATGATAATCGTGAACTTTACATATTTGCCAAATGCAAAATGCTCGAATTTTTTTAATTTAGAGTTTGTACATTTAATGTGGAATTTTTATGAGGGGACTTTTGTGATTTTCGCATGGTCTTCAATTACCGTGTTATATTGTAAAATATGTCCAGGATTTTTTTCATATTCTTCAAACATACATCTAAGGATATGTCCTAATTAATTTTTACCCAGTTGGTAAATCCATCAATTTAATGAAAAAAAAAATATCAACACAAATGATTACGTGTAACACCTTCTTATTAATAATAAATGGATTATTTTGCTTACACGTGAGATAAAATGAAACAATTTTTAAAGAGAATTTAGGTTCTTGTATTTAGAACTTTTCACCTCTCAGATGAATTACCTCTTGATTTCTTTATGTTTTATATTATTATTATTTTTTTCTATTTTTCTAGGGACTATAATAGTTATCAAAAAATTGAAACTTTATGTAATTGGTCATTAAAGGTTATGGTACCAAATATCCCTTTGTCTAAAAACTTACAGAACTTACATATTAATTGCCTTTGAGAAGGAAGTGTTTGTTATTGATCCTCCTCTGAAACTGAAGAGATAAAGACTTGCAACTTTTTCCAATGTCCCAAGTACACTTAGAGGGTTATTTAATCTAATCATACCGAAAGAATCTGAGACCCCCTTCTAGCAACATTTGCCCTAAAAAGTATTTACATTTTATTAAATCAATTCCAACTTTATTTCTATTTGTCAAGAAGTGTTCGGCTTACTGCTCAGAATTGAAGGATCTCTCTTGACTTATCCTAATGACAAAATGGTTAAATGTCAGGGCCAAAAAAGTAACACATGGCAAAGAAAATCAGTTCATCAAATATATTGAAAAACTACAGCAAATTACAGAATGTCGATACAATTTTAAAGATCTTAAAGATCTTGATGGATTGTGCAACAAGATGTACAATTTTGTCATCCAGGTATTACATCAAGGTCCCGTGGTTACTCAAGTGTTACTTGTTATTTTTCAGTCAAATCATCCATATTGTACGAACACGGCAAGCTTGAAGTGTACTCCCTTATATTGTTAGGTATTTTTTTAAACAAATATTGAAAAGAATGTTCAACTTGCCAGCACATAAGTTTTGTTTAGAATAAGTTGGAAATAAATTCAGATAAACATTCAAATAGACATTCATGATAAACAACGGGAAATTGGTAAAGCAGTGGCTTGAAATTAAAAAGGTCATATTTTTCTGTAAAATAATATCATTGATGGCTTTGTGGTTTTCTGAATTTCTAGTACAACATACAACACTAGTATAGTATATTTGAGCTGTAACTGTTTGATTAGTTTAAACTAGAGCAAAAATGCTTGATAAAATATAGTGAAAAGTAAAACAACAAAGTGTAAATGTTTACTTGATATAGTTGACTTAATTGATGCCATACCTGAGTAATCACATATGGCCTAAATTTAGACCTAAATGGCATACCTGGCCGACCAAATCTTATACCCTATTGATCAATCTAGGAAATTATTAGATATTCTATTACTTAACGTAAACATAAAAAAGGTAGAAAACCTTTAATTCTTCGAAAACAATTAGTCTACCAGTTTAACTTAATCAATTAATTGATTATAATCAATCAATAATGTTAATAATTATAACAATATCTGAAAATAATTAATCTTATTGTCAGATTAAGAACAAGATGAGATTCATTGCTCAAAACGGTTTTTTTAATCACATAAGATTTTTGGAAACCAGTAAGTAATATGGATCAAAATCGGTTTTTAGCTCACCGAGACGAATTCGGGGGGAGCTTATGCTTTACACCCGGTGTCGGCGTCCGGACCTGGTTGGAAATTGCAGCAACGTATAGGAATACAACTAATTAACTAATATTCTTTCAAGACAACTAATGTTACTGGTTTAAAAAACTGTTCTAAAATTATAAAAACAACTTCTCTTCAACAGATAGTTTATTTCTAAAACAATATTTTGGGGAAAATGAATTTATGCTCTTGCTGAACGTAAAGAATAAATATTATATAGTCTTAACAAGGAGGCGAAATTGCCTATTATCTATCATAGTAGTAGACTGGTTAATAAGATCAACCATCAGTGAAGACAACACAGGCATCAGGTGGACTCTTTTCAGCAACCAAGAAGACTAAGATTATGCAGATGACCTGGCTTTACTATCTCGTTTGGAAACGCAAATGCAAAAAAACCCATGAAATTTACAAAGAAAGGCCAGCCAAATCGGCCTGAACATCACCATAAAGAAAACAGAAGTAATGTCTCGAAATACAAAAAATAACCCACCCAAAATACAACTGAATGCAAAGGATATTAAAATCACGTCACATTGTACATACCTTTGAAGTGTAGTGAGACCAGAGGGGGCTGACAAGGATAAAGTTGCAAGATAAGGTAAAACTGCATGTATAGGATCCTTTGTGAAACTTAAGAATATATGGAAACCTAGTAGCATCAGCAGACGCACTAAGATTAGATTATTTATAGCTGCGTATTATATGTCCTAATGTATAGCGCTGATTGCTTAAGGACGACAGAAAGTGATATAAAAAACCTATCAAGTTACCACAATAGGTGCCTCGGAAAGATCTTAAGGTTATTTTACCAACAAAAAACCATACAAAATAACGAAAATAACAAATATAAGGACATTACTAAGAGGTGGAGATGGATTTGTCATGCCTTAAGAAAACCAACAATATCACAAGTGTGGCACTTTGATGGGCTCCAGAAGGGAAAAGGAGGAAAAGCCGACCAAGAGCAACATGGAGCCGAACCGTTGATAAAGAACTTAAAGACTTATACCTTACCTGGGGAGAGGTGGAAAAAGATTGTCAAGAGCAAAGAAGAATGAAAATTCCTAATCATTGCTGTATGTGCCTCCGGGTGCAAAAAGGACTAGATAGGTAGGTATATATTACACTGGAATCGATACCAATCAAGATTTGTATACAAGTATGTTTATGGACTTTTAGTAATTAATGTTCAAAAGTTCTTTAAAACGATCTTTCGGGTGTAGATTCAACCTTACACGGCAACAATGTTAATATGCGATTACAGGAATCAATATTTTTAATAACTTTGTTCTGAATCAATTTTTAGGCAGCTTGATTTCTTTGATAAATACATCATTAGGTCTCAAGGTCGGACACGGACAAGACGTAACGAAGTGTGAATTACGTTATACGCTGTCTTGTGAAGTATGGATAATTACCTTAAAAAAGAATACCGTTACACTTTTTATGTCTACTGTCAAATTAATAAACCGATAGACTGGCGCTCTGTTTGCAAGACATCTGATAACTGAGACATTATGCAGTAGTAAACGAATTTTAAATAATTAAAGGCATGGTCAGATGTTAAACTGTAGATGACATTTTAAGGTGGATTCACACTAATCGGATTGTCTTTACAATTTTCATGAGCTGTTTGTTACTATTCATTGTTCAGTATCGGCATTCTTTTTTAATACGCGATGTTATTACATTCCACGTGAGACATAAGTTTTAACAGTCCGTTCGTAATTTAGATATATCTAATTCATATGTTATTTGTTGTAGTTGAATGTTTGAATGTTTATTTTTTTTTCTCATATGATCTAAAATTTTAAAATAGTTTAGAATATTCGAAATTGTCTCGGTAAGCCTAACATGAAAAAGGGTGAACGGCTAAAATTGCATATGTATGTATTAAAGTGGCTAATAAGCAATCCGCCAATGTACTGTCTGTCGGCAGTTCAAATCTGTTTTAATTGTGGAATTGTGAAGTTTACCCCCCCCCCCAAAAAAAAAAAAAACAAAAAACAAAAAACAAAATCAAGAAGTAAACAGTAGGTCGTATTTGTTACACTTTTCTGTTTCTGTAATTTCGTCATGCGTAAACAACTTTACGATTCTTTAGTAATATATGATGATTTTTCTGTTGTACATGCGAAACAAATGCAATTCATCTTGTTGTCAAAATAACTTTATTAGAAGACTAGATATAGGACTAGTGTTATTGACACCATTAACAACCCAGGATTTAAGAAGTTAAAATCCACAGAAAGGTTTGTATATCTAATTTACCCAAACAAATTTAAAGGGCAAAAACATGCCTAACTTGCCTGTCGGAATTTTACACTTTGCAAAAATGTGTGTCGGTCTCTGATTGGGTTTACATACAATTAAAAACGAAACATGTGTTATATGAAAATTACTATTAAGATTATAGGCATTTTGATTGGTGGAGTATATCTGTTTAAAAAAAAATAGCTTACCATTTTATAACGCATTGTTAGTGTGTTCGATTTAATTTGAAAACTACACGGGTTCTCGTGATATTGCAGAATCAATACACCCCGACGAGTTGCGACAGATGGATACGTCTGTAACCTTGTCAACAAATGCATATGTAACTGCAATCAATGCATGTCGGAAATATTTCAGGATAAGGCATAATTATCGAAAGAAAGCTGTAAGCGCTATTTTTTTTTCATTAGTTATCAAAGGACAGATATTTCACTTAAATTTACCAAAACATAAAACAAAATCAAGGATTAAACAAAATTTGTAGGTCACACTGATGTTTTCCGTATTCCGTCATGCGTGAATACGTTTACAATTTCTGTGTGATATGACTTGTCTGTTGTACATGCAAACCGAAAGCATTTCAGCTTGTTGTTAAAATAACTTTATTGAAGACTAGAGATAGGACTAGTGTTATTAAACCCATTAACAACCCAGGATTAAGGAAGTTAAAATCGACAAAAAGGTATGTACATGGATATGGAATATACCCAAAAGAAGTCAGATGGCAAACAATACGCCCTACTTGTCTGTCGATATTTAACGTTAAGCAAAATTGCGTGTCGGTCTCTGAATGGGTTTTGAATTAATGAACAAATCCCGTGTGCTATATTATAATCACTGTCAAGACTATAGGTATTTTGATTCGTGTAGTATGTCTGTTTAAAAAAAAAAAGTCTCAACTTACTATGATATAATGTTTAATTGGATTTAATTTATGAAATATCCGGGTTCTCATGATATTGCAAAATCAATTATTACAGCCCGAGTTGTTGCTACAAATCAATGCGTCCGTCTCCTCTATAAATACCATGATAACGAATGCATTTGTTACTGCAATCAATATATGCCGTAACTAGATAATTTTCAGGATTAGGAAGCGGTAAGCGCAATGTTTTTTTTCTTTAGGAAGCACTTTTTATTAAATATAAAATCTCGTTAATTACTTATCAAAAAAAATTTTGAATACGACGATAGGATACAACTCATTAACAGTATATCTCTAAATAATATAAAGCATACAGTGTTATTTATTTCATTTTCCGAGTGAAACAAGATTACATATGGTATGGTTGTTACAAACAAACCCACGCCAGGTGCGGGGACCTGTCGTATCTATAATGGGTGCAAAACACTATTACTTATTATGTTTGTTTCTGACTGGCTGGAGAAACATATCGGGTAGATCATTCTCATAGATGGCGAAGTGAGACCGAGTCATCTATGAGATTGATCAAACCGATTTATTTCTCTAGTCAGTCAGTAACAAACCTAATAAGTGTTTTGTTTTCCTGGGATCTATCAAGTAACACATTTATTCACACAAAGCAACGCTAACCCATGTACAAGTTGCATAACATAGATCTCGTTCTATAACTCATTTAAACATTTCAAAATTCTCACCCTTCAAATACTCTTTCAAAATCTTCGCTTTTGTTGCTATTCAATTTTAAACGTTTTCTCCGTTTCCTCTGCAGAGATTTGAGCAAATCTCGACTCTGCTATTTAAAATGCTCTGCTCCAGAAACAACAATGTGACGTCAATTTTCAAAGGGCAACTACTCTAATTTTAAAAACTTTCAAAGGGCAACTACTCCAAAAAATTTAAGAACCTACAATGTACAGCATGCGGTTTCTGTATGAAATATTATGAAATGTCGAAATTATTAGGCGAAGCGTTGGCCAATGACGGCGATATTGGGAATATTAATTCTCACCGAACGGGCATAGACATATATGTGGCAGTCACGTGCTGTGTATAAACAAATGAAAGTATGAAATTACAGTCCAAGGGGAAAAAAAATTGTAAAGACATGTTACATATGGATCCATCTATCAATAAAAAGATTAAATTATTAATTTTGTAAATATTTAAGAATAATGGACATGTAACTTAATAATAGAATTCAGTTGACACTTAAAACATTAGAAAAATAGGCAAGTGAATGCCTCTAAATGCAATACACTCATGCATTTTATGCTCATCCCTAACAGCAGGATGTAAATAAATCAGCCTTTTTAAGTTCTGTGCATTTTACAGAGCAGATTATAATACCCGCTACTAAAATCATTTAATTCTGCACGCGTAAAATTCGGATGCTTTTGGAGTTTCTTCCCTCTAATTAGAATCTTGAAAAATTAATATTTAAAATTTTTTTGCATTGTTTTTTCATGTAGTCGTAAGATAAAACTCTGTGTTAAGCAAATGAAAATTATAAGAAAATAATTTTCATGTTTAACGCATAAAGACAGCACGAAAATCCCTTCCCGTCATGATTTTTTTTTCAGAGACCATCCCCCCGGATTTCATACGAAACTGTGTTTTCCTACCAATGCTCAACCAAAACACCTGACACATCTTGTTTTCTTATTGCAATAAAATCACAAAATACGTTTATCGCTTATATTTGATTAAGAGTTCGTGCCTGATGAAAATTAAATTTACAAATTAAATGTATTTCTTATCGGTCATGGTCTCCATATAAAATAGCGATAAACTGATATCATTTGGTGAATTTTTAAACCATTTGTGTCATTGTATTCATACACCAATTCTTAATTACGAAACCTTATGCTTTTACGATGACTTGTCAATAACCAGGGAGACACAGCTGGTTTTTTTTTGTGCACAATTTAGTTTAATAAATTAAAAAAAAACCTTGATACTTTAAGGAACTTATTTCTTCTGTGCATTTAGATGGCGGTGCAGAAGTAAAATTTGGACGTATGCCAGACTGGACAATCGCAAGAAGGCTGTCAAGCATACCTCCACGCCTTGATAAAAAAAATAACAGAAAGCCTATTTAAAACTCTACCGGTTTCGTTGTTATCTTCAGGAGTTTTGAGTAATCACCATAGGTATATTCATTTCAAATGATCAATGTGAAGTCAAATAACATCAAGTAATTTTTACCCTTTTCAGAGTTCATTATAACGTCATAACATCGGCATTTTATAATAGTACGGAAATCTCAGAAATTAATATTGTAACGACGATCTGATTTCAGTTTCTTTTTTCAGTGAAAAAGCATTAAAAATAACAACAATGATTATTTAATTCTACCAGTAAACATCACCCTATTTATCCTGACTCATGCTGTTGAGTCAAACATAACAATATCTCATTTCATTGTAAAAGAGCGACACATATACTAACCAAGCGTTTATTTTTTTTAATTTAAAAAAAATTAAACGTTTCCGTGAACAAATAAAACTTGTAGACACACGCTGCGACAAGCCTACTGCATTGTCACTATATCGATTTTTATCTCACCTATCTACGGCTGCATGAAAATAAAGAAAAGCAGAGTGATGCGCACTCGAACTGTACTCGGCCTCCTTAATTACATACTTTGTCTGTATAAATATCTGCTCTAAAATATTTTATGTAGGCCTAGATCAATGTTTAAAAATTGCATAAAATAGTGAGTATTTTGTTCGTTAACGAGGTCGGGTCTAATTTGTTCTGCTCTAGATTTTTTAATGAATTTTTTTACATGAGTTTCTACTGATAAAATTGTTATTTAAAAAAAAAATCAGGCATTTGCCACATCGTTTTTTAAGGGGTCATCTCAAAGTTTGTTTATTTGTAACTTAGGACACTATGGGATTTTGCTTCAAATGTATCCATTTTTCACTTTTCTTTTCGTTTTTTTTTAACCTTCTGCCTTAATGATTTTTTCTTCTGTTTTACATATGAAAGTTATTGCTCAAAGGCATCATATAATCAAATAAAAAAAACCTTCTCCCAGATTTGTCGGGTAATGCCTTTTTTTTCATTGTCAAAGGCGGAAATGGTGATCTCAAAGTATTATTAAAACATTCATATTTAAGTAATAAAAAATAAATAACATCACATATTAGGAGTCATGAATATAAAATACATGGTTTCTCTCTTGAAATACATGAATTAAGCTACAAGTAACAAGACGTGACAGAAGACGTGGCTTGCTGAACCCTTTTTACGTTTTCGACCCTAGCCCAAAAATTTGATATAAGACAGTTATGCTTATTCTACAATGTAATATCAATTTTTCGTCTCGAAAGAGCTATTTTTGACAGATCTCGCTAAATATCTGCAGTTGAAACCATAACGCCATGGCGTCAACCAAGCAAAAAGATGACGTCACAATGCAAAATTATCGCTGCGCGAAAGCGTGCGTACTCGCACTGTACTCGGCCTCGTTAAATCATTGTAAATAATGAATAAGCGCGGTTTTTTTTAACACGGATGCGGAGTAGTAAAACCTTAAAACGCTTTTCAAAATATGTACACTTTCTTTCTAGAAATAATAGAACTTTTTTCTAGATTTACTGGAAGATGCTAACTGTTGCAAACATATCGCCATCGACTGATTGGCGGTTCTTCTTTATGATAAGGTCTAAAAGTCTAAAGATTATGCTGATAACCTTTCGTTTGTATATAGACTGAGTATTTAATGTCTATGTAAAAAGATGAAATAGACTTATTAGTTGACATGTTTTTCTACATTTATTCACACATTGTTAAATCCGTTATTCATTTTCATTTACATGTAAAAATGGAAATATTTCCTGAACAGAGTAGTAATGCATTAAGCCGATGTTACTTTTCCCTGATAATGACACTGAGTAACACCAATTTTCTCAGTTCTTGAACTTTCTTTTAGTTACATATAACAATAAACCGACCCTCTTTTTGTAGAAAAAAAAATCCGTTACATTTTTCATATATGGTGTTAGATGGATAAACAGATATACTGAGAGTTAGTTTGCAAGGCATCTAAAAACTGAGAAATTATGTTATAATGATAACTATTTAAACGATGTTAAAATAATTTAAGATGGTCAGGTTTTGAACTCTAAATGACCTTTCAATGTGTATTTAAAGTTAAGGATTCTCTTCACAATTTTCATGGGCTGTTTATTACTGTTCATTGCTCGGTCCAGGCATTCTTGTTAAATACGCGATGTAAATAAATCTAAAGTCATGAATATACAATTATCAGTTTCCTATTCAATTCATATCAGAACAATGTTCTCAATATGAGCAGTCATGAGTCGTCATTATGAAATGTCTCTATTCATTGACAATTATGGTTTATTTAAGTGTGCATAGTGTGAGTTGGTACCTATAAATGACATTTTTACAGTAAAATCCAATCAAGCAACGCGCCCCACAAACCTACATTCATGTCTTAACAGTATGAATGAGGATGATTTTAACAAATTAGCTCAAAGAAACAGTAGAAAGTCTTATGAAGGGTCTTCTTAAACATTATTAGATTGGAATTCCCGTATCATTATGGCAGTTTTTAAGGTCTTCCGTTTCCAACGGAAGACCTTATAGTGATTGTAGTGTTTTTTGTTTCTTTCTTTCTTTTTTTTTTTTCTCCTTTTTTGTCGGCAGAATTTCTCAGAGATGGCTGGATAGATTTTCCTGAAATTCTCAGAGATGATAGAAAATGATAATATCTCGAGGCGATTTTTTCATTTTTTCAAAAATCATTTCCGGTCGTCCGTTTCCTGTCCAGCGTCCAAAAACCTTGTTCCCTCGAGATCTCAGAATCGGCTAACACTTGAACGTCCAGACTTTGTGGGATGATAGACCTATATTTGTAGATGTGTTTAAATTTTTTGTTTTGTTCGTCGTAACTTCCGGTCGTCACCGGAAGTACTTAAAAATTATTATATATTTATGTATTTAACTTATTTTACATAGAATGAATCTGATAGTATAAATCCCTATTTGTGTCATCTATGCGATATTAATTAAACAAGAATATTCTACTTCCGGTGAGATATCTCAATTATCTCAGGTAACTTTTTTAAAACAAATTTTGTTCCCATGAGATCCAAAAAACTATAAGTGATAAATACATGAAACTTTTATGCATGATAGACATTCGAATGAAGATGTGTTTAACCGGTTTTATTTTGTCAACCGTCACTTCCGGTCCTAACCGGAAGGGTTCAAACAAATCAAGTTGTTTATAAGTTTAACTGTTTTTCTTGGACAGTTTCAGTTAATTTGATGAACAATAATGTACGACAGGAAGTATTAAAAAAATCACTGACTTTTTTTCATTGAGCACTTCCGTTTGTCCGTTTCCTGTCCCGAAACAAAAAACCTTGTTTTAATGAGATCACAGAAACGGTCAGGACTTGAACAACCAAACTTTGTTTGGTTTACAACTATTTTGTTTTATTCGGCGAAACTTCCGGTCGTCACAGGCTGTACTCCAAAATTTGATTTTTTAAAACTTTCTTGTTGTTTAGCATAGAAATAAATTCTCATTAATAGATACAATTGGTCATCTACACATGGTTAAATAAATATAAAAATTCAACTTCCGGTGAGATATCTCAATTATCTCAGGTAGCTTTCTTTTATACAAATCTTGTACCCGTGAGATCTCAGAAACTGTAAGAGATCAAGATACAAAACTAACAATGATGATAGACATTTGATTGAAGATGTGTTTAAAGGGTTTCATTTTCTCTTCCGTCACTTCCGGTTCTCACCGGAAGCGTACATGCAAATGAAGTTTTTAATAACTTTATACTTTTTCCTTTGATTATTTTATTCACTCAATAAACTGTTATGTATTGTAAGTAAATGAACTAAAAATAATTAATTTTAATTTCTTTAATCACTTCTGTTTGTCCGTTTCCGGTCCCGAGACAAAAAAAAATTTCTCAACGAGATCTCATCACTGACAAAAACATGAACATCCAAACTTTAAGAAAAGACAGACAATGTATGAAGATATGTTTACCATGTTCTGTTTGATCCAGCGTAACTTCCGGTCGTCAGAGCAAGTACTCGAAAATGACTATTTATCATTTTTGTTTTGTTTTACATAGAAATAGTTACTGAAAAATTCCATCACAGTATCTTTCATATCCTTTTTCTTTTTATTAATGAAATGCATTTCTTTTACAGATTAATACATGAGGAACGGAAGACATTTTTGTTGCTATAGCAACAAGAGTCTAGTTATTAAGGTCTTCCGTTTCCAACGGAAGACCTTATTGTTATTGCTTTGTTTCTTTTCCTCTATTATTATTATTTTTTTTTCTGTAACGTTTTCTCAAAAACCCTTCGGCCGATTTTCATGAAACTTTCAGATCTTACTCTAGACAAAAATTGTAAGAATATTGTCGATCATTTTTTTGATCGTCACTTCCGGTCCCGAGATATTAAGGACTTTATGTTTTTGTTTGTGGCTCATTTTTCAAAAAAATTATAAAAGATGGAACTTTCAAGTTTTCAGGGATGGTAGAGAGTCGTCAGCCGCAGTGCCCTTCGCTTATCCGAACGTCCGCCGTCACTTTCGGTCGTCACCGGAAGGAAGCAAAAATTAGTCATTTTTCAACTTTTTTAATTTAAATTGAATGAGTCCGTGTAGCTCAATCAAAAAATTACAATAATAAGCGACTTTTTAAGTATAATTTAAGTATAATATATGTCTATTAAAATTCATATAGAGGGTTTTAAATGGAATTTGATGAAGTTTTAAGAAATGATAGAAAAGAACAACTATCCCTATAGTCTACTTTATGGTGCAATCAAACGGAAGACCTCTTGTTGCTCGCAACGAGCGTCTAGTTATACTTAAATTATACTTAAAAAGTCGCTATTATTGTGATTTTTGATAAAATAAAATTGGAAATAAGTAAAATCTATCATTTCAAATATAAAATCATTATTCTTAACACAAATAAGGAAGAAAAAACATTCGGCACTCGGGGACTGAACCCGGGTCGCCTGGGCATAAGTCCACCACTCTAACGACTGAGCTACGTGGACTCTGGCTTCAGAACTTTGGAGCCCTAAATCTCGAGAATGCGTGGATCGATTTTAAAACGGATTTCATATTCTGAAATTTTAAAAGGGTCTCTATCGAGTAAAAACATAAAAAAATTCAAATCAAAAAGTTGACAAATGACAAATTTTTGCTTCCTTCCGGTGACGACCGAAAGTGACGGCAAACGTTCGGATATGCGAAAGGCACTGCGGCTGACGACTCTCTGCCATCCCTGAAAATTTGAAAGTTCCATCTTTTATAATTTTTTTGAAAAATGAGCCACAAGCAAAAACATAAAATCCTTAATATCTCGGGACCGGAAGTGACAATAAAAAAAATGATCGACAGTTTTCTTACAAATTTTGTCTAGAGTAAGATCTGAAAGTTTCATGAAAATCGGCCGAAGCGTTTTTGAGAAAACGTTACAGAAAAAAATAATAATAATAATAACTAGACGCTCGCACCATAAAAAAGACAATAGGAATAGTTGTTCTTTTCTACCATTTCTTAACACTCTTTAACATAGAGCAAAACCAATACCGGATATCTAAAACGCTATGTAAAAGTAAAACCAATATTGTTAAATCCGTATTGTGACGTATTTCGATCCTCGGTCACTTCGCCGGCATCAAAGACATTCCGCCGCAACAACAGCGAATCAGGTTCCGACGATGCAACTGCATTACAAATAGATAAATAGCTAACCGCGGGTCGAAAAACAAATATATTTTTCATATTTATACATGTACTAACATTTAAAATTATTCTTCTGTTGAGAATGACTTTTTTCAATAGTATGGAGAGAGAGAGAGAGAGAGAGAGAGAGAGAGAGAGAGAGAGAGAGAGAGAGAGAGAGAGAGAGAGCGAGCTCATAGCTGGGCTTAGCAATTTATTTTGCTTATTGGAATACAACTTTATATTTAGTATCGACATCTTTCTGGGTTGACCCTTAAATCCATAATAGGTTAGAGAACTACGCACAAGCAAGGCTACAACTGCAGAAAAGTTTCAACGAATTGTTTATATCCGTGTTTACTCTGATGGTGTTTTGTATTTTTTCTTTGTAATTTTGAGTTTGAACAGAGTTCATTATCACCACATGTCATCGTAGAGGTGGAGTTCAGACATTCACTGCTCATGACTTAACTGAAAGAGAGAGAGAGAGAGAGAGAGAGAGAGAGAGAGAGAGAGAGAGAGAGAGAGAGAGAGAGAGAGAGAGAGAGAGAGAGGGAAGTAAATGTACAATTCAAACATGTATATAATCTGTAAAAAATAAGCGCATGTATACGTGCATGCCTGTATCCACGTATGTGGAGAAACATTAAACAGCCCTCAGTTTAAAGTCATGTATAATAATTGAAACATAAGCATATTGTTAGGAGAACAGTTATTTACTACCCGCAGTCGCTAATTGTTGTGTGCACACAGTCATTGTGATGGCCGCATTTCTTTGATGCTGGCAAAGCGACCCGGCGAGCTCTAATGCGGTCGTATTACAGGGGTGCTTCGGCGGCATGACTTTGATGCCGGCAATGCTACGAGCGTCTGAATTTAGATAGCTGCTGATAAAAAAAAGACTGTCACAAAGCAGGAAATTAACGGTATTTCTAACCGGGCTCTATATTTGTACTGAAAAAAAACCCCGATATTATTTTGATTTATGATAAAATTTAAACGGAAAATATTTTAAACCATCATTTTCAAGATAAAATCGTAAAACAAACCACAGCTAAGAAATAAAAAAACGTTCGACACTCGGGGACTGAACCCGGGTCGCCTGGGCACAAGTCCACCACTTTAACGATTGAGCTATGCGGACTCTCGCTTCAAGACTTTGGAGCCTAACATCTCGAGAATGCGTGGATCGATTTTAAAACGGATTTCATATTCTGAAGTTTTGATCGCGTCTCTATCGAATAATAAAATAAAAAAAATTCAATTCAAAAAAGTTAAAAAATGATGATTTTTTGTTTCCTTCCGGTGACGCCCGGACGTTCGGATATGCAAAGGGCACTGCGGCAGACAACTCTCTATCATCCCTGAAAATTTGAAAGTTCTATCTTAAATACTTTTGGAGAAAATTCGTGAACAAGCAAAAACATAATTTTTTTTAATATCGCGGGACCGGAAGTAACGTTAAAATCAGTTAAAGCGTTTTTGAGAAACCGTGACAGAAAAAAAAAAATAATAATAACTAGACATGATCTCGTTGCAAGCAACGAGGAGGTCTTCCGTCCGATTTTAAGAAGGTGATATGACATCATCGACTTTGATTTTCGACAAGAAAAAGTGATCTGTAAAAAGAAGTGGAGTAATTATGCTTTTCTGCATCGCTTTTTATAAGTTCTCTGACGTTGCTTTTTTAAAAACCTAGCATTTCTTCTAATTGAGATAGAAATGATTAAACTTATTGCTTCTGGCCCCTAAAAACCCCTAATTAGATAAGTAAATCATTATACTGTTAGGATATAAACGTATTATACCTTATTTTGCTTTTATAACCCTCACAAAATATCCCTCAGTAAACGGCTACAGATAAAAGACTTTAGGGCCCTCTGGTCCCCTATTGTGAGGGGCCAGCCCCTTTTTCTTGATATGAAATGAAAGGTCATTCAACTCTAAACACATTTTGTTCAGCAAGTGTTTAGAAATTCGTTACCGTTTTTAATGTATACGACAAAGAACGTTTTAGGGGCTGACCCCTTATCTCCTTATAGGGCCGTTTACGAAATTTTGAAGGTTGCATATTGTTAAGTACATCATTTTGAGCATCTTAATTTCTATACTGCATTTCAAAATATTTTTCTTTCTGAGATATGGGTGATCAAAAGTTAGGAATTTTGACCCCTAGAACCCCTAATTACGTAACACATGATAAAATCATTACATTGCAAGAATAAATAACTGTGAGATAAACATATTTGCTTCTATAACCATTCACAAAATATCTCTCAGTGAAGGGCTACATATAAAAAAAACTTTAAAGCCCTCTGGACCCCTAATTGTAGGGGCCAGCCCCTTTTTCTTGATATCAAATGAAAGGTCATTTTATTCTAAACACATTTTGTTCAACAAGTTTTTAGAAAATCGTTACCGTTCTTGAGATATATGGGAAACACATTTTAGGGGCTGACCCCTTATCTCCTTATAAGGGCCGTTTAACGAAATTTTGAAGGTTGCATATTGTTTAGTACATCATTTTGAGCATCTTTCCTTCTATACTGCATTTTAATTCTTTTCCTTCCTGAGATACGGGTGATCAAAATTTTGGACTTTTGACCCCTAAAAACCCCTAATTACGTAACACATGATAAAATCATTACATTGCTTGGATAAATAACTATGAGATAAACATATTTGCTTCTATAACGTTTCACAAAATATCTCTAAGTAAAGGGCTACAGATAAAAAACTTTGGAGCCCTCTGGTCCCCTAATTTGAGGGGCCAGCCCCTTTTTCTTGATATCAAGTGAAAGGTCCTTTAATTCTAAACACATTTTGTTCAACAAGTCTTTAGGAAATCGTTACCGTTCTTGCGATATATGGGAAAAAACATTTTAGGGGCCGGCCCTTTATCTCCTTATAGGGGCCGTTAAACGAAATTTTCAAAATTGCATATTGTTAAGTACATCGTTTTGAGCATCTTTCCTTCTATACCATATTTCAAAATATTGTTTCTTTCTGAGATATGGGTGATCAAACTTTTGGACTTTTGGCCCCTAAAAACCCCTAATTACGTAACACATGATAAAATCATTACATTGCTTGGATAAATCACTGTGAGATAAACATATTTGCTTCTATAACCTTTTTAAAAATATCTCTCAGTTAAGGGCTACATATAAAAGACTTTAGAGCCATCTAGTCCCCTAATTTAAGGGGCCAGCCCCTTTTTCTTGATATCAAATGAAAGGTCATATAATTCTAAACAGATTTTGTTCAATAAGTGTTTAGAAATTCGTTACCGTTCTTGAGATATATGAGAAAGAACGTTTTAGGGGTCGATCCCTTATCTCCTTATAGGGGCCGTTTAACGAAATTTTGAAGGTTACATATTGTTTAGTACATCATTTTAAGCATCTTTTCTTCTATACTGCATTTCAAAATATTTTCCTTTCTGAGATATGGGTGATCAAAATTTTGGACTTTTGGCCCCTAAAAACCCCTAATTACGTAACGCATGATAAAATCATTACATTGCTTGGATAAATAACTGTGAGATAAACATATTTGCTTCTATAACCTTTCACAAAATATCTATCAGTAAAGGGCTACAGAAAAAACCTTTAGAGACCTCTGGTCCCCTAATTTAAGGGGCCAGCCCCTTTTTCTTGGTATTAAATCAAAGGTCTAGTAAATATAAACTTTTTTTACATTACATGTTTTAACAAAATATTTTTCAGAAAAGAAATAAACAAAGAAAACCCGAAAAAAATACAAGGTTTTTTTAATCTCAATTTTCGGGTCCAGGCGAGCTTTAAGGCTCTTTGAGCCAGACATTTATTATCGCCTTTAGACATATCTACAATCTTTCGTCTATCATCCCTAAAAATTTGAACTCAATATCTTTTACCGTTAAGGAGGAGTTCAATGGACAAGCAGACCCTTTAAAATTCACTAAATCGTCAATATCTAAGAAACGGAAATGACGTCATCAATATAAAAAAAAATCCAATAAGGTTCAGATCAACATCTATCAGATCTGAAAGTTTCATTAAAATCGATCGAGCCGTTTTCGAGAACTCGCGTGCACAAAATTTGTAAGAAAAAAAAAGAAAAACTAGACACGATCTCGTTGCGAGCAACGAGGAGGTCTTCCGTCCGGTTTTCGATGATGAGATGCATGTATGAAAACTTGATTTTGCTATAAAACAGCTCAACATAACTTGAAAATAGAGGAAAAAGGGGTTTTCGTTCTAAATATCACAGATTATTGTTTCAGGTATTAAGAGCTTAATTGGTTGAAAAACTTTAGAGCCGTCTTGACCCCTAATTTGAGGGACCTGTCCCCTTTTATTAATATCAAATGAAAGGTCTTTTAATTCTTAACACATTTTGTTCATTAAGTGTTAACACATTCGGTACCGATCTTGAGATATTTGAAAAGGATTGTTTTAGGGGCCGACCTCTTATTTCCTTATCGGAGCCATTTAACTAAATTTTGTTGGTAAAATATTGTTCAATACATCATTTTAAGCATCTTTTATCCTATATTGCATATCAAAATATTTTTCCTTTACCAGTTATAGGTGATCAATGTTTTAAACTTCTAACTCCTAAAATCCCTAATTACGTAATATATGACAAACGCAGCAATGTTAAGGTGTCCCGGAGCTAAAATACGACTGAAAAACGATACTATTTGAATCAACAAAAATCTTCTTTGTCCGGGAGTATTCCTTAAAATTTGAATAACATATCTTGACCACAATGTTAAACATTATATTTGATGCCTTTTTGTGACGTCATATGTACTTTGTTGTCACGTGACGAGCGTATCCTAGCATTGCAACTTATCTAGTTAAATTGCTTCGGCGCAGGTGATTAATGACATTAAATCATAAATATGTTTAAGGAAAATCCTTTGTTATGCTATATACTTTGAGGATTTTGCTTGGGCTTGAAATAGAAATATCGTTTATTAAAGATATTGTTGAAACATTTCATCAAATCATAAAAAGAAGGCACAATTTTTACTAATTAAAAGCCATTTACATAAAATCAGGGTATATCCGTCGGTTTCCCAAGCATAATTCACATTGGTACTTATATTGTCTACCAATTTTACGTAAAATATTTTAAAATTGTATTGATGTTTCACCTGCGCCAAGATGTTTTTACATGCATTAAAATGTCTCCATTGAGTTGTTTACTTATAGCAGGGAGAGTCTCCAAACCACTAATTTATAATTAGTCTATTTACTTGAAGCGAAGCTTTAAATCAGCCAATTATTTGATACTGCTTATTAATATGAATGAATTGAATACGTCTAGCATTAACGTCATCATCTATATAAAGGATGTAAGCGGTTTTATTACTGTTTCAATATAATTTACCTTTAACGTTACGATACGTTCCCTGCGAACTATCGAATGGAATGCAGATCGTGACGTCAAAGTTGATTATGACGTCATATTGTATGAAATACAGACATGTGACTTTCTATACATCGCTATGGGAAGTTTTAACATAACCGCGAAGTTATAATATTGTATGGGTACATGTATATAAGAGTAAGGTAAACATTTCTGCTTCTATGATCTATTACAAAATACCCCAAGTAAAGAGCTATAAATAAAGGACTTTAGACCCCTTTGGTTCCTTTATTTTAGGGGCCAGCCCCTTTTTCTTTGTATTGAACGAAAGGTTATTTAAAACTAAACACATTTTGTTCAACGAGTATTTAGAAATTTGTTACTGTTCTTGAGCTATCTTAGAAGGAAGGTTTAAGGGGCTGACCCCTTATCTCCTTATAGGGGCCGTTCAACGAATTTTGATGATTGAATATTGTTAGGTAGATGATTATGAGCATCTCTTATTCCATACTACTTATCAAAATATTTTTCCTTTACGAGCTATAGGTGATCAAAGTTTTGAACTTCTGACACTTAAAACCCTTAATTACGTAACACACGAGAAAATCATTATATTGTGTGTGTACATAACAGTAAGATAAACTTTTTTGCTTCTATGATCCGTTACAAAAAAATCTTCAGTAAAGAGCTATAAACAGATTTGCTCGAACACTTTCAGAAATGAATTTTGCTGATTCAAACTCCTGCTCAAAACCTAACGTTATACCCAATGATGCAAGTACATATCAAAACATTTTCTCTCTTCCTTTTTATTCTTCACCAGAGACCTTGTAAATAGTAAATATATAAAGAGCCGATTTTAAATCAAACGGCAAAACTAAAAATTTTAAATACCTTTGTTTACCATTGAGAATCCATGAAAACCCTAAGCACTCTGTATGAGCATAAAACATTTCAACATGATAGTACGCAGCATACAAGCCAAAACTAAATATGAATGATCAGTTTTAACATAAACTGAAGCTGTTCTTAATTAAACATGCAAATTAATACATCTGAGATCTAAGATAGGTCTCTATTACCGTTTAATTTAACAAAGACTGTGACTGGATTGACAATTAATGGTATATCAAGACATTCCTAAACTTACCCGTTTTCAATCAATTCTAAAATTGCCATTTTATCAAATTCATCATGATGTAATGCTGAATTGAATTTTTCTAAAAAGATCATTTAGGCAGTCTGTAAAAGGTATATTTTATACACATTCTTACTTTTTTCTAAAATGTTTTCATATGCACACATATTTCGCAAAATTGTTAATGTTATCTACATGTAATATACCTTTTACTGTACAGAACAAGAATTTAAAGTTTTATATTCATAGTGTTCAAGTAAGTACTCATGTTTCATATTTCACAAACTCGGATGCCTAAGGGTGTGTTCTGCATTTTGTTTTGTTGTACCCCACTTGGTCTGCTAAAGACAATAAGCGGGCATTCTCTTTTAAAAAATAAGTGAAGTCCCCGCTCACGTAACACCACCGACACGAAAAAGCGTGGTTCCAAACTGCTGTTTATGCATAAAATTTTTGCTGTGCAAAACACGAGTATAATGAGGCACATTTAGAACGGATTTGGTGCGGCAGAAGAAGGCTAGTTTCTCTCGTGGTCTCGATTTTCTCTCGGTTTAGTCGACATCTTCTTTATCTAAATGGCACAACGTTCCAGTTTGTAGATTTTACTTTTATCTTCCAAATCAATGCCGATTAGGTTTGAAACAGTTTTACAGTTTCCCTGAGATTTCGAAAACATTTCAATCTAAACCTTGAATTTCTTTAATACCGAACTAACTTAAATTTCTTGTCTCAAGGTAGATAATTTGTTATTCAATACTCTTTAATGTATTCCTTTTGAGTCGTCAGAATGAATACTACTCGAACATACTCTATACCCGTAATCACCTTCGAACCCCGTCTACCTCATATATAAATATTCATAATTATCACAAAAGAAAATATTATATATATATATATATATATATATATATATATATATATATATTGCGTATTGAAAATACTATCTATGAAGGCGAAATAACAGTTATGTATTTATATGGCCAGGAACAGTATCGATACTTCAAAAACATCTACGTGCTTGATATAATGGTCAAAATTAACGCATCGTGGTAACTGTAATATGTTGAAAGTTTTTCAACTTTTCCTTTTAAAGATTTGGACAAATAAACATGGTCTAGAATAGTAGCCCCTTCTGTTGTTTTGAAATCAACAATCTGCTTAAAACCATGATCAATCATAAAAATCTGAATAGGACCAGCAGATGTTGCATCTTCATTGAAGTCTCCAAGACAAACAAGGAATTTATTTTGAGATCTGTAATATTTAATAAGCTTTCCGAGTTGCATTAAAAACTGTGTAACATCCAGAGAGTTTGGGCGATATACAGTGACAACTACTATATCTTCTTGTAAACAATTTACAGAGATTCCTTCCACATTCGTTACTGGAATTGAGCTGACAATTTTGTTTGATGCGGTTTCTTTAATATAAACAGCAACACCACCACCCCTAGAGGCTCGTAATTGTGAAACTTGAGGACTGGTGTAATCATATGAATCCTCTCTACTTATTTGATGAAATTTGAAACCATTCATTTCAAATGAATTAATGTTTTGTCCAGATTTCAACCAAGTTTCTGTCAGGCAAATAATGTCTGCATTCTTGCATCGAATATCTTTCAGCAGATCATTAAAATGTTTACTGAGACTTTGAATGTTATGAAGATAAATCTTTATGCCATTTTCGGATGTTTCGAAGTTTGGGAGTGTTATTTTCGGCATTTCCTGCAAAGCTGAATTGACTTCTGGATCGGCGTATATCTTTTTTTGTATCAATTCAGGTTTGTTTGAGTCAATGAATAAACCTTGTTTTGACGTAACTCTGCTCAACGCAACATAACCTTGTCCGGGTGAAAATGATCGGTCCAAATTAACAACTACTTTGTCAACTGTCAATCCCTGTACTTTGTGCGCTGTGCAGGCCCATGACAATCGTAATGGAAACTGATGCCGAACAACATTTTTTGTTTTCTTATCTTGCATATCCTCTTGAATTCTTTCTATTAAAACGAGATTTCCAGTTCTACTTCTCTTTCCGGTTTTCTTCCCAACACTCATATCAAACAATACTTCTACTGCAAGAAGACTTTTTTCTGCATGTGTCTGGCCATATACAAATTTTGATACAACTCCCATAACTCCATTCACAAGACCATCACCTACATTGCAGTTTCTAGTGAGCATAACTTTTGCACCGAGTCCCAATAACAAAGTGCTTGGAAGACTGTCTGTTTTAGACCTTGTGAAAGGCTTGCTTCTCATGTTGACTTTTCCTGTAGTTTTATCTTTTGTGAAGTCTTTAGCATCAATCTCAACAAAGTCTTCACATTTCTTCTTAAGCATTGTCAAATTATAGGAATTGACCTCATCATTTGTTGCATACACATGAAGGACATCGTCTGGCCCCTCTCGTATACATTCTTTTAGGATAGAGTTGGTATGTTCTTCCAGTGATTGATTAATTTCTCTAGTCCGAAGTGTATTCAGTGCCTCTGCAAATGGGATGTCTTCCCTTTGTCTCATAATTTCTGTTAATTCCACTCCTTTGAATAGGTCTACCCAATAATCAAAAGGATAAAGTGGATTGTCTTTATAGAGACGTTCATCTTTGCGCTGTTTCACAGGAGGAAGCTGGTAGAAATCTCCCACGGCAATTACTGAGACTCCTCCGAAAGGTTCTTTACATTTCTTTATCTGTACTAGTCTTTCATGGATATAGTATAATAATCTTTTATACACCATTGAAATTTCATCAATAACAAGAATTTGCAGATCTGCAAGTTGAACTCTCATTTCACTTAGACTCTGTTCTCGCAATGGTTCATATGGTAAAGGCATATATTTTGGCAGCGAGAACAAATGGTGAATAGTATTTCCTCCGATGTTAAATGCAGCTGTTCCTGTGAAAGCTGTTAGTAGTACTGAAACACTTTCGGGAGTTGTCAATTGTTTTCCAAGTAAACGTGAAGCTTCATAATGTATGGCTTTAATAAGATGACTTTTGCCTGTTCCTGCTCCACCAGTTATGAAAATGTGCAGTGATTCAGGTTTTTCGCCAAAACTTTTTTTTAAACACCACTCCCGCAGCAAATAAAATACTTTCATTTGAGTCTCGTTCAAATTTTGAAGAACATGAGTTATCTGTTCTCTTGACTGTGTATTCTGTTGAATCTTGTAAAGAACATCAGAGTTAGTCTCTGGTTGCATGTCTGGCAATTCTTCCGTAGCATTCAAATCAAGATCAACATTCTTTTCTGCAGACAATTCATGTCTCATTAATTCTGTCTCTGGACAGAGATTTGCCCAAGCATCTTCTGGTTCCCCGATTGTTTCAAAGTGTTCCTGTGCCTCTGCGATTACATCTTCATTTTGAGAATACCTTGCTTTGTTTGTGTCCACGATTGATTTGACCGATTCCAAGTTCTGCTTTCCTGCGATTCGTACGTGTCCGTTTTCGTAAAATGTCTCATATTGATCAAAAGCTGGTGGTTTTAATTGATTAATTCCCCAGTAGGGCAAGAATAGTTGTAATTGACTTTGGTAATACTTTTCCGACATTTTCTCAGCATCAAATCTTGGGTATCGTACAATTGCTGGTTTTGTACGTGTTCTCTTTTGAATAAATCCTTTTGAGTTTTGCAGTTCGAACACATTTTCATTATGAGTTTTGGGAACCTGTGATTTAGCGAGCACTCTAAATTCTGAACAAAACTCTGCCAGACACATATTTTGAAACAATGGTTCGTTTGGCCGATTTTCATATCTTTCTACTATATTTGTCATCCAAATGTCTTCATCGTCGTCTTCCTCATCATTTTGATCGTCTTTTGTTGTGTGTGTTCTTTTGATTTGGGACAATGGTTTTGTCAGTCTTGTCGGATTGTCACCCACTGGTATAAAAACAACCTTTCTTGAACATTCCTTCATTTTCAGGTTACATACACGATACACAGCTTCTTGAGCACTCACTTCCCTATGATTTAAATATGCAGAACCGATTTTCTTTAGGATTGTACGGGCACTTTCATTACCCTCTTCTGCCTCTATTTTCGTTTGCTTTAACACCATTCCCATTTCTCTCTCAGACTTTGAAATGTAAGAAATTATGTAGACAATACAACTGAATGGATCCAAAACAAACTGAATATCCATATTAGCATCCCAGCATTTCAAAAGGCACGGATTATACTGATTGGTCCACAGTTCTGATGGGTTTCTTTTTAAAACAACTGATGTTTTCTTTGCTAATCTTTTGTGTGCATCTATGTACTGAGACTGTGTCAAGCCCAACTTTTCGAAAATCTGTTCTGTGTTTTCCAATCCGTTTTCTTCATCTTGCACTTCATTCCAAACTTGTATAAGGATTTGTTTAGCTTTTGCTTGTTCCTCTTTTAAATGAATTGCATCAGCATCATCAAGTGTGTCTTCCTCGTTTGGAGAGTTTATAAACGTACAAGTAGATGGTGGTCTAGGAAAATTAAACCTACATTCTGTGCCCTTTTTTCCTACATGACTTAGAATGTTTTTTGCTGTGTTGTTGTACAGACAAAACAATATTCTTGAGCTCCAAGTCTTCATTGTCAGATGGTATTGCACAACTCACATACTTGTCAATAAAACTGCATACTTCTTCCTCTCCGTTTTCATCAACTTTTGGTGCATTTTCAACCCAATATAAACAATGCATGTGTGGTGATCCTCTTTGCTGAAATTCGACTCTCTGGAAATAATCTATAACTTTTCCAATCGGTTGTGATGGTGAAAATATTACTTCTGTCTGAAAAACATGAAATCTGTGTTCAAACATTCTAGCAACTGTGACAGGATTACTTCTGAGGACTTCATTTTTTTTCAGCCCAGTCCATTTTACTTGGATCTCTGCTATCATTTTGCTGTCTTAGTATTGTTGCAATTGCATCATTCCATCTATGTTCTGCAGCAGAGAATGAGCAAAACCATGTAGGAATTCCTAATTGACGAAGCATAGCAAACAAATCTTTTTGTGCGGCTGACCAATATGCTGGTGTTCCACGTATGGGTTGCATGAACCGCAAAGCCTCGTCATTCTTCATCAACTTTGATAGAACTTCTGGGTTTTGTACCATATTAGCAGTCATTTTTTGCTCGCCTTCTATTCTTCTAACCGACTTTCTGATAGATATCTGTGTCTTTTCTATTACTTGATTTAAATCAGACATGAACTGGCTGAAAAAGACATAGTTGCTGTCTTTTGCAAATCTGTCATCAGTATTCATAAGACGGTTGTTGAAGTATCTTGACAGCGTAATTCGTGTTTCTCTCTTCTCATTCCATGAAAATTTTCCTGTAGGAAAGAGGTACGGAAATGATTTTGCCTCGTTGCCAGGTTCCTGTAACATTCTTATTGGATTATTTCCTTCACCAGGTGCAATATCGTAAATATCATCAAAGTAATGATCTAGAACCTCCTGAGCAATATCAACTGGTTGTAAACAAGTATCAATCGCTATCTGTTGCTGATCGTCTTCGTTTGGTAATTGTTCATCATGCTCAGTTATTTGGCACCTTTCGACAGTTGTTTTCCAGTTTGTATCTATCGTTACATCTTGATACCATATGTTGTTTTTTTTCAAATATTCTAATGCCTCAAATATGTGCTTGGAATTCACGAACTGGTATTCGATATATCCTTTATAAGTTAGCTTTCTCTTAAGTTTTACTCTAAGTAACAGGTCTTCATCGGTTTTCATTGGTAAACTTGTTACTTTCTTCAGATCAGATGGAACACATACAACTGGTCCATGAATATTTTGTTGACCACCGTGTGGAAGTGCCATAACTTTCATGAACGGAATGTGTATTGCAATCAAGTGTTTTTCAAGACTATTTAATTCTTGAAATTCCTTTGGAATATCCTCAAGCGTCATTTTGTTAGCTGCGGCTTCTGCTGGAATATTTCCACTCAAAATTTTTCTATGACATATAAAACAAATCCATAAGTTGGACTTAACACACTTTTCTGGACATGTGTCTAAACAGTGGTGGCAATACTTGTCTTGAATGCAAATTTCTGCAACATTTGCTGCCTGCTCATTTTTAGCATAATTGTGTCGTTCACACTTTTGAACTTGATTTTTGAACAAGAGTCGATCACAGCAGCAACATGAGTAATCTATGCCCTGCACAGCCTTCTGTTTAAATAATTTCACTATCTCATCCTGGTTTTCAAGTTTAACTCGCTGAACAGACCTCTGATTGGTTATTCTCTCCTTTATTCGTGCTTTTTTTGCTGGACTGGAATCATACTGATTTTTACTTGAAGCCTTCCTTTTTGACCTGAATGAAACATCAGATTTGTATTTCTTAGCCGCCGCATTGAGTTTTGCATCCCGATAGGTTTTATTTTCCCTGTATCGTTTTGTACTTGCTTCATTGACTTTTATCCTGTGTGCTTCATCAAACTTGTACTTCAGTTTGCTTCTTGCCTTTACATGTTCTCTGTGTTCAGCATTTAATTCATATTTCTGGATACTTCTCTTTTTGATGTCATCTCTATGCTCTTCATCAAATTCATATTTTTCAATACTTCTCCGTTTTAAGGCGTGTTTGTGATCTTGATCGGTTGAATACTTTACAACAATTCTTTCTTTTACTTTCTGTCTATGTTCTGGGTCAGTTGCGTACTTAATTTTGCTTCTTTCATTTGTTTTGGTTTTGTACTCAACATCAGCATAATACCTTTGCTTCGTAAGATTTTTTACATTTGCTTGAAATTCCTCATCGCATAAATATCTCTTAGAAGCGGCTTTCAGTTTCTTTTCTCTAAATTGTAAATCAGACTTATATCTTTTTCTTAAAGACTGTCTTCTTTTCTCTGCATAACTCTGTTTCTTTGCATTTCCTGATGAAGTTTGCCTTATTTCTTGCATTCGTTTTCGATTTCGGCATCGCTTCTCATATTCATTTGGAATTTTAAAATTTGCAATTTGAGTCAGGTCTGGGTGGTCTGCATTCACAGAGAGAACTACATTGTAATGATTTTGATGTTGATGATTTAAATAAATTGCTTCAATTGTGTTTTGCTCAGAAGGTTCAACATCATCAACAGAAAATCTTAGCCAGCATCCTCTTGAGAATGTATAGATATCAGTATGCAGTAAGTGAGCTGTAGCAAATATTTCAACGTCAGTAGCCCATTTACCATCTTGGTGCATTTGTGTAGATGAAATGTAACTGTCAACAGATGGTTCATTGTTCAATAATGGTTGAAATAATTCCTTGTTTTCTATCATATGCTCACAGACAGCATTGCGCATAACATTGTGAAAATCTTCCGAGTTTGTAAGACTGAATGAAACAGCTCTGAAGAAGCAGTTTCCGTCTGCTACAATTTCTTTTTCCAATCTTGGTGTTGTCATATTTGTTTTTGAATGTTGCATGTAGGCAGAATTTTCATTGCATATGTAAGGAACATTCAATAATTGACAAAGATCCTGTTTAATTTTTGAATTTAATGGACAAAAACTAAACTGAAATTGCTCTTGACGAATAAATATAACATCATCATTTTGGTCACATGTTTTGTGAGCTCTCTCTTCTGATAACATAGACTTTTCATATAGCACATCAGCATCTTGTTCTTCCTTATTTAAGTTTCTGTCATTTTCAATACAATTCATTGTGCATGACACACCTGTCAAATTACACTCAATGCTTTTTGAATATCCCATTGACAGAGCTAGATTTTGAATATGTGAATATAATTCATAGACATCTCGAAATAAAACTCTTGTGCTTTTTCCAAACATACTTAACATTCCATCAGAGGACCTAGAATGTGAGTCGAAGGCAAAGAAGCCACATTCTGTTTTTCCTATCAAAAAAGTGTTTCCTCCAAAGCAAACAAAACACCCATCATTGTCTGCTAGAGCAACTTGGAATGCTTCATCTAGTGGCAATGCATTAAATTCTGCATAGTTTAAACTTTCATTAGCTAAAATAACACTTGCTAGTGATTCATTTGCACGGAATGTATATGATCGATTATAACATTCAAAGAGTTGTGGTAATTCCTCAACAAGCAGGTACCTATCATTGATTGAGGAGCTCCTTTGCAGATACGTGTACAACTCATCCCCTGTCATTAAAACTCGGTCTATATCCGATGTTGTCCAGTTTATTGCATTTTTAAATTTGTGATAAGCCAATCCTGATAAACAATTTGCAACACATTGTGTTCCAGCATTATCTTCAAAGATTGGGTCAGCTTGATGAAATGAACCCTGCACTGATATTTCAAAGTTACCTTCTTTAGTTGATTTCTGCTGCCACAAATCTGCATTTGTATTCTCTGTGTTTCCATCATTATATCTATCTGAAAAAGTATGTTTCACATTGTTTTCTTTCTCATTTCTATTTGATTTCCGTTCAGTTTCCTTTTTGTTTACCGTCAAGTTGCCCTCATCTTTTGTTTTCCTGCTGGTCCCTCCATACATAGAGGTTTCCAGCTGCGCCTGACCTGCTGGTCCAGACACGTGCACGGTGTCCGGTCCAGATGCCCTCGGTGGAGCACAAACCCTTTCTAGGGAGTCAGGGGACGGTGCCTTGTCCTGCTCACGGACAAACAGACTTCCCCGAGGAGATGGCAACCTCAGGGCAGGTGAATGCATTTTCACTCGAAGCGAGGCCTGCACCCTGGCCAGGGGTTTTTCCTCTTTAGGTGGGAACCCCATAAAACCAAGCCCCGGAAAATTACCGGGAGAAGCTGAAACAGCTTCCTCCTCTGTCTCATAAGAAACAGAAGAGTTTGTAAGTGTCTGATCTGCTGGGACATCTCCAGTTGCAGCTTTTTGTCTCTGTTGCCTTCTTCTCTTTTTGTTGTTCTCTCGCTTTTGTCTATAGTTAACAGCTCTTTTTCTTTTTGGCATCTGAAAAACAACTCATCAATTTCAATTGATTCAAAAAAGGCATATTTATGTACTGTATTTTCCACAAATAATTTCTGTATTTTTTACTGCAGAGATATGCTTAGTTATTAACAGATACAAGATATAACAAGATATCTGTGGGCCAATGCTTACTGGTAATACCCCTGCTCTGATGTGAATCAACATTTAACAGGAAATTGACAACCGATTGGTACAAAAGTATATGCAAAATAAGTAAAGTCGACATTTAACAGGAAGTTGACAACTGATTTGTACAAAAGGGATGCCTAAAAAAAAGTGTGTTAAAATTTCAAGCATCTGAGATAAATAGTTGCTGATAAATCTTTGACGAAAATTTGTTTGAAAATTAAGGCTAAAAATAAATAAAATCGTCATTTCACAGGAAGTTGACGTTAAATTGGTTCAAAAAAACATCCCACCATATGGCATGCCTAAACATATGAGGCCATTACGTGGGTAGTGAGAACCAACATTGGTCAAACTTTACAAAGATTAAATACTTGATTATTTCTTTTTTTAGAGATTCATGATGTTCGCCAGGGGTCATTTACTATATATATAAGGTGAACCAACATGACCTAACCAAGATTTGGGCACTTATGTTCAAGAAGGGTCATAACTAACCCCCAACTCTTATGACCTACAAACATGTACCATACACAAGGAACAAGAATATATATGGTCTATAGGTGGGGATCTAAATCGTTTTCAAGATATTTGGACACTTCCTGTTCAAGGGAGGTCATGACCACTACTGACTCTCACGATCTACATACAATTTAATACCTCTTAACACAAGGAACAAGGATACATATATTTATATAGTTTAGGTGGATCTCAACCGTTTTCAAGATATTTGGGCACTTCCTGTCCTATGAGGCTCAGGACCAACCCTGGGGCTTATGACCTACATACCATTTGATGTATCTTGACACAAGAAACAAGAAGATATATGGTTTAGGAGTGGGGATTTCAACCATTTTAAAGATATTTGGGCACTTCCTGTTAAAGGGGGTCAGTAACATCCCAAGGGCCTACAGCCTACATACCATTTGATGCCCCTTTACACAAGGAACAAGAATATATATAATTTAGGGGTAGGGATCTCCACTGTTTCAAAGATATTTTCGCACTTCCTGTTCAAGGGGGATCAGGACCATCCACAAGTCTCATGATCTACATACCATTTAATACCATTTAACACAAGCAACAAGGATATATATGGTTTAGGGTTAGGGGTATGAATATTAACCATTTTTAAGATATTTGGGCATTTTCTGTTCTGGGGTGGGTGGGTGGGGGTGTCAGGATTAACCCTGGGGCCTTTGATCTAAATACCATTTGATGTCCTTTGACACAAGGAACAAGGAAATGTAAGGTTTAGGGGTGGGGATCTCAACCATTTTGAAGATGTTTGGTATTGTCTGTTTGAGGGGGGTCAGGACCACCCCTAGGACCCATCACCTACATACGATTTGATGCCGCTTTATACAAGGAAAAAAAATATATATGGTCTAGGGCTGTGGATCCCAAATGTTTAAAAATATTTTGGTACTTCCTGTTCGAGGGAGGTCAGGACCACCTCTGGGACCTATGACCTACAAACTATTTGATGCCCTTTAACACAAGGAAAAAGAATATATATATATATATAATTTAGGGCTCATTATCCTCACCGTTTTTTATATATGGTCATTTCTATTTCGTGGTGGGTGGGGATGACCCCTGGGGCAAGGTTGGCCAGGAAATACAAGTGCTGGGAATAACCAATGGTAAATACCAGTATTACCCGTCCAGGTAAATACTACTGATTTTCAACTACACTCAGAAATACTGGGAAGTACAAATTTAATTTTTTTATTTGTTTGATTTATTCAATGTAAAACATTATTAGGAAACAAAATAAAAACAGAAAGCATAAAAACACAATTCTACATGTTTAGTCATTTCAATGTCAATATCATGAATCTCAAGATCCTTTATTCCCCATCGCATTCTATAGCAAAATACAAAAGTCAGTCCATGCTGCTTTTTCCACCCCAATACATTAATAATCATTCAAAGCACAAAATAAACTAAATCCTGTTTCTTACTGTAGGTGTCAAAATCAACAGTCAAGCAATCACAGATGTTGTTTTAACAAATTGACTCTTGACAGTTATGTCCTATTGTTATGATGGATATTTACTTACCAAATGGTATTTAAGAATATAATTTTCAAATATTTCCTCTATATTCCAAATGAAAACTTTGACCACCCCCCCCCCCCTTGTGGTCCAATCCTATCCTCTAGAAACTATTATTTAATCAAACTTGATAAACTTTACCCTCAATGCTTTCATTCGTTTGAACTCTTCTGGCAAAATGGTCTTTGAGAAAAACATTCTTAAATATTTTCTTGATATTTCCTATGTAAAAATTTGACCCCAACCTCTGTTGTGGCCTTTTCTTACCCTGATGGGTGATTACATTAACAAACATGAATCTACCTGACTGTGCTTCCATCCAAGCTACAGTATTTCCTGCAAAATGGTTTTTGTGAAGACAATCTTAAAAAATTTTCTGCACAATATTTTGAATTCCTATGTTACATTAATTTGACCCCTTATTGTTGCACAACTCTATCACCAGGAACAATTATTTGAATCCACACTATCTGAGTATGTTTCTATACAAGTATCAGCTTTTCTGACCACATGGTTTTTTGGAAGAAGTTTAAAAAAGATTTCTTTAAATATATTCCTTGATAAAAATTCAATCCCCTTTAAATTCAATCCCCTTTAGTGGCCACATCTGACCCCTAGGGATCCTGATTTGAACAAACTTGAATCTACACTACTTAAGGATGCTTGCACACAAGTTTTATTTCTTTTCACAGAATGGTTTTAGAGAAGGAGATTTTTTTAAAAATACCAACAAATTTTCAATAATTGAAAACTTATTCTCCTTTTAAGAGAATGTGGCTCTTCATTTGCACAAGCTTGAATTCCTTCACCCAATAATGCTTTTGTGTCAAGTTTGGTTGAAATTTAACTAGTGGTTTTGAAGTAGAAGATGAAAATGTGAAAAGTTTACAACAATGAATACGACAGCTAGACAATGGACAAATTTTGATCAAAAAGCTCACTTAAGATAAAAATCAAAGAAGTCAGAACTATGCTCATCATAGCTGACAGTAAAGGTAATACATCAAGAAATTTGTGTACCCATTTTTTTTTTTAATATATTTATAGTGACATTAAACCTAGCTTCCTTCGCATTAAATAAAAATAGCCATATATAGCTCTTCTCTCAATCTGATTAAAATCAGCCATTCTGATACGCTACTGCTCTCGAACATCTGAAACAAGCCACTTAGAGGTCACGTCCGAACGACCTTTCGATAAGCCAATCAAATTGTGGCTAGCAAAACTCTGCCAGCAGATAATTTCCCATAAATCTGTGCAGTTATATTTACCTTTGCTGTTACTTCACCCGATAGTCCTTAAGAGACGGGGATTCTCATTGGTCAAAAAGGTCACAACCTTATATTTAAATATTTAAATTGTCGGGTCGTTTGGACGTGACCTCTATGCGACTTGTTTCAGATGTTCGAGAGCGGTAGCGTATCAGAACGGCTGATTTTAATCAGATTGCTCTTCTCTGTATAAAACCTTCAATTTTTTTCTAATCCAAGTCTTGACAGATGCAATTAAGTTATTTTAAAAGTTTCCTAGCTTTCTGCAATGGTATAATGCAACTCTATATCTCACACAAAAGCAAAGCTGTAAATGTGACAACCAACCATGTTTTCTTTCAGATGAACAGTATCCATAATCCATTTGTCAACCCTGAATTGATAAACACAACCTATCCAGAGAATATGCAATATTGTGAGAAAAAAAATTACTAAGTTCAAAAGCTAGAAAATTTTATGAATTATCAAAATCCAAGTAACATGCACATTTCTGATATACTAGATGATATCCTACTCTAGTGTGGGCCTGAATTAACACTTTACACATTAATGACACAATGCTAAAATGAACCATATATTTTTTCATTTTCATAGTTTTCTTAACCTATTCTTTAAAATTGAAACAAAAAAAATCCTCCATCGCTAGATATTTAGCTGAGGGATGGGGATGAAAAATCTAAGCTGTATAATGGATGATATATACAACACTGTACATGTACATGGCTTTAATTCTTTTTGTTCCAGCAGAGTGGAAAATGATAACAATAAATTTTTGTCAAACCAGTGAGTTTGTATTTAGGACATCACTATACTGATATCTTTAAATTATAAATCTTTAAGTCAAATTTCACTGCAATTTGTATAACTGTCCTAAATGACAATTTCAGACAAAAGACAAAGACTGATTTAAAAAAAAAAAAATTGGGAAGGGGGTCCCCCCCAATTTAACTTAATACTTAATTTATTCACAAAGACTTAGAACACAATCTGTTCCTTATTTACAAATTAATGTCTAAGGTTTACTATCAATCTGTTGTGGTATAAAAATGTATGAAATTTTTAGAACAAGATGCCCATAAGCCACATCGCTCACCTGAGCAACAATAGACATAATAAAATTATGTAGCTTAATGGTGTCATATACAAAATATTTGAACAATGTCGTATAATAGATCCTGTATAAAAAAAAAAATTCCCCTGCATATTCTTATGCTTATCATTGACCCCCTTTGTATAAACAGGATGATTTTACAGTCATATTACATATTAAGCAATGCAGTTCTCGAGAATCGGACTAAAACAACTATTTATATATAGATTATAAACCTACATCAAACTTTGAACCCCTTGTGAGGCCCAAGAATTGTCCCAGGGGCCAGAGTCTAAACAATTTTAAAGAATCAACAAAATGCTTGCATATAAGTAAAACCGTATATAATAAAGTTAAAGTTTTTGTGGATAATTTAAATGTTTTCCTTTGTAAAATTGGACCCCCGCCCCATGTGGCCCAACCCTACTCCTGAAGATTATGATTTTGACAAATTTTAATCTATACTATCTTAACTGACTAAAGTTACAGCTTTTCTAGGCAAATTGTGATTTAGAAGATGATTTTTCCCTATATATTCCTATGTAAAAGCTGGAACCCCCCCCCCCCCTTGTGGCCCCACCCTACCCCCTGGAGATCGTGATTTGAACAAACTTGAATCTTCTGTACCTGAGGATGCTTTCACACAAGTTACAGCTTTTCTGCCCCATCGGTTTTTGAGAAGAAGATTTTAAAGACTTTCCTCTATATATTCCGATGTGAAAATTTGACCCCCCACTGTGGCCCTACCCTACACCCAGGGATCATGATTTTATCAAACTTGAATCTACCCTAACCGAGGATGCAAATTTCAGCTTTTCTGGTTGATCTGTTTCTGAGAAGAAGATTTTAAAAGATTTTAAAATATTTTTCTCTATATATTCCTATGTAAAAATTTGACCCCCATTGTGGCCCCATTCTACCACTAGGGATCATGATTTGAACAGACTTTAATCTACCCTATCTGAAGATAATTCCACACAAGTAATAGCTTTTCTGGCTGATTGGTTTCTGAGAAGATTTTTAAAGGTTTTTCTTTATATATTCCTATGTAAAAATTTGACCCCCCATTGTGGCCCCATCCTACACCCAGGGATCATGATTTGGACAAACTTGGATCTACACTACCTGAGAATGCTTCCACATGGGTAACAGCTTTTCTGGCTGATCAGTTTTAGAGGAGAAGATTTTTAAAGATTTACTCAATATATTCCTATGTGAAGATTCGACCCCCCCCCCCCATTGTGACCCCACCCTACCCCCTGGGATCATGATTTAAACAAACTTGAATTTACACTACCTGAGGATGCTTCCACACAAGTTACAGCTTTTCTGGCTGATCAGTTTCAGAGAAGAAGATTTTTAAAGATATACTCTATATATTCCTATGTAAAAATTCAACCCCCCATTGTGGCCCCACCCTACCCCTTGGAATCATGATTTGAACAAACTTGAATCTACACTACCTGAGGATGCTTCCACATAAGTTTCAGCTTTTCTGGCCAAATGGTTTTTGAGGAGAAGAGTTTTGAAAAATACAAACAAATTTTCAATGTTTTTTAATTATCTCCCTTTGAAGGAGGGTGTGCCCCTTCATTTTAACAAACTTGAATCCCCTTCACCTAAAAATGCTTTGTGCCAAGTTTGGTTGAAATCGGCCCAGTGGTTCTGGAGAAAAAGTCTAAAATGTAAAAAGTTTACGGACAGACAGACGGACAGACAGACAGCGGACAAAAAGTGATCAGAAAAGCTCACTTGAGCTTTCAGCTCAGGTGAGCTAAAAACGGTAGTAAATGCATATTAATTTGCATTTCTTAAACCAGTTGTCATATCCGAAAAATTTGCCCGATGGTTAACTCGCCCTACACTTTTTGCCATGGACCACGTTCCTGGGCACTCCGTTGTGGAAAATAAATTCTTTTGATCAAAACTTAAATTGCATCAAATTGTTCCATTTTATTTATTAACTCTTTTGTATTAACCAAAAATGTCCCATCCAAGGTATAAATATCTGCCTGCGATACATGATGAACCCCTCCTACACTTTCCGCCATGACGCAAGTCAAACCGCGTTCTTGGTTACCCCGTTCTGGAAAATTCTATTCCATTCTCTCGCGCTTTGCAAACTTCTATTTATCGAAGCTAAAATCGTGCATTCAAGAAACGAATTGCCTTATTTCATTTATTCAACAATTGTCAAATCTTAACATCTATGTATAATCCAAGTAAGTTCCTAATAAATATATTCACTGCAAGTGTTTTTGATATTTGATATTTGCAAAGGTTTATTTTAATGTTAATTCCCACTGACTTGGTTCCGCTAAAGTGTGTCCACAACGTTACTCTCATATTTGCTATTTCGAGCTGGATTATCGAAAATGAAAGTAGAATTTTAATTAATTTCTCAATAATTATTTATCAGGTAAAATTCAATTATGGCTTAAAGACATCGTATTGCACATACTGAAATACCAAAGGTATAAGCAGTTATTCTGGTGCAGGCGTTTCGTAGTTTATTGGCGAAATGTCTTAAATAATTGATCTGCAGAACAACAATTTACTATCTTGAAAACTGTATGAAGAGTTGTTAGTACAATAAGGGTAATCTCTATGCAACATTGTGCAAACAAATTACATTTTCTATAACTATCTAATATGAGATATTCATCTCTTGGAATAAAGAATTTGAACTGCTAAGTTCAACAGCTCAAAGTGTTATTAGCACAATAGGGGTGTGGTACCCATTTGGCAGCTGTCTGCCTACCAGTTTTCCCCATTTCAATCATTGGTTTTTTTTTTCTAGAAAAAACGGTTAAAAATTGATTAAATAGGACTTTAAGGTCTTTCGATTGTCGCATGACGTCAACAGGAGCAATCCGGACCTTTTTGCCGTTATCGGCTTTAATATTATTGTAATGTGGTTTTGGCAATATATCTTCATTTTCAGTTGTTTTTCAACACATCTTAAGTTATTTAAAGTGAAATGACTTTCATAATGAACAATTTAGATAGTTGTTTTAGATGGAATCGCAGAATTTAAAGAAAAACTGATAAAACTGAATAAGGCAGTAATGTACAAACACCATATTTCAACATTTTTTACCTGGCAAGGTAATAATTTCTTTGCATATTTCAATAGGATAGATAATGAAATACAAATGTACCAATTTTGAGTGGATTTTAACCATTATTTAAAACATTATAGACATTTTAAGATGCTAAACTGTATTTTTTTGAGGTTGAAAAATTGAATCAAAATGTACTGTAAATGTCATAATATACATACTTGCAAGTTGTAATGGCCTTAAATTGTTAATAAAAACATGAAAAAAGGATTGTGATTAATATCAGGAAAGATTTTCTTTTATATATGATATCAGCAAAGAATGTATGCGATGTATGATCGGGGAGCAGTCGTCGGTATAATTGCTCTGATAGTGTATCTGTGTTAACTCATACAGCATGAAAAATATATTTGCAACATATCTAGATTTTAGTTCAATTTGATTGTGTACATATTGATCTTCAAATTTAAACAACAATTACATTGATTAAACCATAAAAGCATCAAGTGTGGAGAAACCTTAATTTTCTTTAATGGGGATTTAATTTACATTAAGGGGGTTGGGTGGGCACCAACGTAAACATCAAATCTGCTATTAAATTTTAAGATATGATTTGTTTAGCTTTAAACTATAATTCAGTTAATAAAAAATTTCATACATTTAATCTTCTAAAATTGGGCATTTTTCTTTATAATTATTTTTACATAAAACTCTTCTTTAAAAAGAGACTAACACAGTTTAAATATGGTGACGACTATCAAGCCCTCTTAATGCTCTATATGCAGTGATATGGTCACTTCATCAATTTTTTTTACTTCTGAGTATAAACAGCTTCTAAGTATCATTTTGCAAAACAAGTATCTTATTAATTACCTCACTACACCGAGACTTATACTTTTTAAGACACTACGTCACAAGATGGGGATTTATATTATTTGTTAAATTATTTTTATCAACCAATTGTTTTGAATATTGCCCAAACTCAGTGATTCAAGCTGTAGGCTTGTAAACCGCAGATCATGAGATTGAATCTGACTGGGGCTTTTGTTCACATTTACTGTATTAAAATTTTAAAAATATAATTTTGTATCCAATATTTCAACTTTTTCTTCACCTATTTGACTTATATACATTTTATCCACCATGATATTTATTATTATCCAGTAATTTTCTGCTGATTTGAGAAACTATTTCAGGGTGTTGTGATCTATCTTAATAGGTGTCTAAATTGTGAAATTTGTTGGATGCCTCATACAGATACAGTGAATACAATAATTCTTTTCTTTTAATGGTATAATTCAATAATTTTTTCATGCAGATAGAAATTTTTGGTTTACATGAAACAAAATACCTAACAATCCACTGTCCATTTTACAGATAATTAATTTTCCCTAGATACATGCTCATTTAAACTGTATGGCTTGGAAAATACCCAACCCCCTTTCTCATGGGACATATGATTGCAGTCACACTTCTTTTTGATGTTCTTAATACCATAGTTACTATGAATATATCATTGAAAAACAAATATTTTTCATTGAAAGATGATAAAATAGTTGTAAAAACATATATTTGGTTATAAAATAAAGACAAAAAAATTATCCAGGTGCATTTCTAAAATATATGCTTAGAGGTTTTTTTTTACCAGTATTTAATTTTAAAAATTGTATGGATTACCTCCCTTACTTTTCAACATCAGTGTACAATATATGGGATAAGGAAAAGTAACATTTTCATTGAATGATTATCTGTTGTCTGATCTCAGGGCCGTCAATCCCCTCAAATTTGAACCGAATATCGGACCCATTCCCAATGGCAAAAAGCCGTAGATTTTCCCAATTTCAGGATAAAAATTCCTAAATGCATAGATTATTTACAACTTGCAGAATTGCGCAAGCTGTTTGCTTTTTGGTCAGTAGATTTGCCATAATCGATTAAAGCTGACTTAATTATATTATGAATGATCAAGTAATGGGGACGACACTGATGATTATTTTAACTAAAAGGTTCTTACAACTGGACTTAACCCCTGTGGTGACTTAACAAGCCCAACTAAAAGAGTCAGTTATACGGCACCTGCACTGCGCGGCATGAGTGAACTGATGCATTTTAAAGTGGTCAGAAATTTACTAACGATGGTTATTATTTATTGTGATCACAGCATCATTGGTTGATATCTTGTAATTAGATAATAAGCCTTCCAAGTAAATTCTTTGGTTATCAGGAAATCATTTAGTTTTCGTAAACAGATCTTTTGCATTAGGGCTGTAATATTGGGTCACAGGGTTTTACTAATACCCGTAAATACACAAGATGTCAGTAACATACATGTATTACACAGAATAATGCTTTTAAGATATTTCAAATATTTAATCTATTAAATAAAAAATAATAATTCCACATCATATAAATTTAGTTTCCTTTTCCAAATTTGATGTTTATCTTTTTTTATTTGCTGTTTTTGAAAAAATGGTGGGTTTTTTTTGTTTTTTTTATATACACCTGTGGGTAGCCTTGAGTTAAAAAATATTAAACAAACATGTATCAATCATGTGGAAAAAAATTAAGACTTTTTATTTTCCTGACCACTGTAAAATTTCAAATAAAAAATTTTAAATTGTATAAATAATTTTTTTTAAAAATTGAACTCTTCATAATTCTGAAAATTTCCCTATTTTTTTTTTAGTTTGTCTACTTTTTACTCTTGGTTAGTTCTGAGAACATCATGTGAGCTGTAAAACTTAAATTTTAAGAAGTGAACAACAGATTAATCTATTAAATACAGAAGACATTTTGATGATATATTCAACTATCTTAAATTTTCCCAATTTGACAAAAAATGTCGATAATTTTCCCAATGGAGAGGGATCCGGTCCCTGTACCAAAAAGTGCTGCGACAGCCCTGGATCTTAACAGGCATGTACCAAAATAAGGGACCACCACGGGCCACATAAAAAGAAATTTCTTGCAGCAAACATTTTCCTTAAATTTACATATAAAAAATTTGGAATAAATGCACACCTCCTCTCTATTTTACAGGTGAAGGGATACAAAATATAAGGAACTGAACAAACTTAACCTTCAAATAATAGTTTCCTGTAATTATTGCTCTTCGCTACTACCCCTCCCCGTCTCCCGAGATGAGGATTTTGGGTTAAATCATTTTAAAGGTTGTCAAGATTTCAGTTTTACCGCCACACATTCAAAAGTGCCAGTTAATATAAACTCAGATGGTTTTTACCATATTTAGAGACTTTCAGACTATTCTATAGTCTATACAGTACTATAATAGTCTATAGCTTATCAGGTTTTAATACATGGCTAAAAAATGTAATGTGTATGGGGATTTTGTATTGCAACAGACCTGGATGATAATGTTGAAAAACTGTGCAAGGTATTCCGAGCGACTTCCAAATGGAGAAAATATGTCAACATTCCCCATTATAAATCTCCGTAAAAAAATTTCAAGTGAAAAATGATAATGACTGTGTGAATGAAAGTACATGTATCTTGGAAAATTCCCCTTTCATCTATTTTCAATTGCACTACTTCCACAAGTATGTGTATTTTTATTAAAAATCTTCCAAATATTTTTGGACAAACTAAAGCAATGTAACGGGATGGGAGGATTAATGAAAGACCAGAGCAGGATTCTAACCCGGGGCCCCTTAATTTCTAGTCAGGTGCTCTACCAACTGAGCTATTTGGCACCGGTATTTGATCCAGTCTGACCATCACAGTATACATGCAACATAATTATATAAAAAAGGTTCATGAATTCTCTTACTTCACACATATTCAGAGGTCTGTGACTAAGCCATATTTTAAAAAAAAATTGAGCACACTGTATTAATTCTCTAGATTTCGCTTGCAATTTCAGCAAGCCTATTTAAGAAATGTAAGATACAGCATCCACACTCAAAAATTATCGTTTAAAGTATTCAATGTATCCGACTATTTGTTAAACAGGTCCAGCACAATCTCTTGATTTAGCAATATAGCTTGAAAAAGTTATATAGCTTTATTAAGCTATTCAAAATAGCTTCATAAAGCTATATATATGCAATATTTCATGGAAATATTTATTTTAAGTAATAGACAAAAATCCCAATTAACTAACTACTCATATTTGCACCATTGACCATTAAAAATCTAACCCTTATTAGAGATAGTTTTAACATTGCAGCTTTTAAACACTTTTAAGCATAAAATATATTTTCATTGTTTAGGTACATGTCAACTTGTATTAAAGAATCTGTTTATATTATTACAAAATGTTGTATAAAGAATATGAAAGTCAACTCGTATACACGAAATATAAAACAATATTTATTAATTCTATGAACAAAATATTTATATCATACATAATTATGCATAAATGTTGTTATTTCAAGACATCATTAATTGATTTGTTAAAACAAGTGCTGCATTTCATGGTTCTTAAAAATAATGACATCTCAATGGCTAATTAAAAAACATTTCCAACTGAAAATTGAAGCAGAGTGAAGCTTGTTTAAATATTTTTTTTTTTTTGTATACAAGTTGGCTTTTAGTTCTTATGCATGATTTTTTTTGTATACAAGTTGACTTATGGAGTTTGATATGGGAATGTTTGTATACGAGTTGAGTTGTATACGAGTTGGTCTGTCTACGAATTGACTGTAAATCCCTTTTGTACATTGAGGTGTGGATATTTTAAAGAATGATTTCTTCCAATGTGCTGAATTACTACAATCAATCATCTTGTTTACCATAACTGACCTCCTTTATATTTCATTCAAGAAGTAACTGTGTGGTCAAACTTAAGATCAAGGCCTCTACATGAGACACAATTTGATGAGTAATCTTTACATGCATTGTTTACAGAACAGTTCAAAGTTGAAAACTAACACTGCAACAAAGTGCGATTAATTATACATGCTGAAAAAATGTATCACAAAATAAAAGCTAAATCAAGCATCTCTGAATAGCTTAATAAAGCTATATAGTTTTTTCAAGCTATACAGCTAAATCAAGAGATTATGCTGGACCTGTTAAACAACTATTTTGTCACAGGAGTTTGGACTTTGCAGTTTTATCTATCACAGTATACAAACACATATACAGTAAATAAATTCAATGAACTTCGTCAAACGTAGTCCATTTTTATACCGTGGCGTCATTGGTAAAACTACGAAATCCTTAGTTTTGTTTACCATCTTTGACCATAAATAAACTTACTTTGCTCAATGCACTGATCAGATAATCGGTCAAATAATCGACTACACACACTTCAGATCAATGCTTAAATTTCCTCTGCTGTTCAAATATCGATTGATTTATATGTATCTTTATTAATGTCTTCAAATTTCAACGATGTCCCACAATAAATTGTATCTGCGCAGTTTCTTCTAAGACGACGCCAACAATATTCTATTTTTAGAATATGACATCACCTTTATTAGACAACTTTTACGAAAAATTTAATCCATCAAATTAATCCACTCGGTACTATTTCGGTTCGTGTGTTCCGTGATTTTTTTCTCTTTGATATATTTTCAGATGTATATCTACCTATACACGGACAAATCAATTTTTAAAAAACCAAACTATTATTTATTATTATATACTATACACACCTCTGGATTCCTAATTTGAGATGCCAGCCCCTTTTCTTCGATATCAAATAAAATGTCATTTAATTCTAAACACATTTGTTTGACAGGTGTTAGGAAATTCGAAACTGTTCTTGAGACATCTGAAAAGGAACGCTTTAGGGGCCGATCCCATATCCCCTTATCTGGGCCATTTAACAAAAACTTGATGGTTGCATATTGTTGAGTACATCATTATGAGCATCTTTTCTTCTATACTGCATTTCAAAATATTTGTCCTTTTTTAGATATAGATGAACAAATTTTGGGACTTTTGACCCTTAAAAACCCTAATTAGATAACACACGAGAAAACCATTATATTGCTTGGGTATATACATGTAACTGTAAGATAAACACTTAAGTTTGCTTCTATAACGTATTACAAAATATCCCTAAGTAAAGAGCTATAACTAAAAGACTTTAGACCCATCTGGGTCCCTAATTTTAGGGTCTAGCACATTTTTATTGATATCAAATAAAAGGTCGTTTAATTTTTAACAGATTTTGTTCAACAAGTGTTTAGAAATTTGTTATCTTTCTTGAGATATATGAGAAAGAACTGTTAAGGGGCCGACCCCTTATCTCCTTATCGGGACCGTTTAAAGAAATTTTGAGGGTTGAATATTGTATAGTACATCATTTTAAGCATCTTTTCTTCTATACTGCTTTTCAAAATATTTTTCCTTTATTAGATATAGGTGATCAAAGTTTTGAACTTCTGACCCCTTAAAATCCCTAATTACGTAATAAATGAAAAAATCATTATATTGTATGGGTATATAACAGTAAGATAAACATTTTTGCTTCTATAATATATTACAAAATACCCCTCAGTAAAGAGCAATAACTAAAAGACTTTAAACCCCACTAGGTCCCTAATTTTAGGGGCCAGCCCCTTTTTCTTGATGTCATATGAAAGATCTTTTGAAATTGAACATATTTTGTCCAACAAGTGTTAACATATTCGTTACCGTTCTTGAGCTATCTGGGAAAGAACGTTTTAGGGGCCGACCCCTTATCTCCTTATTGGGGTCATAGAACGAAATTATGTTGGTTGAATATTTTTTAGAACTTCATTCTAAGCATCTTTTATTCTATATTGCTTTTCAAAATATTTGTCCTTTCTGTGATATAAGTGATCGAAATTTTGGACTTCTGGCCCCTTAAATCCCTAATTACATAACGCATGAAAAATGTTTTATAATGTATAGTTAAATAGCTGTAAGATAAACATTTTTGCTTCCTAAACATATTACAAAATATTTCTCAGTAAAGTGCTATGGCAGAAAGACTTCAGAGACCTTTTGGCCCCTAATTTGAGGGGCCAGCCCCTTTTTCTTGATGTCAAATGAAAGAGCTTGTAAAACAAAATTTTTATTGCTCTACATGTCTTAACAAAATATTTTCGAGAAAAGAGATACATAAAGAAAACAAAGAAAAATCACCACATTTTTTATATCTCAATTTTCGGGTCCAGGCGAGCTTCGGCGCCTTTTGCGCCAGACATAAATGATTCACTTTATGCAAAACTACAATCATTCGTCTACAATTCCTGAAAATTTCAATTTGATATCTTTTATCGTTTAGGAGGAGTTCGAGTGACAAGACGACCCTCTGAAAATCGCCAAAACGTCATTATCTCAAGAACGGAAATGACGTCATCAAAATAAAAAAACATATATTAAGTTTTGATCACTATCTATTAGATCTGAAAGTTTCATGAAAATCGGCCGAACCATTTCCGAGAAATCGCGTGCACAAATTTTGTAAGAAAAAAAAAATAATAATAATAGGGAAAAAGAAACCGAACGAAAACAATAAGGTCTTCCGTTGGAAAACGGAAGACCTTAAAAATAATAATAATATGGAAAAAGAAACAAAGCAAAAACAATAAGGTCTTCCGTTGGAAACGGAAGACCTTAATAATAACTAGACGCTCGTTGCGAGCAACAAGAGGTCTTCCGTTTGAATACACCTTAAAAAAGACTATAGAGATAGCTGTTCTTTTCTACCATTCCTTAACACTCTTAAGCATAGAGCAAACCCAATACCGGTTATCTAAAACACTATGTAAAATTCAAACCAATATTGTTAAATCCGTATTGTGACGTATTTCGATCATCGGTCACTTCGCCGGCATCAAAGACATTCCTCCGAAATAACAGTGAATGAGGTTCTAACGATGCAACTGCATTACAGATCGATAAAATAGCTAACCACGGGTCGAACAACAAATATTTTTCATATTTATACATGAACTAACACTTAAAATTATTCTTATGTTTAGAATGACTTTTTTCAATAGTATGTCAAGAGGGAGAGAGAGAGAGAGAGAGACACACACACAGAGAGAGAGAGAGAGAGAGAGAGAGAGAGAGAGAGAGAGAGAGAGAGAGAGAGAGAGAGAGAGAGAGAGAGAGAGAGCGCTCTTAGCTAGGCTAAGCAATTTTTTTTTTGCTTATTTGAATGCAACTTTATTTTTAGTATCGACATCTTTCTGGGTTGACCCTTGAATCCAATATAGGTTAGAGAACTACGCACAAGCAAGGCTACAACTGCAGAAAAGTTTCAACGAATTGTTTAGATCCGTGTTTACTCTGATGGTGTTTTGTATTTTTTTCTTTGTAATTTTGAGTTTGAACACAGTTCGTTATCACCACATGTCATCGTAGAGGCAGAGTTCAGACATTCACTGCTCATGACTCGACAGAGAGAAAAAGAGAGAGAGAGAGAGAGAGAGAGAGAGAGAGAGAGAGAGAGAGAGAGAGAGAAAGAGAGGTAAATGTACATTTCAAACATGCATATATCTGTAAAAAAAACATTTGTCAATAAACGCATGTATTCATGCGTGCTTGTATCCAAGTATGTGGAGAAACATTAAACAACCCTCAGTTTAAAGTCATGTATACTAATTGAAACATAAGCATATTGTTAGGACACAGTTATTTCCTACCCGCAGTCGCTAATTGTTGTGTGCACACAGTCATTGAGATGGCGGCATTTCTTTGATGCCGGCAAAGCGACTCGGCGAGCTCTAATGCGGTCGTATTACAGGGGTGCTTCGGCGGCATGACTTTGATGCCGGCGATGTTACGAGCGTCTGAATTTAGATAGCTGCTGATAAAAAAAGACTGTCACAAAGCAGGAAATAAACGGTATTTCTAACCGGGCTCTATATTTGTACTGAAAAAAAAACCCGTTATTATTTTGATTTATGATAAATTTTAAACGGAAAACATTTTAAACCATCATTTTCAAGATAAAATCGTAAAACAAACCACAGCTTACAAATAAAAAAACGTTCGACACTCGGGGACTGAACCCGGGTCGCCTGGGCACAAGTCCACCACTCTAACGACTGAGCTTCGCGGACTCTCGCTTCAATACTTTGGAGCCCAAAATCTCGAGAATGCGTGGATCGATTTAAAAACGGATTTCATATTCTGAAGTGTTGAAAGCGTCTCTATCGAATACAAACATAATAAAAATTCAAATCAAAAAAGTTGAAAAATGACTAATTTTTGCTTCCTTCTGGTGACGACCGGAAGTGACGGCGGACGTTCGGATATGCGAAGGGCACTGCGGCTGACGACTCTCTACCTATCTCGGGACCGGAAGTGACAATCATAAAATGATCGACAATTTTCTTACAAATTTAGTCTAGAGTAAGATCTAAAAGTTTCATGAAAATCGGCCGAAGCGTTTTTGAGAAAACGTTACAGAAAAAAATAATAATAATAATAACTAGACGCTCGTTGCGAGCAACAAGAGGTCTTCCGTTTGATTGCACCATAAAGTAGACTAAAGGGATAGTTGTTCTTTTATATCATTTCTTAACACTTCATCAAATTCCATTTAAAACCCTCTATATGAATTTCAATAGACATTAGTCAAAAAAATTAGTAATTTTTCATTTTTTTTCTATTTGAATATTTTTTATGTTTTTATTCGATAGAGACCCTTTTAAAACTTCAAAATATGAAATCCATTTTAAAATCGATCCACGCATTCTCTAAATTTCGGGCTCCAAAGTTTCTGAAGCGAGAGTCCGCGTAGCTCAGTCGTTAGGGTGGTGCCCAGGCGACCCGGGTTCAGTCCCCGAGTGCCGAATGATTTTTCTTCCTTAGTTGTGTTAAGAATAATGATTTTATATTTGAAATGATAGATTTTACTGATTTCCAATTTTATTTTATCAAAAATCACAATAATAGCGACTTTTTAAGTATAATTTAAGTATAATTATATGTCTATTGAAATTCATATAGAGGGTTTTAAATGGAATTTGATGAAGTGTTAAGAAATGATAGAAAAGAACAACTATCCCTATAGTCTACTTTATGGTAAAATCAAACGGACTGTGTTCAAACCATCAGAGTAAACACGGATCTAAACATTCGTTGAAACTTTTCTGCAGTTGTAGCCTTGCTTGTGCGTAGTTCTCATAGTTTCCTATATTGGATTCAAGGGTCAACCCAGAAAGATGTCGATACTAAATATAAAGTTGTATTCCAAAAAGAAAAAGCAATTGCTAAGCCTAGCTAAGAGAGCTCTCTCTCTCTCTCTCTCTCTCTCTCTCTCTCTGTCTCTCTCTCTCTCTCTCTCTCTCTCGACATACTATTGAAACAAGTCATTCTAAACATAAGAATAATTTTAAATCTTAGTACATGTATAAATATGAAAAATATTTGTTTTTTGACCCGCGTTTAGCTATTTTATCTATTTGTAATGCAGTTAAACCTGATTCACTGTTGTTGCGGCGGAATGTCTTCGATGCCGGCGAAGTGACCGAGGATCGAAATACGTCACAATACGGATTTTACAATATTGGTTTGAATTTTACATAGCGTTTTAGATATCCGGTATTGGTTTTGCTCTATGTTAAAGAGTGTTAAGAAATGGTAGAAAAGAACAGCTATCTCTATAGTCTTTTTTAAGGTGTATTCAAACGGAAGACCTCTTGTTGCTCGCAACGAGCGTCTAGTTTTTCTTCTTCTTGCATGTATGCAGTGAAACGGAGTGAGGAACTATGTCAACAGCCACATCTATATCGGAAGAAGATTTCAGCGATCAGGTATTTACTTGATTTAGAATATCATCTAAGTAAAAAAAAGTAACGTATATAATAAATATATAATAAAATTGTATTCTTCATTTTTTTTTTACATTATTTTACTCTTAACTATGGTGTATATAAATCATATGATATTAATATGCTTTGAAATCGTTTTGATCATCAAAGTCTTCCGATTTTCATCACTTTACTTTAATTTTGAAAAATTGTGTATTCTTATAATTTGTTTTTATAGACGCCAACTTTAATCCTAATATCTCGCTCGTTTATTCACAGATTTGAAGAATTCAGGTTTGATAACATGTCGTGCGATGTTGTCGTTATATATTTTGCTTTCAGTTTGATAAATTATTCCCCTTTTACTAGAATTCAACAAACACTTTTGTCGGAAATATCTGTAACGATGACTGAAGATTAAGGAGACATTTTGAGTTGTGTGCTCATTATTGAAAGATGTGTTTTTTAAATGGTTTCAATACAAGGTAAATAAACCTCGTCAGTGTTTTCACAATACACAGTCGTCCACTCAAGCAAGCGTGTTTAGTTGACATAAAAACCGGAACATACAAATGCACGCTGGCAATGATTCCGATTCATATTGTCGCGATTTTTTTGTCCAGACCGGCATTGTTGTTTTGTTTTTGTTAGATCTTTGTTGTGCTTTTTAATCCCCGTATAACAGATATATGTTAACACAAAGCTTGTCAACATTTAACAAAAATAAAACACTTGTACAATTTTAATTTAAAATGCATTACTGACTTACTAAAATTAGACCATTTACGTAGATTTATATTGAAGGATACGTGACTTATGGTACAGGAGGGTAAATGTTGTAATTCTTATTAATTTGTGTGCTTTCATAAACAGCTATTTCATATTCTTTTATTAAATTCTTAAATATATCCCCTCACTCAATTGGGGGAGACACTTTCTTACCTGGTATACGATATCGGCTATCAGCTACCGACATACAGATTTGTGCTTTATGTAGTTGTATTGGAAAGTATACAAAACGGGCTGCATATAAATACTGCTTGACATATTATTTCTTCTTTCCAACGTGATCTTAGGTCTATAATAATAACACCGTTTGTTATACCCCTGTAAAATAGTTACTATATATCTCTATACGAAAAAAAGTCCAGCATTTTGACTGTTGGACTAGAACTGTTAAAATCGACTGTTAAAAAAGTTTGTTGACCGGTGACGTCATATTCCGCGAAAACGAGTTATTAAATTAGTAGGGGTATAACAAAACGGTTGTTGACTGTGTCTCGGGCAACAGTTGATCTGTTAATATAATACATCACAATCATTTGTAAATACTTTTAAAAAAATAGAACAAAACAACATACACAATTAACTTGATTAAACTACAAAGCCATTCTTCACCCGGTTTCCTGCATTTTTTATAGCTGTAATCGTTGTAGATTTATATTATATTTTTTTGAATCATGATTAGTATATGTTTACGCTTTTTGTTTATTCATGTTCATTTAAAATTGTCGACAGCCGCATTTCATTATTTGTATGTAAGTGTTTCATTGGCAAGAACATATGTGAACATCATATTATTTCGGTATGCATCTGACGAATTATTAGAAACACTTTAACGAAAAGGAAAAAAAATCACCTCTACCTCTTTATTTAAAAAAGTGTGAATTACCCCTTATTTTCTTATAAAGCTGTATGTCTTTTTTCAACATTCTTCTCTGTTTTTAGTTCTAATTCCCCCTCTACTAAACCTTCAAGAAAACTTTTATTGCTATATACTTTATGGATGAATTTTTCAATATGCGTTAGAAATAGGAAGTTGTGCCTAAAATGCAACCAAATGCTAACAAAAATGTACAAGATGAAAATGTTCTTCACAAAAGTATGGACAAAATAGTTTCAAAATAGGTTCCAACAATCATCCAAAAGCATCTGTTTCAACAGAATGATACAAGTATTACATTGTAAATTTAATGAAAATCTCAAATTCCAATGTAACATTTTTTTTTCTCTGATTCTTTGTTAATTGAAAACATTCACTTCATATCCCCCGAGGGCCGGAGACAAAGCTAAAGAGTATAGGTGTTGTTTGTTTTGCTTAAGATCAGTGTCATTCCTCCCATCAAAGAGTTACCGGTGTGAGCGTGTTATAATTCCTAATTGTGTTAATTGAATATTTGAGTGAAAGGTGCGCGTTGTGTGAAAGAGTCAGTTTAAGTTCCGCGGTGGAGATTCCAGGACGTGATTTAGATGTAATGCACTTTCCGTCATCAAAATAATAATTCAGTCTTTTAACTCTGGACAGTTCCTAGTAACAACTCTAATGCAACCAGTACGAGTGCTTATTGTAAGAAAGCAAGGAAATATTCAATACTTGTTTTTAATCAGCTATAGACCATTCAACGAAATACAACTCTTCAACTTTTAATATTACGCTAAAGTCGGGTTGTGACACAAGTACTGGTGATACATCGGTATCAGAAGCTAATATGTCTAAAGTCTTTTCTGTAAAGGTTTATTTTACAACAAATAAGTCTAACATTTGTTTTAATTAAATGCACTGGATAAAGCTCATGTTTAAAATTTTCCCACAATTAGCATTCCGTCCACTTTCATATACAATCACAAATCTTTGCAATACCCTGGTACCATATGTTTTTGGCAGCCTTGATAATTTTACTCATTTCAGTAATACATTGTATAAAGAACAAAATGTCTTTATGTTCGTTACAGATTAAACGACCATTTGCAAAATTCTATTCATGTATTTTGGCCTTTTTTTCCTGATTACTCAAATAATTCATTGCAGTGTAGTTGCTCCGCTAGCTATTACACGGGCCTATGTCTTATGAAAATCTGTACTCTGTTTTTAAAGAACAAAAATCGTATTCATATAGAAATAGTTTCATCTTCCTAAGCAATACAAACTGAATGACCTACTTAACAATATCATTAGCCACACGTTAGAGTTTATAAGCTTTTAAAAAAATGAAGCGTTAGTCAGCACTAGCAGGGTTAGGGTTAGGGTTAGGGTTAGCTAACCCTAACCCTGAATGACCTACTTAACAATATCATTAGCCACACGTTAGAGTTTATAAGCTTTTAAAAAAATGAAGCGTTAGTCAGCACTAGCACTCTATGAATGAAGTATGAGCTATGTTTGACAAATGTTTAAGTTCATTGCACACTCGTTACCCAAAGGCCCCATGATAGTGAATTATGAGTCACACTGTGCCAAGGAAGAATGAAATATGCCCCAAATCAAGTGATCTCGGACTTTAACATACTTCAAAAAATTGGTATAGATCCCTTTGATCTAAGTACTAACTGTATCCAGCAAGTTCAATAATATCTTTATGCGCCATGTCCTTGAACGTTTCCATTAATTTGTCAATCAGGAAAGTCTCTCAAACCAATACACATTTTTAACGCACAAGTGATCCAAAAAGTAGCGATAACTATTTAAGCGATTACTCTTCTGAAATATGAGCAATCGCATTTTATCACCTAATCATATTATATCTTATGAACAATCTCGTTACTACATTTTGTAAATGGTTATTTAAACATAGTGTTTCTTGGTGTTTTTGGGTTTTTTGACATGGACGGCCATGTTCATGATATGAGTCAGTGTATGAGAAAAGGGGTCTTATCACAGCGTCACAATATAGAGAAAACGTCGGCAAAATTTCACGACGTCGTTTAATTTGTGATGCTGTTTCTTTATGCAAAATATGAAATCAACATGACGAGGTTGTTTTTACAGCAATATGTATTCTAGTCTTTGCTGGATTTTATATAGAAATAGCGTATAAATCTAAAATTAGAAACAGTGTGAAATGATTAGAATTTCAAAAAAACTACCAACTCGTAGGTGTTGCAATTCAAGACGGTGTAAAAAAAAACCAAGTGCTGAATTGTGTTATGTTTTTATTCAATGATATTACTATCATTAATGGTCACGATTCTGACCCCTACATGGACTTCAATCATTAACAATGATTAATGATAAAAAGCATGTTTTTATGCTAACTTGTATTTTTGCATGCCTCTCTATTTTTTTCTGTAACATATAGCTGATTTTTTTTATATTTAAAACACTCATTAAAATTTCATTTACTTTCATTCAAAACATGCACATGAAAAATGATTAAGGGATTCCTTTTTTTTTTGGGGGGGGGGGGGGGGTGCATATATACTCATTCACAAAGCAAATTCCAATTGGCATGCATATTTTTCATAAACAAGAACAAAGAGAGTGTGCAAGAAGGCGATTCAAAGCCATTGTTGGTTCACATTAATATATAAGATTTACATAATGCTAAACTCTCCTTTGTAAGGGAATGAATACCCTGTCCCCCACCCCTGTACAACCTTTACGCATGTAAACATCATATAGCAATTAAATGTAGCTGACTTAAGTAAATATTCCCCCTACTACTTTAAACAAAATTATGGATATAAACAATTATAATTAGTTCAGTTATTTCATTCACTTAAAAAGATAAAGGAGTTTCTGGGAGAATGTTAATGATAAAAAAAAAAAATATTATTGTATGGATGTTGTGTGCATTATAATTTAAACTGAATATGATTAAAGGTTGACCATTAAAAGTCTGCAGCTCTCTTTTTATCAAAAGTTTACAATTTTTGGCCCCTGGAGCTATGTATAGATAATTAGAGAGCTAGGGCATAGATAATCGGAGATTTCTCCGAATCCCCCCCCCCTCCCAATTGAGTGAATCAATGTTTTCTAATCATTAAATAAAAAAGGCAGGGGTAACAGTCACAAGAGTTTCGGAATTGGGTAAGACTCTAAAATGAAGATTACAATGCAAAAACGAGAATCCCTGACAAGTCCATATATATATCTAAGGGCTATGGTATTTCAGAGACCGTCAAGGCTGCTTAAGTACAGGTTCACGTAAGAATCAGGCAATATCGAAATTTTGCGATAAGTGATAAGACGCAAAATAAAACAAAATTTTAACCCGCAAGCAACTGGGATGTATAGAATGTGTGCGCAAAGTTATTCTGAAGTATTCCGTTTCGTTTTTGAACACGGGCCCGATATATTGACAAGGCGCTACACTTTGACGCAGTGTAAGCCTTAATAAAGAAGCATAGATTGTTATCAAATTATTTAAAAACAGCAAACCTTATGTGAATATTTGATTATAACTAGTTACTAAACTCACTCAACACAATGATTTCCGATATTAAAAAGTTTTGAAAATTCTGAGGTTGGAGTTTAAACTGCCGATGAAATCAGCAGATTCGAGTGGAATTTGGTTGTCTTCCTTGATTGATTCACAATATCGTCGCTAGATGGCGCTTCGTTGCTACGTACGCTAGTGCGCGAAAATGGAAGTTCGTGAAGAAGAACACACGATCGTTTGCGGTGTGGGGCATTACGCAAAAAGTTCCTGCGGCATGTATAAACCGTACCCAAAAGAAACGGTTCGAATTACACTCCGCGAATGTGACAGAGACATAGCAAGATATTTGCAAGGGTTAAAACTTAGTGGTGGCCGACAAACGATCTGTCACCCAGCAGCCGACAGTGAAGAAAGCCTTATATCCTATAGAATTGGACTATTCAGGTATATGAGTGCATTTTCACGCAATAAATTTTGAATAAAATAGGCCTTACAATCAGTGATTTAATTTAACTAACAACTACTGTGAGGTTATTGTTTTGTTTGGCATACATGTATTTCACTGGTTTCCCCCGAATCTATTTTTAGAACTGGATGTAAATATCGAAGCGATCGATGTTTCTGTATGGACATATAAATACAATTGCTTACTTTAAGTGTATATATATTCTTTCATTCTCTTTTTCACCTTCATTTTGTAGGCAAAGATTGCGTTGTTATTTCATTATCTACTCATTATAAGAGTAAATGAATTTTTTTTTTGTATAGTAGATCACTGAAAGATATTTGTATCTCTTCATGTGTATACAAAACTGTTCAATGCTACAATAAACAATTGAAACAGAAAACCAGTCAATATATTAAATATTGAATGAAATGTTTAACAGTATAGCTATTTTTTTTTTACAGCTGTTTATCTAATTTTTTTTTTTTTTTTTGGTGGGGGATATTTGGCTTTTGTTTCTGCTTCACACACAAGCTTTATTATCTACATCTACATATATGGTTAAAAAAAATTAAGGGGTAATTTAGGTTGTATGGGACACCTGTTTATATTGATGTCAATAAAATTATATTAAAATCAAAATACTTACACTGTTTTAATTAGAATTTTCTAATTTTACAATAACTGCATGTCCCTAAAATATGTTTTCAAAATATTTGGAAAGGTAACAATTATAAAAGCCCCAGCGAGATTTGAACTCATGACTTACAGATTTGAATAGTTGATAAAACTCTAACCATTTGGCTACACTTTTAGGTATCAAATATGGGAAAGAAAAAAAAATATATTTGATTTTATTGTTTATTTCCATGGGAAGTACATCAGAATATGGAGGGGTCCCATACCACCTTAAATGTTAACATTCTTTTTTTACTTTATCAAATTATGAATTTGATTATTAGTAATGTAATCAACACAATAGTGTTTGGCATTTTCAATTAATCAAATAAAATGTAGGTCAAAATATATTTGACATCATCTATTTAACATTATATTGATTTAATGTCTGTTCTTTATTGTTGAAAGCTTTGATCCTTCAATCACTGTTTGTCCCTACCATCGCTACACCCTTGGGATACACTGGAAACCATCAAGGAAATGTGGTTTGCCATCACACAAAGGGATGCAAAAACCACAAAGAGCAATATCCAAAAAAATGAGCCAGAATATACTCCACACCATGGGGGTTCTTGTGGTGATTGGAGAAGGTAATGAACTAAACCATATCTGCATGCCTTGCCATCTTAAGCTTAATCAACCCAATATCCCAGATATCAAGCTTATGTTGGCCAAGTGTTGGCCCGATGTTATAATTTATTTGGGGGCAATGTTGGAAAATAACATCGGCCCAATGTAATTTTGAGATATTTCTGTATGGTCAGTCTAAAACACCTAATTTAAAGCAACAATAAATGATTTCCTATATAATTGCTGTTATGTACAAATAATTGAAATGCTTTATCCATTTAAATTGAATATGGATTCTTATATGAACCTGCCTTCTTTTTTTTTTTGGGGGGGGGGGTGGGGTGGGTTATTAGTATCAAAACATTTCATAAAATGATCAATAAGAGATATACAAGATTTCCTTGTAATGAATAATTTATATATTATATAATTACATGTACTTTCCACAATCAGACTTAATTGTTTGTGTAATATGTAACAACAGCAAACAATACTTAGGTTATTCATGCATAAAAATATTGATATTTGTGTAAATATTATCTAATAATAGGTATTTGCTTAACCTGTATGGACACATATAAGAAGCAATGTCAACCTGTTATATCATCTCCATCTAATGTTCATGGAACAAAAAATGTAAGTAAAACTTCAATAACATAAAGTCTTTTTAAATCTGTTGATTTTTATAGTAGTTTTTAGCTCACCTGAACCAAAGGTTCAAGTTAGCTTTTCTGATCAGCTGAGGTGTGTTCAACAGAGCGAGTGCTTGCAAGTGCCCACAACAATTCCCAATACCTTCAACAACAATTTTGGTGAGCGCTAGCGAGCCCCCGCTTTGTGGAACACGCCTGTATTGTCTATTGTCCCTTCGTCTGTCTGATTGTCAACTTTTCACAATTTTTACTTCTCTAGAACCAATTGGCCAAATCTAACCAAACTTGGTACAAAGCATCCCTATGATAAGGGAATTCTTAATTCTTCAAATGAAGAGCAAAATCCTTTCTAAAAGGGAGATGGGCATGAAAGAGTGAATATGGTGTGTGCATGCATATGTGTCTTTTAAATTGTTTTCCCCTCAAGAACCACTTCATCAGAATTGCCAATGTTCACACAAAAGCTTGTAGAAATGTAACGGTACAGAGATACATCAATATGATTGATCTTGAGGGTCCACGATGAGCATATCGTACCCGAACCAAAGGTTCAAGTGAGCTTTTCTGATCACTTGTTGTCCGGCGTCTGTCCGTCTATCTGTCTGTCTGTCCGTCTGTAAACTTTTCACATTTTTGACCTCTTCTCTAAAACCACTGGGCCAAATTTACCGAACTTGGTACAAAGCATCTTATTGGAAGGGGATTTTATATTGAAAAAAAGGTCTAAACCCTTTTAAAAGGGGAGATAATTGCAAAACAGTGAGTATAGGGTGTATGGCTTTAAAAAGCTTCTTCTCAAGAAGCACTGCATCCGAAATGCCAATATTTACACAAAAGCTTTTATATATAGTGAAGATTCTAAATTATACAATACGTGACCCCCGGACCAAAACTGTGGCCCCCGATGGGGTTCAAAGTTTATCATATTGATATATAGGAAGCATCCGTGGCTATTGTAGATTCTCAATTGGTAAAATCGTGACCCCCAGACTAATACTTGGGCCCCAAGAGAGGTTCAAAGTTTGACATAAAAGTTAATAGGAAAAATGTTTAAAAATCTTCCCGAGAACTCGATGCTACAATTTGTGGGATTACTATGCATGCATCTTTGGATAATGTAGATTCATTATTTTTAAAAAAGGGACCCCTGGAATTATACTTAGAACCCAAGCGAGGGTTCAAAGTTCAACATAGAAGTATATAAGGAAAATGTTCAAAAATCTTCTTGAGAACTACAGTGCTTCAATTTGTCAGATTTCTACGTAAGCATCCTCAAATAGTGTAGATTTTAAATTATAAAAGCCGTGACCCTCGATCTAATACTTGGGCCCCAGAAGAGATTCAAAGTTTAACATAGAAATATCATATGCTACGAAATAGAATGTTACAAGGAACTGTTGTTCAGGTGAGCGATGTGGCCCATGGACATCTTGTTTTTCTGAACCACTGGGTCATTTTTATGGTAATCAAACTTGTCATAAAGCATCCGTGGTTAGAGGCCCAGAGTATCACATTTGTTCAAATAAAGCCCAATATCCTCTTACAAGGGGAGATAATTATAAGAATTAGTGAAAATTTGATGGTATCGTCTATAATGACTAATTTATTTTTTTTATGCCCCCCGGCCAGATGCTTACATCATAGAAGTTTCATATTGTTGGATATACAGCACTCTGCGCCCTTTACTTTCACGCCCATGAAACTGTATAGTAAATACTAATCAATATTAATAATGTAACCTATACACATTACATGTATTACATAACAGTGCATTCTAAATGGTGTAAAACCATGTATATTCATTAAGGTCAAAATCATTTGACTTAATTTGCCTTGAAAAGTTTTGAGATACATTTAATTTTTATAGGAGATTGTACAAGAAGAAGAGTATCCCCCTTCATTTGAAAAGGATGGTGATCAGCTTCAGCTTGTTTCTGTAAGTTTATTTCTTGTTTCTGTAAGTGATCTGTTCTAATCAAATCATTTGCATTGATTATAGTATCCACTTAAATTGATTACCACAAGTCTTAGCTCTTATATATGATCATGAAACTTGTATTTTGTCATGTTAAATAAATTACATACAAGAAGGAAGATTCTTAATTTTTGCTACAGGTATCAGATGGAGCGCAAAGTTCACAGAACTTATCCCAGGCTTCAAACTGGAGTGCTGATGAAATAAAAGGAACTTTAACGAATGCAAATAATGCTGTCAGCCTTTTATCTAACGGCAAATTCAGCACTTTAAGAGGAAAGCTACACACAAGTATACCTAAAGCAAAGCCAAGCACTTTAAGATATTACAAAAGGAAAGCTGAGGAATCTACAGATGCTCTTTTGAATCTGTTTGCTCCTGGACAGTCCAAAGAATTAAAGCTGCTTATTTCACCAGAACCTGAGAAACCAAAACCTGATCCTGAATTAAGGACAAAATTCTAAAACTGTATGGAGAAACATCTGACAACAACCTAAAGATACAACCTTTATCAGTTGTGGCAAAAACAATGACATTCCAGGGTTGACAGTGTACAAAATAGATCAGGCAAGATTGCTTGGAGATGCACACAGAAGAAAAACAGTCAAGGAGAAAATAAAAATGACAAGACAAAGAATGGATGAAGAAAAGATGCAACATGCACTTAGATTTTTCTTTGATCCTAGTTTTATGCAGATAGTTTCATATGGAACGAGAGAAATGAAACGACTCTGGAGAGAAGATTACTATTCCAGATGTTGTGAGAACATTGTGTCATTATCATTTAGTTGATATGTATGTAGCCTATTGTAAGGAGACGGATTTCCAACCACTTTGAAGAACTTCTGTTTTTCATATCCTGCGTGCATGTGCAACATCAAAACGAAAGAATTTGAGAGGCTTAGACAATATCACAGCTGAAGGAGTGGAAGGCTATACGGAGCTACACCGACTGATTGATTAGTTGAAAGACCTTGGCTTGATGTCATTAGATGTCCATTCAGAAATATCCACCAAACTCACTGCTAGTAGAATATACATGAAAACAGATTACAAGTTACATGTGGAGCAGTCAAGTCTCTGTGCCAACCACTGTATTGACTGGAGTTTGAGTGATCCATCTAATAGAGACTTCCAGAATACTTGTCTACACCAGCATACGCTAAAATGTGACAGATGTGAACTTATCAAAGAAGTGGAATTGCAGCTTAATTCTGTAATAGATGCTCTTCATGTGACCCAAGAAGCTGTAAAGTTTAACGAGTACAAAAAAAAAACATCGGTGGATGCAGTGTTGAAAATCTATAACTAGAAAGCACACATAGTTAGAACTGTCAATCAGGATCAGTTTAGACTGGATGCTCTTGAAAATATGAAGAGTTATCAAGCTCTCGTTATAATGGATTGGGCTATGAAGTTTTTACCTATTCACTACAGGGAAAAACAGTCAGACTGGTTCGGACAGAGAGGCAAAAATTGGCATGTCATTGTTTGCATATTTAAATATGCAGAAGATCTATGTGTAAGTTTCACACCTAAAGTATTTAGCCTCATGATCCCTCTGTTTAACCCATATAAAAAGTCTTACATGTACCTCTGATGTTTTATCAGATGAAATATAATTTGTAATTTGCAATCTTTTATAGAAATGGCTTCTTAACTCTTAAATTTCATCAAGGAATAATAGGCATTTTATCCCAGGAAGAGTTATCTTTTTTATCAGAGGGTTTATTATTAGAATTGTTTGTTTCTATTTTCTAACTTTGCTTATTTGATAGAAATGTGCAGAACCTTGTTGTATATATTTAAACTCATTGTCAATGGCTGATCAACTTTCAATTATTTTATTTTTTTCTTTTAGCACAGAACATACTGTCATATAATGGATTCAGCAAAAATAGACTGGCTCTCTGTATCCTCTCTACTGGAGAATTCACTGGATACAATAAAGAAGCAGATGCCTTTTATCAAAGAAGTTATGCTCCGATCAGATAACGCAGGGTGTTATCATTGTGGTCAGTTATGGTTTTCCTTGCCACAAATAAGCTAAAGGACAGGTATGAAAATTCATTGACAAATCATTGATGAAAACCTTCAGCAGAGCTGGATATTACACCAATTTAAGTTCCATGTCAAGGATTCAGGCACATTTAATTTATATTCATATATTTGTGTTTTAGGCATTTCCATAACTGCATACTGCTACTCGGAGCCACAGGCAGAACAATCGTACTGAGATTCGAAAATTGCACATATGAGAATGAAAATGAAGAGTTATGCTGCTAGTGGACACACTATTTAGACATGAAACATGCACTTGATGCTGGCTCAGGTATATAAATGTATGATTTTTGTCTTTCACAACTCTGTATAATTTCCATGGGCCACATTGCTCACCTGAGCACTTTGGATTCTGCTGCAGAAAACACCTTTCAGTATTGAAAACTGTAAATATATAAGTGGTTTCACCATCCTCCATGGCGGTCATGATTTAAACAAATTTTAATCTGCTCTATCTGAGAATGCTTCCATATCAATTTGACAATCATTGCTGTGCTGTTCTTGAGAATGAATGTTTTCCTCATTTATATTCCTTTGTAAATTTTCCCCTTATGGTCCTGCCCTACCTAATAGGGTTCATGATTTGAACAAACATGAATCTATATGTAATGAAGTTTGATATATTTTTTTTAAAGTAGATCCATTCAATTTTTGAGATGTTAGAAAACCTTAAATAGCCTGTAAATAAATGCCAGGTCTCATGTAGTAAATAAAAAAAATACCAAAAATCTCACTTACTTAATTGCAGGTGTCAAAGGGTGTCAAGTTGCAAATGTTGCAATAGATACGACAAAACAGTCGTTCACAACTCACAAGATGAAAAATATAAATAACTACAGCAGTATTTCTTATCAAAAGGATGGTATGATTGTGCGGAAAGCCTATAGTACTGGGAGAGGCTTATTTGTGTCAAATTTCGAAATCAGCAAGTTTACTAATTCTAAACATGAGGAACACACATCTGGTTGCTTGATGTTGGAAGACTTTGTAACTCCAGCTATGCAGAAAGGAGAAATCAGAACAAAACCGAGTCAAAATGCTGATGTTTCAGAAATGTCTGATAATGAAAATGTCCAGAACATGGCTGTTCAAAAAAGTATTAACATAAAGAGGGCTAGAAAATCATTTGCTCTGTGGTAAACATGAAGTGAAACTAGACAAAAAGTCTACCTATGACCAGATAAAGCATCAGTGGGCACAGCTATGTAGTGAAGTTGTTATCACGTGCAAAAATGTTTTGTCTTCAGAAGAAAATGTTGAAAAAGAAGTGAAAGCTGAACCTATGGGTTGTGGTTTGAAGAGGCCAAGGAAGAGTTCACGTTTCCCAGAGATAGTACGAGCCTTTTTAACCAAAAAATATGAAGGTGGCAAAAAGGCGAAAAAGCAAACCCTTCAGAAGTAACTGAAGAAATGAGGGTTATTACTAGCGAGGATGGAATCAACGTATTCGATGAATGGTTAAGCACAGCCCTGATAACTTCTTTCTTCTCCAGAATGGCCAGTAAAGGATTTGACAAAGCCTTCTGTGAAAGAGGATTTTGATGACAGGGACTTACTTGCAGCTTTGGAAGCCATTGATGAGGATGCATTGATTGAAAATATTAATTGGATGCCTTGTAAATGATTTTACAATCTTAATATTAAAGGAAAGGGGCACTGTATTACTAACACAATCCAGCCCTTCAGATCAGTTACAGTTTCTGCTCTGATTGGTATGATTTTGGTACATATTCATATAAAATTTGTGTAGGCAAACATTGTGTTATATAATGTACATGTATTTTCTTTGCATGACAGGTGATGACAATCCTTGAAGCTTTTGGTCAAAATGACAGGTTAATTGTAGCCAAGTCTTATGATGAGCTCCAAATGTACAAATGCATTTGTTAAAGTTAATTTTTTTTGCAGACAACAACTATGTTCTGAGGCAGATAATCTTTGTAAATAGTATTGTACTCTGTTTATTTAAAGGAAGAAGTTGCTTTTGTAATAATAATATTTACATAGACATTTCCTTGTTAAATGTATTATTCACAGGTTTATTATTCACAGGTTAGGGAGAAGCCATACTCGGGTTAATTTCTGAAGGAAAATTTTCCAACATTTCATATTCATTATAATTAACCCACTTAAAACAAAATTATTGGGCAAAACCCCAAAAACAAATTTTGGATGTAATTAAAGTTCATTTTACGGTTGTATAACTTAAATTAAACCGATCCAGTACAATCACTAGACTTAGCTATGTAGCTTGATTTACCTTCTTAGCCTGATTTACCTACTTAGCTTGATTTACCTACCTAACGTAGGTTTATTTAGCTACCTTTATGCAATTTTCTTTTTATTATTAAGAAAACAGTATGATGGTGTAGCTTAATAAACATTTATCAGGTAGGTAAATAAAGCTATGTACGTAATTTATGCTACGTAGCAAAATCTAGTGATTGTAGTGGACCTGATAAACAGCATAGGATAGTCTGACAGCTGTTACAGTTTCCATGTTTGTTATATTAAGCCTTGTTAACATTTGGTACTTCAATTAATTCTTTTTATCATACTTTTATAATGTTCTTAGATTTGGGTAACATCGATAATATTGTTAAAAACTTAACTTTTGATTACTTTCTGAACACATAAACGCACATGTCACAGCTCTGAGGAAATTCGGTATTATAAATCTGTTGCACAGATGATGTTTTTTTTATTAGGGCCCCGCTCAGCGGGAACCCTATAGTGATCAGTATGTCCGTCCGATATCACTTGTCCGAAACATTTTTTTATTTCTCATTGGCCCAATTTGGCTCATACTTCACACAGAGTGTCTTTGGGTAGAGAGTGTGCAATGACCTTGAACCAAGTTTCTAGGTCTACGGTTAAGGTCATAGCAGAATTACGTGAAAATTCCTTGCCCGGGTCATACATTCTATCCCCTTGGTCCAATATGGTTCATACTTTACCAACATAGTGCCTTTGGTCAAAGGGTATGCAGTGACTTTTAACACATTTTAGCTCAAGGGTCAAGGTCATATTTGGATACATAATTTTTTTCCAAATCATATATTTTCTCCTCTTAGCCATATCTTCCGCATAGAAGATAAACGGAGCTTATGTGGTGACAATGAACCATATTTTTAAGTAAATTGTGAATGTCATAACCGATATCAAATCCGGTTAAAATAAATTATTTCCAATTAGCTCAATATCCCTAAAATTAAATCAATTGAATGCCTAAGAGGTTTGCAATGAGTTTGAAATAAATTTCAACGGTAACTGGAACATTTCAAATTCATATGTTTAGATCAAACAAATCTTCTGAAATGCTTTTCATCCTAATGTCCATTATTTAAGCTGGTCCATTGAGGTAGTCACCATCTCAATGGAGTTTAGTTTGGAAAAAAGTTTCTAATATAATGATAACATCATGTTTTTCTTAAATGCATAATCATTAAAATACATGTAAATGCTTATTAAAATATCGTTTATCTAACCAAGAACGTTTTAAAATAATTGGTGTTTAAATTTTTAAACTAAGAATGAATCTGACGAGGAAAGCATCTGGAATGATATGAAAAATAAAATCAACTCTATCCCTACCATGGTGTTTTCTGTGATTGGAGACTCTGACAATCTTGTACCAAACCTTTGGCCAAAGTCTGTGTTCCAAAAAGCTCTAATTGAAGCCGGAAAGACCGGAGGATGTATGTTGTTTTCAAGAATTATGTATATGCAATTTATTCATGAAAATATCAAAGAGAAGGCAACGGAACAATGAGGCAACTTGCATATACGGGATGGACTATACATTCTTTTGTTAAAATTGTGATAAGTTATCACATACATACTTTTATTTTAGTGTATTCAGAAGAACCTACTTTTGTGTTAAAGATAATTTTGTATGCATTCATGCCTTCAATGATATTTATTCATCTACAAACCAAGTTGTATTCAGTAATTATGTTGTTTTAATGAAAGGTAACGTCATAGACTATATTTAGATACGACTGTTTACAGTAATTAAAAAAATTCCTAAAGACCCTATACTTCTCTTGTTATTTACAAATTTAACTCATTAATTTGTATCTTTAACTTAGATTCGTGGATCATTTACCGTGGGGAAAGAAAGGGAGTATCTAAGGTCGTGAGAGATGCTTACGTGCGCTACCTCGGAAAAAGCGGAAAATGTTCCAATAAACCAGTTAAGCTTATAGACATTAGTGGAGCACAGGTGAGTTTATTCAGAATTATTTAAAAACGTTTACAAAAAAAAATACTTTGAATTAAGAACTAAAACCTGGATTCGTTGTTTGCATATACATTGAGCACCTATATATAAAAATATAATCAACCTAACACAGAGTTGTTGACATCCCCTAATCAGTCTAATGGTTTTGTTTGGTTCCATTAGGATAAAAATATATCATAGTGCAAAACACAATCTATAACCGTTTTCTTAAAGGTTACTTTTAGTACCTTAAGGAGGCCGATTTTGGTTTTTTGGACAAAAACTACAATAGCAAAACGCTTTTTTTAGCCATACGTAAATTACATCAACTCTTGTTTATTTGCGAAGTTTCCAGAAAATCTACCATCTGGTTCGTTTGAGGGGCTATCTGAAAATACAGGTACATTTACTATACGAGTATTTAGAAAATTGTCATTTTCAACACGAATCAGATATAAAAAAATACTAAAATAGCGATTTTCCTCAAATTTTGATATGTAATTAGTAATATCATTTTCTACCTTATTTGTAAAAAAAACCTATACTCTACTGCCTGGGTTTTAGTGGGGGTCATCTCAAAAATATGAAATTGCACTAAACATTGCTACATATTTGGAGTATTACAGCGTAGATTGGTACAATGAATTCATTTGAAAATTAAGAAAAATAATTCTGAGAATAAATAATTATGTGTATAAAATTTCAAAGGCGTACTATTTTTACTTTTTCGTTTATGTTATTTCTTATAACGTACTCCTACAAAGCTGTATTTTATCATAATATCATAAAAGCACAATGGCAACGGTCACTTACCAAACCAAGACAATATGATTTTGAAACGACAATTTTCCTTAAAAAATCTAAAATTATTATGTGTATTTTGCTTATTGTGTTCAGTTTAATAAATGGAATCGAAAAAAAAAACTATAAAAAGAAAAAATAAACTGTATTTTACTAGAATGCGCAAAAACGTACGCACTGAAAGCTAAAGTCGGCCTCCTTAAATGATTTCCATCCTCTAAGCTACCTTTTAGTCGTCTCTAAAATAAAGCTTGCAGTTTCTTAGAGTCCAAGCTTTTTTAAGCCTTAATTTAGTCGGTCATTAAGTTAGATCTCTCTCTCTCTCTCTCTCTCTCTCTCTCTCTCTCTCTCTCTCTCTCTCTCTCTCTCTCATGGACATTTCCATCTTTCAGTTATATTCAGTATTCAATATTCAGCTTCATTTACTAACAGAATAGCATTTGTTCTATGTTAATGGATTAATTGATATACATTAAGCATGATTGGAATTAAATTTTCTGAAAAATTAGGCTGTTGGAAAATATTGGCGTATCTGTTGTGTACATTTACTACTTTAATATATGTCATGTATATATGGAGGATATCTAGGTTGTGTGATTTTATATTTGATTTATCTAACGAGTTGGATAAAGCAAATATAAAATCGTACAATTATACAATGTACAATATAAATGATCTGTTATATTATTCGATTTAATTTATATAATAAGTCTTTTGAGACAGCCCCTTAAATGCCACAAATTGATTCTTTTACCCCAATCGACATTGCAACGTTGTGTTATGCGGTTATAGTTACCTTGCGCAGTATAATTGTATCTTTTCGGAAAAAATAGAGCTGTTCTAATGTAAAGTTTAACTATAATATACATTTGAATATTTTTTTTTTATCTCTAATACGGGAGCTTAATTACTTAAACAGAAATATTGTCGACTTGAAAAGTCTAATTTGTTGACAGAAACAAACTTGCAAATACTCGTTAGTTTTAATTGCCTCGAAAACACGGAACATCGAAAAGTCGTTATTGTTTAATAAAAGAAATACTAATGGTTCGAAGTTAAAAACACTTATTTAGGATGCTTACTGGTGGTAAAATAATTGTCTTGGGATGAATGATTTCGGAAAGTTCTTGTATATAGAAACAAATCCCTAGAGTCATGTTTATTGCGTCGTCCTTGATTGCGTAACGTGATTTGCAGTTTTATTTTCATGTATTGCACACCTGTGTGCTCTCTTTCATTTCTTAAGCTAAATCTTCACAAAATATCTTCAAACGTCCGTTTTTAATCAATTTTTGGTAATAGAAATAGTGGTGTGTAATATTCAGTAAAATCTTCATAAATTAGGTCACTGAAGCGTTGAAGAAGAAGTGTTTTAGGGTATCAACTTGAATATCATATCATTATTTATATATATTCTGGTGTATACTACCCCGTGCGATAAACCTTTGCTTTATCAAACTAGATGTTTATCAAATGAGTTTGATTTTAAAGCGGATCCGCTGATTTTAGTGAATTTAGAAATCGAATTTTTTACATTGGAGATCAGTACAGACCAACAATTGATTTCGTCCTTTTTCTTCGTCTGCCTGTTATCTCAATTTTAAATTATTTTTTAAACATAATGCTAAATGTAGAAAAATATTTACGAAGAATTAAATTTCCTTGAGAAATCGCTGCTTGTGTCTATAAATAATTGCATTTGTTGGTGTAGATCTAAAAAATAGTTACTGTCTGTTCAATTTGAGAAAAACCCGGAATCTAACAGACTCTACAAGATATACACGTCAACAGGTTTGTGTTGTGCCCAAGTGTAATCTTATATCTCATCTTGACTTGGAAAATACTAATTAAACCACCCATAGCATTTTATTTTGAAAAATATTCCCCAAAGTGATAGTCAGTTCTTTTCTGAGATAGACAGATTAAAAACGAATTCCTTTCTCTTTTACTATAAGTATTGTTTTCATGATAAGCCACCCTATCTCATGTTTGGAATGCACATTTATCCTCACATTTCAAAGTCAGACAGTCATTTGAGCAGCACATGTGGTATTAAGATATTGTTAGGGCCCGGCTTTGTGGCTGTCTGTTCATCTGTTTGCCCGTCTGTCCGTCAGCGATCACTTGTCTATAGCTTATATATCTCCCTTTGGCCAAATCTGGCTCATTCTTCACCCATTAAGTGCCTTCAGGTAAAGGTTCTAAGTCGAAGGTTAAGGTCATAGCATAATTATGTAAAACAAAAAAAAAAACAATTTCCGGATCCTAATTTTCTCTTTCCTTGGTTCAATCTAATTCATACTTCAACAACATAGTGCATTTAATTAAAGAGTGTGCAGTGACCTTAAAAGACGTTTCTAGGTCAAGGCCATCACAGAAAACGCAAAACATCTTTGTTCATATGTACGTTCCTCTAAGCTCTATTTAATTTTTACTTTACATAAACAGAGCTTTTGAGTAAAGAGTGTGCATCAACCTTAAATCGAATTTCTAGGTCTAAAGATCATATCAGATTTCTGTAAAATCTAGTTCAAATAGTCATAAATTATTTTCCATTGACTTGATCTTGCTAAAATTAAACAAAAATATTGTATGTATGTAAAGAGTGTGCAATGAGCTAGATTTAATGTTATACAGATTTTTTTTTGTTTTTTTTTTAAGGGGCCTGTGTCTTTTGAATTGGGAGAAATCGTCAAAGTTTTTTTTTTTTTTTTTTTTCCCAATTGAAAGAAGTTAGTATTAGATAAACTATACAGTAAACTAAGGTACCTCACTACACATAGACTTAAACTTTTTAATACACTGCGTCACAAGATGGCGATGATTTATTCATTTTTTTAATTGTTTGCATCACCCGATTTGCTCGTATATAGTCATAGGTCAGTGGTTAAAGTATCGGGATTGTGAATCGCAGATCATAAGTTCGTACTGCCTAGGGCTTTTGTTTATATACACTGATTTATTTATTGTATATCCAAAATTGCATATTTTTTTGCCTTTTTGACATGTATTTTTCTTATCCATCATGATATACATTAAATTCAGGTAATGTTACGCTGATTTAAAAAAACTATTTTAAGGCTTAGTGAGTCACCTTAAACTTCTAATTCCATTTTGCATAATGTAACATTGTGAATTTACAGTGTTCTTTCTGTCATTTTTTAAAAACATAAACATGCACTTCTTTGTTTTGTTTTAAGAGAGGGTTGATCATAATGTTTTAGTGGAAAAGTACGGGTGGTATTTGGACTAAAATTCCGACCTGTAAAATGCTAAATGATATAAAGGCTGTAAAATACAATTTTGAGAGAAAAAATTAGTATCATTAATGAAAACAGCATTTGAATTCAGCGACAACAATGATTTAGGTGCTAGTAAAACACTGCTATATTTTATGAGTAAATTAGTAACGCCAATAAATCTAGGGTTTTATTTTCAATATATTTTCAGGAAAAAAAAGACTTCAATAGTTACGAAACAAAGAACAGGATGACAGACGAATTTCTCCTTGACTTTGAAAAATTTGTTTCTGAGCAAGAATATTCAATCAGTAAGTTGTGTGTGATTTGTTTTGTTTTTATACACCCGCGGCGAAGGAAAGGATGGTATACTTTTTTACAATTGTGTGTCTGTCTGCTTTCCGTTACACAGTTCTGTCATGTTTTTCTCAGCAACTAATAATCGCAGATGCTTGAAAATCTAACACACTCTTTGTTTAGGTTTCGCATATAGTACAATTAAATTTTGTAAAGGGTTGGTATTTACCGGGAATTATTGGTATCTCCCATGAAATACTGGGAAATAAATTACAACTTCATATTTCATACTTTAAATCATATATCTGTTTGGATGAAACAGTAGTACACCTTTTTACCTATGACGTTTAATCATTACACCTTGTTAGCTACAGTGTATGACATTTAATCAATGTCTTTGAATTTAACAAGTTTTGCCTGGACAGAAATGCATTGTTTTAAAAACAACATGTGTGATTGTTTGATTGCTGCTGTAAAACCTACAGTAATTATAATGCTTTGAATGATTATCAATCTGTAAAATACATGCATAGGGTTGAAAAAGCTGGACCAAAACTTCTATTCTGCTAAAGAATGCTATGAGAAATAGAGTGCATGTGAAATCGGTACTTATATAATATGCAAAACGGTACTTTAGACTTTTCAAAACGGCGCTAAATTTTTTTTTAGAGAATTCGCAAAACGGCATTTGTAAATTTTGAAATGTCACTTGAAATAACATTTTTAATATATATATATATATATATATATATATATATATATATATATATATATATATATATATATATATATAATGTAACGTTATAGCAGAAGTTGATTATGACGTCATGACATTTTGAGAGTCATCTAGTACGAAAAACGTGTAGTATCTTTAATTGTTTGTCTAAAATACATAAAAGTTAGACCATTACCGACATGTGCAAAATTTCTAAATACATCAACGTTTCAAGTCCAGTTGATCTCACAATTAGACCCATAGTTGCAGGACCAACGTGTGAAACCCTTAGAGTAAGTAACCTATTGGATATTTAATTGAAACCTTATATTTCCAAAGTTCAGAGTTATATAACAGACACTGAGGATTTTCTCAATACTATTCCTGAAAAAAATCAACCCTGAATCAATTTTTGTTTTTTCTTTTGATGTCACCAACCTCTATTCTTATTTTCCACATGATCTTGGACTTATTGCCATAGAACATTTGATTGACAAATTTTCCAATCTGTATAAGATTTTCTAAAGATTTGTTTTAAAAAGTCTTCAACTAATACAGGAAACCAATTTCATGCATTTCAATGATATCATTTACAGACAAAAAATAGACACAGCAATGGGAATTAAAATTGCTTCAACTTATGCTACACTTGTTCTAGGTTTTTTAGAAGAAAAACCTTTTTCAAACTTTCAAGACAGATTCAGTCACGTGTGAAAAATAAACAACATCAATAAACCAGACTTGATATTGAATTATTAGGACCCGACACTCTAAACCACACCTGATTGTTGCATCATAAAAATATTGAAGAGATTCATGTAGTTATAATGGTAGTTGTAGAGTGTTTCGGCGATAAAATAAGCCTCATCAGGGGTCCAAATTTAATGAGCTATTGTAAGCGAGATTTTATCAAAATATCTCCTATATTTTTGTGTTTGCTGTATGCAATGGTTGTTCCGTGTCAAATAATTGTTTGCAAGTTGAGTCCGTCTTCAAGATGTTCCAGTACTTCAGTAAACGTTTTTTTTAATCCTTTGACGCGGGGGTTGAAATGTGTAACCATGACGTGTGGATGCTTTTCATCTTTTTTTTACTCAGTAAGAGTTTCCTTTCTTTTCCTGAGATTTCGTCAATGATCGGATTTATTTCCTTTTCAGAGTAACCTCTCTTTCATAAATGTCCTTTGAAGTCCTGTAAAATTATATTGAGGGTGGATGGAAGGTATTGAAAATTATTAGTTGGTTTGATAAAGGATTTGATATCCAGTTTTTGACAATTGTTAAATCTCAGGCCCTTGTAGACCGTTGTATCTAGAAAATTCACGGATGTTTGAGAAATTTCAAATGTGAATTTTGGATGTGTGCGACAGTTGTTACTGATTTCAAAGAACTCAAGGAATTCTTCTTTTGATCCATCAAACATGATAAATCCATTATCTCTGAATCTTCCGTGAAATAGTATTTTGTTAGAATACTGAAATTGAGATTCTATGTATTGAGTAATTTCGTACATTCTCATATCCGAAATTACTGGCGAGGGTATTGCACCCATGCTACATCCTATGATTTGCTTGTAGTATTTCCCGTCAAATCTTAAGTAATTGTTTTCTAATATGCATCTGAGCAGAAATATTAAATCTTCGACATCTGGATGAAAAAATGACAATAACAAACCGTCAACCATCTCAAAAATCCATAAAACGAAATACAAATTCAAAGCAGAGCAACACGGACCTCCAAGAGAGGTAGGATCAGGTGCCTAGGAGGAGTGAGCATCCTCTGCTGACCGGCCGCACCTGCCGTGCGCTCCTTGTCACATTTGGGCATGTCATAATCGAGGTAAATGTCAAAATCGGGAAAATGTCATAATAGGGGAAAAACGAAACGATGATTTGGTTTGATTGTGATGGTGAAAATACAAACTTTGAGCAAACACGGACCACCATTACATTGGAGGTAGAATCAGGTGCCTAGGAGGAGTGAGCATCCTCTGCTGACCGTTCACACCCGCCGTGTGCTCTTTGTCGTAATCGGGAAAATAAAAACCGCAAAAGTCCGTAGACAATTAGGTAATTAATTATGGTCTAACAATTAGTATGAAAAACGTCAGTCAGCATGCTACTCAGTGGAAGATTGTAGTTGCTGACAAGGTCGTCGTATCGACCATAGAACTTACGAAAAGATGACTTTAAACGAGACTGTTGATAGTCCTGTTTTATCAACTTGTTTGTCAGTAGCTTGCCTCGTCTTAGAAACTGTTCATACGAAGAGCATGCCCTTGCGTATCGAATTAACTGAGAGACAAAAACACCATATGCAGGTGATGAAGGTATATTGCTACATAACTAAGGAAATTTGACTATAGAAAAATTGAAGTCATCGCGTTTATCATAAAGTTTTGTTGTTAGGTTACCATCAATGTCCATTTCCAGTAAAATATCCAAATATGAAACAGATGACGCTGACTATGTGGTATCGTTTGTTTCAAGTTTACTGGGATATATCGAGTCGACGTAAGTATGGAAATAACAATTGTTAATTGATAATACGTCGCCGATATACCTAAATGTTGAGTTGAAGGCCACAGCGAGTGATTTATTTTTTTCACGTAAAAGTTTTTGAATAATTTCTGCTTCATAAGAATACAAAAATAGGTCTGCTAACAATGGGGCACAATTGGTACACATGAGAATTCCAACAGATTGTTGGAAGACTTGATTTCCAAAAACTACATTGATGTTGTCTATCAGAAATTCGAGCATCTTTTTAATGTCAACTTCAGAGTACTTGTGTGTGCAATCAGAATGGTTTTTAACAAAATAGTTTTTTAGATTTCCAATGACAAGGTAAGCATTTTTACGACTTCCATTTTTATTGAAGAAACAACTGTCGATGATATCAAAAAGTCTGGATTTTAATTTGTCGTGGGGAATGGTTGTATAAAGCGTTGAAAAATCGTACGTTTTGATGCTATTGATTTTGGTATGATTTTGTGACCTCAAAGTTTCTAATAATTCTTTAGAGTTTTTTAGTATCCAAATCTGATTCACACCACTTCTGGAGTAGATTGTTGTACAGTATTCTTGAAGCTTCTCCTTAACTTCTGTAGGAATTTTAGTAAGGAGTAAAGAGAGAGGATTGGTAGAACATTTACTGGAACCTTTTATATATCTCTGTTTGTAAGGACTTTTGTGAAGCTTTGGAATCCAGTACAAATACTTACTTACTTAGGACTCCTCGTGCCATGCGGCACATAAGGCAGCCACACAGTCTCTCCACCCAGTCCTATCGTTCGCTTTCTTCTCTATCTCCTTCCAGGACCACCCAAGTTGTTTCAACTCGCTTTCGGCTGTTCTTCGCCATGTTGTTTTTGGCCTGCCTCTCTTCCTTTTCCCGTCGGCTGTCCAGAAAAGGCTCTCCCTGGTAATGTCGCTCTGATCTTTCCTAAGCACATGGCCAACCCATCTCCACTTCCTTCTCGCTATTTCTACCATGATGTCTTCTTGTCCGGTCAGCTCTTTAAGATCGCTGTTAGACACTATTCTTGGCCATCTGATCTTGTATATGGTCCTCAGGCATTGGTTAACAAACACTCTCAGTTTTCTTATCAGGTCTTTCCGGAGCTTCCAGCTTTCGGATCCATACAGATTTTACGTTACTATTAAAGATGCTCAGCTTTGTCCTTGTTGTCATGCAGGAGGAGGTCCATACTGGTTTCAGGATGGCAAACACATGACGAGCTTTGTTGATTCGGGATGTTATGTCCTCGTCTGTACCTCCTGTTGTTGTTACTATGCTGCCGAGGTATATGGATTTCTCTACATCTTCCAGTTGTTCTCCATTTACTTGTACAAAGTTGTTGTTCTGTGCATTGATTCTCATTATTTTGGTCTTTTTAAGGTTGATGTTGAGGCCTAAGCTTCTAAATGTTTCGTGGAGTTTGGTTGTTTTCTCCTGGATATGCTGATAGGTGGATGAGATGAGACATAGGTCATCGGCATAGTCCAGGTTATCCAGTTTGTTTTCCATTCTCCATCTGATGCCAATCTTCTTATCGCTGGTTGATTCCCTCATGACCCAGTCTATGGCCACTAGAAAGAGCAGGGGAGATAGCATACAGCCTTGTTTTAGTCCCGATGTTACTGGGAACCACTCTGTTTGGGAGGTGTCAACCATCACACTACACTGAAATCCTTCATGCAGTACCCTGATGATGTCAATAATCTTTGTTGGAAGACCATACACTCTTAAAAGCTTCCAAAGGCTTTCCCGATGCACACTGTCGAAGGCCTTCTCAAAGTCTACAAAGTTTAGGTATAGAGAAGATTGCCATTCTATTGACTGCTCTATGATGTTCCGTAAAGCAAAAATTTGATCGCAGCATGATCTTCCTGGCCTGAACCATGCTTGTTCCTTTCTCAGTTGTGCATCGATCTGTTGTTTTACTCTTTCTAAAAGCACTCTGGTAAACACTTTACTTATTGTAGGTAATAGTGTGATTCCTCTTCAGTTGTTGCATTCAGATTTATCTCCCTTTTTTGGCAGTTTAATAATAAGTCCGTTTTTCCACTCTGTTGGTACTGTGTTGTTTCTCCAAATGTCTTGAAATAAGTTGTGGATGATTGAGGATGTTGCTGCAATGTCTGCTTTGAGTAACTCAGCTGGGATGTCATCTATTCCTGCAGCTTTGTTGTCTTTCATCTTTCTGATAGCATTCTGCATTGAGTACAAATAAGGTAAATCAAATCATTTTGTTTATTGGGGATGTTAAAGGTATTCATAACCGATTTATGATTTTGAAGTATTTCATGCTTGGAAATGCTGCTATGGGTGTAAGTAGGATTACCATGTGTAGAATCGAAACCTAGTTCTTTGAAAATGCAATTAATATAATGTGCCTTACAAACAAAGACAATGTTGTTACTTGCCTTATCAGCAGGGACCAGTACATACTGATCATGCAATCTACCTGGTTCTTTTCTCACTTCTGCATTATTAAAAACAGAATGATATATGCGGTATGTCTAAATTGCTCTTATCAGCTTTGGTGTACGCAAGTTCAGCAACATTTAGTAACTCTTCAAATTCCATGTTTGTATACATACTGGTTACATCATAAGTGATCAGTAGCGCATCAATAGGGAGTTGTAAACATTCGATCTTATTGATAAAATCAGTTGCTTATTAATTCGAATTTGACGGGAAATACTACAAGCAAATCATAGGATGTAGCATGGGTGCAATACCCTCGCCAGAAATTTCGGATATGAGAATGTACGAAATTACTCACTACATAGAATCTCAATTTTAGTATTCTAACAAAATACTATTTCACGGAAGATTCACAGATGGTGGCTTTATCATGTTTGATGGATCAAAAGAAGAATTCCCTGAGTTCTTTCAAATCAGTAACAACTGTCACAAGCATCTAAAATTCACATTTGAAATTTCTCAAACATCCGTGAGTTCTCTGGATACAACGGTCTACAAGGGCCTGAGATTTAACAATTGTCAAAAACTGGATATCAAATCCTTTATCAAACCAACTAATAATTTTCAATACCTTCATAGAAATAGCGCACACAACGCATCAGTATTTAAGGTTTCATCAAAGGAGAATGTATCAGGCATTCGAGAAACACAAACGATCCATCCACCCTCAATATAATTTTACAGGACTTCAAAGGACATTTATGAAAGAGAGGTTACTCTGTAAAGGAAATAAATCCGATCATTGACGAAATATCAGGAAAAGAAAGGAAAATCTTACTGAGTAAAAAAGAAGAAAAGCATCCACACGTCATGGTTACACAATTCAACCCCCGCGTCAAAGGATTAAAAAAAAACGTTTACTGAAGTACTGGAGCATCTTGAAGACGGACTCAACTTGCAAACAATTATTTGACACGGAACAATCATTGCATACAGCAAACACACAAATATAGGAGATATTTTGATAAAATCTCGCTTACAATAGCTCATCAAATTTGGACCCCTGATGACGCTTTTTTTACCCCCGAAACTCTCTACAACTGCCATTATAACTACATGTATCTCTTCAATATTTTTATGATGCAACAATCAGGTATGGTTTAGAGTGTCGGGTCCTAATAATTCAATATCAAGTCTCGTTGATTGATGTTGTTTATTTTTAACAGTCACGACTATGAAACCTTGATAAGAAAGTCATGGAAAGGTAATTTTGACGACTGTTTTATTATATGGGACAAAAGTGAAAATCAGTTAATAGAAATTTTTAATATCCTCAATACTTTGAGCACCACTCTGAAATTTACAACGAAATCGGATAGTAATATTTTACCCTTCCTTGACGTTATGGTAATTTAGAAAGAAGATCGTATAATACCGGATGTTTACTACAAGATAACAGATACTAAGCAATGTATTATATTTGACTCATGCCACCCTAGACACACCAGGAATAATATTTCATACAATTTAGCAAGGCGTTTATGTACAATAATCTCCAATACAGAAATATTAGAACTTTGTCTCACAGAATTACCAGATTTACTACTTCAAAGAAATTATCCCATACAATTGATTCAACACGGAATTAACAAAGCAAAATCCCATGAAAGAAAGCATCTACTTTCAGTAAAATATATACATAAAGAGACATAATATTAGGGCTTTGTGACGTCACAATAAGAATTAAGATTTTGTATTTATGCATTTGTAACTAAGCAACATTTTGTCAAAAATTGATAATGAAACTAGTTGAGTTTATTTAGGTGTTGCGATTTTTTTTTCATATACGACTACGTGTGTGGATTTATACGATATATTTTTGTGTGTATATATTTAAGAAATAAAGTACGAGTTTTCGTGAATGTTGCAGAATAACCTCCGAGGTCGAGAAAGATTGTTTAGAAATATAAAAGCCGAGGCTCTGACTATCAGCTGATCTGTTTATCTGTTTAGAGAGGAAGTAGGTCATATTTTCAAGCGAGATGAATCTGATTGGTTGAGACGGTTGTTCCGCGTAACCCCAAAGGTTTTGTTAGTAATGTTTGATTACAAGTACATCGATCGCAGATTATCGATCGGAATTGAATGCAGATGATATATTTTTCGATGAATGAAATACACACTTAAATTATTTATGCTTTTTTTTTATTAATCTAGATCAATGTATAAATATGCAATGATGTTTAATTTCCTTATTTCGGCCATTTAACTTCAGCGTCGTAAAACAAACTGCACATTTCACAAACCATGTGATGTCGTTTGAAGGAGATTTATGATACAGAGAAGTGGGGCAACCTCCTCCGCCTCTCTGTACTATAAATCCCTTACCAACGAAAAACTGTACTGTAAATATAACAAAGTGACGATGTCGGAGAAAATGCAACTGAAACAGATCTTGTCAGAAACAATCCTTACTTTAATCCTTAAAAAAGGAAAAATTGCTCTCCTAGATACAGTTTGTGTTACTCTTGAAAGTATACCAACTGAAGATAATCCACAGATAAATTAAAGACAACATAATTTATTAAAATCAAGAAAATGCTATCAAATCGTTGCTCAATGAAAATTCAATTGTAATCTATTATGTAAATTTTGATTTCCGGTAAAGTGTTTTTAATAAAATTCCTAAGATATTTAAGTTAAACATAATTGCAAATGCCATTCAAAACGCAAAATAATACATACATTTCTTGTATCAAACCTGAAGATCTGACATTTAGACCTACTGTGGGAGGACCAAATGCTCCAACATGTATTTGCGGTAGGCCCGCAAAACCTCAAATTTTCTTAAATTTTGAAGATATTTTTGAACATATTATGATTATTTTTCTATGCTTTCAATATTGAAATAACTTGATTTTACATAATATGAAAATTTTATAAAACTATAAATTGACAGAAAACATAATATATTGTCCATTTAGCATGAGAGAAAATTCGGTTTGCTGATTTTTTTAAAACAAATCTATTAATAGATTGAGCATTGAAAAGCTAATAAAAATGTAATTTGATTGGAAAATGCTATTTTAAAAAAACTTAGAAACCCAAGTAACTTAACATTAGTTAATTTTAGATGAAAAAACCCAAAATTAATGTTACCGCTTTAAAAATGCTAAATAAGGTCATCAATCTAATGACGTTAAGAAACCTGCATATTTTCCTACGCCAGTGTTCCGCCAAAAATTAAGTCCTTGTTAGATTTTAAACTTTGATTACTTTTTTTATGCGAAGTTATATAATAGTAAGAAAGACAAAAATATGATATTTTAATTTCAAATTACCTTGATTTAATGATCAATTTATCAAGTTTACTTTTGATATTTTGACGAAAACCATACAAGAGTTTTACCTTTAATGGGTTAAATTTTACTTTAAAATAAAAAAAAAACAAATACAGACCCTGAAACGTGCTACTACACCTGTAAAACGAACCGTACCGTTCCGTGCAAGAAACGAACCGTACCGTTCACAAAACGAAACGTACCTTTCACAAAACGAACCGTACCGTTCACAAAACGAAACGTACCGTTCACAAAGCGAACCGTACCGTTCACAAAGCGAACCGTACCGTGCAAAAAGCGTGCAATATAATTTATGCAAGACCCGCCCCAAAACGGCCAAAAAGCGTACCGTACCGTGCAATAAGCGTGCAACTTCCATATACGGCTTATTGACTTATGTCTTTCGATGAATACGGACGGATATTATCGCTGACCAGATAAGTTCAATATTTTGCTAGATTTTAGTTATACGGGATTAAATAACACATACTAAAACTTAACGCTGTTATTTTTATTAAAACCGTTACAAAATGTTTTAATATAACTTCCTTTCTTAGGCCTTAATCTTTTCTTTGCGTAGCGCCATAATCTGTCAAAACATGTTCATGTTTATGTCGTAGATTGTGAAATGAACAGGTGTCGGGAATCAACAAATCAATTTTTCTTTCAAATCTAAACTTATCATACATTTATAAAGTTGTTGGTTACTTTAACGCACATTGAATCATAACGTGCTAAATCAGTTGGCTTTCTTGTGTATATAAAGTTTTAAGTCGCGATCATTTCCTGTGTATAGTGATTAACAAACCCAGGGAATAAAACGACATGCCCTCGGGGGTTTTCACACCTGTTCAATACAAAAGAAAAACTACAAAATTGCGTACGTCTTTGTCTAACCGTACAGCACCCCTATTTTCGATCTTACGGAATAGATTTTCTATCTTACAGAAGAGAGAGAGAGAGAGAGAGAGAGAGAGAGAGAGAGAGAGAGAGAGAGAGAGAGAGAGAGCTTATGTTTTAGTTATATTACTTAAATTAAAGTTTTATCACTGAACCATTGTTTTATAGGGGGTCTCTTGAGTGGGATTTTATTTCAGGACTCCACGTGCTTCGCTTGTCAATCAGTTTAAGTATAGCAGTACGGATCACGTCATGCGCCGCGTGCTACTTGGCTCCTCCTACATGTACATAGAAAATTATCGAATTAAAACGTTTTAGTTTTATGTTTTCTTAAATCTTTATTTTAAAGATTGTTCCTATTTTGAATTATTAAACAATCATTTCCTTCCGACTTCATGATTATAACTTATGTACTGGCGATCAGAGTCTCTTTCCATAGCTGTCATATTTTTTTGTTACTAGATAAATTCTAAATATATTTATCACCTTTAACATTCAGTTGTTGATTGCAGGGTATTTTCCCGTGCCATTTTACAACAGGAATGTGAGTAAAAAAGTAAATAAATATATAAAGTGGAGAGTCAGCATTTGTAAAACGTCAGCTAAATCGCATGCATACATTGAAAAAGCGGACACTTGTCCGACAAAAAAATAAATATGACCACTAAAAGCTATTGACTTATTGTGTGTGTCCAGATGTGTACATGATAATTTATCGTAAGAAATATGATACATGTGCATGTATAGTTTAACTGAATAACAAAAACTAATAGTAATATTTTGACTAATAATACACGCGATATTAATTATTTCAGGTAAGAGAACCGATGACGGGTTACATTCAATATTTACACGTAGATGAATTAAAATCCGTGTCGAAAAACTTTAAAACAGTAAATTTCAAGATTTCTTAAATGAAAGTCTTTGTTTATCTTATCATTAATTGCGTGTATTTTTACACTGTCTATTCACCGGTGGAATTTGATCGGCAACATGCAGTACACAATAAAGAATGATCATAAGAATTATGAATACAAAAAAAGAAAGATGCTTGTAAATATAATGACTAGCCGAAAATTAAGACAGCGAGAAAGGAAACTAAAGAAATATCAGAAAAAGTTAGGGATTTTTTTCATAGCAATTTTAAATGGATCTGAAATAATTATTGACTTCAATACAAGTACGTACATGTAGAGAAATAATAATTTTAAGATGCTTGTTAGAATTATCGACAGATCGCTGAATTTACAAACATATATCGGATTAAAGTCACAATTCTTTTAATCAATTGTAAAAATTGCAGTTATCTAAAATTAAATACGAATTATAATAATAACAGATTAATTAAAACTACCCTCCGCTTCCCGGTTTTCAAAGTGTACACGTTTCACGCAACATATCAAAAAAGGGGAACGAATGGAAGTTCTGATTTTAACTAGATTGAAATACCTTTGTAATATATCATATAAATAAAGAAAAAAAGCTCGTCATAATGACCACCTTGCTGAAGTCGTCGGACAAAATTCTAACAATATTATATCGAGAAAAATAAAAGCGTTCAGGCTACGCCTACCTCATTAATGAAGCGCACAAACCGTTCACAAAGCGTGCAGCTATTTTTAGCAAAGCGTACCGTGCAAGAAGCGAACAGTACCGTTCACAAAACGAAACGTACCGTTCATAAAGCGAACAGTACCGTTCACAAAACGAACCGTACCGTTCACAAAGCGAAACGTACCGTTCAAAAAGCGTACCGAACCGAACCGTGCAACAGGTGTAGTAGCACGTTTCAGGGTCTGTATCTGAAGATTTCGTGATATAGTTTTTATAGTTTTTAATAAAAACCCTCTACATCTTTCTTCACAAATGTATTCATTCATTTTAAGAAGAACTAAAACTTCGAAACCTTTAAAATTCATTTCTTGAAATATTCGTAAATATGAAGGAGATTTTTTTTTAATGTTCTCTTAATGCACATTGACTATAAACAGTACAGTTTATCATTTAAACAGAAAAATAATGTCAGAACTCTAATCCTTCATGAAAGAAAATACATATGAAATATATATTAACAGCATACTTACTTTTTCATTCCCAGGACTGGCCAAAATAACTCAAATATTATGATGACGTTACCATTTTGCAATATATTGTAAAATTTTACCAGAAACCAAAATGCCATTCAACGAAAAAATCTCATGTGTAAACATTGTGTATGTGTGTGCTTTTGAAATTGATATTGCGGTTGCTCTGTTCCTGTATTTATGTATGTCCTCTATTTATTTTAAAAACATTTGGCACGTTGTAATTGTAATTAATAATTTTTATAACTTAATAATATAATATAATAATATAATAAAATATGCTGTTTAGTTCCGCCTATGTATTATATGCCAATAGTATTAGATCTAAAAATATTTTACAAACTAATAAAAATGTTACCTATTAGTCAAAGTTTAGAAAATTGGATGGTTGCAAAAACGCAAAGAGGAAAATACAATACCTATTTGTTTAGAATAAAAAAGATATTATATTATGCATTGTAGAAATGCCGGTTCCAATTGCAATAATAGTTTGTGAGGGTGACATTGAGACCATACATCACATTACAAAGGCACTAAACAACAAAGTTCCTGCAATCATCATCAAAGGATCAGGAAAGGCTGCTGACTTTGTAATGGACTACTTAGAAAAGTAAAATCATTTTTCTTATTTTCATTGTGAGAAGTTTATTCGTCTTCTACATGTAATCATTTATTAATCATTACGACAAACAGTTGCTGTTCATGATATTGTTTATTTTTTATTAATTTTTTTTTGTATAGTTCTTCTATGCTTTTCGAAAACGCAAGAATGGCACTAGGATTTGAATTTGATGACTCGCTGTATAAAAAGCTGAAGAAAAACTTAAATACCATTAAAAAGAACATACATTTAGTAAGTTTTTCTACTAAATCATTTTAAAGGTCGAGAACTTTAACACATGTAGACGATACGCACACCTTGCTTGATCAACCTGTCTTATGTAAAGTCTGTGATAATTATTTTGGTTAACACAAATAGTGTAAAAAGTAGTGTGTCATGGAGCGGTGTGTTTTTCCTTTGATGCTACTAAGGCTGCGCTCTATTGACTGTTCGGAACACTCCGAATACGTGCAAAGTCAAAGGAGTGCAAAAATACACTGTTTTCGGACTGTTCTCTCTGTCCACGTCCGAGATGTATTACCGTCAGATTTAAAGATTACGACAAATGCAATTTATCACTTTCTAAAAAAAACAATCCGTTCTCTAAGTCCATGCTGTCACCTCACTATCTTCTATAGTGTGTGGTTTGCGCATGTGCGATGTTATAATAGTACGACACAGAAAAACGTTCTACAATGATCGAGGATTTTTTAATATGTGTGACTGGACTTCAGTATGTATTGTTTTGTCTTTAATTGGATATTCTTTACCAGTGCAGTGGTTGTCATATTTTTTTTAAAACGCGTATCTACAAATCTTTTCTTCCAATGTAACGTTTTCGGGTAAATGTATACCTAAATGCGATGAAGCATGAATAGTGCTTTCGGCCTTTTATAGAGGGTGTAAAGCGATAAGCGTAACAATGGAAATCGACAACTAATATGGCGGTAGTCGGAGATAAAAGGTAGATAATGCGTATATGTGAATTTTAAATATTAAAACACACCATTGGAAGGCGATCCCCCCCCCCCCCCCCGCGCAAGTTTTGATGAGTCGACGTATTCGATCTATCATACTATTAACTTGCGAAAAGTTACAGTCAAAACCCGTCAACCATAAGCAATTTCGCACCCAGTTTGTCCTTAGTCGACAAAAACAAAGTGAATACTATTCAATACAATCCACACCATTAAACCTCTCGAGATGTGTGAAACCGTCAGAATTGAGAAACAAGACACTTTTGTTCGTCCACTGTAACTGGCCAAGTTGATCCTCGGTCTTACACCTTAAGCACAACCAATGTCCGATAGTTCCATTGGAATCGGTGCGATTTGATTAAAGGGGAAGGAAACTATAAATCTGTAGCACAATAAATCAAATAGATATCATTGAGATGGTGGCCATCTCCAAGGGCCCCGCTTTTAGCAAAGAAGATGAAAATGTAAGGTAGCTGAAAAGGGTTTATTTTGAAGAGGAACATTTGTGTACAATTAAAGGATGTGTTGTTTCAGTCTAAAAACGACAAATATGACTACTGTCTGAAAAAATAATGAAATAAAAAAACTTTTAGAAAAGTATGTGTATGATGAAATGAAATATTAATATATATGCACTTACATATGATGAATTTTGATATTTAATGGCAAAAAACGAAGAAAACTAATTAGGGGTTTTAAGGGGTCAGAATTTCAAAACTTTGATTACCTATATCTCGTTAAAAATATTTTGATAAGCAGTATAGAAGAAAAGATGCTTAGAATGATGCATTGAACAAAATTCAACCTTCAAAATTTTGTTAAACGGCCCGAATAAGGAGATAAGGGGTCGGCCCCTTAAAACCTTCTTTATCAGATATCTCAAGAACAATAACAAATTTCTAAATACTTGTTGAATAAAATGTGTTTAGTTTTAAACGAACTTTCGTTAAATACCAAGAAAGAGGGGCTGGCCTCTAATATTAGGGACCCACAAGGTCTAAAGTCTTTTATTTAAAGCTCTTTACTGAGGATATTTTGTCATAGATTATAAAAGCAAAAATGTTCATCTTCCAGTTATTCATCCACACATGATAAAACGTTTCTCATTTCGTACGTAATTATGTTTTTAAGGGGCTAGAATTCCAAAACATTCCCCTAAAAATATATTCCAAATATCTGAGACCCTGATAGTTCTTAAGTCTTCTATCTATAGCCCTTTACTGAGGGATATCTTGTAACACGTTATAGAAGCAAACATGTTTATCTTACAGTTGTGTATCAAATAATATAATGATTTGCTCGTGTGTTACGTTATTATGGGTTTTAAGGGGTCAGAAGTCAAAACCTATGATCACCTGTATCTGAGAAAGGAAACATTTTAAAAAAAAATGCAGTATAGAAGTAAAAGCGCTCATAATGATACACTTAACAATATGCAACCATCAAAATTTCGTTGAACGGCCCTGATAAGGAGATAAAAGATCGGCCCCTAAAACCTTATTTCTCAGATATCTCAAGAACGGTAAAGAATTTCTAAACACTTGTTGAACAAGATGTTTTTAATTTTAAATGAACTTCTATTTGATATCAAGAAAAGGGGGCTGGCCCCTAAAATAAGGAACCAAGTCTTTTATTTATGGCCCTTTGTTGAGGGATATTTTGTAATACGTTATAGAAGCAAATATGTTTAAAAATACTTATACATAAAATATACGTTTGAAAAATCATTGCAACGCCCAATTATGACGTAATTTTGCATTTTTTATTCATTACCTGAAAGTGGGGGGGGGGTAATTTTGAAATTGTATCGATATTTCATTTAAACAATAAAATGCTTTCTTTGTTGATTTATGCGGGATATGAAGGTGGCGACATTGCAGAAAAAAATACATAACCCGCGATAGCGGGTTATGTCAATTTTGTCTGCAATGATCGCTACCTTCATAACCCGCATGAATCACCGAAGAAAGCATTTTACTGTTTATATTTACATCTTTCTTTTAATATTTTAATAAAGTGTTTGTAAAAAGTAAGTTAAAATAATTACATTACTGTTAATGTTCATCAGTACGTTAGCTAAAATAAACAGCCAAATCGTGTCCTATGGGAATTTTAGTCTGACATCATCCTGATCCTACAGTCCGTGATTTTTCGTAGGTCGCTGTAGGTTTCGACCAATCGATAAAAAGGGCGTGTAGATTTCAATCCTGTCAATGTCCTGTCAGTTTCAGTCGCTGTAGGTTTCGACCAATCGATGAAGGGGGCGTGAAGATTTCAGTTTTGCAGTTTCTATAGAGCTATGAATTAACTTAACTCTTAGTAAGAAATTGAGGGAATCATACTCGGTAGATGTAAATATAGTATCATTAAAAAGAAATCGGACGGATGACCTTCTCGTTACTCGTAACGAGATCTTATCTAGTTTTGTAGAATATTTGGTTTCATTTCTAATACAATGTGTTGCCTTGAAGTAGATCTTCATCTTCTTTTCTCTATGGAATGAAAAGTAAGAGCTGCTGATGATAAAACATTTTCAGAATCTTTGTTTTTAGATACTATATGATATCTGGGAACAGCTGGTTAGTTTCTTTTCTTCATTGCAATATCTGTGTCATGTAGTACAATAATTTTAGGAAGATGACCATGATTACTTTAGTTTTGTATTGGTGGGTCATCTAAAACATCGTTTTCATGAATTGATGCAGATCAAGAGAAACTTTGCTCATACAGAGATGCATGCTTTGCTAGACACATGTCAGTAAAGTGAGTGATGTATGGTCTTATTGTATACTTGTCAACAATGCCTCTGCAATATGTCTGTTGATTAATCATCTAGGGTTTCTAATATACTTTTTGACTTGAGAATACTTATTCTGCTTTCTTTGAAGTTAGTTGGTATCCATATAATTATGGAATTACACCTATTTTAAGGTAAGCCAAGAATTCGATATGCAGCCTTCTGAGCACTTATTTCTCTATTTGTCAAGAAAACATGTCCTTTGTGGTTTTTTAGCCGTGTTTTAACATCAGAATTTCTCATTTCAGTGGCTGCATTTTTTAGCATTTGTGACATCTCTTTCTCGTCTTTCGTGACATATGCCATATAAAGACAACACAGGAGTATGGATCACATACATACTGGAGATCCATATTGACTTCCAAGTATTTTAATATATCTGGATCGTAGTTGGTGATGTTCCTTTCTGCTGGTGTTCTTTTTAAAACAACAGTTCTGGATTTGGATATAGCCAAAGCTTTGTGGTTTGTGTCTGATGGCAAACTACAATTCTGAAGTATGTCTTTGACACTGAGACACAGAGATTGTCAAGATCATCAGCAGTTTTTAAATAATCTAGAACTGTTGACAAACTCATTTTGCCTTTCTTCTGTGTTATGTCTGTTGCAGCAGCTGGTGAACTTAATGTTTTTTTTTTTCACTAGGCGGCTATAAATAATGGAATCTGCAATTGTTACTGTGTTTCTTGCAGGCAACAGAATGACTGTGTCTCTGTTTTTCATTGACATGTTCGTACAATGGATGATCTTCAGGAGGTAAAGCACAGGTAACATAATTATCATTTATTTCATCTTCTGTAGCTGTGTCTAATGGTGGTGCATTTTCTACCCATAATGCAATATGAGTATGTGGTGATCCTCTCAATTGAAATTCTGTACGTTGAAAATAGCAAGTCACCTTTCCTAAAGGAGAACTTTTGCTTAGGATCAAATGCTGAAAAAAAAAAACACTTGAAGTCTGTGATCGAAATGTCTGGAGCTGTAATGGGATTTTTACGTAAACAGGTATGATCTGCAATAGATGACATAGCTTTAACCTCGTTATCATACAAAACTGTTCCTCTCTGAGCTGCAATGTCTTTAACTGTCTCAGGCTATCTTGTGTCAGCACATGATAGAGTAAGAAACCATGTGAAAGGTCCTTTGGTTCTAACTGATGCCAAAAGTTCAAATTGTGCATGTAGCCAATAGGATGGAGAGCCTCAAATATGTTGTAAAAATTGAAAAGCTTGGGCTTTTACTAAAATGTCTCGAACATTTTTTGGGATCATTTAATTGACCAGCTGTTATATCCTTTCTGCGCGCCTTTCTCACAGCAATTGAAATAACATCAACAACTTGCTTTTTCTCAGTGTCATAGAGGGCATAGAATAAGTAGGATATATTTGTGGCAAATCTTGTGTCAATATTGGTAAGTCATTGAGTAAAATATATTTTAGCAATATTTTACAGTTTGATTTCTTGGATAATTCCTTATGTCTAAAAATGTTCCTTTTCCGTACGGAAAACAAACAGGGAAAGCTAGTGCTTCACAAATTTCATTTGCAAACATTGCGGGTATTTTTCTTTCTCCAGAGGCAACCCTGTAGGACTCCACACCAGTATGAACAATATTGGATGGAGGTAGACATGTATCAAAGTGAAGCCCCTGGACCTGACTTTCTACAGAATCATCATATTTCTTTGTACTTTCTTCTTCAGGGATATCAATATCTTCTGAATCAATTGTGTCATTTTGATCATCATTCTCTTCGATTTGTAAGATGTGCCATAAATCTTCATCTTCCTCTTGACAGTTTGTTTCCCAGTTTTTATTTATTTGAACATTTTGAACAGTGTTATTTCTTCTTAGCCATGAAAGACCCCGGTATACAGAATATGGACGTATATTCTGGTGAATGTGGTGTCTCTTGTCAGTAAGTATTCTTTTTAGTTTAAGAGGAATGATTCCCCCTTGTGAGGATGTCATTTGCAAAACAGATGTTATTTTCTTTAAATTAATTAGAACATTTACTAAATTCCCTTTGAATCCTTTTTTGCCCCACGCGGAAAGTTAAGTAATTTGTAGAAGAGAATGCGCTGTGAAATAAGTACAATCTCCAATTCACAAAGAGTTTTTAGTTCTTCTGGTATGACATCTAATTGGAAGCCATGTGCAATTGCAAGTGGTGGAAGTTTGTTTGATTTTAAAACAGAGCTGCATGATTTTGCAGATGTATTCTTCACCATCAAATGGTTTACATTCAGCGAATGCTTGTGCTATGATTTCGGAATTTGTGTTCTAGATTTTTTTTTATCAGCTTGAATAACAGTGATTTTAAACCAAATGCAGTTGCAGCAGGTACAAATATTTGCTTGAAAATCCATTTTTTTTGATTTGAGAAAATTTGTCAATTTCAGAATATTTTTTTTTCTCTTTTGTTGTCTTCTGATTGTTTCTGCGGCTCTCTTTTGTATAACCTGCTCAGGTTTTCTCTGCCTTCTGCAAACTCTTTTTCTGTCCTCATATTGCTTCTTATCAGATAAAACTGTTTCCACATGTCGTGTTGCTCTTGAAGTTTTCTTTCTTTCCTTATCTTGATTTTGATCAAATATAATGCATACCTCATCTCTTCTTGCTCTTGCAATTTTCCTTTTTTTCTTTATCTCGTTTTTAGTCAGATAAAACTGTTTCCACATCTCTTTTTGCTTTTGCAGTTTTCTGTCTTTCCTTATCTTTCCTTTGATGACATACAATGGACTCTTCATCTCTTCTTGCTCTTGTAAATTTCTTTCTTTTCTCTTTTTTGGTCAAATGAAACTGTTTCCACATCTCTTCTCGCTTTAACATTTTTTTTTTTACCTTATCTTTTCTATGATCACATAAAATGGATTCTTTATCTCTTCCTGCCCTTGCAATTTTTTTTCTTTCTCTATCTCTTTTGTGATCAGATGAAACGGTTTCCACATCCCTTCCTGCTTTTACAGTTTTTTTTTCTTTCCTTATATTTTCTTTGATCACATAAAATGGATTCTGAATCTCTTCATGCTCTTGCAATTTTTTCCCCTTCTTTATCTCTTTTTTGGTCAGATGAAACTGTTTCCACATCTCCTCTTGCTTTTGCAATCTTCTTTCTTTTCTTATCTTTCCTTTAATCACATAAAATGGATTCTTTATCTTTTCCTCCTCTTGTAATTGTTTCTTTCCTTGTCTTTTATTTCTCGTTTTTTACACTTTCAATATCTCTTGCATTCTTCATCTCTTTTTTAGCTGTTGATCTTGTTCTCTATCTTGCGTAATATTTTCACTACTTTTTCTTTTACTTGATTCTCTTTTTCTCTCTATCTATCCTTTGTCCTCAATGCTGTCTTGACTCTTTATTCTTCTTGACAGTCTGTTTCTTTCCTTATCGTTTATTTTATTGAAAAAGGAAGTATCTGAATTGTGAGTTTTTGTTTTCTTTTTTACTTGGGCAGCACTATATGTTGTTGTTTATTTTTTGCTGCTTGGAATTGAAGATAATTTATTATCCAGGAAGGATGAGATGCATTCTGTAAGGAAAGAATAGTCAATAAAAAGAAAGAAATTTATAAAGCGCGAAAACATCACCACCCAAAACATATTTGCTGGTTTTTTTATCATATTCTTGTAATGTTGGTAGTAGTTCAACATTTTTTTTTTGGATTTTCTGACTGTAATTTGTGTCTTCATCATCATTGCATGGCAGGGCTGAATTCTTGAAAATAATGCTAATGAAAAGAAAGAAACAAATTTGTAAAGCGAGAAAATATGACAATTAGGAACATATTTACTGTTTTTTCAGTGTATTCTTGTAGTGATGGTTGTTGATCAACATTTGGTTTTCTGATTTTTCTGACTGTAATGTTGTATCTTCATCATTAATGCAGTGGAATTGTGTAATTGATATTTTTAACCCCCCCCCCTTAAAATGTTTGTTCAATTTCAATTTCAATATGTCTTCAAACATGAGATAAAAATGTTCATAGCTTTCACATCAATTCTAATTTAATGCTTCTTACCTGTTGTCTGTTGTTTTCTTTTCCTTTCTAATCTTTTTCTTTCCCTTTCTGTGTTTCTTTTTTTCCTATCCATCTTTCAGTTGATTTATCAGAATCTGCAATTTTTATTCAAAATGTAAAACTTCATTAAATTACAATATACACAATCTGCTTAATGCACTTTTTTTTTAGAAAACTTACATCTATGTATTACTAAAGTTTTTACTTTTTAATATCAAAGTACACCCAGCAATTAATAAAATAGTATGCCAGTCTATCGAGACAAAAATCTGTAACAGAACAGTAAATAAGATATAGGCAACAAAAGATATGATATCCAATGAAATGTGTTCAAAAATTAAAAGCAAGAGAATTCCTCTACAAAATATAAAAAGAATACTAATGGATGTAACCCTTTTAAAACCTTTTCGAACAACTGTACAGTCAAACCTCGTTATTTTGAACTCAATGAGACCTAATATAAACTTTGAGATATCTGGGTGTTTGTGATACTGAGTGAAATGCATTGCACTTCATCCATTCCATGGTATTTGTAATACAGTATTCCTTTTAAAGGAAAGATTGGCATGTGATATCATTGGTAAGCATAATGCTATTGTAATGCGAAAGCTTTACATGCAATAAACATAATAAATAGTATATATTGCACTGCTTGATTTTCGAAATAGCAGGGAATAAATAAACTTTACTCTTAGTAGGCGAAGTGTACTTCTACTTCCGATTGAAATTCTTATGCATGTTTAGAAAATGTGATTTGAATCATTATGTAACTGTATAAATGTTTTAATCTCAATGCAAAGGCATTTGAATAATGATTTTAGTAATCTACATGTTATTAAAGATTTGCACGAAGTTGTCACTGCATAGTAAACATAGTAGTGCGAGAAGAAACCTCCGCAATGCGTGCGCAAGAAGTAAAATTTGCAGGATGAGTCATACGGACACAACTGTGATGAGCCGAAGCCGATCACAAAAATAAGACCAGATCTTTAATTAATAAATGCATTACTATAACCTTAAACAGGGAATTATTTGAACTTGGAATAATTATAAATCCTGGAATTTGAGTAAATTCTTAAATCAGGCGTAGTACCTGATCACTAACTTAGTTTTGCTGTAAATATCAGTTTTTACTGTAGTACTCCTGTCTAACTCAGTAACTGGGTCAATTATATGTGTATAAAAAGTACTTTATATAGATAATTGATTTAATGGTTAACTTGTTTATTTTTATTAGTTCAAGTTTTATTTTCAAATTTTTATTGTTTTTATTCGGTCATTGTTGTTATTTCTTTTGTAATTTGCTATTTATGCAGTGTTTTTGATGCCTGGTATCGACTAACCCATCTGCGAATGCGTTCGTATTTTCTCGTTTAATTCCGTATCTTTCTGCAGTAAAACGGCAATAATCCGTAACCCATTGAAAGATCATCATTAGATTAAAACTACGACTCCACTGCTATCGCAACATTTTCCTTCCGAGGTCTAAAATATCCGGTAAACATTGTCAACAACGCACGGCTTCAGTCCCAATGAATGTAGACTCCGGCCTAAGAAATGACACCCTAGCAAACGAAAATACATACCGAAGTGTATTCAGCAAGACGACAGCAAACAGCAACACACGTTTTTACAATCGTAACAACGTTTAAACATCGCGAAATGACCAGACAAACGCTTCAATGTAAACACTAGAACTTACATCACCTTCCCCATGCAGACTACCACTCCTCGACGTCACGTTGTAAAATACGACGTCACAGGTACATTGCTTTCCCGAACTTTTTAAAGCTAAAGCAAACCTTGCGCCTTGTAAGTAATATAAGGCATACAGTCTTTATTATTAAACACACGTACTTTAAATTTGTTTTAAAAAGTTCCTTTTTACCCACACAATCAAATATCACAAGAGGAATTCAACCTAGAAAGCAGACAATAGAGAAATCGGACTTCGAAGTTTGAAGATCCATGATCCGCACCCGTGTTTCACCTCCAGCTAAGAGGTGCATTTTTAGTGTGCAAGTGGAGAGGTTTCAAGCCGCCGTGACGTCATTTTTCAGAATTCAGAGATCAGAGATCAATGAAATAGCACACGTATTGTCCTCGTAGATTTTAAGAAAAGTACAATTTTCATTTTTGGGATGTTTTTATAATATAGAATTTAGATCAACTCGGTTATATCTCCGCACACGCTATTTTTTTTTAAAACCATCATTATTGCACAAAATGCAAGCTTTCCTGTAATGCATGTATGTATGTAATGCTTTCATATGCAATATTTATCTGTTTATACATGTAATATGTTGCTGTTGTGTAATTCTGTATATATATATATATATATATAGCAGAAGTAAATGCATGCTTATAAATACCTTTAGTTTATTTCCACCCAATACTGTAGTGATAATTTATTTGGATGTCGGAATCAAAATCAAATCAATTCAAATCAAAAATGGTTAAATAAGTATAGTGTACATCTAAAATGAAACTGGGGCTCTGACCCCTTTTCCCATTTTTTTCTGCTTCCGATGCCTCTTCCCTCCCTCCCCCTCTCTCTCTCTCTCTCTCTCTCTCTCTCTCTCTCTCTCTCTCTCTCTCTCTCTCTCTCTCTCTCTCTCTCTCTGCAATTTACTAATGCACTGATTGTTATTATTTTGATTATGTAGTATATGCACCCTCTGATCCTTAAACACCATCTGTAGTATGCTAGCTAGCTTTGTAACATAACTGCATGGTGTGCGCTTTTGTGCTCATGCGTATGGGTCACTAACCATCTAATCCAAGCACTATGGACACTGGGGGTTCTAGCTAGTGCTAACATATCTATTTTTAATGTTAAAGTCTGGGATGAACTAAGTTTTATTATACTTAAAAAAAAATAAATCAATATAAATGCATAACAAACGCATGATTTACAGGGGCATCGGAAGTTACTTCGTATATTGGGGCGGCGAATTTGATCGATAACCGGAAGGGGGTGTGTGAACCGAACTTGACTTGAAATGAATATTTAATTTAATGTTACATTGTATATTATTGTCACTAATTTGATGGCACTATAAGAAAGAATTGAAAGCAAAAATCAGAGTACTTAAAATTTGTTTACGTTTGACGACATAAAATGTACACATTTAATTATAGAGATGGATGCATGTATAAGCATCAATTTTGATTCAACTTATTATCTATGGAAGGGAATCACCGCCAACATTCTATGTATCTTGCTTTTATTCTTATTATGCTTACTTCTTTGTTCTTCTGTACATTTACATTTGCATGTCACTTAATTGTTTTCATATTCATGCTTTTTTGTGGGTTTTTTTTCGGGGAGCAGCAATTGTAGCGCACACACTGCCGCCTGGCGTCATAATGCAGCATTAAATTCATGGAACTTGTATTCGTCTTTATTCAAAGTGCTTTATGGTTTGCGTGTTTGAATTCACGTTTGTTACAGAGATAGAAGAAAAAATTTACACGAATAAGAAGAGAATGTTGCAACATAGAATTAAGCAAAAAATGAAGGATCAAAGAGAATCAAAGTGAAATTGGATAAGCATGAATATGAAAACAATAAAGTGACATGCAAGTGTAAATGTACTGAAGAATAAAGAAGTAAGCATAATAAGAATAAAAGCAAGATACATAGAATTTTGGCGGCAATTCCCTGCCATAATTATCAGTCTCTGTTGCGCATCATATATATATAAACGTCCAAAAATGGATTTAACCGCGAATCCCATGCTGACAAATTCTCTCGCAGAAAGGTTCAAACCAACTGTAGCATCTCGGTGAATTTGCACGATGAGATAAATAACCCTTTTCGAAATTCGTTTTGATTATGAGATAGTACTGTAACAGAAAATTATGACTTTGTGAAATTAACCTCGTCAATATGATCGTAACTAACCATAGATAGAACATAAACAAGAAAGGATTGAAAGATTTTTCTTGCCGAAAAAAAAACGCTTTAGAAACATGAATTATACGAGGTGATTAGTACATGTTTATCCCTCCAATGCAGAAATAATACGTTAGTGATAGTTGTATTAAGTTGCAATCTAATTAAAATTAAATGTAGATCCGCTCGCTTACTCGCTACACAAACATCTAACAACATCCCATGCAGGGTCATGTCAGTGTGACCTTTCAGTTAGCCAATGAAATCACGACTCCAAATCTTTGGCTGAGGATACAGAACTCCTCTGCTTTTTTTTATCGACATACGTAGATGACCGAGGTGTTCAAAGCGAAAGAAAAACAAAAATGGCACAGCCCATGACAAGAGTAAAACTTGTGTTTTAGGAGATGCCTGTATTATATGTGGATTTTCGTTTGTCCAATACGACAAGACAGCTGATGGGACTGATATTATTCACAAGTTCTATCAAAATAAACTAAAACTGAACACAGAAAGGATAGATTTTATACGGAAAGTAACCGAAAGATCGGATCTCGATCTCGAAGGGTGTGACGCGGGCGTTTGTAGGAAATGCTTCAGAAATGTCGTCCAAAATGCACCCCAATATCTCTTCTTGTTCTTTTTAAGCTTTTTAACGTTGAATAACTGAAGCACTTCTTCGGACGCCAATTTTAAAATATCCCGATTACAATTATAACATACTTATTCAGTTGAACTGGGTTAAACAATTTAACATATAAAAATGTACAATTTATACATGTACGTATTTTATATTCTTTAGATTGACATGTGATATAAACATTATCATTAATTTTTATTTAGTTATTTACTTGAGAAACAGAAATGCATAATCCAGCGTGTATTCAAGAGCACCGTTTACATTGTAGGCCTTATAGGTAAACCGGAATAGATGGTGTCACTTCAAAAAAATTGCTTGATTAGTTTTCAATACAAAAGAGTTCTACATCAAGTCAGTCTCTAGTAATAGCAATTCCTTTAAATTAAAATAAACATAAATGCTTAATGTATTTTATTTTCAAAACAGTATGACCAATTTTTAAACCACTTTATTAATTCCAATATAAAAGTTGTATGACTTTCCTTCCCTTTAAGTCTGGCGAGGCTACCCTACCAGAATTGAAACCGCCTACCATCTTGAATCGTGACCATGAATCTGCTACCCCATTAGCCGTTTAGCAGAACCCTATTAAGGTCCTAGGCCCATTTTTTGCATTTCCAACTAAAAATTCAGACAATTCGTCTACGGGTGACCTAAAATCTAAAACTTCAGATAGTGTCCCAGCAAGTACTGGCAAATTTGAACCTTATTTGACTAGGTCTGGTCGTGTGGTAAAGCCTCGCTCTATCCTTTTTTTTAAAATTGTGTATTGTGTATGTGCTTGATTTGTGTTTAATCGTGACCCTGCATGCTTTTTAAAAAAAAATTGGTCGTGCTACGTTTTATGTCAACCCCGTATTTTGTAAAACAGTATTTCTCAGTGTTTCCATAAAAGCACTCTTTTAAACATTTAACAAACAATGAAGTCGATTTTATTGCTATTTTCGGCGTCTATCTCGGATAAAAGTTCATTAGTTTTCCCCCTCTTGGAAGATGAAATATGTTCTCCATCATGTGAATACATGTATGAGGTCCGCTTTCGGATGTTTTTTTTTAGGAGGTCTTACGATCTCTTTTCGTCCGCCGTCGTGCGTCGAGCGTTAATATACGAATATTTCCAGCTACTTCTCTGAAACTACTAGCGTCATCTTGACAAAAAATTCTGTCTAGCATCTATATGGAACGGGGAACATAAATTGTGAAATTTATGACCCCCACCATCCAGGGAACATAAATTATAGGTAAAAACTATAAACACCGGTGCACATTTTAAATCTTCTTCTCTACTACTGGACAATCAGCAGAGAAACTAAGCACATGGTTATGATGAGCAGGGATGCTTTGGTTATTTTATCATGGTATAATTTTATCCTGGATGAACTCAAAATTATCATCCATCGTTGAGGATCTATCTGATATATTCTTAGCCAACAGATAAATAGGCAGCTACAAAGGGGCATACAAAAAAGCATGACATGTCCCAAACTTCAAAACAGTACTATTTCACATTATTATGTCTCCTGTCAATTTACAGGGGGTTTATATAGCCTAAGCATATTATTTCGAGCGCCGACAGCGGGTTCCGATCTCCCGACCCTACCATCAGTCAGTTATATATATATATATATATATATATATATATATATATATATATATATATATATATATATATATATATATATATATATATATATGTAAGGTGTAAAATATTTAGGGGGTTTCCTAAGTGCTTAGTTATACTGATTTACTGATTTTGTAATATCTAAAATAAGAATTATGGGTTTCCTTAGGGGGGTCAATCAAATTTCATAATAATAGGATTTTTTTTTTAAATTAATGTTGACATTTCCTTTGCAATAAAGTAAGAAACAATAAATTAGAGTGCAAATTATAATCATAAATATTTATGGGGTCTGCTAAGTGATTTACTATACTGATGTTTCTTAGCGCTAAATTAAAAATTATGGATTTTCTCATCAGGACTCAATTTCTTGATTAAATAACTAGGGAAATGTTTAGAGAAGGTGATTATTATATACAAAGATTGCTGATTTCTTCAAGATTTATTATTGTTGAATGTTACAAAGGAAAATCCACAATCAAAACCGCAAAAAAATGATATTACTTAATTTTGGATGAATTTAAATTGCATACTGTGTAGGGTGTAAATATGAAAAAAAGGCAACAGATTGTTTGTTTCTTAATGATGAATTGTTCTTTGTAAAACCCTTAAGAGAGTAAAATTAAAAGATTTTCCAGTTAAAGCCTCCCTTTAGAACTTTTGACCTCTTTGAGTATACCCATATTTTTTTGCTCTCGATTAAAGAGCACATATGGTCTAGATTTTTATTGCTCCAAGTTAATGTTATTTTCTGCTTCATTTATTCAATAGATACGAATATTCAAAGAATCATCAAAGAAAGTTTACAATTAAAACCTCTAAAATGTTTTAGAAACCCTGAAGGAGACGCATATTTTTTTTAATTGAGCTGCATGCAATGCGATTTAATTAAGATATTAATCATCTACCAAATTTATAACAAAATTTGTGTTTATTCAAAACACGAACGTTAATGAAAACGCACACTAGATGTAAAAATCTAAAAGAAATACATCTCAACCAACAGATTTCAAGATTAGATTGAGGAAAAACTATTTTTTTCTTTACATACCAAAGGAATATATCGCTATATCAGATGTTCATAATTAAGACAGGTGATAATACGCTTTAAAAACTGTTAAAATTGAAAATAGATTAATAAAACACATCATTTTTAACATCAAAACCTTTTTATTTCCTTCAACCTGACCTTGTTTTGAGAGGAAGTTGAGTTCGCGCATGCGCGAATAAGATCCCGGGGAAAGTGTGTAACTACCCCATTTTGACACGGTAAGTGTGTAACAAAAATCATGTGTAAACCGAAAGGTCACACTATGCTATGTTTTTTATTTTCTGGATAAAGCACGTCGAAAATTTCCGAATTACGGCGTTTTCAAACTCACTACACGGGTTCATGTAGCAAGTTTTGAAAATGTAGTAAGTCGCACGTGTATAACCTAGTTAATGTAGTGAGTATCGGGGTTATGCAAACGCACACACACACACACACACACACACACACACACACACACACACACACACACACACACACACACACACACACACATACTTGTAAATCATCGATTCTCACTACACAAGGTTTTACACATGAAAATCACTACACAATGTTCCCACAATGTTAACAAGTTCAATTTATCAATATTGTGATTCTATAGATGTTTTCATCTTCACTAGAGATTTATTTTGACGAAAAGTTAAACAGCAAAAAAATGATTTTCCCCCTGAATGTCACTACATTTAGTCACATGACTTTATCCTTACACACACCGGAAGTTGAGAAGTCACTACATTGTCACGTGATTTTGCCGGTACACACAGGAAACTCAATACACCATTGCTTAATTAGTTTATATTGAATGCCAGAAAATTTCATTAATATTATTGCTTCCCTTTAAATTACAATGTAGTTTTAAGTAGGTGTTTCGCATTTAAAGTTCTATTCTTAGACACCAAATATAATAAACTATCCGATATGAAATCACACAAAAAACAATGAAGACTTAACCATGTTAACAAATAGCTAACTTTTTCTATAATAATTAATGTTTCATATGTCAATATCAGCTCATCTAAGGCTTGCCAGTTTTCATGCATTTCTATATTACCAATAAAAAATATTTCTGTACATGAATAGCAGTAGAATATAAAGATTAGCCTATCTTTCTGTTGCAGGTGAATTCTGATTCAGATTTTTGATCTAGTATCAGGAATTTAAAAAATCAATAATAAAATGCACATACATGTACATCTTTCTGTAAAACTCTTTAGAAGTTTGTAACAAATATGAATTACAGGAACAAATCAACAACAAAACAATGATAAAATGAGTATCAAAATGTTTTATTACATAAAACAATTTAATCATACAAAGGAGGGCCAAGAAACAACACAACAGAAGACGAAATGACACAAAAGATGAATGATATATACATGAGATACATATACTATGAATGTATAGAGTCACAAGTAATTTTTGTAATCAATAGAAAATGCTTAAAGAGCTAGCAGGTCATTATATATACTGGTAATGATGGTTTAAGAATAAGGATCAAGAACATACTTAAAGTATTCAAAATTGATTTTTACATAATGTTTATTACTACTATACTTATACATGTAGTAAACAATTAAAAGAGATGGGGGAGGGGGGTAATATATAATGAAAATTAATATCCACATGAGAATAACATCTAAATTGAAGGGTTTTGTCTAACTTTACAATGACATTTTAGTATCTAATTTACAATTTAAAAAAAAAAACATTTCCCTGATACACTAGTTATTTCTCTTTATAGTTAGTATAATCTCTCCGAACTAATTCATATCCGTGCACAGGTTTACAACAATCTTACGAAGTTTGCAATCTGAACCTTATACAAACAATTCTGATGTATACTACTGCTCTTATATTTTTTCTCTTGCTTCATGCACATAAAAGTCATTTATATCTACATTCAATGTTACCTATAGCCCAGAATATTCTTGCATTAAACCATAATATCAAAAATCGAGATCAAAAGACAGAACCAGAGTTAAATGTTGGAAAGAAAATGAGACAAAAGGACAAGCAATAAAAACATACGTAATCAAATACAACAAAGCTCATTGAGACGAGGCATCACTTTTATGGGGCATCTTTTATCATATTATATGAAAATCATAGTGAATGATTTGGATATTCATGGATACTGTTTTGACACAATATCGTATATCATATGTAAAAAAATTCTCTGATAATCATATGTTCATTTCATACGGTATTATAAGATACAATGTTTATCAATACAATAATATTAAATACGATATTGCATCCTATAATACTTACAATAAATGTCATATAATACTGTAATAAAAAAAGATGCAGTATGATATTGTCATATATGATATGACATTGTATCATGTTATACATTTTTGTATTTGGTCACATAATACAATATCATAATATATTATATACAAAGGATACAATATAGTATTATATGATACAATATAATATCACATAATACATTACAAACTTTTTCATATGTTATATTATATTGTATAATATAGTATGATATTGTAACATATGATATGACAGTATTTTATTTGATCACATAATACAATATCATAATATATACATAGGATACAATATACTATTATACGATACAATATCATATCACAACATTGTAACATATGATATTATATTGCATAATATAGTATGATATTGTATCATATTTGATTCACAATATGATACAACATTATATCATATTATATGATACAATATCATGTGATATAGTAATATATAATATATACAATATCATAGTAAACAATACCATATATGATACAATATTATATATTACAATATCATATAATACAATTTCATGTGAAATAATAATATATAAACTAAAATAATATCATATTATATGAAATGATTATAAAATATTGTATCATATAATACAATATTATATATTGCAATATCACATGAAACAATATTATGTGATAAAATAATATATAATACAAAATCATATTATACAATATTGTATTATAATATACAATACGAAACATAACAATATCATGAAACAATATCATATAATAATATACAAAGAATTTGATACAATATCATATCGTATCATATAACTTTTTACAATATTATATGATATTATATATTTTTGTCTCATATAAAACAATAGTGTATCATATCATACAATACTATATCATAGGAATCATGTTATATCATTTAACAACAAGCACATCTATCAAGCAGGTTTAAGTGAGGTAGGAGACTTTTTTATCATCCTTGATAATGGAGATCATGCTCTGCATCTGAAGCTACCTCTGCGATTCATTTATATTATTGTTAAATCAACTATGCAAGCTATTATCTATAAAACATGTTACCTGTTCTAAAAAAAAAACTAAACCTCATCCAGCCTCCAAAACCTATTGCTCAGATTCAGCATTCAAGCCTGTCAGGTGCATCAGTATCATAAGACACACCATCCAAGCAAGTTTGGTGAAGTTAGGACCAGTAATAACTAAATATAATTATCAGAGGGCACCTGCTCCAAAAACTTTAACCTGAGCTCTTTAAACCTTAACCTCCTCAAGCATCTGAAACATATGGCTCAGATTCAGCATTCATGCCTGTCTGTCTGGTGGATCAGTGTCATAAGACGCACCATCCATGCAAGTTTGGTGAAGTTTAGATAAGTATTAACAAAGATATATTTAGGCATCCTTGATAATGAAGATCAAACGCTGCATCTAAAGCTACCTCTGCGATTCATTTATTTTATAGTTAAATACACTATGAAAGTTTGAAATAGTACTATTATTTATTAAACATGTTACCTGTTCCAAAAAACTTAACCTCATCCAGCATCTGAAACCTATGACTCAGATTCAGCATTCAAGCCTGTCAGATGCATCAGTACCATAAGACACACCATCCATGCAAGTTTGGTGAAGTTGCAACAAAAACTTTAACCAGGTCCGGACGCCGACGCCGAGGGTATAGCATAAGCTACCCTTGACTTCGTCTCTGTGAGCTAAAAATTTAATTAACAATATGTGAGCCAATGCTCACAAGTGATACCCCCGCTTTGATGTGAATATACAAAATAAGCAAGTCAACATTTAACAGGAAGTTGATATTAAATTTTTAAAAAAATAAATCCAACTATATGGCATGCCTAAACAAAGAGTGTGTTAAAGTTCAAAGCATCTGTGATAAATAGTTGCTAAGAACTCTTTGAAGAAAATTTGTTAAAAATTTAAGCTAAAATCATCATTTAACAAGAAGCTGATGTCCGATTGGTTAAAAAATTACCATAGTCCCACCATTAGGCATGCCTAAACAAAGAGTGTGTTAAATTTCATGCAAGGTGATAAATAGTTGCTGAGATATATGTGACAAATATTTTGTTACAGACAGAAAGTCAGTCAGACAGACACAAGGGTTAAACATTATACACTGTGTACCCCTCTCTCCTTCAGAATGAGGGTATAAAAAAATATTATCAATTTTACAATAACTCTGATAAGCACTAATTAATAGGAAATATAATTACTACGTTAAAGCTGAACACCGCTCGTAAATAGGCTCTGTCCGCCATATTTCTCTTTCAATACTGCTGTCCCTAGAACCCCTATATAAGGGGAAGACCTCTAAACAGTTCAAAGTACTTTGCTGTAGAGGTCTCACCTGTGTGAACGTACATCTTGCATCGCCGTGTTACTCGGTCGCGATGAAATTCTTAAGTTTAACGAACTTTTTTTAAGCCATGAGAATACTAACATCAAATAAATTGGTCAATGCATTATTTACAAACAGAATATGCACATGCACATATAATAAGAAATAAATGCATAAAATCCAAAGAACACAAAAGGAATACTACTCGTCGGCCACGAGTTTCAGGTATGCAATCGGGTGTAACGAAATCGAAGGGTTTATATACCAGGTATCTGTGTGACGGTGCCTATTTACGAGCGGTGTTCAGCTTTAAACCTGTTCACAGGTTACTAGGTAAAGCAATGCCAAATCTAAAATCTCTTGCCAACCATACTAATTCTGATGTTTTTTCAGTCTTCTACTTTCGGTCGCATTCAAATTTTTCACTGCATATTTGACCTGCCTCCAAGAGAATTTTTTTAAGCATGATTCCTTTTTAATAGCACCTAAACAATCAAGCTGTCCAGGTGTTCTTCCTTGAGCCAAATACTTCTTGAAATAATTTTTCAAAGCACCTTTTTCTTCGTTTGTCCATTTATGCCTTTCAGGTAAAGCTAAACAAAATAAAAACATTTAAGTTTCATTGAACACAAGTGCATGTACTAAGTTAAAATGAATGTACTTTATATGATGATGAGCAGTATAGGCTTACAACATCATTTATTATAATCAAAGGTACTGCAATTGGGTAATGAAGAATGCTTTACACAAATTTCATGACTTTCAATCTTAGATTTATAGTCTAAAAGAAGAAAATGCATATCATTTCAAATATGTCATTCTGGTAACTCCTACACATATCAGTTACTGTACATGATAGCCTAACTAAAATATTGTTCCTCTTAAGAGAATAAGAATGCGACTGGACTTAACACTGTTAACAATTAACTCAAATACCTTTTGGGGTTGGCTTCATTGTGTCCTTTAAAGGCTTTTTAGGTCTCTGCTTTGGTTGAAGTACAAAAGAACTACAACCTACAACAAAATTATAAACTACCTAAAAACAAGATAGCTTACTACAAAATGCACACAAATAACTATCTTTTAACAAAACTAGCTTAATACTCTGATGTAAAAGTGTTACAGATATGAAATATATTGTTTAAGATATTTAATGGTATGGATTTCATGTTTTTTATCATCAAAACCACATGCTAATGCTGCAGAGCACATGGCTCAGGGTTTATGGGCGTTGGGCCAGTAAGTCTGGTCACTTGATGTCGTGCACTTAGACAAGGCACTTTATCTACATTGTCTCAGTCCACCCAGCTGAAATTTGGTACCGCCTTACGCTGGGGGTTAACCTTCGATGGACCGGTGACCCATCCAGGGGGAGTCAATGAGTCACATCCGCTTAGCACCACAGAAACCGGGGATAAGCACCGGCCCTATGTGCCTTAATGGCACCGAGAAGGATTAAACTAACTAAAATTAATTTATAGATTTATATGCCTATAATAATAACTAGATCGTTCTCGTTGCGAGCAACGAGTCGGTCTTCCGTCCAATTTATGTTTAGATGAGATGGAACCAATCATTTTTAAGATAAAATCGTAAATCTACGCAAAAAATGAGAAAATAATTTCGGCACTGGGGACTTGAACCCGGGTCGCCTGGGCACATGTCCACGACTCTAACGACTGAGCTGCTCGGACTCTCGCTTCAGGAATTTGATGCTTGATATTTCGAGAATGCATTGATCGATTTTAAAATAAATTATATATTCTGAATCAGTAAAAGGGTCACTACCAACCTTACAGAAAAATTATAAAAAAAAAATAAAGTAGAATAACTCTATTTTCGTCTTTCCTTCCGGTGACGACCGGAAGTGACGGCAGACTTTTTTATGACCATGTTGCAACAGGAAAACGGGATTTCTATCATATCTGAAAATTTCAGCCTTCTTTCTTTACTCGTTTATTAGATCTCTAGCCGACAAAATTGACTTTTAAAAATCGTAAACGGATGATAACTTCCGACCGGAAGTGATTATCGACAAATTGAAACGGCGGTACAAACTTTAGATGCCGACACATCAACCCTGAAAATTTGATGAAAATCGAACGGGTCATCTCCGAGAAATCGCCTGCACAAAATTTGTAAGACAAAACAATAATAATAATAAGAAAAGTGAAAAAGAAACAATAGAATAATAGTAGGGTCTTCCGCTGAAGACGGAAGACCCTAATAATAAATGCTACAGAGATCCAAAGGATCGAATCACGTCTCATTGCCAGGCGCAAATCATCAGATTAAACAAGACGCAAAGCCTTAAGTTTCATCTGATGATCCGCGCCTGGCAATGGGACGTAATCAAGCTCTTTGGATCAAGTTACTGTTATAATGATAAATTTACTGTATATCTTTGTTATACCTGCACTTTCTAAAGAAAGTTCGGGTATATTGTTAATCTTAAAGTTTTAATTACAAAACTTTCTTTTTAAAATCAATTGCATGACATTTACTTATATAACAAAGCTATGAAGCTTATAATAAACTCTTTTAAAATGTGCTGCAATACAGACGTTATTTAATGCGTACTTCGTCATCAGTTAAAGTGCAGTGATATGGAATCGGAAACCCACTGTGTGGTGATCTGGAAAATCGAATCACTCTATGTAAAATTGACAGTATCAAGAATGGAAAATTGATGGGTATATAATAGTTATTTGTATAGTGCAATATGTATCACTAGTATCCCCTCAGACTCTCTGATTGCCATTCAACTGCATTTCACTTCAATCTCAAAGACCATGTAGTGTGCAACCAGCACCTTAGCTGTAGGATCTGTTTGTCATTGAAAGGAAGATTCTTGCCTTTCCTAGATAGCCAAGATGTTAGCACATACACATTTATAAAAATTGTTACTCACTAGAACACGTAACTTACCCTTTCTGGTACTAGATAAGGTATTATCAGAAATTTCCTCCTCCTCCTCCTCCTCCTCTTCACTTTCTTCACTCTCTGATTCACTCTCCGAATCAACTTTTTCTACAATACATATATATTTTTCTTAGCATTACAAAATTAAATCTGAAAATAATTTGAAGCTGACAAAAGGAAAACTGAGGAATAGGGAAAAATATGAAAAAAAACCAAAATACCTTCGTCAGGAAAATTAATTGCATCGAAGTCCATTCCTCGGTACTTTTCTATGGTACCATTGTTTATACTGTGGAGAAGTTTTGAAACTTTAGCTACTTGAAGAGCACTTTCCGGAAGTCTATAAAATTCTCTGTGTACCCTAATGTTGTGGCCCTGAAAAGTTGCTAAAATGTCTTGTGATGTTTCACTCAAGTTTAACACCTGCGCTAAAGTAGCTAACTGCTTCCTTAACTTTGTTGAGTTGACAGAATTAGGATTTTTCAATCCTGCTTCTTTAGAATATCTCCGTATAGCATCGGTACCTCTAAAAGGCTTTGTATTGGGTCCTGGCCTTGAGAAGAGATACGGCTGTGTGACATTAGCCTTTTCTCTCATACTGATGAGGATATTAATTGATTCTTTCATAGTTTCTGTGAACAAAACAGGAACTTTCCTCCCTCGTTTACCCTTTATTTCCACTCTGAGGTGTGAATGGCATAGAGTCTTTTCAAATGCATTCAGTGTACTTAGGACAACATTATCTGGTTTCCCACTGCCAGTTTTAATAGCTTCTGAGAATGCTGACAATGTCATACGCTCTGCTTCCCCACTTCTTCTTCTGTTAAACAGTATAACTTGAGCGAGGCAAATTTGGGCTAACTCTGCATAGAGATGGGGATTGTCTTTGACTTCCAAGCACACCCTTTTTGCTTCCATCTCCAAATAGCTGTTCAGTTTTTTGACATCCTCAACAAGTGGTATGAGCATTGGCTTGTTATATTTCTTGTCGTGAAGCGATGACAAGGCCTGAGATGAAATAATATCAGTCCAGTCATTTTCATAGAGGGAAACAAAAGTATCAGCAATTTTAATTTTGTCATCATTGTTTTCTTTCAGTCCTTCAGACTTCAGAAAATTTGCACACTTCTGCAGGCTGTGTCCGAGTTTGAGAGCAAGAGAAGGAGTGCTGAAGGAGTGAGTCTGCTCTGAATAGCCGGCAACTTCTCGTACACATTTCACCAAAATAGTCGAGTTTTTCGTAATTAACAGTTCGTCAACTGAGTTTGCAGAGTACTTCCTGGAGCACTTAATCAATTCATCTTTTCCATGCTTTTCAAACATTCTGCAACCAAAGTCAATGATTCGTTTATCCGATATAACAACAAGTTTGATGTCATCATCCTTCATTACATTTAAAACCTTTTCTTCAAAAAGTTTGTTAGAGGATACGTGTGGCAGAAGCAAACGTCCGAGTTTTACATGTTTTTGTTTTTCAGAATTAGGTGCTTTAGATCGTGCAGTGCATTGTGAGCTGTGCTTCCACAGCTCGCTTCTTTTGTACATGCCTTTGCAATTGTAACACGGAATGTAATCCTTGACTTCTACACTTCGAGAAGACTTTCTATACTTCGGTATAACAATACCATGGCCCTTTTCAATTACAGCAAAATTATGCTGATAATCGCCTTTGTTCACAAGTTCCTCCCAAAGTTGTCGTCTTTGTTTGGATTTTTTGGAAGTATTAAAATTTTTGCTACTTCCAACTCATTGGCGTGGACTAAAGTGAGGTGCCTTGCCATATTTGCTAACAATTTTTCACAATAAAGACATGCATGTTTTTTATTGTCATAATTTCCTGCAGATGTCTTCCTTGCTTCTAAAACTGTTATCTTTTTTTCTTCTTGGTTTAGCAGTGGAAATATCTTACTTATTTCATCATCGTGATCATTTTCACATTCACTGCTCGTTTCGCTATCACTGATATAAGGAGTCGTAGAATCGATATTTTCGGTAGACAAGTCTGAAATTATGAAAGATAAGCAATGTAAAACATTTATTTGATAAGAAAGCATCAGTTGACTCGAAACTAAGACTATAAGTAAGCATCTATAAAACTCAAGAATAGGACTGTAAGTTTCGACTTTCAATAAATGATTAATAAAAGCTGTTACTTAGTTTTCTTATACTATACTTACTAGTATATATAATAACTCATTGGTTGTTACAAATACAAAGTTTGAATGTTTTATAACCTAAATATCCTGTATTACTAATAAGCAACTGAACATCAATGCTTATAGAAAATCAATTTGCTCCCGATACCCGACTTTCCCAAGAAGGATTGAAACAATATTAAAATATGCATTCAAAATTACAATAAAAACTACAGGTAGCTCTCAAAACTTTGATGTAAGCGGGTTCACAGAAACACTTTGAGAGAACGAGTTTGAATTTAAAAGTTCGGATTTTACCAGACTGGCTAACAGGTTTTGAATTTAGTCTCAGCAGTATGATTCGGCCGCCAATTTCAATGCTTATTGAACCCAAATTTTAATTTGTATTTTGAAGATGAATACTGTTTACCAATTTTTATTTCCTTGTAGAAATTTTCGTGAGGTTCGTGAGAGCCTCGTTGTCCCGGATATTTCACTGTGCGAACCAGTATTTGCCATAAGGTTGTATTTAAAAAAAAACAGGTTTGGATACGGTTTTGTCACGAAAATTAGTCTTCGCAAACTAGTCCATCTCAAGTAAATCATGAAATAAAGTCGCGAATAATTGTTGGTTTACAGTATACTAATCTGAACATTTTTAGAACTGAATACTACAAAATTGACATTTTTCATTTAACTTGAAAATGACCCAAAATTCAAGTCTCATCTCAAAATAATTATATTAATTTCATAGTGTCTCCGAATTATCATAAGATATCAAATGTTAATAGTATGATCAATCACCTAGTAGTTCATGTTTCACCTACATACACTATTACATGGATCACAGGTTTAGTGCATTAAAGGCATTCAACTGGTAATGCTTGTATACACACAGCCAGCTCAGGGGTATTGAGGGTAAATGATAATAGATTATATATAATGTGACTGCAATTTGACTTAAAGGGATCAAGGGCTTTAGGATAGAGAGAGAGAGAGAGAGTTTAAAAAATACTGAAAACCAACTTTTATTCACATGCGAGAAATATTAACGAGGTTAGCTGGAGCCACATCATCGTTAATATTTCTAGCAGCAGAAAAGTTCTTGGCATATGATCTTAATAACAAAAGATATGTGGATAAGGCCTGTTTGCAAAAATTAGCTGCTGTGAACCAGTTTATCTCAGGCTGATTGCCAAATAAAGTCATTGCAAATAAAAGTTGGTTTACAAAAAGAGTAATCTTGCTTAGTTATAAAACAGAGAAAAAATCTGGTGACATGTTTAAAATTAATTTTTAACTTACCGAGACCATCAACTGAGTTTTCATCAAAGCTACTCTCATCACCAGAGGGATGGTATGATTCATCATCATCATCAAAACTATCATCAACATCCTCATCTTCTTCTTCACTTGAAAATGACATAGTGCAAATACTGGTACCTATGCAAAATTGAAGAATTTTTTTTACCAAATAAGAATAAACTTTCTTTCTTTATTAAAATGATCTTAAATTCATATTAAATAAGTAAGTATTGGAAATTATATGTACCAGCATGTGAATCGTCATTCTTAGTGTTGGCAACATCATGTGTACTGATCTCCTTTCCAGATGACTTTTGCGATTCCTCCCCCTGCTCACTTGTCAAAGTATCTGAATTTGAAAATTTAAACAAAATTCATAATAATTATTCTCTTTTACAGAAGTCCGATATGAAATACTAAAATCCAGGCTAAAAGTCTTTTTTTTATTTATCAGTCATAACTTACTAATTGCTCTTGAAATTGAAGCCTTTAGTTCTATATCTAGAAATAGAAAAAAAACATACATACAATACTACTAATTCACCAAGTACATGTATTAAATATTAGGCACACATTCAATTCAACAACTTTACATGCATATTTAAAAAACACAATGAAATTAAAAAACATTACCTTCCTTCTTTTTTGCATTTGAATCTTTCTTCACTGCAGCGCCTTTGTTACATTCTACAGGATCTCTGTCCAAAAGGTCATGGTCACTTGCAAAAGCTACAATTACATCATTATTTTAAAAATAATTATATAAAATTAATATACTACATTAACACACACAAATGAAACAAGTATGCTTCTGCATGGAGCAAGAATACTCTACATGTGTTCAACAAAATAAAGATAGCCCCACTAGTTGATAACTCACCTTTCTCTTTTATCTGTCCCTGCTTCTTTGATCGTCTTGTCAAATGCTTCAGGTGACCTGGTTCTGCTGAAAAGGTAATTGAACATGAAGCATGGATACTCACTACATGTGTACATGCATGCTTGGTAAAAACAAATAGCATGCACAAACATTTCCAAATGCATGCAAATACTCACCATCATCTGCACACTTCCTGTGTATTTCAGGTTGTTGGTCTCGTTGCAAAATTTCACTTTTCTCAACTGTGATAAGAAATTGAATATAAAAAAAAAAAACTTAACCAAATACAAAGACATTTTGAAAGATTATGCAGCAGAGAAAAAAATACTTCTGTATTGTATGGGATAAAGGAATGTTTACCTTCTCCCTCTCTTGTGTCTTCATTTGTTTCAACTTGAACAAAATTGTCTGCAACTCCTGCAAAGAAAAGGTTTGAAATAAAATGGGGAAACTCACTACATACACACTGTACATGCACAATATGTATTCCAAAATTCTACATGCAAATTATAGGCACAAACTCACCATTCTCGTCAATGCTTTGTTCCTTATCACTCTGATAACAATCAATTTGGCCACAGCATTCTGTCGAGAAGAAAAATTTCAAATTATATAAAATTAATATACTCACTACATTTACACACACAAATGAAACAAGTATGCTTCTGCATGGAGCAAGAATACTCTACATGTGTTCAACAAAATAAAGATAGCCCCACTAGTTGATAACTCACCTTTCTCTTTTATCTGTCCCTGCTTCTTTGATGGTCTTGTCAAATGCTTCAGGTGACCTGGTTCTGCTGCAAAAGGTAATTGAACATGAAGCATGGATACTCACTACATGTGTACATGCTTGGTAAAAACAAATAGCATGCACAAGCATTTCCAAATGCATGCAAATACTCACCATCATCTGCACACTTCCTGTGTATTTCAGGTTGTTGGTCTCGTTGCAAAATGTCACTTTCCTCAACTGTGATAAGAAATTTAATAATTATGAAAGAAGAAATCGTAACCAAATACAAAGACATTTTGAAAGATTATGCAGCAGAGAAGAAAATATCTCTGTATTGCATGGAATAAAGGAATGTTTACCTTCTCCCTCTTTTGTGTCTTCATTTGTTTCAACTTGAACAAAATTGTCTGCAACTGCTGCAAAGAAAAGGTTTGAAATAAAATGGGGAAACTCACTACATACACACTGTACATGCACAATATGTATTCCAAAATTCTACATGCAAATTATAGGCACAAACTCACCATTCTCTTCAATGCTTTGTTCCTTATCACTCTGATAACAATCAATCTGGCCACAGCATTCTGTCGAGAAGAAAAATCTCAAATTATATAAAATTAATATACTCACAACATTTACACACACAAATGAAACAAGTATGCTTCTGCATGGAGCAAGAATACTCTGCATGTGTTCAACAAAACAAAGATATCCCCACTAGTTGATAACTCACCTTTCTCTTTTATCTGTCCCTGCTTCTTTGATCGTCTTGTCAAATGCTTCAGGTGACCTGGTTCTGCTGCAAAAGGTGAGTGAACATGAAGCATGGATACTCACTACATGTGTACGTGCATGCTTGGTAAAAACAAATAGCATGCACAAGCATTTCCAAATGCATGCAAATACTCACCATCATCTGCACACTTCCTGTGTATTTCAGGTTGTTGGTCTCGTTGCAAAATTTCACTTTCCTCAACTGTGATAAGAAATTTAATAATTATGAAAGAAGAAATCGTAACCAAATACAAAGACATTTTGAAAGATTATGCAGCAGAGAAGAAAATACTTCTGTATTGTATGGAATTATTATAAAGGAATGTTTACCTTCTCCCTCTTTTGTGTCTACATTTGTTTCAACTTGAACAAAATTGTCTGCAACTGCTGCAAAGAAAAGGTTTGAAATAAAATGGGGAAACTCACTACATACACACTGTACATGCACAATATGTATTCCAAAATTCTACATGCAAATTATAGGCACAAACTCACCATTCTCTTCAATGCTCTGTTCCTTATCACTCTGATAACAATCAATCTGGCCACAGCATTCTGTCGAGAAGAAAAAATTCAAATTATATAAAATTAATATACTCACTAAATTTACACACACAAATGAAACAAGTATGCTTCTGCATGGAGCAAGAATACTCTGCATGTGTTCAACAAAACAAAGATATCCCCACTAGTTGATAACTCACCTTTCTCTTTTATCTGTCCCTGCTTCTTTGATCGTCTTGTCAAATGCTTCAGGTGACCTGGTTCTGCTGCAAAAGGTAATTGAACATGAAGCATGGATACTCACTACATGTGTACATGCATGCTTGGTAAAAACAAATAGCATGCACAAGCATTTCCAAATGCATGCAAATACTCACCATCATCTGCACACTTCCTGTGTATTTCAGGTTGTTGGTCTCGTTGCAAAATTTCACTTTCCTCAACTGTGATAAGAAATTTAATAATTATGAAAGAAGAAATCGTAACCAAATACAAAGACATTTTGAAAGATTATACAGCAGAGAAGAAAATACTTCTGTATTGTATGGAATTATTATAAAGGAATGTTTACCTTCTCCCTCTTTTGTGTCTACATTTGTTTCAACTTGAACAAAATTGTCTGCAACTGCTGCAAAGAAAAGGTTTGAAATAAAATGGGGAAACTCACTACATACACACTGTACATGCACAATATGTATTCCAAAATTCTACATGCAAATTATAGGCACAAACTCACCATTCTCTTCAATGCTTTGTTCCTTATCACTCTGATAACAATCAATCTGGCCACAGCATTCTGTCGAGAAGAAAAATTTCAAATTATATAAAATTAATATACTCACTACATTTACACACACAAATGAAACAAGTATGCTTCTGCATGGAGCAAGAATACTCTGCATGTGTTCAACAAAACAAAGATATCCCCACTAGTTGATAACTCACCTTTCTCTTTTATCTGTCCCTTCTTCTTCAATGGTCTTGTCAAATGCTTCAGGTGACCTGGTTCTGCTGCAAAAGGTGAGTGAACATGAAGCATGGATACTCACTACATGTGTACATGCTTGGTAAAAACAAATAGCATGCACAAGCATTTCCAAATGCATGCAAATACTCACCATCATCTGCACACTTCCTGTGTATTTCAGGTTGTTGGTCTCGTTGCAAAATGTCACTTTCCTCAACTGTGATAAGAAATTTAATAATTATGAAAGAAGAAATCATAACCAAATACAAAGACATTTTAAAAGATTATGCAGCAGAGAAGAAAATACTTCTGTATTGTATGGAATTATTTTAAAGGAATGTTTACCTTCTCCCTCTTTTGTGTCTTCATTTGTTTCAACTTGAACAAAATTGTCTGCAACTGCTGCAAAGAAAAGGTTTGAAATAAAATGGGGAAACTCACTACATACACACTGTACATGCACAATATGTATTCCAAAATTCTACATGCAAATTATAGGCACAAACTCACCATTCTCTTCAATGCTTTGTTCCTTATCACTCTGATAACAATCAATCTGGCCACAGCATTCTGTCGAGAAGAAAAATCTCAAATTATATAAAATTAATATACTCACTACATTTACACACACAAATGAAATAAGTATGCTTCTGCATGGAGCAAGAATACTCTGCATGTGTTCAACAAAACAAAGATATCCCCACTAGTTGATAACTCACCTTTCTCTTTTATCTGTCCCTGCTTTTTTAATGGTCTTGTCAAATGCTTCAGGTGACCTGGTTCTGCTGCAAAGGTAATTGAACATGAAGCATGGATACTCACTACATGTGTACACTCAGAACAAATTCTGTATAAGCATTAAATCCTCACCGTTATCTGCAATTTTCCTCTTTCTGTTGGAAATTCTTTTGACCACTCCAATATGTTCATCTTCAGGATGTCTTTGTATCTGTTTTTGATCACTTGCTTCTGTTACAAACAAAACTTTATCATGAGTTTGAAGAGAGAAAATGGGAACTCACTACATACACACTGTGCATGCACAATATGTATTTCAAATTAATTTCTATATGTAAACCATAGGTACAAACTCACCATTTTCCTCATTGCTTTTTTTTTCCACTTTTCTTTTCATTCATACAAGAACTAATCCTGTCACATTGTTCTGCTGAGAAAATAAATACCAAGTGAATCACAATTACTCACTACATTTCTCGATTTGCACTTGGAAAATAAGTCTACATAGATAGTTAAGTCAATTACAATTCTCTCTTTTTTTTAAAAAGTAATTGAGAAAGTACAGGTATCTTAAAAGGTAGGGTTCAATCATCACACTTTAAAATATTAATAGCAACTTGTTAAAATAAAAAATTAATTCTTTCTGAACTAAATATTTAAACATTAGAAATTTACATTGCAACATGTAAGTTTTAATTTGAAGAGAAATGCAAACTTAATATTCATTAAATTAATTTGAATAAAGAAAAGTTATTTCAACAGCTGATCCTCTGCAATTTTTATTAATTCTTAAAAAATTTTTGCTCAGAACTTTATTTTTCAGATATTTTCATTTATTTTTCAATTATAATGCAGATGGAAAATTTGCCATAATTTTTTTTAAAATAGCTGATACCATACACAAATTTATATGTATAGTATACACTGTGTATATATAGCCTATGAAGAACATTAGATGTCATAATTAGGATGATAAGAATTCTATAAGCTGAGGATCATAGAACGTTTCTCAAGAAATGGAACGTACTGTGAAATCATTTTTATTCCTGGGGGTCAATGTTCGTGGGTAGCCAAAATGTTCCTGGTAGGCAGGGGACGTACTTTCGTTGGTAGCAAGTTTGGGATAATTTTAATAAATATTAATCAAATGCTTGTAAATATGTTCATGAGGATGTAAATTCGTAGGCAAGGTTTACTCATAAAAGCCACAAACATTGGTCCCCCACGAACAATGATGATTCCACAGTATTGGAATTTTAAAATTCTAAATATAAATTGTTACAATGAAAAGTCAATGCTAAAAAATATTACTATGCAGATGATTAAAATTATTTCATGCAGCATACCCTGTAAAATATTATACACTCAGTGTTAAATTAAATGAAAGTTCATGCATGCATATTGTCATTGTAGAAAAAATAGATTCTCACATATCAAACTATATACTGTACATAAAATTATTCCTTTTCCCATTATTTTATAACACAACAAAACATTCCCAACAAATAATATGGTTAATTTTCCACATAGTTGTCGCCAAGGTAAGTTACTTTCCCCATAGTCATATCTCAGCTCTTCCCCTTTTAATATGTCTCTATTGGCAAATAAGCAGGGTCTTGGGTGATTTTCCAATATTACAAGCTTCATTACACAGTTGTTTAAATTGTCACCAATTTCAGCATCATTTATATATTTGCCTATTCTGTCTGTATCTGTTGCATCAATACTTTGAAAAAAAAAGTAACATAAATTTGAAATTAAAAACAGAGAAGTCAAGAAAACATTCTTTCATGACATTATAGGTATCATTCATAGCTAAATGACATTGATATTAATAATTAACTAATGGCAATACATCCTAAATAAAGATTGATAAAATTAAGTTAGGCAAAATATTAAAGTAATATGATATAACTCACCATTTAAGGCCATTCCACTTAAAGTAGAAGATGTAGCCTTGTTTTATTTTACGAGTTTTGTCTCTCTTATCAGCTTCTTTAGGAGAAATTCTTTCACCAACATACTCTGTCAAAAAGCTGCCCTTCATTAAGCTTTCTTTTTACAAAAACGCCATACCCTTAACACAGAAAAAATAAAAAACAGATAAATAACTTACATGGTATATTAAAAATACCAAGGTAATACATGTATCCAAAACTTATAGTTGAGTATTATAAATGTATGTATACTTATCAAGTCCCCATAAAAACAAATGCTCCTTTATCTTAAATCAGCTAGTCTATCAAATATACAGGTAGATAAAATGTATAATGCATTCATCACCCTTAAACATACCAATTTCATGACTTCCTGGTACAATTTCTACTCTTTTTTAGCCAATCAATGTAAACAACAATACTTAAAATTAGCATCTGAGTGTCAGGAGTCTGTGCTACTGAGTTTAACAAACAAATCTCTTTATACATGTGTTATGAACAATTTCTTACAGCAACTACTGTATAGGGCTCGGACGATACTGTATTTAGCCGATTCATACATATCACGATACTTGAGATGCGATACGATACATATCACGATACATTGCAACTAAATGAAAACATAAATAAGGGGTTAAAATTTATTGACTCTATCGATGTATTACCGCATGTCCAAAGTTATTTTAAAATATTTAAAATGAGTGTTGCACAATTTACAAATTACTTCAGTCTTGTATTTACTACTTTTTCATAAATAAGTAATCCGAAAGTTGTCCACACTCCAGATTTAGCTCCTTAGAAGTGTTGACAACTTTACGAGGTTTTCCGCCATCTTTGTACTTTCATATTAGACGCGCGGACTAAAAATAGCCGATAAATGAAGCTCGGATATATTTGGATAATAAAAAAAAGTTCCCTGAGGTATCGTTGTATTAATGGTAAATGTATCGATCCAAATATTGCCAAAATAAATACCCCGATGCACCGGTGCAAAGGTGGATCGTCCCATCCCTACTACTGTAGATTTCTAATAAAAAGCGAGGAAATTAATATCCATGTAAAATCACAAGAAGCACATCTTGCAAATTTTAAAAATCTTGCTTTGATTTAAAGTATTTAGTAATAAAATTATCAAAAAATAAATATTGGTCACTTTCCATAAAAAGATTGTATCATTTTTTATCAGGTGTAACTCACCAATGCTGCTGTTGGTAAATTTTACTTCTAAATCATCCTTATCTAGTCAAGCACGGCACATCATTTCTGCCTCGGCTTTTGGGCTCATCCGTTGTTTCTAGTACATATGAGGTAAATTTCATGTTACAAATAAAAGATTTCTGAAAATGTTTTTTAAAAAATAGTCTTATTTGTTTAAGCTGAATTACCTTTAGACTCTGAATTCTTGCATCCAAGCTTCTTTTCAACTGATAGATGTAAATGGAAAAAAATGTATCTTTGATTTACTAATTACATATACATTGTAGTGTCATACTTGATTTTATGGTCTTTAATGATTTTTTTTTAAACAATGCTCTCTATATCAAAATTTATCTTTAATTAATTACCTGACCAATTTTCCTTTTCACGATAAAGCACTGAAAATACCGCTAATTGCTATTTAGCATTGAAACTAATTGTTTTCAATTGTTTTTTGCCCTTCAATGTCACAAGCATTAACTTCTTTATTTTGTGGGAGAGCATAATCTACCCTATGATCACTAGTGCAGTTGCTCTTAGAGGATTGTAAAGAAAGAAGAAACAAAATAATTTACTTTTATATTTTGTGAACATGATGAATTATTAAACAATTTGAAGTTAAATTGACTGCTAACTCTGATAGAATGTCATCTTTGCAAGCCAAGGGTGAGGATCCACAGTGTTTCTCTATTCAGAATAGAGAAACACCGTGGACCATCACCCTTGGCTTGCGAAGATGATATAATGTGGGCAAAATTCAACTTTCACTGGGCAAAATTCAACTTTTACTTAGGCAAAATTCAACTTTCACTTACAGCTATTTTACCCCTGGAGTATGCTGCCATCCTTTTAGTTAAATGAGCTGCAGAGAAAAGAATCAAGAAAGAGTCAAACCTACATGTTACAGAGCATAATGAGTTGGACTGACCATTTCTGAAATTTAATTACTTCATAAGTTATAAACACCATGAGGTATATGACAAATTCAGAACAACACGAAACATCCTGCGCATCAAGCATACTAGTTTAATGGTAACACGAATATATAAGAAATAAGATCTTTTCCATACTGAATAAATTATATTAAATAGAAAATTTGTAAACTTATGAAATACAGAAAAGATGAAGATATATAAGCATTGAAAGAAGAAATAAAAAACTCCAGTCTCGGAATCACAAACTTTTCTTCGGCTATTTCAAACCACACAACTTTAACATTTTACGTATAAAACATGACCTCATAATTAAGATGGAAAATGCAATGTTTTGTTTAACTTTTGCCTATAATTTGAGTAGGCAGGCCGATCCTTAAATTCTGTCTATGTTCCAAACAAAAAAAATCTGCCCATGATTGTGTCTGTCATTTCTGTGCATATAAACTCACTGTAACCAGAGACATAAATTTAGCAAAAAATATAATAGGGTCTAAATTTGTTATCATTTTTATTATTAAAATTTAAACATAGTTTGTCAATCCTGACTGTAAAATAAATTGTTAATTATGTCTCTGCTGTAATAGATACAAATATAAATAACTTGGTTGGTATATATAGTCAGCATGTTCTGTCGGTTATGAACTGAACCATAAAATACTTTCAACATCAGGTATCTGGTCTACTCTGGCAAAACAAGTTGGATTTCAAAATACAACCTGCGTATATTTAATATAGCATATTTTCAGCCCTTACAATTCGGTACCCACTGCGAGTCAAAACACATCTGAACGCACAGTTCAATCTCAAAATGATTTAAATTTCTCCGAACGAGTCTGCTTCATAACTAACACTGCTTTCATAATGGCTTAAATTTGCCAGCAAAATAAGGAATAAACTTACGCTGTTTCTCAGACGTGGCGAAAGCATTTTCAGGTTGAAGTCAAGGACGTGTCATGAAAAAGGTCAGATCGTTCTCTTAATGATTCGACCCGTAAATAAAAAGACAATTCGTACATTATCATTAACACATCGCGAGATCAGTGGATCAATGCTTTTCATCGGATGAACCCCGGAAAATTGAAAGTTAAATCCTCATCGTAAAATTACCGAAATAAGTCCCCAACCCCCTCCCCCTAACAACCACATGTATACAGTGAGTGATCATTAAATTTATATACAGACTCTATTTGCAATTTACATCTACGTGTATTAGGCGTCGGCACCGATTTTTTGTTTTGTTTTTTGCAAAGTTGGATATACCTCTCAAGCACGTAGCATTAGGAAGGTGCCAGCCCCCCCCCCCCCCCCCCCCACAAACACACAAAATTTCGGGCAGCAAAGATTAAAACATTATTTCAAGAATTAAAGTATATCACGAAGCTGCCCACCACCCCAGCATATAACATGTAAATAATTGAAATGAAAATAAGGAAATTAAGAGTGACACTGAAAATTGCAGTTACATGTATAGGTATACTTCGCCTACCCTCCCCTTCCACAGAATAGGAATCTATTATTTTTTGACTTTTTTTTTAACCTGTTAAGAATTTTTAGGAGGTATAGGTATACTACGCCTTCCCCGCCTACCCCCCCCCCCCCCCCCCCCTCACACACGGATTAGGAATTTCATGATTTTGGGAAGTTGGCCATTTTTGGGGGCTTGTGAAGATTTCTGATTGAAAGTTTAAAGTCTAGCCCCCCACTTTCATATTGCTTCCGACGCCACTGATGTAAGTTCAGTAACGTTGGTAGCTCTTTTTAAATTTTCTAATGGGAGGCTCAACCGAGTATCACAGACGGAAACCCAACCGTAAATATTTGGTTTTCTATTGTACGATTTACACAAAAAAAATATTTGTGGCCTGGATTTTCTATATCTGAACCGCTTAACTTGAGATTAACACGATGGCATCGGTATGTTGTGAAAACACGGGGTCTTTCTCTGATTTAACTAAAGTTTAATTAAGGGTTAGAATCTTCTTAACGAGCTTTTAAAAAATATTAATTACACACGCTTCAACCACAGTTTTTCTGGACAAAATAGCATCCTCCACATAAGATTTCAATTTTTTTTATTGAATTTATTTATTTATTTATTTATTTTTTAGTTAAAATTTAATCAATCTGACAAATTAGGAAGAATATTTTTTTTAACAATTAACTTTGTTTGCCGTTTAATTTTTGGTACCTTAACAAAATATTGTTTTCCTAATTCCTGTAAAAAAGTGTTGAAGAAGCTAGATTTGTTGCGTGTTTAACATTTAAAAAAAATGTAAGTTTCCCAATCAGTGGACTTGTAATTGATGTGTGTATCTGATGAGATTGAAAACGAAACTTATTATCTTCCCCATTGTACTCCAGAAATAAAACTTTTCTTGGCTATTTTTTAATCAAATAACAACATATGAAATAAGGTTTTCTGCGTTCGATACAAGATTGCATTGTATACAAAATTTGATTCATTGTTTCATATAATTTTATTTTAAATACATTAATCATAAAAATGTTAAAGTCGACGGGGTTGTTTTTGTTTGGTAAATACATTTATTTGAAAAAGTAAAGACATGATAGGTATTTTAAGGTAGTAACAAATTGTACGGTGTTTGTATATGAATATGTTTTGTTGAAAAATACTCCGAAGTTGGGTTTCGGGGTTGAGAATCTCTTCTAAAAAAGAAGCACAATATACAGGGTTTGATCTTTTCTCCTTTTAGTAATATTGTAAGAAATCAATATCTAATGTTAATGAGTAAGGAAAATGCAATATTCGACTGTTATACAGACGGTTGTTCGTCTTCTTCTCTTTGCTTTTAATTTACGAAAGGGTGATGTTGCTCTACTGAATTATGATAATATGAGGAAGTTCGAACTACCAACACGTTGCATGTACTTCAATTTAAGAGAGGAAGGCGAGTTACTTTACTAAGAAGAATATATATGTATATAGAATCGTGTATTATTTCTACAAATTAATGAAAACTGAAAATATTCTACATTTATCAACAGTTTTGATAAACTCCGATAGTACATCATAGAGAAAATTCGAACGTTTGCAAATTTGAGATACATTTATATTTTTTTTTCAAATAAAACAAATGTGATGTCATTAATATTAATTATGCACATTTAAGTATAGCGTGATAAACAATTTCATAAATATTCGTAGGCATCCTAGCTCAATGATAAATCTAGATATACGTTTACAGCTAACTTCAAGATCAGATTGATGAAATCTGGGTTTTTTTCTTTACACAACAAAGTAATATCGCTATACCAGATGTTAATGATTAATACAAGTAATTAAACAATTAAAAAATATTTAAATTGTCAAAAGATTTATAATTCTCAGAAGTTTTAACAATAAACACTTACATCTTCATGTCCATCCATTTGACCTTGTTTTAAAAGGAAGTTGAATTTTGCGCATGCGCGAATATGATCAAGGGGAAAGTGTGTAACTACCAAATTCTAGCACGGTAAGTGTGTAACAAAAATCATGTGTAAACCGGAAATTCACACTATGCAATTTTTGTATTTTCTGGATAAACCACGTCGAAAAACTCCGAATTACGGCGTTTAAAAACTCACTACTCGGGTTTGTGTAGTGAGTTTTGAAAATGTAGTAGGTCGCACATGTGAAACCTAGTACATGTAGTGAGTACCGGGGTTCTGCACACACACACACACACACACACACACACACACACACACACACACACACACACACACACACACACACACACACTTTCTTTCATGTTAGTTGATAAATGTTAAAATATCACAAAGTTGACAATGATGCAAGATATATGTGTAATTCTTTCTGCGCTCGCTCCAACGGCAGCACTGTGAAACATATTAATCTTTCCAAAAACGCCCAATTATTGACGGGAATTTTAAAATTGAAGTTTCTAATAATTTTTTCAACAAACTAATCAAGATTTTTAAAAAAGAATGTGAACATGAGAATCTTAAAAACGCTTTTTTATTGACGCTTGAAAAAGAATGTACAAGACTGAATTGAATAAGAGTTCGATGCTAAACAACTCGAGTTCTATCAATCGTGTCTAATTTCTTGGAAAAAAAACCCATAAACAATTGGGTTTTTTTGTGATTGTACAGCAACTAGTTTATTAAACAAGAGGCCAAAATGCCTTAACGGTCACCTGAGTAGCATAACCCATACACAAACTTGTCAAGGAGTCTCATATATGCATTTAATTAAGTTTTATTCTGGAATAGAAAAAAAATTAATTTGTAATGACGACCCCCTCCCTGCCTTAAATCTTTCAAAAAGGACTATTAAACCTATAATTTTAGCGAAAAACTTAAAAGATCATAAAAGAGTGCATGACCTGATATTTAAAAGGTGCAAGACTCTGATAGAAAATAATTTAATAATAATAACAAGGTGGCTATTATTCATGATTTATCCAAAACAACCTCCCACCCCCTATCCCCCCGGGGCAGACAGAAACTCTCCCTGTGGACATTTAAACAAATGAAAAAAAAACAGCTTTATCGATAAAAGCCATCATGAGTTACTAACTTCCCCTGTTCCAGTTTTTGGATATTCAACATTCGTTGAAAATCACCATCTGGCATATATACCAAAATCATTTATCTTTATATATCAGTGATTTTAGTTAACCAATTATTACTTTACTATTAACAAGTCTATTTGTTTATTTTGAAAGTTCAAAAACTGTTTTTGTTTCAAATGATAAAAAGCCTTGCATAACTCTTTTGATCATACAACTTCTTTATAGTTACATTTTATTCAATGATTAATTGCTAAATATGAACAAGCAAAGGAAGATAACTCCATTTGGAAGAAGCAAGGGAAAACAAGATGTAATTATAATCGGGACGATTATAAAGTCTCCCAAACGAACGAGGCTATCATATAGAGTAGGGATGACCCACAAAGTTTCATGTGGTTCCCAGGGGTCCTTAATTATATATCAGGTGAACTAACATAAACAAGGAACAAGAATATATATGGTTTAGGGGTGGGGATATTAACCGTTTTCAAGATATTCGGGCACTACCTGTTTGAGGGGGGTCAGGACCACCCCAAGGGCCCATGACCTACATACCACATGATGCCCCTTGACACAAGGAACAAGAATATATATGGTTTACGGGTGGGGATCTCAACCGTTTTCAAGTTACTTGTGCACTTCCTGTTTGAGGGGGGTCAGGACCATCCCCAAAGCCCATGACCTACATACCATATAATGCCCCTTGACACAAGGAACAAGAATATATATGGTTTAGGGGTGGGGTTCTTAACCGTTTTCAAGATAGTTGGGCCCTTCCTGTTTGAGGGGGGTCAGGACCACCCTTGAGGCCCATGACCTACACACCATTTGATGGCCCTTAACACAAGGAACAAGAATATATATGGTTTAGGGGTGGGAATTTTAACCGTTTTCAAGATAGTTGGGCCCTTCCTGTGCCATATTGGCCCCACCCTAGTGCCTAAACACCTGTCCCAGGGGTCATAAATTTCACAATTTAGGTAGAAGACTTCATGTACATCATATCCAGGCCTTTTGTTTTTCACAAATATATATGGGAGTAGAGAAGAAGATTTTCTAAAATTTAATACATTTTTACTATATGTCCATTTTGACCCCACCCTTGAGCCTGAACCCCTGGCCCAGGGACCATAAATTTTACAATTTTGGTAGAGGGCTTCATGGACATCATATTTATGCATTTAGTTTTTAACAAATATCTATGGGAGTAGAGAAGAAGATTTTTTAAAGATTTAATACATTTTTACTATATGGCCATATCGGCCCCACCCTAGAGCCTGAACCCCTGACCCAGGGGCCATGAATTTCACAATTTTGGTAGAGAGCTTCATGGACATCATAACCATGTATTTAGTTTTTAACAAATATCTATGGGAGTAGAGAAGAAGATTTTCTAAGATTTAATACATTTTTAATATATGGCCATATTGGCCCCACCCTAGAGCCTGAACCCCTGACCCAGGGGCCATGAATTTCACAATTTTCGTAGAGGGCGTCATGGACATCATAACCATGCAATCAGTTTTTTCCTCACATGTGTGGGAGTAGAGAAGAAGATTTTTGAAAATGTGGCTGTTTTTTTGCATATTTGGTCCCACCTGTGGCACCCTGTGGGTGGTAGAGCCACCAATTTCACAATTTACATTCCTCTTACCATAAAGATGCTTCACACCAAAAATGGGAACACTTGACCTTGTAGTTTTTAAGAAGAAGTGAAAAATGTAAATTGTTAACGCACGATGCACGACGCACGACGACGGACGAAAACAGATATCAATAGGTCACCTGAGTTTACTCAGGTGACGTAATAATCAATCAATTCAATTGATTAATTCGAAAGAGCAAACGCTTGATTTTCAGATGATTATTTTAGGGACTAGACAATTCAAACGTCACAACTACCTATAGCAAGGCATATCAGGATAGAACAGTCAGCATAATTATTAGCAATATTTTTTATGTTGTGCATGTACAATGCCAAAGAAGTAGTCAGGACAAAGTGCATCGCTTACGGCTCGGCTCATGCACTATGTATCAAGACAACTATTTAGGCATAGTACAAGCACAGCATTATCTATACTACTATATTAAAATAATAGACTCGAATTTTTGGGCTTTAATACCGAGAAATCGAAGAAGTACTGTCTTTTGTTTTATATATTTTAAACATCATTGGTACTTTAAGATTACCAATTTGTTTTTATTTTTCCCCAATCAAGCTTCGCTAATTAATAATCAACAAAAATTCCTTTAAAAAATACGGAAATCACCTGGATTTTATGGATTTTACAAGCTTGCGCATGCGGATTACATTTACGCTTAATCACGGGAGGCTATTTAGTTCATGTTTCCACAATATCGTATTTGCATGGATAAACTCAGAAACGATAATACAAATACGTGTAAATTATCATTGGAAATTTGCTATATATTCTGTTCATCAAAGAAAACACGGGAGATAACTCTAACTCAGTGCATTTAATATGAAAAATCCCGAGAGTTCCGGATGTCAACATGGTGTGAAAAAAAGTTGGTGAAAAAGTGTTGAATTCTTTATTAATATGAATTAAATTTTCAAATGAAAGGTATTTACAGCCTCAAAATGGTTTGTTATGAATAATTTGACTGTTATTTTCAATGCAGCTTCATTAATTTTCTCCAAAATCGTTTTGGAGCGATTCTGCAATTATTTGCTACATTACGGGTATATGGGAGGCATTTTAACTCTGGTGAAGGCCTGTCCCGAGACACAGATTATTCTAACTAAGCAGAGTGTAGTGAAATTATTAATAGCATTATTGTAGGCCTAAAGCTTGCTTATGTAAATGTCAACAATACGGTATGTCGATGTATCTATTTCGTAAATTTCCGATATCATATGCAATTTCCACCCGTGCACGCACGGGTCAAAGTCTAGTTATATTAATAGTTGTATCATAAGTTGATGTGAATTTTGACTATAAGTAATTTAATGTTGAAACTGTTTCAGTAATAACGGCTTGGTAGTTCGTTCATGATATCGTTAATGATCAAAATTCTGACCACTTATTCAACTTATATCATAAGAGGATATTGTATAATTTTTTTGAGTTTAAATATATTATTCAATTGGTTTCAATTTTGATAAAAGTTGTATAAATATATGGTTAATCGAATAGGTACATGCTTATAAGAAACACGACTCTTTGCCTGTACACTATTTTGAACTTTTTTACAATTTGATTTGAAATAAAAACCTTTTGAATATCAAAAATTTTATAAGATTTATCCAGTTTGCCTAGATATATATTCCGTATCATTTTGACATAATAAAACATGGGGGGGGGGGGGGTCAGTGATGTTAAATTTTAGATATAGGGCTTCAAAGGTAAAATTCTCGCAAAATTTGGCTTAAAAAATTCAGACATTTTCCATATATTTGCATGATTTTTATGCTAAACGACTATCACAATCAAGATTTAATTTTGTACATGTAACACAGAACCTATAGAATATGTTACAAACCAATCATATGTTAAAAATGTGAATATTGAATAAAGTATCAATAAAAAGAAAACTATATTGAAAATTCATAAAATTGCTTTTTTCTGTCATTTACGTCTATAAAACCTTCCGCACGAAAAAATAGTTCCCCAAAACTTGTTTGGATTTTCTTTATGAATGTAATGTAATCATGAAATAATAATCTATCTGTGATGATTAAATAAATCAAATCATATTCATTTTAAATATAATGATCATCTGCGCAATGAAATCAAAACGTGAGGAGTGAGATACCTTAATGATATAATTTTGAACTTTATAACGACCTAGCCATCCATTGACCATAACATTATCTCATTAATGGTCAGGATTCTGACCACAAATGCAACTTAATATCATTAGGAGGTTACTGCAAAGGTACAGTGCATGCTTTGCTACGAGAAATTACATGATTTGATAGCGTGCGATATGCTAAAACAAATATTTTTTTTTATTTTCATACCACCTTTTAGAGAAAGTTTCAATATCAAAATAAAATATTTAAAAAAAAAAAAAAACAAACAAACCACCAACCAACCAACCAACCAACCAACCAAACAAACAAACAAATACAATGTTATCGTTATTTTTATTCTTACATAAATATGATGAAATAGACGAATGTATATAGGTTACTGTGCGTTTTTACCTTTTCTAATCATTTTCATTAATCCCATGTTGGTTTTTTTTATTTAAAGATGGTTTTTAATGCAGGTATTCATTAATCAGAACGGCAGACATGTTAAAAATACATCTTTTCAATCTCATAAAAATAGTAGTTTCCATTTCGTTTTTAAAGGGACATGGTCACGATTTTTGTAAACTTTTATTTTTCTAATTTCATTGTTTACAATGCTTAAGTAATGCATTTCTAATGATCAACAATAATTTGAGTGTCAGTCGTAAAGATGTAAGCAAGATATAGAGCTCACAACTCTTTGTTTTGAAAATAAGGTTCGTGCCTTGTTTTTGTTACGTTGGTTCAATATACCGGTCAAAGTCCGTTTTTAAGCTGATTTTTTTTCTACTTATTCTCTATCTACTTATTCGTTCTGAACACAAATATACAGTTCCTAGCGTGTGTCACATTTATTTTAGGTGCACATTAGGAATTTTCAAATTGTAAACAAAAGCATGACCTGAGCTTTGTTTACATGACAAAGAATTGTGAGTACTGTATCTCGCTTATAACTCGACGACTGAAACTCAATTTTTTGTCGACCACCAGAAATGCCATACTGAAGCATTGTAAACATTACAAACGAAAAAACGGAATCTTGACCAAAACCGTGACCATGCCTATGGAACGTCTGGACTGTCTTATCATGGCAAACTAAATTCGTTATGAACTTATATTATTATGTAGCGTGCTTTAATCGTTATGTGATGTCCTTGTATCATTATGTGGTGTGCATTTATCAGTATGTGGTGTACTCCTTCAATTATGTGATGTGCATTCATTATTATGGCATGTGCATTTGGTATTATGTGATGTCCATTTGGCATTATGTGATGTACATTTGGCATTTTGTGATGTGTATTCATCATTGTATGATGTGCAGTTATCATTATGGCATATGCATTCATCATTATGGCATGTGCTTTTCTAATTATGTGATGTGATTTCGTCTTTACATTATGTGTTTTAAACATCATTACGCGATGTGCTTGTTTGTTCATTACGTTATGCACAAACATCTTTATGTTATGTACAAACTTCATTATGTGGTGTGCAAACTTCGTTATGATGATGATCAAAGTCACGTGACAATTTTTAAAGTTAAAAGTTGGCGGGTTTAGATACAGTTTAGATACAGTTGCAAAATTCAAAACTTATACTGTAATAGCCAAACAATCGGCCGGCTCTCATCCGCCAATCAAAAAAGCGACAATATAATTTATCAAATTCAAGAATAATTTGACACACTAGTACTGTAGAACAACAACTTAAATCTGGTTTAACCCCCCCCCCCCCCCGCCAACTTATCGATCAATTCCGCCGCCCCAATATGAAATATCGTTCGACGCCCCTTGTATTTATACAATATCTGACTATTTTGCTGCCAGAATATTACCTCAAGTCTCAAAATCTGTCAAAATTGTGCATGTCGATAAAGGGCGGGAGTAATATTATCTATTATGGCATATCGCGATTTTTTTTTATTTACTTTAGAAAAACCGGCATTGCCTAGATTGGGCATCTTCATGGGCATCTAAAGGGGAATCGGGGGGGGGGGGGGGGGCAAATGATTTTATCTTTCAACCCAACCCAACCCCCTCCAATCGGGAAAATTTCCTAGATCTGCGCATGATCTCGTTAACTGATTTAAACTTTTCGCATCAGCGTATCCATGATTCTGAAATCTCTCTCTCTCTCTCTCTCTCTCTCTCTCTCTCTCTCTCTCTCTCTCTCTCTCTCTCTCTCTCATACTAACTAACTCATTAAGACCAAATACCTTATTCGTCCGAACAAATAAATTATTTGTCCGAACAAATGGCTTATTCGTTCGAACAAATCCTAATTCGTCCGAACAAATAACTTATTTGTCCAAACAAATCGCTAATTCGTCCGAACAAATCCTAATTCGTCCGAACAAATCCTTATTCGTCCGAACAAATCCTAATTCATCCGAACAAATAACTTTTTCGTCCGAACAAATTGTTAATTCATCCGAACAAATAACTTATTCGACCAAACAAATCCTAATTCGTCCGAACAAATAACTTATTTGTCAGAACAAATCCTAATACGTCCGAACAAATAGCTAATTCGTCCGAACAAATAAGATTTATTTTTTTTTTCATCTGGCCCTTCTACGCCGCTGTAGTTATCTTTAGTTTTTAAAAAATAAACATGCCACTTTGTAGAGGGGGTGCAAGTCATAGACTTGAAGACAAAAGATTTGAATTCTTTATTCTATGTACGCGCACATAATAAATTTTCTGGAGATATGTAAGCAGAGGAATAAAAATATTTGAAGTTAATATACATATTACACTAAATCCGTGATTGTTATTTGAAATATACTAATACTACGGTTGTGGTCACTTGTGGGCATATGCCTCGGCTTATTCCCCCAGGTTCTTTGAAGTAAAAGTAAAGAAGGAAAGAAGGAAGTTTTAGGTATACTACGCCCCCATCCCCCCCACCCCCGGATTGGGATTTTTACGATTTTGGGAATTTCTCGGGGGTGTTTGTTTTTGTTTTTTAATTTTGCTTGTCAAGATTATGTGGGATGAGTCTGCCCCCCATCTACTCAAAAACAATGCTACGTTCCTGGATCGGCCGATCAACACCAAAGTTTACAACCGATTCAACCAAAGTAGTAAATACCGCCCCTCAATTTGCATCTACTGTCTGCCATTTTTACAGAATTCATAAATAATTAGCAATTATTCTTGTAGATATTTTTATTTTAGAATTCTGGGCAGAACAGAAACTAATAAAAAAAATTTTCCCGGTAATTTTGATGAAATTGCGTTGCTTCACTTTTAACAATTCTTTTATTTCTCTATTTTTTATTTAAATGTATGAATTCTGGCAGGGCCATTAAAGAAAGTTTTTTTTGGGGAATTTGCTAATCTGCTACCATAGTTATACCAAAAGCTTTGACAATAATATGTTTCTTCATTTTTTTTACACCGTTTTACTTCATTTGTCAATTTATGGGATATGGGACAAAAGAAGTCCGCCCTTAAGACAACCCCAGAGAAAAAAAAGATATTAGTTAAACACCGAAACATTCATATTTAAAAAGACAAAGACTTCAGTGTGGTTTTCTCTGAATTGCCAACTGTGTCAATAAGAATTTGGGTGATATGCTCATTTCTTATTAATTAAATAATCTGTATAACAGATGTGCAAATAGAATCCTGATGATAGCGGATTTGCAGATTAAAAAAAAAAATATGTAAAAAAAATAAAATAAATAGATAAATCATGAAAGCGTATCACAACGCCGAAACACTATAATAGTGTCGGGCCAAGTGATTTAAGGTGCGTGGCGGATGAGAGCCACTTTCCTAAAAGAAATAAAGTATGTCTTAGTAAGACGTTTGCATCATTAGATTATTTACGTTTGCACCCGTTTTGTTTGTAAACAAATTAGGAAGATAAATATCAGTTTTGAATTTTGCCGCTGGGTTTACGGCGTTGAAAATTGTCACGTGACTTTGATCATCACTTTGATGAATGCACATCACATAATTGAAGGAGTTCACCACATACTGATAAAAGCACACCACGTAATGATACAAGGACATCACATAACGATTAAAGCACGCTACATAATAATATAAGCACATAAAGAATTTAGTTTTGCCATGATAAGACAGTTCAGGCGTTCAATACATGCCCGTTTATGATAACAAAATTTAGGAATAATCGATGCACTGGTATGTAATAATTGTATTATTTATTACTAAATATGATATATGATTCAATATTTTCATAATTATATATGCTATACAGAAGAACAAAGATTTATCCTTCATATCGATTTTGTTAATATTTTGTAGGTTGGAATATTTGACCTTACACAGGATGACCCGTCAGTGTTTTCAAACATTGTAGGTAAGGCGGTGACCAACTCTTGGATCCAAAGAGATATGTGTAAGTACTATGTTTAATATCTGAATTCGTTAAAAAAATGTATATTGCAAATAATTTGCAAAAAGTAAAGTCAATCTTAATTTCAGGATCGTGGAAATCAATCTATGGAAAACAGTATTCAGATTTAAATTTTACACTCTAATGTTAAAGATAATAATTTATAAATAAAACAACGATTTAAGGTTTATATATTAGGTACAGTAGACAACAGAGGAATCTCTAAATAAAAGAATGCTGTTTAATTAATCATATTGTGTAAGTTTATTGAAATTGAATATATTTTTCTTCAACTGAGCAAGTCCTTCCTATGGACTGTCTTAGCATCTTATAACTTACTATTTTTTTTTCACGGTAATTTTGGACCTTAAAATAGTTGACATATGTTTTGTTTTATTTGTCTTCCCTTTTTCGGAATACTCGTTAGACGTGACATGACTGGACATAAAGTTCTGGGAATAACGCTTAAGGATTATTACGTGCTATTACGTGCTTTTTTCAAATGGTCCGTTACGAAAGTCACACACTTTTCTAACGCGTTTTATTCGAAAAAAATACGTTTTTGGGTCTGAGCATCTAAATTTTCTCCTTTTATTTACTAACTTTTTATTTAACCCAGAAAACTATGCATTTGTTTTCTATCGAATTTGCACTAATGTACATCGAAATTTGTGATACATGTATATGTTCAAGAATGCACTTGAAAAACTTGTTGACAGAAAGGTACAGTTTCTTTCAATATATGTCCTAAAATTCAAAGTGGTTAGATCTCATGAAAATATACATTTAACATCTTGAACACATGTGAGTATTAGTACAAAGTTATGCACTTTCGTTCTTTATTCGAAAGGGAGTAATGACTACAAAATATGTCATATTTCTAAGATTTAGTAAAAAGGATCAAAAATGGCAGATTTTCTCATAGTTTTTCGAAAAGGAAAATGTGTCGGCAGCCGTCGCCCACAAAAAAATTAATTTATTTTATGTGATATCACATAATACATCTTAAAATCAAGACCCCTAGACCAACACTTGTGCCTAAGGAGGGGTTAACAAATTAACATCAGAATATATAGGAAAAATGTTTAAAAATCTCTTGCTCAAAAACTACTATGCTATCATTTGTGAAATTACTATGCAAGCATCCTCGGATAGCGTAAAAACCTCAACCCACGGACCAATACTAAAGCACAAAGAGAGTTTAAAATTTTAACATAAAAATAAATAGAGAAAATATTAAAACAACTTTTTCTCAAGAACTACAATGCTACATTTTGTGAGATTACAATACAAGCATTACCAGGTAGTGTAGATTCAAAATTGGTAAATACGTGGCCCCATGACCAATACGTAGGCCCAAAGATTGATTCAAAGTTTAAAATTGAAGTATTTCGAACAAAAATCTATAAACATTCTTTTTTAAGTAAAACAATGCAGCGTTTAGTTATTTTACTACGTAAGCATCGCATTATTTCACATTGTCGTTTTTTCCTGTTTTAGAATTATTTAAAGTTTATTTTACAATTTTGTTATTTTTGATATGTTAAGGCCTAGGGTAAAAAAAAATATTGTACCCAGTATTTATAATATTAATATATAAATAATATATACTAAAACCAATCAGACATACATACATTTCAAGCAAAAAGATCAACCCTGTACGATTAAATACCTATGCATATCCAAGAGACATTCATTTGGCATGAGTTAAATTTGTAAACTGATTGTTAAGCTTCTTTTGGTTGGGTTGTTAATCGGAGCTTGATATTTTACCGCCAAATTTGAACAATATGTTTTTTGTCATTCAGATATTTTAATATATAGACACCTGATCCCACCTCTATCTTTTTCGGGGTCCGAGTTGCTCTGCTTTAAATTCATACTTCGCTTTATGGGTTTTTGAGATGGTTGACAGTTTGTTATTGTCATTTTTCATACTATATTTATTTGATCTGACCTACTAGCCTATGAGTTAGAGTTATTGACTGCAGACAATATCACTTAGTAGTATACTTGTTTATGATGAAATAGCAGTTGTTACTAAGTAGTTGAATTAATTGGTGAAAAAAAAAATTGCTTCAGATTAAACATAATTTTTCGACAGCAAGTTGTTATTTTTTTTTTTATAATTGTAGATGGTTTTCGATTACACAACGACAGTTTGCAAAAAAAGGAAAACATCACAGAGTTTCTAGAATGTCTTAAAGAAAAATCATCAGTTAATCTGAGTCCGAATCCGGAATATTCCTCTTTAACATCACTCCCGTTGTGGCTTTATTCGGGATATATGCTTTTGCAAAGATCAGAGCTAATGGAAAAATATGGATCTGTAAGATACAAAATGTTCACTTCAAAATCACAGGCACCTGACGTTATAAATTTTCTCATAATAAAAATAAATACCCTATACCTAATGATACACAAGGTACCCAACGCCGCCATCTTGGATTTATTTCAAACTGTCACATCAGACAGATCGCTTAAAACTCATCGGTAAAATTATTTTGCGATCCTCTCCGTCTCCCGATTGGTCATTCAACATCTAAGCTTACAATCAATTCAACCAAAACGGTGCATTACACCTGTAATTAATAAAAATCATCCCTAAATCTGCTTCTACTGCCTTAGATATGCAACAAAAGGCAAAAGGGTGGACGGAAGTTGACATAATTGCGTCATACTTGGGTAACCCCTTCCAAATATAGCACTGATGTATATATTCAAAAGGCGTCGATTTTGAATTCGATCATCATACAAGTTATGTAATTCAGAAAAGGGATACTATAAACTGTCAGTTATAACTTTTATTACACAAAGTTTATATAAATTTGTTTATTAATGCATATATTTTGAAATATTGAAACAAACACACGGTGCACGGAAATCTCATTTATATATATGTGACAACTTCCGTCCACTCTTTAGACATTTATCGCATTTCTAAGGCAGTAATTCAGATTGAGGGATGATTTTTATTATTGACAAGTGTAATGCACTGGTTTGGTTGAATAGGTTGTAAGCTAATGTGTTGAAGCACTGATCGGAGGACGAAGAGGATCGCAAAACAATTTTACCGATGAGTAAAAATATCACCAGATGTGACAGTTTGAATAAATCAAAGATGGCGCGGCAATGAATGCCTAGCGTATTATTAGGTATAGGTATTTATTTTTATTATGAGAAAAAATTAGGTGCCTATGTGCAAAATGTATCACTTTTTTTCTTGCAGCAAAACTATCGTATCTATCATTCTAAGAAAATGCAGAATAGAAACATGAAATATCCACATTCAAACACACACATATATATATATATATATATATATATATATATATATATATATATATATATATATATATATATAAATAAAGCACTAAAAATAACCAAATACACGAATAATAAAGTAAAATATTGTCAAATTTTGGGGACAACCCGTCCCTTCTTCAGGACACCAAAATAAAAACTACATATGAAATGAGAAAAACATCTACAAAACTAGCACTAAACTAAAAACTAAATAATATATAAAACACCGGCTCGGAACGTGGCAACTACATCTTTGTATTAAAGATCATAAGCCCGAGAAAGAAAAATCCCGTCCGACGCAGCGGACGGTCTGGGTAGAAGTGCTGAAAGATAACGCGAACGAATTAATTTGCTCATTGGGGGTTGCTGTTAATTAAGTTGTACTAGTAGGATAATTCGTTATGAAGGTTTGTAGGGGAGACAGGCTCTGTAAAAGACCACATAAATATACACAAAAGTGTAAAAACTAATAGGAGTTAAATAAAGAAAATGAAATGGATAAAAAACAATTGAAAATAACAAAATAAAAAGAAAACAAAACAAAAAGAACCCGTTCAGATTAAACCGATTAAGGAACGAGCTAATAATTTGAATAATTAACGTGAATGATAGTTTGTACATTGTTTAGACGAGTACAAAGAAAACACGTGCGTCCATTTCTAACATTTATTCAAGAACACAGAAAACGTGACGTCATACACATCAGTACACATAAAGGTCACATGGTACAGAAACAGCTGATTCAACATAGAAAATGAACGAAACACGAAACACCTCCCCCTCCCAGTTAAGAAATTACAGTAAATTTTAAACAAGTTCCTTTTAGCTAGAAATGTGACTAGTTTAACATATATGATGCACATGAGACACAAATTTTACAGTCTTAGAACATTCAAGTCTTCTACTAATGACATATTCATACAACACATAGTCATTCAACAAACATAATCGTCCAGGTTCTTTGGACGTCTGATAGATCGTCCACTGCGTGTTTGAGTGACTCCAGGCGAACGCGGAACCGTAGGAAAATCACACGCGTTTTGGTTTTGCAGTCGCAATTCCTCATCAGTGACAGGTGGATTTGGATCAGCATCTGAGACGCATGTTTCGGAGGGTATTACCGGTTCACAGTAATTGGAGTGTACAGGTCTGTCGGTTTTCTGGAGATGTCGGCGGTTCCTGCAGTATGTTCCTCTGGGAGTTTCAACAATGTACGATCGCCTTTTTGTATCTGCTTCCTGTACAGTTCCTTGAGAAAGCCATAATTTGTCCTTGTCTGTTTTGATTCTGACTGAACCTCATGGCTTTAGTTCGGGTAAAGGTTGCGCGTTGTAATGTTGGTCATAACTACATTTGTACCGTTCCTTGTATCGTTGATCGCGAAGGAAAACGTCATCGCGGTCCATCCATTCTGGGTCTAGCATTTCCGGTATCATGGGAATTGTTGTCGTAGCTTTCTCCCCATCATAAGTTCAGCTGGGCTTTTATCTGTTGCTTCAATAGGGATATTGCGGTACGATAGTAATGCTTTGAAGATATCCTGGCGAAAATTCGTTTTGAGATCTTTACAGCCCTTTCTGCTTCCCCGTTGGATTGTGGATAATGAGGACTCGTAAACGTCTGTCGGCATTTGTAATCTTATGCAAATTCGTGAAAAGCTTCCGAGGTAAATTGGGTACCATTATCAGATACCAACTCTTCTAGAATTCCCCATCGAGCAAATATATTCTTCCATTTTCCCGATAATATGTGCACTGGTGATAGACTGTAGGAAAGCTATTTCAATGAATCTGGAAAAATAGTCAATGACAACTAAAAAGTGTTTTCCGTTCAACTCGCAAAGGTCTGCAGCGACTCTTTGCCACGGCCGACTATGTAATGGAGTATACTCCAATGGTTCTTTATGTTGCGATTGACGTCGTGTTTGACAAAATTCGCAAGAATTAACGAAATTGCGAATGTCCTGTGAGATACCAGGCCACCAAGCTGAATCCTGAGCTCGTGCTCTACATTTTGAAAGTCCAAGGTGTCCCTCATGTATATTCCTCAGAATTTTGTTTCTAAGTGTCTCGGGTATTACGATACGATTTCTGTACAAAAGTAGTCCTCTTGACTCTGACAGGGCACTGCGTATTGCAAAGTAATCCCGCAATTCACTTCTGTAAATGGATTTCATGTGTGTTGGCCATCCGTTTCGAGTATGGTTAATGGCCTCTTGTAGGATGCTGTCTTCTCCTGTGGCTTTCTGTATTTGCTCTAATAGCGTGTCGGTCAATGGTCTTGAGTTCTCTAGCGAATCAACATAACACTGGACGTCCTCCGCAAAGGTATCACTCTGGCTTGATCTTCCTATCGGACTTCTTGAAAGTGTGTCCGGAACAATAAGGTGTTTTCCTGGAACATGTTCTGCATGTAAGCTGTATCCCCGTAGTCGCATAAGCATACGCTGACAAGGCAAAGGTGCTTTATCCAAGTCTTGAGTATTAATCAAAGGGACGAGGGGTTTGTGGTCTGTGAGCAACTTAAATGATATCAGTCCTACCACATAGCGCGATAATTTTTCACAAGCCCAAAGCGACGCATGGCATTCTTTCTCAATTTGCGCATACTTTAGTTCAGTGCTAGTTAGTTTACGTGAACAATATGCCACTGGCTTGTATTTGTCTCCTTCCATCTGAAAGAGTGCTGCCCCTAAGCCATAGCTACTAGCATCTGCACTAACGACAATAGGCTTCTGTGGATCCAACACTGGAGCACAGGTAATTCCTTAACACGACTGAATGCATTAGCTTGAGCTTGGTCCCACAACCAGGCATTTCCGGAATTCAGTATGTCTGTCATTGGGCTGATTACTGAGGCTAGATCAGGAATGAATCGTCCTCGGTAGTTCACCATACCAATGATTCCGTGAATCAGGATGTCGTCAATGATAACTTCCACTCCCTCAATTCCACGCAGTAAGTCAGTCATCTTGCGCTGGAAGATTTCTTGGGCGGATGTAATCTCAAATGGTACTCGTATAAGCAGTAACGTCCCATCGGGGTTATGAATGTTGTCAATTCGCAGCTATCTGGATGCAAAGGAATCTGATAAAATTCACTTGATGCGTCGAGTTTGGAAAACAATGTTGATCCTGCTAATCTCGGAGAAATATCATCAAGATTTGGAAGCATGAAATGTTCTCTTTTCACGGCTTCATTAAGCTTCTTGAGATCTCCTCACATTTCCATTCTTCTTTAACACTGGCGCCATAGGAGTACACCAATCCGTTGGTTTCTCCACGTTTTCAATGATGCCCTCCTTCTCTAATCTGTTCAATTCCGCTTCTACCTTTGGCATCAGTGGGGATGCAATACGACGAGCAGTAGTAAGACAGTACGCCTTTGCACCTTCTGTTAGTGTGATTCTGACAGGCTCCCATTTTACAAGTCCAAAACTTCCAAACAAACTTGGTTCAATACTGTCAATTTTCTGAATTAATCCAAACTTGTATGCAGCTGATCGTCCTAACAGATTACTTGTTCCTTTGATAACATGGATTGGAAATACAAAGTATTGCCCTTGCAGCTGGTCTCAGCTGTAAATACTCCAAGACAGTTGATACGTCCTCCTGGTCCGAATAAAGCTGTGTTTGCAGATTCCAGTTTTGGTCGGTTTTGGAGTGCACGGTAAATTAGTTCACCCATAACTGAGTTGTCCGCTCCTGAGTCGATCTTAAATGTTACAGTTATTACACAGATTTTCAGATCTATTTTCCACGCTGCTTCATCGTCATTACATGTTGTGACAGATCCAAGAAATCCTGTTTCCTCATATGGTTCTTCCGGCTCGGATTACACTATCTCTGCTACACTATTCTGGTTACAACACACAGCGAAGTGATCATATTGGAGACGCCGTCTGCACTGTTTGCCTCTAGCAAAGCAATTATCCCTTGCATGGTGTAGGTTTTACTTGTTATATTTCCCTTGACCTTGTCTCCTGTGATGGTTACCTCTGCCACGGCTATGTGTGTATCTGTGTCCACGACCTCGACCTCTGCCTCGGCTGTTATTGCTCTGCGGACTCTGACCTGTAGTGCAGTGCTTGAGAACTGCCTCCACGTTTGTAGCTGACACAGATTGGTCCTTGATCTGTGATTTCACCATTTCTAATTGCCGCGCAGTTTCGACTGCTTTCTCGAGTGTCAGATCTGGTGTGAGCTGTAATTTTTCTGAGAGTTCTTTGTCCAAAATTCCTATCACCAATCTATCTCGAATTTGCTCTTTCTTGTAGGAAAGTCACACTGTTCAGAAATTTCGTGGAAAGATCTAACAAAAGTTTCTACTGACTCACAAGGTTGTTGTGCACGCTGATGAAATCTGGCTCGCTCGTGAATAGTATTTCTCTTTGGAACGAAGTACTCATCAAATTTCTCAAATACTTTTTTGAACTTCTTCTTATCCTCTTCATCATCGAATTGGAAGGACTTAAAAATGTGTTTAGCCTCCTTAACCATTGCGTAGATGAGGGCGCTGATCTGGACCTCCTGGTTGTCCTTGTACAATTTCGACGCCGTTCTGAAGCGTGAAAATCGTTCCCTCCAGTCGAGCCATTCCGTTGAGTTGCTGAATTCAAAACTTTCAGGGGGGGGGGGGGGGGTTGAACAGATGCATGATTCTGTTTCCGTTAGCTTTGAGATAGTAACTGTGGGTTTAATTTCACTGAAAAGCCGCTTCTGACACCATGTTTAGACGAGCACCAAGAAAACATGTGCGTCCATTTCTAACATTTATTCAAGAACACAGAAAACGTGACGTCATACACAACAGTACACATAAAGGTCACATGATACACAAACAGCTGATTCAACATAGAACATGAACGAAACATGAAACATACATTGAACCAAAAAGATGATGATGGTGATATTGCTAAGAAAAAAATCAGGATGCTTTAGTTGATGTTCATTTTGGTGAAGTCACTTAATTTGTTCATGCCGTCAGGGCGGAATGACTTCAGTCTATATGGAAGGGAATTACCGCCAAAATTCTATGTATCTTGCTTTTATTCTTATTATGCTTACTTCTTTATTCTTCATTACATTTACACTTGCATGTCACTTTATTGTATTCGTATTCATGCTTATCCAATTTCACTTTGATTCTCTTTGATCCTTCATTGTTTGCTTAATTCTATGTTGCAACATTCTCTTCTTATTCGTGTAGTTCTTTCGCAGGACAGTTAAGGCAACATTTTGCTTTCAAACAGCACTAAAAGGAGGTCGTTCGTTTTAGCTTTAATTTTTCTGCATGATATATTTTTCTAAACTATTTTTTGATTCATTTTGCAAAGATATGGGTCACCTTAACTTGACCATGTCTTAATTTGACTGTCACGTGACTTTTCAGTGTCACGTGGGCGTCTTTTAGACAAAAAACGTCAATGCTAATTTGAGACAAAAAAGACAAGGGCAAGACAAACAAAGCTTGGAGTAAGTAATATGACTACTTATTCAAAATTATCTATACATCATAGAAATCAATGCTCATTCAGTTGTAAAACTCGTTTATTATGCAAATTCGTAGGAAAACTGGCCAATTGTTGCAAAAATAGCGCATTTTTGTACATTTCGATAAAAATTACAAATTAAACCTTCATTTCTCAACAAATGAGCATCAGTTTTCATGAAGTACACGTAAAAAGGAAGAAAATAATACCAAGTTCAATAATATCTATAGCCGCCTTGCCCTTGTCTTTTTGCATTTAATTTGTCAGTCAGGAAGGTTTCTCAAATCAATACACATTTCAAACGCACAAGTGATCCCAAAAGGGGAGATAACTCTATAAGCGGTAACTCTTCTGAAATAGGCGCGGTGTCATTGTTTCGCCTAATCCGAATTTATTTTGAGATAGAATTGATCAGTACATTATGCAAATGATTATTTAAACATAGTGTTTCTGTCTTATTTATATAATAAGGGACAATATGGTTACTATGAAACACCCGCATTTCCTCTGTTGTAATTATAGATGTAAACAAAAACAGTTGTGCATCATTTTTTAGGTTACTGTATGCGCAGAGTTAGTAATTTCTTAATTTCTGGGGGAAGGAAAGAAAAAATATATGAGACCTAATTGTGCAAAATTATTTGAGGGGTGGGTTGGGTTGGGTGAAGCCCCTCTATAATAAGACAGACATATAACATGATTTAATTTTTTCTCATAATATAAAAAATAACCCCAGCCTCACTGTACACTGTATTATATGGTCAAGGTTTATGTTTTGATTATAAGAATATTTAATGTTGGGTGTATGCCTGTGCCTTTATGACTCCATATTTATATACAACACTGTTGTCTTGAGACATTTTCCAGGGGGAGGGGTGGTCCAAGGAATTTATTTGCAGGTGGCCAGGGACCAAGCCATTTTACTATGTGAAGTGTGAATAAAATTAGAATTTTCCAGGGGAGAGGGGCTATAATATAGATCTACACATGAAGAATAATTTTAAGGTTACTCATTTTCTTTTCTTTTCTTTTTTTATGGGGGTGCATATATATTTATTCACAAAATAATTTCCATTCCAATTGCATTTTTCATTACTGAGACTAAAAGAGGGTGTGTAAATCCTGCAAGTAGGCAATCAAAAGACATTTTTGGTTCACATCAATATATAAAATTTAAATAATTCTGAACTTAATCTTATGCGAGGGGATGAAGACTCTCTCACCAACCCCTTTACATCTGTTATGCATGCAAACAGCATATAGCAATTTAATATAGCTGACTTAGGTAAATGTTCCTCTCCTCCACTTCTTAAAAAAACATTATGAATATAAAAACAATTATGCTTCGTTTATTTGTTTTATTCATTTATATTAAGAAGATAAATTACTTTCTAAGAAAATAATAATGATAATATTTTCAGTGACAACATTATTTTAAACTTGATATACCCGTATATGCATACACACTCAACAAATTCAATTTCTTTTATGTATGATAAAATGTCAATGTGTTTATTGTATGACTCCTTAGTTTGACTCCTCTTCTTTCTCCAAAAGCACAGTCTTCCTGTTCTTAAGTCCAGGTTTTTATTTTCATCATTTTCATATTTTATATTCCCAGGATAAGAGTGTGTATAACTGTTCACCAATAAGAACCTCATTTATGCAAATCCCAAAACATAGCAGGTACCAGCTGAAATGAAAATGATTTTTCAGTGAGTTTAACATGAAATCAAAATGACTGAAAGATTGAAATGAAAGAATTATTTTCTACAATTTGACAAACAATGGAATTTATTAATCTTAATAAACATTTTATTTAGTTAAGATTTGCAATCAGGTTTTGCACATGTTCAAATACAGCTTTAAAACAGTTTTTTTGATTTGATTTGAAATGATCGACACTTTCACCCCTGTTATGTGAAAGATTACTGTGACCCCTTTATTTTACTCGACATAACCTTAACAGTGTACTTCTCTCTCTCTCTCTCTCTCTCTCTCTCTCTCTCTGTTATATTAATGATTTAGGTATACAAGATTTCTATCATGCTAGTGCAGTTACAGTGATATCATACCATGTTTTATTGATATATGTTAAATGTTAATGAGCAATTTTTAATCATGAAGTATTCAAAATTGTAGGTTTAAAATAACATAAATTTTAAATTTAATCATTTTAAAACATGACACCATTCATACATGATAATGTTTTTTTTCTACTTGATCTGTCTCATACAAAACAATCATATTAAGTATTATCAGATTTATCATTATTTCAGTGATGAATTATTGTACTTATAATGTTATTAACAGTACATGTACTTACATTTTCTTCAAGCCTTTTTTCAAAAATCATTCTGACAATTTTTAAATTTCTCTAGTCTGCAAATAACAAAAATAATGGGAAGTTATACAAATTTACATGCACACATACATAGGCCTACATGTCAACAACAATTTGAGAATTCTGTTAAAGGTCTAATTTGCATAAATGGGTAAAATGACAAACACTTTAACTATTATTTGAAAGTTTCACATGCACATTCTAAACAAACATACCATGTCCATATATACCTCATTTAGAGAAATCAGATGAAGTATGTGACATGTAATTCAGTTATTTTTATATTATAAGATTTCAAACAGTGTTATGCTCTCAGTGATATAAAAAGCTAGTAATGATAATTAATGTGCATGGACATTTTATATCAATTGGATGAATATAATATATATAAAAAAATAAATATTAAATAAATAAACTAGCTGTCATAGAAGAATGTTCAAAACAAAAGAAATATGTTATTGATCAGCTGTTTATCAACGGGTCAACTAATTTTCGGAAAATCAAATCAGGTGTATATAATCCTTTAGCCTGTACTGTATTGATTTTCAGAAAACCAGATCAGCTGTTTTCACACAGTCTCACTTTGTTTACATACAAACAACTGTAGTGAGACTGAGTGTAGTGTAAAGCTAAGTATTGTCTGTGCAAATGCTATGAACTGATTCGATCGTGTCGATTGAACTTTCTGAAGAAAATGAGTAACAATTTAACGGACCGACAATAAACCTATACATGTATATTGTACAGTATAAATGTAAACAATACAGTCTCTTCTCATGTTTTGAACCAAACAACACAATAAGTTGATCAGAAATTCATCCACTGTATAAAACCACAATACAATAGTTACTTTGTTATCTGGTTCATTACAAATACACTGTATATCTATTCTACATACCTGGTAAATCATCAAATGATCGTTATCATTGGGAACACCAGCTACACGTGTTTACATCAAATACAGCGTCTGACGAGCGCTTTCGGGACGCAGATTCACACCCATACGACAGATATGTTATGTGATATGGACATTCTTCGTATATTCTCGTTGTTGTAAATTATTAGATACACATAAGAGTAATTCGTTATTATAGGTTTTCCCATGAAGTATTAAATCAACCGTATATTTTGCCAAAACCGCTGTTTTCGGTATATTTTCCATATATGGAAATACAGAGGCGGGGCATGTATTATGACGTCATATCTCATTATCCCTTCATTAGCATATCAGAGCGATGTGTAGCCTTATCTGTACTGCGTTCTTCTATCTCTGTTACAAACGTGAATTCAAACACGCAAACCATAAAGCACTTTGAATAAAGACGAATACAAGTTGCATGAATTTAATGCTGCATTATGACGCCAGGCGGCAGTGTGTGCGCTTCAACTGCTGCTCCCCGAAAAAAAAAACGTAGCTAGCTAAATGTGGGATGTTTCGCACCATGACATTTTGCTCTAATGTTTATATGTTCAGATCAAGAAATGGAGGGGAGGTTTGTGTACTAAGAGATAATTTATAATTTTGTTTGCCGGGGAGGGGGGGGGGGGTCGAGTTCTATTTTCAGTAGGTTTACTATGTGAATTTAAAAAAGTTTCAATTTTCAAGGGTGGTGGGGTGACTGGACCCCCCCCCCCCCTAAAATAAAATTCTAAGTCTGCGCATCAGTTATATATATGAGACGATATAATCTTACAGTTCTCATAATTAGCACCCGTATCATAATTATCATCATCGCAAGCTTCATATGGAAGTCGGTCAATTCAACTCTTCATTTAATCTAGACCAGTTGACAGGTAGACATGTATGAGGTTCATGTCTCTAAGTTACATGTATCATAGCTTAAACACCTTCAAATCTAAACATGGACATTCAGTTACATGTACATTATTTATATTAAAATAAACAAACCTACAATAAGCATGGCTGTGAATGATACATACACATTTTTATCATTTCGAAAATTTGTGTAAATAAGAAGCATACATTATTTATGTTTTGTATTTTGGAAGAAAAAAAAATATTTTATTGAGAACTTTATATAAGAATTTTTATTAAGATTTGATTTAGATTTCAAACCAAAACGTACATGTATAAACAGTCATATCACATACCGTATTTTAATCTCTTTGCCTGGTTTGTTTTCGTTTACTCATTGTGTAATTAAGTCACTGATACATTGTACTTTAGATTCGTTAATTTTACCGCGTATACGAATATTTACTTCTGCGATTCCACCGTTCTGTGCCGAATCGCAAGAATATAAAATCGCGTGCACCAAACTTTGTTTTCATATCACAAGTTCAAAACTTTTAGAAAAATAAGTGAGATTTTAAAACCTGTAGTTTCAAGTTTTTAACCCGGAATTTCACGCGAATATTAATTCATCGCATTTAATCAGGGATACACAGTACTGTAGCCTAACGAGAGGTACATAGTGATGCATGCAAGTGATAATTTTCACACGTACTAGAGTACAGGAAAAGCTACTTTTAAGCATTTCGTACCCCAGTCCTTTTATTGTGTTTCAAAAACATCTTTAAATTTGGTTTAAATTTATCTATATTTCATCTACATGTTCCACGGGTACCTCTGGACAGAACCGTGCATCACCCCACCTCTTTTCACCTCAAATGAAAATAAAGTCATGTCGACAAGTACTTATGACATGTTCCTCTTCTAAAAATTAACCGTTCATGCAAATAATTTGCAAATAATTTGTTACTGCATATATACGGTACATTGCATTGCGGATCTAGAATGAGATCAGATCCACCCCCCAATGGAAAATTCACACTTATTTAATTAACCAATAAAATAACTAATACAAAATTATCTCTCAGACCCCCCCCCCATGATTTTTTTAGAACCGCGCGGAGGCATTTTACATGTATACAAAAAAAAACCCGTATCTTTTTTAATCTGCGTATATCATGGCTTGTTAAAAGTTGACTATATTTACATGTATTTCATATTCCTATACTAAGCCCTAAATTTGAGATGTTTTTACGGCCATTTGTTAGTTTCGTTTTAATAAATCTTCGGGAGCAGCAATTGTAGCGCACACACTGCCGCCTGGCGTCATAATGCAGCATTAAATTCATGCAACTTGTATTCGTCTTTATTGAAAGTGCCTTATGGTTTGCGTGTTTGAATTCAAGTTTGTAACAGAGATAGAAGAAAAAACTACACGAATAAGAAGAGAATATTGCAACATAGAAATAAGCAAACAATAAAGAATCAAAGAGAATCAAAGTGAAATTAGATATGCATGAATATGAAAACAATAAAGTGACATGCAAGTGTAAATGTAATGAAGAATAAAGAAGTAAGCATAATAAGAATTAAAGCAAGATACATAGAATTTTGGCGGTAATTCCCTTCCATAAGTCTATGCTTCAATTTTTTTTCTTTATATATATATATATATATATATATATATATATATATATATATATATATATATATATATATATATATATATATTAAACACAAGTAAATGCATGAATTACATCATTTAACTATGGCTGCATCCAATGGTATATCACTGTGTTAAGGTTTCCGTCCAAAACCTAAAATGCAACAATTCTGATCTTGTTAACAAACGAAATATCATATTTTTAAATGTCTTGATACGATTATAAATGTGCATTGCTAAATTACAATAAATTATAGTTTTAATTAGAAAATAGTATATCAAAGTCATAAACTAGGGTCGACATAAGTTCATGTAACAACAGACTGTACTCTGTTGTAAACTCTCAGTGACGTTTGACACTAAATTAGGCCTATAATAAGACCGCGGAACATTAACTGGCAAGATTGGAATTATACAGTTCACGTCAATTTCACCTGTTACAGTCAAAACATTTGAAATGGGCAGGGACACATTGACGCGGACGTCTGAGAAAACGTTTGATTGAAACTGTAATAAAGAACCAAATATATGAAAGTATTGGTAATTCCGATATATTTTTTTGTTCAAAACTTCAGATAGCTGTGCGATGTTGGTGTGTTTTCTTAAAACTTTCGGTCGTCTAGCTAAAGATATCTAATTAGTTTTCTTGTACTTTGTTCTTTAAGAATAATTATATTTCACTTATAAATATACTATAATATATTTATCATAATTAAAGTTGAGTGAAGTTAACGTTAAAACTGCATTGTATAATGTTACGCGGTCTTAATATCAGTAACGGAATTTTCATAAATATTTACGTACCTCAGAAATCTTCAACAATAACGGTATAAGTGATTTTTTTTTGTCAGTGTATAGCTAGATAAACAATGAACGCGCATATCGTAAACATTAACTTATTAAGAACATTTTATCTGGGTATAATTCTAATTTATTAAATCGGAATTTAAAGTATTCTCCTCTTGGAATAAAACCCGTTTCAACAATGTCCCACTTGATTCCAGACTTGTGACGACTGATTCTCTGAAGTTATCGGACAATGTTTTGCCTTGCGTATAATCTCTCCCGATTGGGATCTTCTCATATTTGCTGATTATATACTTATTGATGAAATGAAATGATTTTCAATCGCTTTGCTGATACTAAATAAAATGTTTTACGATCGCTTAAATTTGTGTAGCAGGTTAGAAACGCTGAGGTGGATTGAAAATACACTTCCTATAACTACAGTTTCAATTCAATGTTTTCTCAGACGCCCGCGTCAATTTGTACCCTCCCATTTCAAATGCTTTGACTGTAACAGGTGAAATTGACGTAAGCTGTATATTTCCAATATTGCCAGTTAATGTTCCGCGGTCTTACTATACAGCTATGAGCAGCTTGAATTTCCTCTGAACTCGTAACCGGTAATTGTTCACTCACGTGCAAGATCATGAGGTAAACATATGTGTAACTCTACATAAAATGTGTCTGATGAAGGAAAAAGAGCAAAGACATCTTACACTTTATTGTCTTCTTTTCGTGATTTTATTCGATGACTGTTGATCGTGGGCCACTTTTAATAAACAACTGACTTGCTGATCTTTTTAATTTCTTTTCCATAGCATCGATGTAGTCAAATTGTTAGAATTGCTGAAGGTTAAAGCATTTAGAATTTTACCTGACACCTGAAGTTGTTAGCTGTCAAAATTTATTGTGAACTGATCTTTCTCAAAATGACCTTTGTCTGTATTGCAAGGGTTCGAAACCATCTTTCTTTAAGCTCAGATTCCATATTTTCCCTTATTCTTGGCCCCAGGGGAAAAAATTAATATTAAGCCTCTGGCCCGACTATATTGTGCAATTTTCCGCTGCACATTGTAAAATTTTATAGCCGCTTTTTTATCGCTATTGTCTGAGTTTCTCGGTCACATGAGAATGTCTCTGATGATGTCAATATATGTAAGGGAAATACCTCCTAGTGCAGATCGGAATGTCGTACAGGATGGTATTTTGTTATCAAATAAAGGGGAATGATGTAAAAAGACTGATTGTAACTTATCATCTCATTTTAACTAAAGTAACAAAATAATTCAATGAGAATAAAACTATGCATACAAATTTTATTAAACTTGCCCCTTAATAAGGTCTAGTAATAGAAAACAAACCGATCTCAATCATAAAAAAAACCGTGGACTGATGACTCACAATTTTTTTTTCTACAAATAACATTTTCATCCCAACAATTGAACGTTTAAAAAAAATATTACAATAATGTATATTTTTGCCCAATCACATAACGCATTTAAATAACAATCAAATAGCTAAGTGGTTAGAGCTTCAATCTTGGATAACGTTATAGGCTTAGGCTCTTTAGGTTGTGGGTTGGATACCCAAACACTTGTTGTAATATTGTTTTCTTATCGTTTGTTAAAATATACAAACTGAATATAGTTAGAAATTGTGCTTTTGCAAACTTGTATTATAAAATTATCAAATATATTTAAATGTAAAAAAAAAATAAATTGTATTATATGAATTAATTAATTAGCATTTGGCTATCTTATTCTGCTCTTCTGAAAAAATAATCTGAACAGTAGCATCCTAAAACTACAATGAATAATGAACCGATATCCCCCCCCCCTCTCCCTCACGGATTAGGATTTTTAGGATACGCAAAATTGGTTTTATAATGTTTTTTAATCTTGTATTTGTTTTCCTGGTTTCTTAACTTTTCAAATTTTTTATAAACACTTTTTTGCAAGAAAATAAATCAAAGTGTGTTTTTTACCAATATATTTTTAATACTGAGAAAACCCTTGTCTACATGTCTGTTTGATTGTTAAGGTTCATTAAAATAAAAGTTGAGGCGAAATAAGGTTAAAAAAGTACCAAGAGAACCAAAACCTTCAGTCTCATGTCTTTCCGACACAAGAAAAAAATCAGAGCTCTGCCGGAAAAGTGCGGAAAGTACAATGATGTTGCGACATCTGATTAATCAAAATATTTGCTGTAGTTTTCAACGTCACGTGGGACGGGTGAGATAAAGCTGAAACAAGCCTACAGTTCAATATGATACTTAATCATTCGAATTAGATGGAGCACGAGCGCTTAGTTCCAAGAATTCCTTCCCGTGATTCTGAGCATGCGTAGTTCCAGTAAAAAAAAAAAAACACCTAGATGCTAGCACTAAAGGGCGCTAGCAATAAAATGACAGGTTTTTCTGCACTCTGGTGTTTACGTTTTTGTCAGAAACGATACAAACAAAACACGCACATTTACATCATATATATAACGAGAGAGAGAGAGAGAGAGAGAGAGAGAGAGAGAGAGAGAGAGAGAAATAGGCAGACATAAAATCTACATTTATGTTCAGTTATCAATCATAATTCAACACAAGTATAGGACCGATAAAAATAGTTTTATTTTATGGGAAATTTAAAATTTCAATTAAAAAAACGTATTGTGTTGATCAACATATCAACACACACACACACACACACACACACACACACACACACACACACACACACACAGAGAGAGAGAGAGAGAGAGAGGGGGGGGGAGGGAATGAGAATATTTTCTTTGGCATAATAAAATATGTTTAACACATCATGCAGGATTTGCTACTAGCGGCATTAAAAGCAAATCAACAAGAGTACGTTAAACTGTTGCTTGAGGAAGGAGTTGAACTAAAACAGGAACATTTACCAGACTTGTATAAACAGGTCAGTTCAATAATAATTAAATTTAAAATGAATTAAGTCATTGGGAGATATATTCTAACTATTACTGACATATTGATACTTTTCCACTTTAGGTAACCACAATAGAAGAACTATATTGTACCCATATTAAGTGGATTCTAAAGGTACGTAAAAAAATATATGATATCCCGCGCAAGCGCGGGTTTCACACATTTTTAAAACACTAGATGATATCCCGCGCACGCGCGGGGACTAACAATAAATCACATATTATATTATATTCACACTGTCACGGCATCCGCCGTGACTGTTTAGTCAAACACAACAAGATTCGATTTCACACCTCCCCAAACAAAAAAAGAACTTTTAAAACTGACAATTTAAATTCAAAGATACATTTGCAAAAATTTACAAAAATATATTTACAAACGACTTAGACAGTCGGCTCCAACATTATCTGAGCCCTTAATAGAAATAATTCGAAATCTATAAGGTTGTAATAATAACGCCCATCGCATCAATCGAGCATTGGATACTTTAGCTTGTGTCAAGTATACTAACGGTTGATGATCTGTTTCTAGAAGAAACTCCTTTCCGTATAGATATCGCCGGAATTTTTGCACTGACCATACTATCGCCAAGCACTCTTTCTCTATCGTGGAGTAGTTGACTTGCCCTTTGGTAAGTTTTTTGCTGGAATACGCGACCGACTTCTTCACACCATCCTCGTATTGAAGTAAAACTGCACCGACTCCCAAATCAGAAGCGTCTGTCTGTAAAATAAACGTTTCATTCAAATTTGGCAATTTCAAAACAGGCGTTACCATAAGAACCGATTTGAGGGCTGTAAAGGCGTTCTCCTGTGCTTCTCCCCACACAACCTTGTTAGATAACCTTTTCTTGGTAAGATCTGTCAGTAGTGCTGCCACAGCAGAAAAGTTTGGTATGAACTTGCGATAGAATCCTACCAGACCGAGAAAGGAACGTACTTGCTTCTTTGTAAAGGGCCTTGCGAAATTCGAAATGGCTGACACTTTGTCCGGAAGTGGTCGAAGTTCCTCGTTTCCTGCAATGTGACCTAGACACTCAAGACTACTTTATCCTATGAAACATTTGCTAGGTTTGACAGTAAGGTTCGCAGCACGAAGTCTCTGTAAAAAATCTTTGATAACACAAACATGTTCTCGAAACGTACGAGTTAAAATAATGACATCGTCAATAAAGTTATCAACACATTGCATTCCTTTAAGAAGTTTTCTCATAAGACGACTAAAACTAGCAGACGCATTGACTAACCCGAACGGCATCACTGAAAATTGGTACAAACCCATCGGAGCCTGGAACACTGTGATCTCCTTCGATGATTGCCCCAAAGGTAACTGCCAGTAGCCCTTAGAAAGATCGAATTTAGACACATATCTACATCCTGACAATTGAACAAAAATGTCATCAGCGTTAGGAATTGTTTCAGCATCAAAACAGTGATTTTATTGATTGCACGAAAGTCAATACAGAATCTGTTTGTCCCGTCCTTCTTCTTCACAATAACTATGGGTGAACAATATGGACTCGACGACTGTTCAATTACACCCGCTTCTATCATCTTTCGCACTTCTTCACACACAGTATCTCGGGAAACGAAAGGAAGAGGATATGGTTTCGTTCGGACTGGTTCACTTGTCGTCAACTTGATGTCGTGGACTCCCAAATTCGTCACACCAGGAACATCTGATAAAACATCTTCAAAATCATCAAGTAATGTTCGTATTTCACTCTTTTCTTCTTCAGAGAGTTCATCACTTACTTTGACCTCCCCAGCACCTTCCGTTTTTTTCCTGTCCCGGAGAATCGCACAATTCATCATCATCGTCATCGTCGTCAGCAAGATCTACGACTGCAACTCCTGCAATTCCTAAAACACCTGCATCATTCTCATTGTCTCTGTCAATGTATAATTTTAACATGTTTGCATGAAATGTTTTAGTTTTACCGTCCATGTTAATTCTGTAATCTACATTACCGACTTTTCCAAGTATCTCATACGGACCTCTGCATTGCAGTAAAAGTTCATTACTCGATGTTGGCAACAAGACTAATACCTTTCCACCCACTTTCTTGTCTCTCTTCTTCGCACGTTTGTTGTAGTTGACGCGGTACAGTTGCGTTGCCTTTTCCAGGTTCTCCTTGGCTATCGTGCACGTTGACTCAATCCGCTCTTTGAGATCTACAATGTATTGATATGTTGTACGAACTTCAGGATCATTTACCTCTTTAGTCCAGAGTTCACGCAAAATTGTCATCGGTCCTCTCACTTTTCTTCCATACACCAGTTCAAAAGGCGAGAAACCTAAACTTTCCTGAGTAGCGTCACGGTAGGCGAATAAAGCTGCTGATAGATACTTGTCCCAATCCTTCGGTCTCTCTGCACACAAACGGCGTAGAATCTGTTTCAGCGTGCCATTGAAGCGTTCAACAAGACCATTGCACATTAGGTGGTAAGGTGTAGTAGTCAGCTGCCTAAAGAAAAGAATGCGACTCGTCTCTGCCATCAGTTCTGACGTAAATTGCATTCCCTGATCCGTAAGCATTTCTTTCGGAACTCCAATTCTACAAAATATATCAATCAAAGCTTCAGCAACGTTCTCTGTCTCTTTACCTTTAAGTGCTACAGCCTCCGGATAACGAGTAGCGAAGTCCACCAGCGTCAAAATATAGCGATTGCCCCGGTCCGTAGCTGGCTGTATCGGCCCTACTAAGTCCACTGCTAGACGTTGAAAAGGGACATCGATGAGCGACATTTCTCCTATAGGAACCTTTGTTGTCCTTCCTTTAGGAGTCGTTCTTTGACAAATGTCACACGATCTACAATAACGACGCACATCTGCCTGCACCCCAGGCTAAAAGAATTCGGACATAACTTTATTTGCTGTCCTACTTGAGCCTAAAATGTCCTGTCATTAATGAATCGTGTGCAAGAGACATTGCTTTGTTTCTCAAAGGTTTTGGCACGATAAGTTGAGAAAATTTCTTATTATTTTCAACCGTAGGTGATTGAAAAGATCGATACAAAATACCTTTTTTTCCGGAAGAATCTGACTTTGCTGCTTTCGTCTGCAGGTTGTTCAGCTAGCTGCCTTATCCTGTACAATGATTCATCTTCTTCTTGAGCTCTGATGACGTCATCTGGACAAAACGCAAGTTCTGCTCCAATTATGTCAGGTACATGAAGAGGTTTGTCCTTCTTACCTTCCCGCTTCGCTTGCTGACGCGTCATCACCGCATTCGCCTGACTCGGCTTCCACTTCCGGTCTGGATCAGATGGGTCTCTGGCTTTTGGGATATTTCCTATTATAAGTTCAAATAAAGGATTTTTCAAACACCAAGCATCAACTTCACCCACAAAATATGGCGTATCCATACTCACACGAGCGATCGGTGCCTCAATCTGTGATCCGTCTGCAATGATGCAAATCCGCTTGCTTCCTGTCTGTTGCTCCTCTGGAACTAACGCTTGACGAACAACAACCCCATTACATCCAGTGTATCTCAACACTTTCACAAAATGTTCATTAAGTATACCATCACTTGTAGGCATGCTATCTTCCAATGCACTAGCGTAACAAGAAGTGTTCAGTATACTAAAATTGTTTACAGAGGATACGGATAAAGTAGTAGTTACTGTAGTAAATGCAGCACACTTGCCTGGATTACTGCTACCCAAAGATTCTTTTCCGTCGACTGCCATCCCAACAGAATTTCGTCCCTTTGAACACTGATATGAGAAGTGGCCTGGTTTGCGACACTTGTAGCACGTAACATCCATCCTTGGTTTAGGTGGTTGATCTTTGGTTTTCGCCGCGGTTTCCTACTGATCTCGCTGGACCTGAGGTTTGGGTTGACTAGAATTCTGAGGATCAACTGAAGTGTCCTTTCTGCTAGAATTAACTAATGTTTGAATGTTAGCACATCTTGCCTCCTTATATTGATCAGCTAAAGCACACATATCTTGAATGTTATTGGGAATGCGTTCCTTAAGAAACAAAATTAGGTCTTTGTTGCATATTGATAGAAATTGATCACGCAGAACTAAGTCATATAGTCCTTGAAAAGTCTTGTTCACTTTCCCCAAGTTCTATCCACCTGTCGAGATAGCTCCCTAATCTAACAGAAAACTGGGTAAACGTCTCACCTCTTTCTGGGCGACATCTGTGTAATTACTGTCTAAACCCATCCTCAGTCCTCTCGAAACGTTTCAACAGAGCTGCCTTCAGAGTTGCATAGTCTAGGGCCCTCTCTTGTGGCAGAAGAGAGTATACGTCCAACGCTCTTCCCCGTAGCAACGCACTAAGGTTTACCGCCCACGTTTCGATGTTCCACTTCTGTGCTGTAGCATAACGCTCAAAACGACGTAAATATGAATCAATATCATCTTTTGTTTCTTCAAAGAAAGGCATTTTAGGCACTTTAGCAGAAGCATTAGTAGACATATCAGCCTTAGTTTCTTGTAACTGTTGTTCAAGCTTAAGTAAAGTTTCTTTGTACTTACTTTCAGCTTCAGCAATACCTTTAGCTTCCGCTAATTTCATCCTCTCCAACTCCAGTTCTTGTTCTTCTCTCTTCAACTGATATTCTTTCTCCTCTTTCTCCTTAGATCTCTCAGCTGCTATCAACTATCGATAATGAGCTTGCTGATCCAAGATGAATTTCTGAAGTTCTGTCCCCTTCAACTCCAGCTTTCTCCCGTGTTCGGTTAGCTCATGTAGTGTTGGCGACTCCATCTTAACTACTCTTACTAACACTAACAGAAAAAAAAATCATACAAGAGAAAAAGCGTATATAAAAATACAATGCTTCTAGTATCAATATACCTGACCTTTCAACACTCGAGAGTTATCACATATACACAACCTGAGTAACCTTTCTCCGTTCGGGGTCCTCCCATATAACACCACCAGATAAAATATGCCATTCCACAAAGTACTGAAAAATATAACAAAACTTTAAGTTCTTAAGAACAATACTCAAAATGAACGAACAAAAAAATGTGTTGACTGAACAGCTATCTCACTTCTGACACCATTTTGTCACGGCAGCCGCCGTGACTGTTCAGTCAAACACAACAAGATTCGATTTCTATTTACAACTTTTTATATAAAATAAAACCAAACAAATATACATAATATATACCCATCTTGAACAATAAAATTTGAAGTTCTCTATCGTCCCAATTCTCCATCATGGGCATGTAGAACAGTAGAGGCATGGCGTGAGCCAATGGCGGACAGGTAATACCATGGTGATGGACTGCCAGAAACTGTATAAGGACCTTATTGAATTAAACAATAAACATATTTTGAGTTACATGATTAATATACCTTGCATAAACATAGGCTAAGTCACACGGACGTAAATATAACCCTATGGCAACAACAACACGCCATACAACAGCACGAAATCACAGCGAATACGAGCACTGCATACCGTTAAGAGTATCACACTACTTAACAAAGAATAAACACGTCTAAGCAATAGACAGATAACACCGTACTACACGGCAAAAATACAAGTATATCATGCATTTATATCCAAGTATAAAGCACGCACACTCGACACGTGACCACACAGGAACACGCGCGAGCAAACACCTATGTTTAACAGTTCTACCTCGTAAAACCAGTATATCAAAGAGTAACAAAATATACTAAATATGAACTCAACAGTAATGTAAAAAGGCTAAGCTGTAGCTAAATTACAAGAGTACAAAATATTTTAACTTACCCTCAACTGTACTTAGTAGGAGAAAGGGTTACTCAAACCTTAGCTGCTAATACCTGCCATGGAGAAATCGTGACCACTGTCTGCCAGGTCTGCATTGCGGCAGTTTAAATAAGATAAATAAACAATAGAAAAGAACTGACCAATACTATAGCTGACACCGTGTCCTGAGAGGTACACTACGAGTATAAACAAAACTAGTTACACAAGAGGCTCCCTGCAGGTTACTAATATGTAATATAAAAAATATATATAACAGTAGATACTGATCCGTGACACACATATTATATTATAATACAATGCTTAATATGTTGAACCAGGTTTTTTTGTTCAATTTTCTATGTTTTGTGTCCGAAATTTTTCTTAATTGCTTTTCTTAAAATATTCTATAAAATTGAAATAAAAAAGCAACTGCGTGGCTGAAAATTTAGAGGAGAGGACAGGGATAAAAATCTAATCTGAAATGGAGTATATACACATGAACATGTAGATGGCCTTAATTCTTTTTGTTGCAGCTAACTGGAAAAAAAATTATCTATTAGACTATTATCTTATTTCAAACCAGAGTGTGGGTGTATAGAGCGTGGTATCTCTTTTTAGAACTTTGTTCTTTATGTCAAATTTCTTTTTTTATTGCACAAAATAAGACATTTAGATAAAACACTGTCAACAAATTAATTTATAAGGTTTACTACCAATCTGTCGTGGTATAAAAAATGTATATGTTATTTAAAAACGTGTACGCACTTTTCGTAATAGTGTTAATTAGTCAACCCCATTTTTTGGCATCCCGTTCTGTAAAGTTCTTTCCATCAAAAATAAAATCGCGTCTATTGGCCCATTTTATTTATTAACTTTTTTGTATTAACCAGATGTCCGATCTGCCCACAAAGCATGGTGACTCATCCTACATTCTCTAACATGACGTTAATTAGCCAAACCGCGTTCTTGGTTACCCCGTTCTGGAAAGTTCTATTCATCAAAGCAAAAATCGCACATTCAAGAAACGAATTGGCTCATTTTATTTATTCAACATTTGTCAAATCTCAATTCTTATGTATACCCTAAATAGGTTCCCAGGATATATATTCACTCTTTACATAATCATTCAATAATATTTCATTGTAAGTATATTTTTTGATGCAAACTCCCACTGACTTGAATCCACCAAAGCGTGTCCACCACCTTACCCACATATTTGCTATTTCGGGCTGGTTTATGGAAAATGAAAGTAGGTTTTGAATTTATCTTACAATAATTACTTATCAGGTAAAATTCAATTTGTTGAAATGCCAAAGGTGTGAGCAGTTACTCGGATGCAGGCATTTCTAAGTTTATTGGCAAAATGCCTTAATTTATAAGTATAGATTAATATGATACAATGCTTAATAAGTTGGACCATATTTTTTTGTTCATTTTTGTACATACTGCATCTGAATTTATTCATAATTGCTTTTCTTAACCTATTCTATAAAATTGAAATAAAAAAGCAACTAGCTTGATATTTAGAGGAGCGAGCAGGTATAAGAACATTTTATATACATGTACATGGCCTTACATTTTTTTTTTGCAGCTGACTGGAAAACAAATTACAATTTGTTTTTTTTTTATTTTAAACCAGTGGGTGTTTAGTGCGTCGTACCTCTTTTGTAATTTTTTGTTAGGCCACATATAATTTTATCACTGTCTCAAATAAGGATTTCAGATAAAAGACTGTTTTAAAAAAAACAATGGCGGATGGGGGGTGTCAACTCCCCCCATTCAACTTCCCCGTTTTATGCATACATCATTTATTCATATTAATATACGCAGAGTTGTTAACACAATCTGTTCATAATTTACCAATCTGTCGAATCATAAAAAAATGTATGTAATTTTAAAAAGCTAGTGTATGCATGTTTATTTGCATATTTTTAACTAAAGTTGTCAGATCCAAGGTATCTGCCCCATGATTAACTCGCCCTACACTTTCTGCCCGGTTGTTAATTAGTCAACCCGCGTTTTAGGGGCACCCCGTTCTCGACAGTTCTTTCGATCAAAACGAAATTCATGTCAAAATGGCCCATTTCATTTAACAACTTATGTGTATAAATCAAAGATGTCCGATCCAAGGTATCTGCCCGCAGTGCATGATGACCTCGTCCTACACTTTCCGCTATGACGTTAATTAGTCACTATCTATTTTATTATACTGAATGTCTTAATTTTATAGCAAATTTGAATGCTTTTATATAGAAAAGAAGTAAGTTCTACGGCGAACCGTACACGCATGTAACAATTCGTTCTATCGGCCCGTTGCCAAGCGTGTTGCTAACGCTGAGGGTATTAGAACGGATTGTCAACTGCTTCTAAACCAATCAGATTTCAGTATTTAACATGAACGTACAATAATACAAAATATTACTATCATAGTTAGCAATAGAAAAATATCACTTGATAAAGGATATAGCGATCAACACGCAAATCTTCCACCTTTCAAGATTTATTATTTTTTAATCGAAACATGTAATCAATATAGAATTGATCCTTCGAAAAGGTCAGTCTACCGGCAATAGGTCAAAAATAAGGACTGCCAAACGAATGATTCATCCTCGGAGACACAGTTTTTCCAATAGAGACAATTTTATCACTGCATACAAATAAACATGCAATTCGGGAAATGAAACAGTACATGTACCACGCTATTGGTACCTTGTGGACGGTCAATAGTTGTGCCTCTCTGTCATGCAGAGGAAAACAAATGATGAATTTAAAACAGCATATACAAAATTTCATAACGTGTAATAAATAATGCAGAAAAAAGATAGGTTTACTAGTTTACAATTTTTTTTTTCAACTTTACATATGACCCATTATTTATAAGTGTACAAAGCACGAGTCCGAGTTCGATGTCGCTCAATTTAATGTCTAATATATAAGCATGGCATGAAATCGTCACCACGACAAGGGGGTTTTAAAATAATAGCAAATATCGCCAAATTAACATTCAAATCCAAATATATATATTAAAGCTATCAACTTTTCTCTCTCTCTCTCTCTCTCTCTCTTTCTCTCTCTCTCTCTCTCTCTCTCTCTCTCTCTCTCTCTCTCTCTCTCTCTCTCTCTCTCTCTCTCTCAATAATTGGGATTAATTCTGTAAAACTATGCGTAATGGGGAAACCATACATTTTAACTGGTTGGAAGTGGATGATTTGCGTGTTGATTGCTATATCCTTTATCAAGTTATATTTTTCTATTGCTTACTATAGTAATATCTGTATTGTTGTTTCTAAATCACTTTTTTAAAATCGTGCATTGACATGTTCCCTGATTATCTTGGGATAAAGTAAGCGTCAGTGTTCGAGTCCGACCTCGAGTTCGCGAAATCTGGTAATGTCTAATAGTAAATTCGCGCACTCAAGAAAAGAATTCGCTTATTTTATTTATTGAACATTAATTATTTTGTCAAATATTATTTCTATGTATACTCTAAATAAGTTCCCAATAAATATATTCACTCTTTACGAAGTTCTTCAAAATTATTTCATTGCAAGTATATATTTTGATGCAAACTCCCACTGACTTCGATCCGCGCGTAGAACACATCAATTAAATCTAAGCTAAAGAAAAGAGTGCAGAAAGTTCTTATGTATTTAAGTAAATATAATATTAGAAACACGCATATTAAATCTTCCTAGGTCCTCTATGTATAATCCAAACTCTATTTTAGAAAATAAACAAAAAGGTTTTATTGGTTAAAATATTCTTACACAAAACCTTTGACCATTCAGTTGGTGGACGAGTTCGTTAATCATTAGAGGGGTTGAAGGTTGAATCGTAAATCAAACCTTTGCATTTCTCCAGCCACAGTGACATTCACAACGCATTCTGCTATTTTTAAAAAGATATGAATTTTATTTTAATATTCTATCACCTGAATACTAACAAGACCTCATTCGCGAGCTTTACATCTGAACGGGGTATACAACATTTGAACGGCGTATACACAGCTGTCTAACATATAAAATAATTTCATTTTTTTTCTCTCGAAGGCTTGCAGTCTACTTGCGGTATGAACGCTGTTCATCTCTGTGCACAGAAAGGATTTTTAGAATAGAAATTCAAAATAACAATAAGTCTGAATTTACCTTCTCGTTCATTTACTCTTTAGTGAATTAAACTGATTATAAATTTTTGCAACAATACATTTTAAGCAATTTAATATAGATTACACATTTTGGGTGACCAATACATCAAACCATATCCAATCATACAGGTTGAAGAACTAAGTTAAATGTTCATGTTCATGTTATCCGGCTCTGTTGGAACATATATATGTAATTGTTATACATCTTATAAGACACACGTTTATACCTTACTTTTGTACTTTATAACAGAACCAGTAACATTTATAATTAAAATAATTCCTTTACCATTGTCTTAATGTTTATCATCAGAAACTCAGGTGATCTTTCTCCAATTTGTGAATATCTCACACCAATATTCAAGTTATGAAATAATGCATGGTTGTTATATTTCAAAATTTAAATTAACCTTGTGGTAGTAAATATAAATACTATTTATCCCAGTTTTACAAAATGTAAACTCATAGTTTATATCGTAGTTTGGAAATCTGATTTTGAATTCCTTTTTAGCTCACCTGAGCTGAAAGCTCAAGTGAGCTTTTCTGATCAAATTTTGTCCGTCGTCCGTCTGTCTGTCCGTCTGTAAACTTTTCACATTTTGAACTTCTTCTCTAAAACCATTTGGCCAATTTCAACCAAATTGTGCACACAGCATCCTTATTGCATGGTAAATTTATTACAATAATTATTTATCAAATAAAATTCAATTATAGTTTACAGATATCATCCCACACGTGAAAAAATACAGGGAGGGACGATTTTAACATTACACATCTACTTGAAAAGAGTATATAGTAAAAAGGAACTAATGAGAACAAAGGCATTGAATTAAAGTATGAGACCATTTTTGCCAGAATATATTAAAACTGTTGATTTTTGTAGTGTCATTAGCATTATATTTGAGGACTTTAAAGTAAGAACTGAAAATATTTAGAAAAACTTTGATAGATGGACAGATATTTTGACAACGAGCCTTTAAGTGTAATGTTTTATTAATATTAGCATAATATTAAATAGTTCTGAGAATTTATTTTTATCCCTTTGTCCAAAAATAAAAGTGTCATCACTTAAATTTCATTCAATATCGTTTAATACACAAATCTATGAAATTGGTCTAAAAATCTTTGAACAATGGGGCACTCCCATATCAAATGATAAATTGTTTTGTTGTCCTCTTCTTTACAAAATGTATACTTATTTGTATCTGTTATACCTAATTTGTACATACGACTATAAGTAGTTAAAATATGAGGTTTTATTCGGTATTAAAACCACTACCGTTTACTGTCCTGTGAAACTTGAAATGGACGATAATAAAGTTTTCCATTGCTTATTACTAATTTCAAAATATCCAGCCCACTTATTTTTACCCTTTAGATTAACTACTGATGTATTTATAATATCATGCATATGTTTTGATCCTTTCTTTGTTTGTACAAACACCTAAATGCTAATATGAATCATAGGTCTAATAATAAAGCCATTTCTACAAAAATTGTACCTCTTTAAGGCTGCTAATATTGTCATTCGTAGACCATTGAATGTTACATGATTTGTTTTAATGCTAAATTTCTTTTGAAGATAATCCATTGATAAAAAAATGCTTTTTTCATCTAAAAGATCAATTACATGAGTTAACCCTTTTTCATTACAGGATTTATTTTAAAAAAAAACAGTTTGTATGTAAATACTCCAATTTTTATTTTACCATAAAGGTTGACATACATACTCATTCCATTCATTCCAATCATTAATATAAAATCTATTTTGAATTTCCAGAATTGGTTTTCTGTGTGCAAATTTAAAATTTCAAAGTTTGCAGATCCTTGTGAAAATATAGGTACAGTGGATTGAATTTATTAATATATTACCTATTACCATACAGCGGTAGCCAGTACATTGTTCATTTGCATATATTAGGATCCAGCTGAAAGACTGTTTACAGTACATTTATTGGGATACAATGAATTGCAATAGTACTGTACGGTACATGTTAAGTGGTTGTACAATAGGGAACAGATGTCAGTCAATTCCCGGCAGTAACTGGATTGTAAACTATGCATTGCAGGATATACCAGATGAATATGCTGAGAAGATATTCCATTTTTCGATAACCACAAAAAATGAACATCCAGAACATATCATGGTATCAGACAGAGCAGCATGTTTTTGTCGCAAAATACTACAGTATAGAGACGATATCAGACCAATGATTCTACGTTGTGGTAAATGAAGTTATTTACAAACGTATTTTAATCTTTTAAAACATAACTGACACTTTTTTTTCAGGGAGTATTTTTTTCTAACATTTCCGTCTCAAATGCTGAATAAGGTACTCTGATTAATAATTGTCAGTTGTAGAAAGCGTTCGAAATTTTTGCACACTGAATTTTGATTTAGCTTCAATCAGGTAGCCGAGTCACTTACCTGCAAATGCAAATGCAAAGGTGTCTGTGAAAAAGTAACTCTTAAAAAAAAAAAAAAAATCTTGATAAATACATTTAATTTAGTTTTGATATACTGTCAAGTTAATAATTTAGGTATTAAAGATGAACACCGCTTGTGAAAAGGCACTGTCCGCCATATTTCTTTTTCATCACCGCTATCCTTACAACCCCTATATAACCCGCAGACCTCTTAACAGTTTAAAGTATTTCGCTGTAGAGGTCTCACCTGTGTGGACGTACATCTTGCCTTACCGTTTAACTCGGTCGCGATGAAAAAATCAAGTTTACGCACTTTTTTCAAGCCAGGAGAATACTAACATCAAATTAACAGGTCAATGCATTATTTATTAACAGAATATGCACATAAAATGGGAAATAAATTCATAAAACCCAAAGAGAACGAAAGGAATACTACACGTCGGCCAAGAGTTTCAGTTGTGCTATCGGTTGTATCGAAACTGAAGGGTGTATATACCTGTGTGAAGGTGCCTATTTACGAGCGGTTTCAGATTTTATTCTTCTATACTTGGTAAACATATAATGTGCTGCTACAAGTATGTGTTTTATTATGGAACGCCGTACCTGCCTTATGTGGTTATTTCATAAGAATATGGTGCTATAATTAAAAGAAAGGTTGCACATCATATACTGTGGAATCATTAGATTTTGTGGGGGCCAATTTTCGTGGATAGCTTAAATTTTACAGGTTCGTTGGGACGTAATTTCGTGTATTCTCTTATACCTACAAGAGGAAATATGACTTAATTATCCTAATTTATTTATTCGTGGAGGATGTAAATTCGTGGATGAGAGGTACCCACGAAATCCACGAAAATTGGGCCACCACGAAATCTAATGATTCCACAGTATTCACATGTCTAATATCCAACGATATGAAACATCAGCTAATAAAAAATGAGATGTTGATTTATGTGATATGTTTCTAATTGTACCAGATGTGTTTGAAATTTGCTAAACAGCATATCAATGGTTACAATATACATGTTATTCCAATTAAACATTATCTATTAAGAGAATAACTGTATCTAATTGCTGTGCTGTCTTTAATCTAGGGTACCTTTCAACAATAATTAAAAAACTTTCAGAAAATAGATATTGATAATTTCCCTATCATGATTTAAATAAATACGGGGCTATTGTTGACATAAATCTTAAAATAACTTTAAAATTTTGGACAAAATTATGACTAGTGCAAATGCTTTTTTTTTAGATGAAAAACTATTTGTTTACGAAAACAGAGCATTCCTAAAAGTGTTTATTTTATTACAGGTGAACATAGTTTACCTGGTACTGTCTCGTCTTTATTTCCAATTATTCCATATCTAATGAAATTTGTACAAAACAGTTCTTTTACATTCAGATTTTAGTAAATCCGTCCTTGCACAACCACAATGAAATTGTAACTCATAGAAAACAGGCAGATATCTCGCAAATTTCAAAATTGTCAAAGTTATGCGGAATTAAGAGTTTCTAAGTGAAGTTGACCTAAATTTAACACATACATCGTACTGGTACTATATTTTATAGGAAAATTACTACATTGTAAAAATGAAAAGAAGAGTATTGAAAACAATCGGAAGAATGATGTTTTACTCTGGGCTGTACTAAGCAACAGGAAAGAATTGGCTACACTATTCTGGATGAAAAGCAATCACTGCATTTGTAAGCATTTTTAGGTCATTTTAGTCACTCAGGTGACCTTATGCAAGTTGTTTTCGTCCGTCGTCCTGCTTCTTGAGTTAACAATATAACAATTTTAACTTCTCCTTAAAGCCAACATGGTCAATTCTTTCAAATTTGGTACGATGCATTTTAGGTGTAAGGTATAAATTATATCTTTCACGGGTCTTGCCATACAAGAGCCTTAGGCCGACTCAAAATATATGGTCAACATTTGACCAAAAATCTTCGTCTACATTTCCTCAATTCTGAGAAAAAAAATATATAGTATAAAGTGTAGACCAGAAAGCACTCTAACAAATTTAATGTTCTCCGGGGTTAGGTTTTTGACTGTAAAACTGGGTCAAAATGGTCATAATGTCTAGATATCATTTTGAAATGTTTAAAAATTTCTTTATTTACTTTTGCCGATACTAAATAGAAACTGACTGCTATTTAGAAAGACGGTAATCTTCTCTACAAAGATTGCAAATTTCATGTCCCTCAAAGTAGGGATTTTTAAACTAGGCCAAGACCAAAAATGGTCATATAGAGAGTTTGTATATATATATATATATATATATATATATATATATATATATATATATATATATATATATATATATATAATTTAATTTTGTTTGTAACGCCTAATTTGATTGGCTGATACAGATGGAGACACATGTATTATATTGTATAACATACCTTGGTATGGGGACACACTCCCTTGACAACATCTATCCGGAACTTCTTTTTTTTTCTTTTCTTTTTTTACATGTAAACCTTACATGTACACTTGCATGCATGTGTATACCAGAGTGAATAAATAGAATATGATTAAGTTTATCTCTTTTCAATTGCATAATATAAATTTAAAATAAAATGTAAATAATTTAGGGTTTTTTTTTTAATTTAAAAAAAATTCTCCTCCAATCTTTCCAAATAAAAAAAAAATTAAAAATGTATGTAAAGGATAAATAAAAAAAATTATCAATATTTTTATACCATAGTAAAAAATAACGCCTTATATATACCAAAGCACCAAATTTTAACCCAGAATGGGAATTGCACCCAAATCTCTCTTTTCAGAGCGCTTTACTTTTAAGCTATCTAGGTTTATGATGATATTTTGGTGTGGTTTTAATATTCTGATGCCTCTTTTCGTAGAAACATTTAGCGAGCAAACATATTTCAATCTGATTGAGCTAACCCCCCCCCCCCCCTATTGTTATAAATAAAGACAGTAAGAATGATGTCGGGACATAAAACATAAACTGTAAATATGGATCATCTGTTACCAGTTACAATAGGGATTGCTCGACGGCTCAGAGAAAACAAATGAGCGACGCTCTTAGTGAACTAACTGTAAAACCGCAAAATAAAACAATTTTAAGCATGCTCGGTCATTTCACACACCAATCCCAAGCCCTAGTCGATCTCCGAACATAAACTTGCCTCGTGTGCTGCATCCACGGCCCCAAGAGGCCTGCCTCTGCAATCTTCACACTTCCTCTGTTCTGAGTTTATGTCTAATTAAACTTTTAACAACTGTACCTTTAAATTTGAGAAGTAAAATGTGAAGTCGCGAACCCTCGTCAAAACACCAAATTCAAATATGGCCGCCGCCCCCCCCCCCCCCCCCCATTGCTTCCTTCTAATCTTGGTCACTTGTTACTAGAGGTGTTGTACTAATGCGCGGGTAGTTTAAAATGTCATTTACGATTAAAACAAAAGCATGAAAATGGTATGGAGAGTAATTTTTTGTTTTATGTATTAAATTATAAGGAATGAATTTAACTTTGACGTATGTTATACGATATAACATAACATGGGACAGTTTACGCTTTTTTATAAACCGCTTCGCGGTTTACAAAGCGTAAACTGCCATAAGTTATGTTATATCGTATAACATACGTCAAAATGAAATTCATTCCTTATATATATATATATATATATATATATATATATATATATATATATATATATATATATATATATATGTAGATAAATAAAGCCTTGGTACAGCAAAAAATACTTAAATAAATAAAACAGAATGCGACAGTCCAAATTAAATAAATTGTTTACTGTTAGCGCTTTCAGCCATGTCGGCTCTTCAGACAGTTATACAAAATTAAAAACGTTGTTTGTAACGTTGTCAATGACGTCGTGTTTTTAAAGTTCATTATGACGTCACAATGTACATCAAGGTAGCGATGGCGTGAACTTAATCAATGCAGTTAGGCATAACATGTAAGCAATGCATAGACATATAATAAAATACATATAAATGATAAATCTATTTTCGATTAAGTTTCGGGTTAAATATTTTAATAAAATAGTCCACTTTTGTAGTTCGGGCGATTTCATTTGAAGTCCACATTTTGTAAAATGGAAATATTTTAAATGTTCCCTTTCCACACTTAGCAAAATGTTCCGAACATGGAGTGTTTCTCACTGTTTCGTCCTTTATTTGTTGTTTGTGGACTCTTACTCGGGCGTTGAGCTGGTTAGTCTGGCCAATATAATTTTCCCCACAGGTTGGACAAGTTGCACAGTAAATTAAATTAGACGATTTGCAGTTCATTGGGGCATTAGGTTTTAAAATTTGGCCACTTTTTAATATTATTCCTTCTCCCTCCTGTATAAGGTCACATGTTCCACATCGGGGGTCGCCGCACTTTTTGATGGAAATAGTATTTTCTTCAGATTATGAGGAAAATTCTCTCCAAAGCAAAGTTCTCGTCCAGCAATACTATTTCCATCAAAAAGTGCGGCGACCCCCGATGTGGAACATGTGACCTTATACAGGAGGGAGAAGGAATAATATTAAAAAGTGGCCAAATTTTAAAACCTAATGCCCCAATGAACTGCAAATCGTCTAATTTAATTTACTGTGCAACTTGTCCAACCTGTGGGGAAAATTATATTGGCCAGACTAACCAGCTCAACGCCCGAGTAAGAGTCCACAAACAACAAATAAAGGACGAAACAGTGAGAAACACTCCATGTTCGGAACATTTTGCTAAGTGTGGAAAGGGAACATTTAAAATATTTCCATTTTACAAAATGTGGACTTCAAATGAAATCGCCCGAACTACAAAAGAGGACTATTTTATTAAAATATTTAACCCGAAACTTAATCGAAAATAGATTTATCATTTATATGTATTTTATTATATGTCTATGCATTGCTTACATGTTATGCCTAACTGCATTGATTAAGTTCACGCCATCGCTACCTTGATGTACATTGTGACGTCATAATGAACTTTAAAAACACGACGTCATTGACAACGTTACAAACAACGTTTTTAATTTTGTATAACTGTCTGAAGAGCCGACATGGCTGAAAGCGCTAACAGTAAACAATTTATTTAATTTGGACTGACGCATTCTGTTTTATTTATTTAAGTATTTTTTGCTGTACCAAGGCTTTATTTATATACATATATATATATATATATATATATATATATATATATATATATATATATATATATATATATATATATATATATATATATAATGTTTAAAAATCTTCATCATTGCCTATACTAAACTTAATTGAAACTGATTGCATATTCAGATAAACTATAAATCTTGTTTATTTCGTCCTGCAAATGCATATATTGAATACTGTTTTTCTAAAACAATCATTGTATCTGTATTTGTAAAAAAAATTGATAAAATGAAATATTTCGTTTTGTTTTGGGTAACTGGATTATATTAAAAACAAAGAAGTTTTATTACATCTTTTATTTGAATAACAGAAATATGCATGCATGTGGATTGGACATATACTTTTTAATATCAATAAAAGAAAATTAATTAATACATATTCATTAAAACAAATAATATTTCATCATTTTTAAGAAAATAGCTAAAAACTTACTGCGGAGGATTGAATTATATAGGAATTTCAAACATTTTGATACAAACTGTAAGTTATATTTTTATGGATATGAATATTGTATATAAACTGTAAATACATATTTAATTGATGTTTTTAGTGACAGGGTTGATTTGCTCTGCTCTACTCAACACGGTTTCCAAAAAGGCTAGAGAGGATCAAGGTGCCGTCAGTTTTAATGATCTGGAGGAACATGCAAAGTAAATTAAATTTTCTTCATGCATTCATCTGGAACGCTGCTATAATACGTCATTTACCTAATCAACAATGCAACTGTGCATTCATTGTTTAATACTTCAATAACTGATCATTCATCTTCTTTGGCTTTTCTGTCTTCCTTTTTCTAAGATTCGTGTTGTAAACACATACTTGCTATGTAACAACATCATTTTTGAACAAATTTGGAACATCTTTAATGTTACAGATAATATCAATAATAAAACAATGATAACTACTTAATCCAGCTTATTCATTCTAGATTGTTCCAACTGCGTAGCATTGACATCATTGATGACGACTATGGGCACGATCCTGAAGAAGCCATGCATAGGATTGACTCTTATTCAGATGTTTGGCAAATTAGATCTACTCCTCTAGCGTTTGCTTACGAAAATTTTATATACGACGTTGTAGCTCATCCATGCTCTGCACAGATTATCAACAGAAAATGGTATAACAGCCTGCAACCCAACATTAAGGTAAACTATGGATAATAAAACTAGATGCAATTTTGTTGCGAACAACCAGCATGTCGTTCGTACAATTTTGAAACAAAGAGATGTAATCCTGAAGACTCTAAAGATCTTTCTAAACATGCAAATACATGTATTAAACACACAACATTAAAACACATAAGGCACCAATCAGTTTTAAAACGCCAAGGCAATCTTGCTTAAAAAAGGATTAACAAATTCTCAGTCGTTTTTGAGATATTTAAAAAAGACGTTTGGTCCCAATATGTTCCTACCATTAGAGGTTGTCCTTTAATCTCGATATAATTGAAAAGGTCTCGGTATTTGCAATATATTTTTTTTGTTCTACAAGTAATATTTAAGTCTTGAGAATAATAAGACAATCAGTTTTAGGGACAAGTCAAATAACTCTCTAATTGGAGTTGCTATGAAAGTGTTCCTGTTAAGTTTTGTATGGTTAAAGCTACTGTGGCTTTAAGATTTCATTGTAAAGCTTGCGAAGATCATGATTATGATACCAGTGCTTATTACGATAACAATTAGGACACAGCGTCTATTAAATAAAGCTGAAGGAATATATATATATATATATATATATATATATATATATATATATATATATATATATATATATATATTATGCACGGTTCTAGAAGTTAGGGGGGGGGGGGCAGAAACCCCTTTCCTCTGGACAATTTTTTTTTAATTGACATATTATCAATGCTTAAAATAAGCCTCAGACTCCCCCTCCCTGACAAACAAAATAATAAATCATACTTCATCCCCTACCCCTGGAACATTTTTTTAATCCGCGCACAAACATATCCCCGGTGCAAATCGTCTCTCGAAGCGAAACCTCCCGCATTTTTGTGACAAAATCGATAAAACAAAAAATTAATCATTATTGATCGTCAAAATAGTGAAATATGTACTATTGTCAATAAACTGCGATATATTAGACCGCTGGTCAATAGACTTGGATAAATTAGACCGTCGGATAATAGACTGCGATTTATCGGACCGGCAATATACATGTAATATAGAAAAAGAAATTGCTACAAGATTAAAAAAATCACTGTATTATGTTTGTTTTGCTATTGTTCTTAAAATTTATCATTTAGGTCCTCTAGTTTTTATTACAATTACAATGACCTGGAAGCATAATGGTATGAAAACCTACTGTAAAATAGAATCATGGTCATCAAATACTGAAAATGAAATTAGGCAATAAAATAATTATCTAATGCATGAGAAGCCGATATATTTTCCCCTTGAAGCAGGGAACAGCTCAGTGTGTTCTATTATTCTGGTACATTTGCTGGTCCATTGGCTGCTTAGGCATTAAATAATTGTTTAATACCATAAAGTTTTTACGAGAAATATTAATCATAACTTGTCAAGAGACCTCCGGATATCCTATAATGCGAAGACTCTGTATTTTTTCCCATCCAGACTCGTTAAATAATTAAAAACAATTTGATTTCTGGGAAAGTTCTGGATATGTTGACTGAAATTAGTTTATTCTGCAAAGGGCCATTTTGTCCCCGCAACATACCAGTAATGTATTCACCTAACTTAGTTGACTTATCTATTTAAATATACAGAACATTATGATATATTCATGACAATTACATTTAGTCAATGCAATATTTTACACGGAATCTCAATATGTAATCAACAATTCTACTAGAAAGTTAGACGTTAATTCCACAGACGAGTCACGAATAAAACTTTCAATTATATTTACAGGATTTAGAAAAAAACGAAGAAAAAAAAATAATCATTGTTTAGTAACTAGTATGTATTTTAACATACTAGTAACAGAAAAGACGCAGTTCAAAACTGGTCTTTAACGACGCTTCCACCATCTCAGCCGCTCCATATCTCTCTTCTATTCTCTCCCATATTTTCGCTAATGCCCTTGTTGGTTTCCCTATGTTCTACGTTCTGATACTATGTGTAAACTTCGACGACTCGGGTTCTAACCACTTGACCAACAGATCTGAATCTCCTGGTAAGCTTACTTTTAACTCAGAAATAACGGCTCTGAAGGAGGTTTTTAATAGAGAATATGTTTCAGGGCGGTCATTGAAACTTGAGAATCTTGACATGAGCAAGTCCTTCTTCATCAAAAATCTAGTTTACTCGTTAGCCATCCCTTGACTTTGGTGATGATTCTAAACAGGTTGGTTGTTGAGTCTAGATGGTGGTGTCTCTGTAATGAAGAGGGTGCAGTAGGATTCATGGGAGAAGATATCTGATTTCTTATTCCTTGGCTATGATTAGTCGATATATCCATATTACCTCGAATAGGTGTAGTTGCACTAAACTGGCCTGACAGAGGCGCTTGTTGATGTATCTGGCCTGGGAGAGGTTCTTGTTCATGTATCTGGCCTGGTAGAGGTTTTTGTTCATGTATCTAGCCTTGATGAGGCTCAAGCGATTCGTCTTGGTCCGGCAAATCCTGGACAGGAGGAAGTTCACTAGTTTGGAGTGCGGTAAATCTTTAGTTTCAGGTTCATCAAATTCGTCCAACATGGCGTTAAGTGCAGCTTCTGCTATGGCTGCCTCTTTATGGGCTGTTAGCACTAAAAGTTTCTTTTACAGACTTGAATCCTGGTTGATAAACTTGAGCTGGGACTTGGCCGCCTCGGCCTTGGCTCTTTGTCAATCAGGCTGGAAGAGCTTGAGGAGAATGAACTAAACACACTCAGTTAATGCTTAGAACCGGAACGTCGAGAATTCACTGCTGATCCTGGGCTTCTAATCTTGGATATCTCCTCTGCCTTTGACTTTGGATCTGGTATTGAAGGATGTGATCCTGAGCCTTTCGCTTCGATTGTCTGCGTCTTGACTTCAGTCGTTAGTGTCTTGATCTTTTACTGTTCTGCCCCACGTATTGACCAGTCAAACTCAGGCAGGCAGTTAAGGAACTTTATTAGCATAAGATCGCCGTAAAAGCTAAAATAAACAAATAACACTAATAAGCACTCATTCATCTACATACATACCCATTCGATAATGTGAAGTACAGTTTAACACAAACTACACAAAACATACCAAAACATGACTTAAGAAATTAGATCTTTAAAAAACAGCTCAACTTAGCATTTGTATGAAAAATATTACTTTGATAATGATAAATCATGAAACACTTACATCAAGGTGCCTGACTGACTCATTCACATTTGCTGTTAACTTTGCCATGTGCGCGCTTTCACACAAGAACAATAACTCTGTATTATAACAAATTAATAGGTAATTCGTACCACTACACACTCGTGCCACTACGAAAAATATTGTTCAACATATTTACTATTGTATCATATTAATGTGAAAAGTGTTAATTCCAGCGCTTGAGCGGGATACCATCTAGTGTTGCTTTATTTTTTTAGTCTGCATACAGCAAACCGTGGAAGTTTTTAAATGCCCCCAGGACAAAATACATCCGGAATTACGTAAGTTCGATATATGATACAAAAATTATTCTTAAGGCATTATCAATTTAAATTATATACAATTTAATTTATTATATATATATATATATATATATATATATATATATATATATATATATATATATATATATATATTTATATAATCTAAAAAGAGTGAAAGATGATATCACAAATTATAAACAATCAAAAAAGAAAATGCAAAGTTCCATTCTCTATTTCACAAGCGCTTTTTGGAATTAAGCATCCGTCTTCAGGTAAACACAAATAAATAAATGTACAAATACAAAGATTTGCTGAAATAAAAATTATTAATCATATATACAGATATAAGTGTTAGTTGAATGTTGGGGGAAAATGTTAATAAAGTAGTTCTCTCACAAACCTCTTGGCAGTGGAATAGGTTTTGAGTTTTGGAATACATGGTAATTTCCCTTTGCACATATGTCAAAATGTTCAATACAAGGGATGTTTCTAGTGCTTGGGTCATTTATCTGTTAGCGATGGACGCGCATGCGGGCGGTAAGTTGTGCTCCAGTTTGGCCGATTTAACCAGAACGAAATTTACTTCAACACCCGAAAAATATGCTGTTTAAAAATGCGGAGATTCAACATGTGGCACGTGTCCCTATCTGAAGACAGGAGCTTCTATTTCTTTAAAATGTGGCAAAACTTTTTGTGTTAATGAAAATATGTCTTGGAAATCCAAATATCTTCTGTACTGTATTACTTGTATTACTTGTAACAACTGTGGAGAAGATTCCATCGGCCAAACCGGAACATAACTTACAGCCCGCATGCGTCGATCGCTAACAGGTAATCTTATTTATTGTATTATGGCCTTATGGATTTATTCCTTCCCTGCAAAGACTCTCATTAAATCATGACGTAATAGTTAACATTTCTAAGGAAAACAATTTCATATTCATGTTCATAGTTGAATCTTTAAAGAAGATAATATATTAGAGCACATTAAAAAAAATATTCATCTTTCCCGAGAGTAAGAATAGTTCAAACGCGACAACTGACGATCGTGATTGTCAATATTACACGTATGATGTGATAAATTGTTGTACTTTGTATGGAACAAAATGTAAAAATTAAGATATTAGTGGTTACCTGTCCGAAAAAAGGAAGATTTTAAACATGCAGGCAATTTAGAGATATACATGGTTAGAATATGTTGGCTATTAAAGTATCAAATAATTTTCCATATAAACCAATTATATTAGAAAGGTACAGACTTTCGCCTATTTACACGAGCAGAATCGGTCTCCTTTCAAAGTTAGAAAAATTCAAAGTAAATAAAATAATATCTTTATGGGAACATTTAAAATGAAATCGGACCAAGCAGCTTTAAAAAGTTAATGCTAAGCTTAGTTTTTTATTTACGAAATCATTAATACAGTCATTTGTGGGTATTTGGAATTTTTTTTTCAACTTGATTGTAAAATATGTGTAAAAAAAGCATGTTTAAAATAGTTGGTTGTTTTGGTCCAACAGAAAGATCATACCCTTTCATGTGCGGATCTAGAACGGGGGTGCGTTTCGCCCTCTGGAAAACTCAAATTAATTACCAATAAATTAAATAGTAAAATTCCAAAAATAGGTATCGGACCCCCCATCCCACCCCCACCCATCTAGAAAAACAAAATTATCCCTCGGACACCCTCTGGAAATGTTTCCTGGATCCGCGCATGCGGTTACCAAACATACACTGTATCAGTTTTCTCGCTTGATAAAGCAATAGCATACAATGTAATGAGAAATGAATACTAAACAGCGTTTTCATCACGCAAATTCCCTGCATTGAGGATAGCGAATACTTAAATTAAATCACAATCTATTTTAATTAATATATGCTACATTTTCTTTACACTCTGTATATAAATAACATTGCAGGTGATGACTGTTGGATAGTTCCATTTGTTCATATTTCGTACATTGCAGAGCGATAATAATGTTTTTAGTAATTAAACACGTTGTGCTTATAATATAAACGCTTTTGTTTATGTGTTTAGACTTTTGAATTTCTAAAAACATAAGTGTTTAAATTCTGAATACTTTTTAAATTCTAAACACTTTTTCGTACGTGTTTAGAAATTCAACATGTTTTGGAAATTAAAAAACATATTTAAAAAAGTGTGATAACAAAGCGTTTAGAAAAGCCTTTAAAGCCTTTGTGTTCTATAAATACATTTTTACAGTGTATAGTTATTATATATTACTTTGACCTCCAGCGATCGGTTTTGTATGGGACACATGGACAATGTTTGGTTATACATCAGAAAATATTAAACCACTTGAAACCAAAGATACATTTTACACATTCTTAAATAAGTATTATGTTACTTCTAATTCTTTTTGATAAACAAGTGCAATAACTGCATTTTCTAATAAAGTTTTACATAGAACCATTTTTTTTTCTTCAAAAATTGAGAAATTATTGTACATGTATGCGTGGATAATAATAAAGAATACTTATATGTATTTGCTGGTTCGATTCAGCGAAAGTTGTTGAAATAAGAATACTAAGTAGTCTAAGCTTTTGTTTATCAGTTGAGCAGTTCATTTCCTTAGTTATACTATTGCGAGTATGAACACATCCAAAATAACAGATACTACCATATCTTTACACACAGATTATTGTCTTTTATTCACTACTTGAAAGATCGGTATATCCAATGACTGAAGTTACACAGATTTCAATTAATACAAATGTAGAACAATGCTGTTTTTTAGAGAAATAAGAGTCGCAAATTTTAGTTTTAAATCAGTGCTGCAACAGGTTTCGAATGTCTAATAAGTTCAATAAACTAAACTGATTCTTTGCGCACCGAATATCAAATTTCATTTTTGTTATGTGGAGGGTAGGGGTCATGTAACTGTGACCAACCAACCTGTACCCCCACGGTGTGTCAATTTAATATTCCCGGAGCATCGTATTCCAACAGCTGCATGAGTTCACATGTTTATGTGCCAATATACACTGTAAGAAACAACATAAATTGGGCTAAAAATTAAATTAAAATTGTTGACTATTATATTCAGTAAAGTAGACATCCGATTTTTTTTTTTCAAACTGAATGCTTCATAATATACGATTAGTTTTCTTTTTACATTGGATAAAAAAAGTGTTATTCCTGACCGTTTTTGAGGAATGCAAAGATAAACAATTAAAGAGCTAACAATCAATTGCAACGTTTATAAAACATACGGATAAACATTTATTATGGTTGTTCATTAATTTAAATAATTCGAATTATTGATTGTTGTTACATGGAAATAAACATTATTATAAGTTGCGTAATAAATTATATAAAACCTAGAACGAAGTATCCGGTAAATGGAATGATTGCTTACATGTAGTATAGAGAACATCTGATAACCCAAACTCAACTTTTCCTTTTTAATTAACACGTACAAAAATCCTCTTAACACTTCGTCTGCGACAAACCTTTTTGTGCGAATGATATTTTATGATTGGTAAGTCTATACTATTAATAGCAAATTGTCTTCTGAAAATCATTTGTCATTATCTTCACAGCTATCATCATAGCTATCTTCATAGCTATTTTCATTGTCAAAAATGCTTTAAAAACTATAATTAAAATATAGTGCAGCGTATATTACAAAACTCATTTTTGACAGGATAAGAAAGTATTTTAAATTCTTTTTATTAGATCTTGAAAAATATGCTTCATTAATGAAGTAATTCATATTTTTTCAAAGGCGTGGTTGTCTTTATATTTATTTTTTAATTGGCGACGGTAAAAAAAACAAAAAAACAAAAAAAAAAATAAAAAAATAAGAATGGCGCACCGTCATTTTTGAAGTGACAGCGAAAGGGTTAAAAACCCATTGTTTAAGATAATAACATTATAAATTATATATCACACACAAAACTCCCGAAACCCTAAAAAATGGTACGGATCGTTGTGGTAGATTGTTATGTCAAAGCATAAATTTGACGTCATTTTTGTCACTGAAGCGTAATAACGTCTTTTTGAAGTGGCAGCGAAAGGGTGAAATCCGAAATCCAGAAAGCGCATGTGAAATAAAAACCTTATATATATATATATATATATATATATATATATATATATATATATATATATATATATATATATATATATATATTTATTTATTTATATATATATATATATATATATATATATATATATATATATATATATATATATATATATATATATATATATATATATATATATCAATATAACTATTTTTTTTCCTTTTAACATCTTTGTAGATGACATTCTTCTTAATGCTGATGGCGTACAGCACTTTCGTATTGACAAGCATAAAAGATAGATTCAACACAAACGCATCTTTCTTCACAAGGCTGCATTTATATTATATACACGCATGGTTCTTAGTAGATATCATGGAAGAAATATGTAAATATTCGGTAGGTTATAGTAAACCTACTGAATCATTCAATTCCATCGATCTTTGTCAAGGAAAATTTTCTATTTCGTCAACTGTATACATGGTTAATTCATCTTGACACCGATACATTTAATGAGTTTAATAAAGTATTGTGCAACAATTGCTTTAATAAATATATATTTTTTGTTACTAGGATATCCGTATGTTTGATGTAGAGGGATATTACAGACCTCGCTCTTTAAAATGGTTCCGGGTCAGCATGAATAGATATTTCAACGATTTCTGGAAAGTTATGGATCCTTTATCATACGTTTTGTTTTTATTGGCAGAATTTTTCAATTACTATGAGGTCGACAAGTCGTTTACGGTTTCCAGACAAATATATTCCCTATCCTTGCTTCTTATGTATTTAAGATTTTTGGAAGTTTTTAGGATCTTCAGAACAATTGGAACCTCGCTTGTAATGATCAAAGCGATGGTAATTTTTTTTTATTTGATTCTTCTTTTATCAGTGTTTCATACTAACATTAAGTAAGAAATATAGATGATATGAATGACAGCTGATATATTACAACTAATTATAACACATACATGTTGTTGTTCTTTTAAGATAAAAGACCTGTTTCAATTCGTGCTAATAACTTTATTTGTTGTACTGGGAGTTGGAATATATTATCACGCCAACCTCTGGCCCGACCATCATACTTTTTTTGACGGTGGATGGACAGAGTGGAGAATCTGGACAATATTGCATTTACCATACTGGCAGCTTTACGGGGAACCTAACCTTGATTCTTTAAAGGGTAAACATAAAAATATTTTAAGTATACCGACAACATTTTCTATTACACCACTGCATGGCCAACAACTACAGATATTAATTTTTCTCGGAAAGACCAGTCGATTAATTGGGAACTTTGGTGAAGCAGAAGTCGGATACTCGTTGATTTATTGGAAAATGTGTGTCTTTTTTCAAATCACAAATTGCTGTCAAACTGTCAAATACATTGTATTTTTAACTTAAACAAGAGACCAATAGGCCTTATTGGCTTAAAGCTGACATGAATTCATACAAGCATTTTATCGCCATGTTTGTTTCGATCGGTCCTCATATGCCACTGGGGTATATCGACCGGTCGAGAAAGTTACTGTCAGTTGCTTTCAAATGGAGGAATTTATGTTGCACGGACTTCTAAATGCATGATCGAACTAAACATTGTAGTAAATAAATATGTTTGTAAGGAAAATAAAGGAAGCTACAATCAATACAACATAAAAAATGTTTTATTTTTTGAAAACAATATAAATCGATAATTAATATGGTGGTTATAGGACGTAAGTGGGAAATAATGCGTATTTACGAATTCATTTCAGCATTAACGGTTACATAAGTACCATAGCCTATACACAGACCTGTTGAGGAATCTCATATCTGCACTTAATAACGATTCATTCTTGAGTAAAAAAAAAATAAGATATTAAAATGACAACCCCCACCGCATCATAAATCTTGCAAAAATGACTATGAAATGTATACTGTTAGTGAAAAACTCTTAAGATTATAATAGAGTGCATGGCCTGATATAGAAAAGGTGCAAGATTACTTTAACGATCATTTTTTTTATGTGTGCATGTTTTTTTAGATAAACTTTTTTTTTATGATAAAAGATGGCTATTAAGCATGTAGTATTTGAAACAACCCCTATCACCTATCCCTAGAGGCTAGACAGAAACTACCCAACTAGGGTATTAAAACGATGATAAACTGTCTTTTTAACTTCTCATGCATCAGTTTTACAGTATCCAGGTCTACGAGTATTGGTTTCTTTAGAAAATTTATTCTTTTTGTTTTGTGTTATATAATAAAAAGCTTGTAATACATTTTTAATCATTCAATTTCTCAATTATGTGCATCATTTACAAAAATGATTATGAAATATGATTAAGCAAGGGAGGATAATTCCATTAACTGTTACCCCCCCCCCCCCCCCAAGTACTTTTGTGAAATGTTTTTTTACAATGTCCATAACATATTATACAGTACCGATCAGACTCAACCTAACATAAAGTAGACCTCAACTAAACATTGGGTTTACTTTCGGGATCGTCTCGGTGTTTACTTCGACAGGCATGCTGACTTACCCCCGGGTGATAACCAATCTCTTTAATCAACTGACCCCCGAGGGGCTCCAGCACTTGGGTCACATGTGACATCGCACTCATTGGTTGCCCCGCGCCAACTCTCCTTCCAGAGGGGGCATCCCATTGAGGGTGGTTTGGGGATGTGCGGTGTATGTGGATGGCCCTACTCCTCCTCCATTAAATCTCCCTTAACCTGGTTGAGTGATCGCCGTTGGCCTGCACCCGACAAAGGTATGGGGGGTGACGATCTGTGCCATTGAGTCGTTGGTTACGGAGTGTGCCAAACATGGATGGGTGGTGGGAGAAATAGGTTTGGATTATTACAGGGGTCGGGTTGGGGTCACCAAGGTTGGTTTTTGGGCAGATTTACCGGCTGGTGACTCCCCATACCCCTTTGTGCTCCAACCGCGGGGTGCAACCTCAAACTCTTTGGGTTAGGAGCCTTTGGTGGACTGTCAGAATATGACACCCCTCTGGGTCCCTTTGAACTTCCATTTATTCACCGTGGGCCCCTCTCAGGTAGTTAAGTGGAAAGCCATAGCTTTTTCTCCCATGAGGCGATCCAGAGGTGCGATACATACCCACTGACCCCTTTCTATTGGAGGCTGACAGTCCACATCTGAGAGTAGGATCCAAGGAGATGACTCCAGGGAAAATCGGCTATATCTACCGCCGTGTCGCGGAGATTCGCCAGACAAGTGTCCGGGGATTGGCTGCCCAAGTTTGCTACCCTCCTCGGGCACCAACTCCAGAAAGTCCCACTACCTTAAGCAGAGTAGGCGTCCAGGAGTAGAGCATCGTTGCCAGAAGGGACCATCTCCAAGGCGGAACTTCAGGGAAAGGACCAAATAAGCTAGCCCAAGGACCTGCTTTTTTTATATTCAATATCTCTTTAATTTATGTTGCACTGTTTGTGATTACAGGTGGCCTCACAGGTTGGAATTGGGTCATGCATCCTCAAAAGGGGGTTGCATTGCCTACTAAATTTCTATCGGGCTCGGCGTCCCGTTTTCGCGGGCTTTTATCTATCACTTTTCCGGTGTTCAGCAAGCTCATTTTTGTTGGAAATTATTATCCAAATATCCAACAAGGGCACTGCAGCGCGGAGCATCCCCGAGGAATGACATGTTGTGGGGGAAATGAATTATTAAAGAATATACATGTAGTATAGGAGATGAAATATTTATCTTCTTACAGCCACTTTGAATTAAAATATTTTGTTTATTCCTATTCCCATGCACGCTCTGAGGTGTATACTTGGGGGTGTTACATTTACGTTATTGTACAATTTCTTCCATTACTAGAGAAACCACACCACAAATGTTTTAAATTCAATATAGTTTTATTCTCTTTATTCAATGACATACATTTTGCATTCAGACAATTAGTGTAGGCAAATTTAAGTTTCATAATGAATATGAAACGTAGCTAAAAATCTAGCGATCTGTAGTCTGCTCTATGAGAACATTCGAGGTAACATGTCGTAATTTTATTTTAACTTTACAAGGTCTAAATCCAACAAAATATCAAGTTGTTGATTTGAAATGTTTACTTTCACGTACCGGAAATGTCTATTGTCAACTCTTACATAACATTTCTATTTTAAGTGTTGTACTTTTAACAATATTTTAATAAATATTTAAAAGAATAACTTGAAAATGAATAGGGTTTGTCCTTTAACCATGCTAATGAAGTGTACGAAGTTTGATAAACATACATGCGAGGGTGTTCTATGAATCTTGCCCATAAGGCTGAAATGGACACACATACATAAACATACGCGCACAGCAGCGATGCTATATCACTTTCGCGCGAGGAAATAACAAATCTACTTTGTTTGTCAATTATTGAGTGAAATCACTTTATTCGTATGCGTTATAACATTAGGGAATACCATGTTTTGTTATATATATATATATATTTTTTAATAAACGTCAAGATCATTGTGAAATAAATCGTTTTCCTAACAATGAATGAATGAAATGTGCTATATGATCACACATTTTGATTTCTATTACGTACATGTACGTTTAAAGTTGTTTACATCGAGTCTAAATGGAGGTCACGAAATCTTTTGGCGCTCCATAGTTGTAAATAATGATTAAAAAGATATGGGTTGCTGCCTTCCTGGTTATTTATAAAGAAGATGGGGGGATAAGATGGCGCAAATGCCCATTTGGTTTAGTCGTAAAATAGATTTAAATTTATTTTTTTTTCCAATTAAATATATTCAAATACATTATAATACAAGGTTGCAAAAGCACAAATTCTAACAATATTCAATTTTAAATATATTTAACAAACGATAAGAAAAAGAATATTGCCTTAAATTTTGGTGGTATCGAACCCACACCAGAAAAACCCTAGTTATATAAGGATAACATATGCCTGGTGCTCTAACCACTGAGCCATTTAAGACACAACAAAGTACGCGGTTTAAATACTGTGTGTGACTTTGGCCACTGATTTATGGACTTGTATTATTTTTTTCAAAATGTTCAATTGCTGGGTTACAGAATGGTTATTTTAAAGTAAAATGGGTCATCTTTCCACGTTTTTTTTTATTTAAATCGGTTTGTTTTACATTAGACCTTATTTAGACTATGAGAAATATATGGAGCACAGACCCACTCTCTTGAAGTTCTAAAAATTGACACTATTTGGAGGTTTTGATACGTATACGCCTGTGTGAGTCAACATATTCCAAGTATTGAACATATTTAAAGGTTAAAAATCGGTGATATGTTAAATATATATTGTTTTGAATAAATCTTTTTAAAATTATCAGATTTATTGATATTTTAATTTATTAGTATCTTATCCGACCGTGTATAGGCATTTTACACGCCTTTTTCACCAATCTTCTTTAGAGAAGATATGCTGGAGAGCATAGCTAAACATGTTGTGTCCAATGGCATCACACCCCGTATCCATAAAAATTCTGGAAGAAGGGTCCCAAACGTATCTGATTTTGACGAATATAAAAGGGTAAAACTAAATAAAAAGTAAATATAAACGAGCGAAATCATTCATAACTACAAATGCTGATGATTATGATCTTCCCCAACCAGCAGCCCCTAGAAAAAGAGATGAGGACCCGCACATATACCTTCCTGCTTCACACTCTAGGAAGCACGTGAATAAGGTATACAAAGAGATTTTACATGACAAATGTGTTGGCACATCAGTCTTTATGATTTGTGGAAGAAATTGTGCCGCCATATCAAAATTAGCACCCCAAAAAGAAAATGGTTGCTTTAAGTGTGATTAACATAGTAAAACATTGGAGGATGCAACATCAGAAGAGGCAAAAATTGAAACAACAAGAGCATATTGATGCATATTGAAGAAGCAAGACGAGAACGAGAAGTTTATAAAATGTGCGTTGATGAATCAAAGGAAGAGTTGATCGGCTATGTCCGTCCAAATGGTTCAATCCAACACCAATCATCAACTTTTTTTTAAAGATTCGGTATACTTTTGATTTTGCCCAGTCATTAATTCTTCCACATCGTGCTAGACAAATCGGACAATTGTACTTTACATCCCAAAGGAAAATTCATCTTTTTGGCGTTAGACTTGCAGAGCTGTCCACGCAACTGAATTATATGAAGATATAACAATTGGTAGTTGCTATTTATAGATCGTTTAAAATTATTAAAAAATCTTATAAATTTTATGAATTTTAATCTGCAGATTTTTAAAAAGGTACGACTTTATATTGCAGGCACTGATGGTATCTTGGCGCTCATAGACCAAAGTCTGTTATATCTATGATTCAACATGCCTTCCAGACTTATGGGCTTTGGGAAATTGATTGCAGTCTTCATGCTGACAACTGTGGAGGTAAAATGAACCAAATTCAGATTTTAATCTTTTACTATTATTATTTTGGGGGTTTTTGGTCTTATATATTTCACAATTAAAAGTGATAAAATTCAAAAATAAACTCCAAAAAGAAAACAGCAATAATGGAAGCGTCTACTAGATATACATGTAACTTTACTTTGTCCTTACATGTCGTGTGCCAGTACTCAGCAGTACATACCGTAAATTATATAAAATAATATAAACTACATAATTACTACTGTTTTTGTTTAAGGTTTGTTGATTTTAAGATGATGTTCGAGCATTTTTCCGCTTTTGAAATAGGTCAAAACAAATAGAGATTTGTCCTTGGTTATTTTTATTGGCGGGTAATGGTAGGATTGCACATGAACATTAGCTTCATGCTTCAAATACCTGGCCACAAAAGGTAGAGATGATAAATTCGTCTTTACTTAGTTAATTTTTGAAGTTATTTTATGCACAAACAGTTTTTTTTCTAGATAATAATTGACACAAATCTGTTTTTTTTAAATACAAAGTATACTAATTACTTTTTTCATTTTACAAAACTTTTACCAAAGATGTCTGTTGGACGCTGGCTGTGGTCAGATAAAGAATATGTAAGAACTGTATAAGAGAACAGACTGTAATACCAAGGGTAATATTGCAAGGGTTATAGAGATGACATCCAAGTCAAACGGAGCTGTCAGTTTCTCAGAAGAAGATGCCTTGGTGTGGAGGGAGTGGAACAGCTACTTATCTTTGTGATTTAGAGCGCTTAAGGTTTGTTTTATTTAGATGAAAAATGGAATAGATTAAAAAATTGTAACGCTGAAATTAAATGCAGTCAGTAGTTTACATCTAATCCAATATATTATGGTATTTACAATTTACATCATTTATTGTTTATCGTAGCATGAAGAAGCTATTTACTGTTCACTAGAAGGGAATCAAGCAGTACCAACACTTCAGATTTAGTGCAGATGCTCTAGGATATGTGTTTGTCAAAACACCTGCCGACTCAAAAACCAAAGTCTCCCTTCTTGTTAATGAGGCACCGGTATCATCTATGGATGATATACCTGACCAACTCACTCCTGGAGGCTTTACAGAGGAGAGGCAGCGATATTTATATCGATTCGTCAGGCAAATTGTCAGACCAGCTGCACAACAGCAGCTTCAGAGGCGTAGACGACGTTACGTGTCCTTTCCGGAATAAATTGATGTCAAACTAGTTTAAACGTCTTTGTTTTTTACTGCTTATAAAATCAAAACGGCGTGCCACATAACTTATACTTTCAGAAAATTATGTCAACCTTGTTTGTTTTTGCTTTAAGCGGCTAATAAAGTGAAAGTGTATTTAGTTTTAGAAACTCTAGGGCAGAACTAGGGTATAGACATTCTGAGATTCCTCCGACTCTCCCCTCCACCCTCCACCGCCCATTTTTATGAATTGATGTTTGCAAACAAAACGGGATAATAGTCAGGGGAGTCTAGGGTTCGGGTTCTAAATCCACGATAAAGCTTTAAATGCAAACATGAGGCTCTCTGAGAGGTCCATCTACGTGCTATGGCACTTGGGTGACATTCAAGAAAAATGGGCATTTTGTTTAATAAATTGTTTACTTTTTTTGTGGATTTTCGTCTATAAAATCATATGTTAATATCTAGTTATTTACATTTATTTTCAGGTGGTGGCCTACCGAGTTGTTCTAATATAACATCCGGTATATCCTTAGTTGAATGCCCACAAGAAGACTGGACAGTCCCCGCATTAGCCGCAATGTATATGCTGTTTTCCAACATCTTGCTAGTTAGCCTTGTCATTGCAATGTTTAGGTAAGTTCTGAAACGTTTGTCAGAATGTCTGCATTTAGAATAATTTTCATTAAGCCTTCATCCTTGTTAATATCATGGTCGAATTGAAAAAAGAAACCACAAATTTTATCCAGACAGCAAATTTGAAATACTTTGACTGAAAGACTTCAAAACTGGTTAATATATACGAGGGTTGTTAGAAAAGTTCGCGAACAGTTTAGAACTGAAATGTTTCGCTGATACATGAATCATGCGAGTAGTCCGCTCACAAATGATCCTGTCCGCAAACTTTTCAAACAACCCTCGTACGTTATGCATGTATATAACTTTCAGAGGAAGGGAATAACTACAATATTACCTTGACATATCTTGAATCCTATACTTAACTTTTCGACCTTGACCTTTATTGTATATCAAGGTCAATCAGGCCTAACTAAAAATGCTCAGGTACCTTATTTACAAAGCATCCCTAAAATAACGGGCCCGTAACTACCACATCAATTTTTCCGTTAAATATTTTGGTATTCACAAAACGTAGTAACAATAGTAATATAAAAACGAACGAAAAAATTGCGGAAGAAAGGGAGATACATGTAGAAGGAATTTGTCAGTTTTCCTTTGGAAACGGAAGACCATAATAAAAAAAACAGTACGAAAACAATCAGGTGTTCCGTTGGAAACAGAAGAGCTTAATAAGAAACATAACGAAAACAATAAGGTCTTCCGTTGGAAACGAAAGGCCAGAATTATGAATAAATGGTATAAATTAAAGTAAAAAGTTTGTGTCCAACCTATACAATATTTAAGCGATAAACATCAAATTATTTTTCCGTTTTCCGTTTTAGTGACAGCCTGTTTTTATTTACAATGGCGAAATATACCGGTAAAAGTTCTTTTTAAGCTGATTTTTTTTTCTATTTACTTATTCGTTTTGAACATAAATACAGTTCCTAGTGCTTGTCACCTTCAATTTCAGTACAAACCATTATAACTTTTCTCCTTTTCCGGGTACTTAGAACGTCATAAATCCATTTGTTACAGTAGAATTTAACAGAGCCGAAAAAAGTTCGTGTCACCTGACCTTCCATTAAAGAACTGTAACATTTCTACTTTTGACTAAATCAAAACATTTGTCAACCTATCTAATAATCTATACTTTATAAATTCAGACATTTTGCAAATAGACTACAAAATACCTACACCATAGTAACTGCTTACACCTTTGATATGAGGTGATGTCCGTAAGCTATGATTGAGTTTTAAACTGAGAAGTAATTATTGTGAAATTAATTAAAAACCTAATTTTCGATAAACAAGCCCGAAATAGCAAAATTGAGAGAAAGGTTGTGGACGCGGTTTAGCGGACACAAGTAAGGGGTAGTTTGCATCAAAATATATACTTACAATGAAATAATATTGAATGATTGCGTAAAGAACGAATATATTTACTGGTAACTTATTTAGAGTATACATAGAAGTTAATATTTAACAAATGTTGAACAAATAAAATGAGCCAATTCGTTTCTTGAATGCGCGATATTAGTTTTGATGGATAGAACGCTTGCGAAGCACGACCTCTGGTGGGAATGTGATTGAACTTTCCAGAACGGGGTAACTAAGAACGTGGGTTGAAAAATTAATGGCATGGCAAAAAGTGTAGAACGAGTTCATTATGCATCGCGAACATACTATACTTTGGATCGATTTCAGTCTTGATTAAAAAAAAAAAAATTCAGAACGGGGTGTTCCAGGAAAGCGGGTTGACTAACTAACGTCAAAGCAGAAAGCTTAGGGCGAGTTAAATATCGGGTAGATACTTTGGTTTTGACAACTTTGATTTAAAATATGCAAATAAATATGCTTACACTAGTGGTTTTCTTTTTTAAATTGCATATATTTTTATACCCCGACAGATTGGTCGTAAACCTTAAGCATTAATTTGTAAACAATGAACAGATTGAGTTAAGCATAAAACGGGGAAATTGAATAAGTGGGGTGACCACCCCCCCCCCCCCCCACCACCTTCTAATTTAAAAGTAAATCTTTATCTGAAATTCTTGTTAGTGATAAAAATTATAATGTAATGGGACCTAAAGAATTTATAATTAGAGATACGACCTACTCACAGGTTTGAAATAAAATCCTGCAACAAAAAGAATTAAGGCCATGTACATGTATATGACATCAATGTCAGTATAGATTTTTCACCCCCGGCCGCTCCTCTACATATCTATGCCGTTGGGTTTTTATTTAAATTTTGAAGATTAGGTAGAAAAAAATCGGACTCAGTATACACAAGAATAAACAAAAAAATGGTTTAACATATTAACATTGTATCATATTAATGTGTAAAGTGTTGATTCACGCGCTTGCGCGGGATAACATCTAGTATTTATTTATATTTTTTTAACGCATGTCCATTTTTATTTTATATTTTTAAAAGGATTAAAAAAAAACAAAAAAACCACTGCCTCACATTTTAAACGTATGCACAATATCTTCCTAATTATTTGCGTACTTTGTGGGAACATTTTTTTCTCACTCAATTATTTGAAATGACAATTTCAGGAGGTTGGATATCTAACAGTTTTTCACAAACTGCTTATTATTATACGTTTGCTAATACTTGAAATACATTACTTTTCAGCTTTGGTTTTGTTTTTTTTTTAGCCACACATTTCAGAGAATAAAAGAAAATTCAGAAAAACTGTGGCATTTTGAAATGTACACCGTTACTAATGATTTTGAGTGGCGACCAATAACTCCTTTCTTATTATATCCCCTTGAAGCAGGTTATCGAGCATATCAATGTCGTCGAAAAAGTAAGAAATCTTTGGTTTGAATTTAATTCTCTTAATAATTCATAGTATGTCAATACGTAATCAATTGTTTTATGTTTTGTATTTTAGGAAGACTGCGGGAAATCGATCCCCTAAACACGGAAATGTAAAATGGCGAGAAAAAGTTACAATAAAAACAACAGTAGAGTGAAAAATGTAGAAGATATCGAAATTGCTTGTTGTAAAAATGTAGCGGATAACTAAACTATTTGATGTAATATTTCTATATTCTAATATGTTTTGCGGGGTGACCGTTGTGGCGAGCGTTGCAGAAATTCCACATACTAGTATTCCCTACCGTTGCGTTCCCTAAAAAAAACTTTTACCCCTGGATTATGATTCAGGTACACACAATAACGAATTGGCTACAAAAGCAATAAAAAAGATGTTTGATAACAATTTAAACTGGCGCGATGCCTTAAACCTTTAATTATTCAGAGGGCACGATAGTCGCGGCCAGTTAGACTTCTCCTTCAGAAGAGCTCGGTATAAGGATATAAGAAAACAATCCAATTTTAAAGTTAAATTAATTGGATATTTATCTGTTAAATGATATTGCATAGTTAAACAAATCATTTACCCCTGACAAAAACCGAAACTTAGCTACTGAATTCTTTTTACCAAAATGCCCTGCTTTAGGCTATAAATCGTTTGTTTTAGCTGCCAATATTGTTAATCCTTTACTTTTGACATACCTATAGAAAATTTTAAAGTCAGTTGATTATCAGTGTTATTTTAATTATGTTTCTTGTAATGTGAGTTTTCACTTGTTACATTATTCAATTGTATCTTCATATCTACTAGCATCTTTCATCGGTGCAGAGTCTCCTCCTACCTTGCTAGGACTTGAATTTGTCCCATTTATATATCTCTTACCTACCCTTCACATTCATTTACCCATGTAATCTATTTCTTGTCCCGAAAATTTGACAATTTCAGTTGTTGGTGTGTTAGCTTTTTTCAAAACATTGACGATTAAATATCAAACAATCGATATGCTTACATTATTTTCATTTCGTTGACTATAATAACCCTGCTTACACACTAACATTACGTCATTTGCATTATTAATGAAATGTATTGAATTATACGATTCGTAATGCTAATGTAACATAGCATAATATCTGTTTAAATTTAAAGTTAGTATACAGGGAAACATTCGCACCCGTTTATTTTCGCCCTATTCGCCCTCGTTGTTAGCGGACGAATTTAAGACTTGGAGAATCCTAAAGTCTAAAAATATTTATCTTTGAACAAAACTGTGTCTGGGCGAATTCAAGACGGGGCGAAACCGGTTGCAAGTGTAGAAGGGCGAAAATTACATGGGGCGAAAATAACCCTGTATACAGTATGTTTTAATTGTATTTACTTGTAATTAAGAAAATAGTGTGTGTTAATAAAAAGGTTTACTCAGATAATTACAAGAATGTAAGAAGTGTTTTTTTTTGCAATTTTATTGAATAATATTTTCCCGCCAAACGTTTGGTGAGCGAGTGGGTAACTTGACTGACCAGATGGACTGGGTTTTTTCTGAGAATGTTTTCAGTGTGTTCATGGCCCAGGTGGGGGAAGGTGTGATATTATTTGTCAGAGGGAATTATTTCAAGATCTGGTGTAAGACTTATAACATAGTCAAATGAAAATAATGTCGTTACTAATGCACAGAGTGGTACAAGTGATGCAATTTTTGCTCTTCATACTTTAATTAGTTCATCGTTGGCAAATAACAAAAGACTTTACTGTGCCTCTATTGATTTCAAAAAAGCATTTGACTCTTTTGATAGGTCTAAACTTTGGATAAAATTGTCGAAAATTGGTATCCAAGGAAAACTTCTACGTGTTATATAAGGATTATATACACATTTTAAAGCATGTGACTTCCGATGAATTTTTGAGTGTTTTTTTTTTCAACAGCAATCTTGCTTTAATGCAAGGTGAAGTACTTTCACCTATTTTATTCAATTTGTATGTTAATGATTTTGAATTTTTTTTTTTTTTTACAATTCTGGTTGTGTACCTTTTGAAATTTCAACACTGAATCTTTTTCTTCTTATGTATGATAATGACATGGCGATTTGTTCTGAGACAATTGCTGGTCTTTAATCTCTCTCGGATCAATTAACATATTATTGTAGCACATTGAAATTACACATTTATGATGACAAAGATTGTTGTTTTTAGATAGGCTGGAAGGGTAAAAAATAAAATGGTATATTTATGGTAAACCACTTGAAATTGTAGATCAGTTTGCGTATCAATGCTTTATTGTTTTACTACAATGATAAATTCTCTAGAGCTGAGAAACAACTTGCTAAGCAAGGAAGAAAAGCACTATTTGTATTGAAAAAAATATATTAGAAACATGTTTTTTAATCATAAAACTTTGCTATCATTGTTTGATTGTGTTGGCAGTGTCATTAACTATGCCTCTGAGACATGGTGTTCACTCAAAGCACCTAATATTGAGAAACTTCATCTTAATTTCTATATCTCGGGGGTTAAAAGGTCAACTTGAAATGCAGCAGTTTTTTACTGAATTTTTTTTCTGACGCTATCCTCTGCTGTACCAAATAATGTTTAACAAAGTTAAAGAGACAGTACAGCTGAAAACACAAGTGTGTATACCTTCAAATTTACCCATTGTATCGTTAGGAAATATGAAATAACGTAGATTGTGACAGTTGAAGTACATAACAATTCCTTCCACATACCAATTTAATGTAATTATGAGCTTCCGTAAATTGAATGGTCGAACAAACCGGAGTAATGTTACATCGTTCATTTGTACCACATGGATTTCGATTGACAGTCTTTGACACGTGCTGAAAACTACAAGATATCTTCGCTCGACTACATTCATCAAGGAATACGAGATAAAAGAGACTCTCCATACGAAACCTATCATCACTTTCTAAATTATTAAGGGTTTACTTTTCAGTCGGTTTTTACAAGTATATGCAACAGTAAGAAGCACAAATGTATTAATTGGGGCCCTAGAAGGTAAACAATTCATGAGTGTGACTCAGAGAAAACATGCAAAATCTTAAAAGTCGTACAGGAGGGTACATATAATTTTTCATTTTACTTTGTATATTTAAGATATATGATGTTGCACGATTTAAAAACTACATTTAGAAATTTCGTCATTTGTTTCTATTTTTAGTAACAACCATATTCTATTTTTAGCCAAATAATTGCAGAATAATGGACGCTAGCAATATAATATATGCAGGGCTCTGTTTAATAAAAAAAAAACGATTGTTGCACCATAACTTGATTATATCATAAGCATATATGTTAAAGTTAATTAATGTTATTTTTTTTTTTACATTGATTGTATTTTTTTAAAATCTATAATGAATATATATATATATATATATATATATATATATATATATATATATATATATATATATATATATATATATATCTGATCTTTTTTATGACATCTGAATTTATCAAGAAGTTTGGTGTAATGATACAGCTTAAGTGGTGAAAGTATTTTGATTTAATTATATGAAATAAAAAAATTAACTTATGCTTGATAAAATATAAATAAATGCACTCCTGGCAATTTCTTAGAAAGATATTAAATAAATACTTGAATTAGTGACTTTCTGAGGTAAATTAAGATCTCTTTTGTACTAATGTTTTGTTTAAATTAAGTAATATGGAATAAGTTGATGACAAATAAACAAAATTAATGTTAACATGATTTTAAACAACATTAAAAATACTAAAAAAGTATTTTTTTTAAAATCTGCATACATAGCTAAACCAAAATTCAAAACAAAATTGTGGGGTCTATATGCTTCTTTCGGTGCTACAGTATATATAATCTGACCTTTCTGCACTGAAAGTGCAAATTGCACATAAAGCGCTTTTTCCTCAATAATTTTCAATCGGAAAAAACCATGGCACCAAGTACAATTTTATATTATTTAAAATTGATAAAATTAAAATAATCATAAAGAAAAAGTTTCTTCGCCTAATTAATATTTTGACCTTTTTGCACCGATAAAACTCTGTTTGTATCCATTAACGATTCAACATGCAATAAATTATTTAAAAGTCTCAAACTTTTACTCAAATTTTAAAAGACTTGTCAAAAATATCTTAAAAATTCAGAAAATAAAACCAAAAGTATGGGTCTTTGATGTAAATTTTGAAATATAGCATGAAATAAGCTAATTTAAGGCCAAAATTGAAGTTCATTTTTTCTTGACTTTTATGAAATATTAGTTAAATGTGCCAATATATGTCGATAGAAATATTGAAATATTGTTAAAATGTGTTTTTTGCAACAACCCGAAGATAATCCAATGCATAAATTAAATGGAAATTTGGTCTGCACTGAAAATAAGGAAGCTAAAATTCCAGTACTCTAAAACAACTGAGTTATGAAAAATATTCATTTTCTTCTAAAAAAAACCGTCCGCCACAAAATATAGTCCCTTACTTAACTCTGTAGATATGTAATTTATCCTTAACTATTTTATTCAAAATAGTTTATTTGGCATTGTAAAATAGGAATTTACAAGTAGAATTAATATATGACACAGAATTTCCAGACTAGAGGTGACCAAAAATGGCCACCCAAAATCAGAGGATCGAACCTCTTTAATACACATTAGTTAATACTGTATGATAACACATGGAATATACATGCATAATGCTTTCGGCATTTGCATTTGTTACGACGCTCGGAACGTGTTCCTGTTTTTTAAACACACCGGAGTTACACATCGTCATGTACAAGTAGATGTCTGTAGAAGTGGTCAGTAGCAGTTTCATTGCATTGACACTAGCACGCTAAAACTGATCTTGTCAAAAAACAGAAAGATATTTTTGTTTTGTTTAAAATGTGGAAAAATGAAGTCATGTGTTGCCACCCGAAATAATGCGAAAAGTAAAGCCAAACCAGACCGAGGGACTAGCCTACCTAGACAATCAGTCAAGATAATTTGTAAGTGTTCTGGCTACAGTTTGCTGGACCCTGCTTGATCTAATTTTTGTTTCTTTTTTTTTTATTCTTTCTTTGGCGACAGATTTTAAAGACATAGACACTGTAACTTGTAATATTATACATTGAAATATCTCATGTGAAACCGACACTGTGCAAAACAGTTCTGAACAAGTATAAAATTACATGCAGAGCAGGCAGTGTGTGAGAAAACTACATATTTAAGGATATTGGATGAAACTTCTATCATTAAAACTGTATTTTGAAATCATGCTGTGATGACTGTGATGATATGTATAATTAAACTTTATGCAAAAACAAATGTAAAAACAGGGCTATGGAGATTGTTATAAAAAGAATATTTTATCAAGTATTAGACAAACTAGAGACGAGCTCGTTGCAAAGCAACGAAGAGGCCTTCCGTTGCAGCTTCCTGTCGGAAAAGGATTGTCAATCAGTCTGATTAAAAGCACCCTCTTCTCCTTACAGGGTCTGACAGGTATTGATAGGGGTCATCTTCACCCGACCTAAAATTCTGACCAATCAGGGCTTTAGAAAATGTATTGGAATTTTTTAAATGGAGACAGGCAAATTATTTTAATCCTGCTTTCTATGTAACCCTCAGACTGAGTATTGAAGAGTTGCACCTCTCATTAACAGATAAAGGCATGTATTTGGTAAATGAGATATACATTTAGGTTGTGTGCAAATATAGACGTCATGTGAAGATGAATTGTTATCGATACCTATCAGAACTTGATGAGTGTAAGCAGAAGGGTGGTAAATTAAATCAGACAGGATTGTCAATATGATAAAGTAAGTTCAGAAAATCAATAATAAACGATGACGGCTTCTCCAACCTGAGGGTGCGCTGTACGAGAGGTGCTCAGCGGGAGGGACAACTCTCCGTATAACGTTTGGCCATGCAAGCACTCAGCATCGTTTTTGCTTCGGGGAACAAATTTATCCGAAATGTATTAACAAGCCAATAAAAGAAAAAAAAATCTTCAAAATATAATGCGTGGTAGTGGTAGGGGAGGGGGGGGGGGGTTGTGAGGCAGCTATAACTTATTTTGTTTAATATAATTTGTTTTCAATTTGCCATACAAATTTATTTTGCCTTCTACTAAAATGTGCGTTGGGTGAGGGGGAACAATGCCCCAAAATTCAATTTCCTTTATTAAGTTAATTTAAGGTGAATTTTGGTTGCGAGAAAGGGGGAGAGTGCTCTTAGTGGACTAACTGGCGGTTCTGTGAGCAACCTTACAAATAATTCCTCCCCTCCCCACTAAGAAAGATATTTATCTAAAGTAAACTTCTTTTTCTTATAGTGTCACTGAACTTGCACAGATGATCAAAGTTCAAGTCGGGACATATTTAAGTACATGTCAGAAGCAATCTGTGTGTCAAATTTTAGCTTCTAATCATTTCCATGTATATTACATGTAGATATAACAGACAAGAAAGAAGCATTTATTTTTCAAACGACCTTGAACTTGCACAACTGACCCTGGGTCAAGTTCATGACACATCCTCAAGTCATCAGCAATCTTTAAATGAAAAAGCAATATCCAATGTTTCTCCATAAAAACAGTATAAAGCAGACAAAACTTATGAAATTTCTTCCAATGTCCTTGAACTTCACAAAATAACCTTGAAACAAAATCAAAACACACACTTAGGTCATAAGCAAGCTTTGTGTAAAGTAAGATCTTTCAATGTTTGGAGGGCGCCTTGTTTAGAACGCTACATTACAGAAATATTTTGTTCACTTAAGGTCTACCCTGCGCCCTGCCGCCGGAAATCGGTGTCACTAGTGCTTAATTTGGCGCCGGAATCCTCAAGGGATTACCCGTCATCCGAGGAATCCCGGCTCACCTTATGAGCACAAGTCCTAGTTTGGGTGCAAGGCGGCCTAATATTTTCAGTTGTTTAACATCGGGATCGGAAAACGCTTGAAAAATAGTCGATAATTTTAACTAATTTTTTGTTAGTGCGTTGGAGTTAGTGCTGGCTAGCTTGACTCTGGTAGTGAACTATCATGGTACATGTATTTCAAAGAAACAAGAAATCTGTCGACACTTGCAGTACTTTGATGATTTCTATGGCGACCGACTGCGTTGCATAATGTAGTCGTATTTCATAACTTCTTAATCCGAGAACAATTTTCCTTTGACTTAAAACTTTTAAGTATAATACATTATTCCGTTCATTTCTTTAGAGGTTTAGCGTGTTCAACAGGTTGATTTATTAGCAACATTATCCGATTACGATTTCGCACCTACATGTATAATGTGAAGATGATTGACTTCGAATAATAGCCTTATTGTTTAACAATTGACCACTGTAGTAAAAGCACACTTCGATACTCAATAATATTCAATAACCTTCGATACATTGTTACTCAATTACATAACAATTGATAACATAACCCGGCTGGGGCTATAGATGTTCTCAGCTGTGAACGCTGAAGCGACACAAGATTTTCGGTCGCACGCTGCGATTGAATTAACACAGACTAACCGAATAAACAAACGGGTGGGAAAGTGAAAATGTTACACATAAGAAGAAGTCGCCAAAAAATGATTTTCATAATAAAAGAAAATGGTTGTGCTCGTACAAAAGTCTGAAACATGCACGCGTGATAAGGTACATGTAGAAGAACACAAACCTGTCTACTCGCGCGGGATCTCCTCGGCCATGTGCGAAGGATGATCATCATTTAAAAGTTTTAATATTTGTGGGTTGTTTGTTGATTTAAAACAATATTTGTACAGATTTAAAAACATTTTAGACCTACAAGCCAACCATTAATTTAAGTCTGACGAAGTTTCCGATTTGTAGTAATATTGCCTTTATAAGTTTCAGAACGTCTTCTTAATTTACACTCTAATGTTTAATTAAATAAAAATAAGATGGACAAACTCTTATAACATGAAGAAATTAAAACAGATCTTGTATTTTATTTACGGGTATATAAACTAAAACAATTCTAGAGTTCGCGGCTAAATAAACTCATATATGAGAGACGCAACTCTCGTGTATTAGATAACCGCTGACCGCTAGTTAGCCCCGTCGCGACCATGGTGACCGATTTTCTAGGCCGCGGGCGAGGGATAGCTTACGTAACGGTGCACACACAGCTCTGATTCAAGGTAGATTTTAAATGCCTGCAGTATGAAAACTCAAATGTAATACATAGATTTATTTTAAATCCGTACTTTGTGTTTTACTACAAAGGAAGAAGAATGTTTTGTTTTCCGATTCTCGTTTTAGGGATTGTGCACTATAAGAACTTAACAAAACTGACATAAACTCCTAAAAAAAAATATATTCTAAAAAAAAAATTCCTGTATAAACCAGCATACTTTCTGTGGTAACTTTATGCCAGTTGCACGCTCATAGACTTTCGTTAACTTGCCAAATTAAAGGAGGTGCATGTGAACATGTACAGCTTTTTACACTCATACAACACAAATCACCAACAAAATAACATTGTAACGATCTTTATGAGATCCCAACAAACAACTTTTCCAGCGACAGCTATATCGAAATCCTAACCTTTTTGAGTCATTAAACAAAAACTTTCAAGCGCTATTGGCCCTTAATTTTAGGGGCCAGCCCTTTTTTATTGGTGTCAAATGAAAGTCCTTGACATTCTGCACAACTTTTATTCTACATGTCTTAACAAAATATTTTTTGTTTAAAAGATACAAAGAAAAATATGTCTAAATTTTCGCACTTTTTGGAATCCTAATTTTTGACCCCCTACCTTTTTCTAAATAAAAAAAAGTAATCCAAAAACAAAAATCGATGTGCACAACTTCAATGTCTCTGTTATTCAAATTCGCTGGATCAATTTTAAGGTCCCATGTTCCTAAGAACATTATTTTTAGCAACTTTTATTCAACATTGTCTTTCAAAATATTTCTCCTTTTCAAGATATTAATGATCAAAGTTTTGGTCTTCTGGCCCCTTGAAACCCCTAATTACGTAACATATATTTAAAATGAGGTACTGTGTAGATAAACAACTGTACAATGAAAATTTTTGCTTCTATAATTAATGACAAATTATTGCTCAGTAAAGAGTTAAAATTAAAAGACTTTAGAGCCCTCCTGGCCCCTATTTAAAAGGGCCAGCCCCTTTTTATTAAAACAAAACAAAAGCTCGTGTAAATCTTAACAACTTTTGCATTACATGTTTTAACAAATTATCTACAGGTTAAAAGATATTTTGCAAAACGTGTTAAAATTTTGCCAACAATTTTGGTGCTAATTTTCGACCTCGGGCGAGCTTCGGTGCCATGCGCGTTTTCGACAATGTCAAATACAGAGGATCATCTACAGGCATCCACCTACATATTGCTGAAAGTTTCACGTTTCTATACCCCTTAGTTTCGGAGGAGTTACGTGGACAAAATGGTCCTTAAAAATTAACAAAATCTACAAAATCTCAAACCGGAAGTGACGTCATCAGCTCAAAATTTTGTAATCGCAAGAACTTTTAATGTTCTATCAGTCCTGTAAATTTGGTGAAAATCGACCAAATAGTTTTTGAGTTATAGCTCTCGAAAAATTTCAGAGGAAAAATAATATAAAACTAGACACGATCTCGTTGCGAGCAACGAGGAGGTCTTCCGTCCCATTTTAAGAAGGTGATATGACATCATCGACTTAGATTTTCGACGAGGAAACATGATCTGTAAATAGGAGTGGAGTACTAATGCTTTTCTGCATCGCCTTTTTTAGGGTCTCTTACGCTGTTTTTTAAATACTAGCATTTCTTCCAATTGAGATAGACACGATTTAAGTTTTTACTTCTGGCTCCTAAAACAACTAGTTAGGTAACGCATGAGTAAATCGTGATATTGTTAGGATATATAAACGTATTATACCAAATTCTTTTTTATAACCCTCACAAAATATCTCTCAGTAAACAGCTACAGATAAAAGACTTTAGGGCCCTCTGGTTCCCTAATTTAAGGGACCAGCCCCTTTTTCTTGATATCAAATGAAAGGTCATTTAACTCAAACACATTTTATATAGCAAGTATTTAGAAATCCGTTCCGTTTTAAAGATTTACGGCAAATATCGTTTTAGGGGCCGATCCCTTATCTCCTTAGAGGGCCGTTTAACGAAATTTTGAACATTGCATAATGTTAAGTGCATCATTTTGAGCAACTTTCCTTCTATACTGCATTTCAAAATATTTTTCCCATCTAAGATATGGGTGATCAAAATTTTGGACTTTTGGCCCCTAAAAACCCCTAATTACGAAATGCATGATAAAATCATTTCATTGCTTGGATGAATAACTGTAAGATAAACATATTTGCTTCTATAACCTTTCACAAAATATCTCTTAAGTAAAGTGCTACAGATTAAAGACTTTAGAGCCCTCTGGTCCCCTAATTTGAGGGGCCAGCCCCTTTTTCTTGATATCAATCTCAAGGTCCTTTAATTCTAAACACATTTTGTTCAACAAGTGTTTAGAAATTCGTTACCGTTCTTAAGTTATATGGGAAAAAATATTTTAGAGGCCGACCCCTTATCTCCTTATAGGGGCCGTTTAACGAAATTTTGAAGGTTGCATTTTGTTAAGTACATCATTTTGAGCAACTTTCCTTCTATACTGCATTTCAAAATATTTTTCCTTTCTGAGATATGGGTGATCAAAAGTTTGGACTTTTGGCCTCTAAAAACCCCTAATTACGTAACAAATGATAAAATCACTACATTTCTTGGATAAATAACTGTGAGATAAACATATTTGCTTCTATAACCTTTCACAAAATATCCCTCAGTAAAGTGCTACAAATAAAAGACTTTAGAGCCCTCTGGTTCCCTAATTTAAGGGGCCAGCCCCTTTTTCTTGATATCAAATGAAAGGTCGTTTAACTCTAGACACATTTTGTTCAACAAGTGTATAGAAAATCGTTACCGTTCTTGAAATATTTGGAAAAGAACGTTTTAGGGGCCGATCCCTAATCTCCTTATAGGGGCCGTTAAACGAAATTTTGAAGGTTGGATATTGTTAAGGAGATCATTTTGAACATCTTTTCTTCTATACTGCATTTCAAAATATTTTTCCTTTCTGAGATATGGGTGATCAAAATTTTGGACTTTTGGCCCCTAAAAACCCCTAATTACGTAATGCATGATAGAATCATTACATTGCTTAGATACATAACTGTAAAATAAACATATTGGTTTCTATAACCTTTCACAAAATATCTCTCAGTAAAGGGCTACAGATAAAAGACTTTAGAGACCTTTGGCCCCCTAATTTGAGGGGCCAGCCCTTTTTTCTTGATATCGAATGAAAGCTCTTGTAAATATAAACTTTTTTTACATTACATGTCTTAACAAAATATTTTTCAGAAAAGAGATTAACAAAGAAAACCAGAAAAAATTACGACTTTTTTTAGTCTCAATTTTCGGGACCAGGCGAGCTTTAACGCTTTTTGAGCATGACAATTATGAATGCCAAATGACACATCTACAGTCTCTTGTCTACAATCCCTGAAAGTTTAAACTCCATATCTTTTACCCTTTAGGAGTAGATCCATGGACAAGCCAACCCTCTGAAAATTGCTAAAACGTCATTATCTCAAGAACGGAAATGACGTCATCAAAATAAAAAAATGTATATTAAGTTAAGATCAATATCTAGCAGATCTATAATTTTTATAAAAATCGGCCGAGCCGTTTTTGAGAAATCGCGGGTACAAAATTTGTAAGAAAAAAAAAAGAAAAATAACTAGAGCAAAGCTCGTTGCAAAGCAACGAGTGGGTCTTCCGTTTATGTCGAAAGTAAAGCTAAATGTTTCTCTAAGAAGAAGAGTTCTTAAACCAATAAACATAACTAAATAAAACAAAAAGAAAAAAAATCGAATTATTTTTGGTACGAGTTAACAAAATCCGAATGATTCTAAGTAACAAAAACATTATAAATTTCAAGAACTACTTAGCAAATACAAATCCTAATGTGTTTAAGTACGATTTAACAATTATCGAATTATTTTAGGTACGAGTTAATTTACCTTTGAACATAACACTATTTTTTTTACCAAGAATGTGGAATCAAAATTTCCGGAAAAGTCAATTTTTAAACACCTATATCTCTGTAATGCATCGGCCGATTTTAAAACGGATGTCAGTTTTAAATTAAGCTTAATAAGCTCTTATTTTTGCTTTTATGATTATAACAAATTATCGTTCTGAAAAAGGTTACTATAAAAAGACTTTGTAGCCCTCCCGGCCCCTAATTTGAGGGGTCAGCCCCTTTTTCTTGATATCAAATGAAAGGTCTCGCAAATATAAACATATTTTGTTCAACAAGTGTTCACGAGTTGTTAACCGTTATAGACATATCGGAACAACTGTGTTTTAGGGGCCGACCCTTCAACTCCTTAATGGGGCCACCAACGAAAAATTTTTAGGTATCACATTGTTAAGAACATTATTTTGAGCAACTTTTATTGAACATTGCCTTTCAAAATATTTCTCCTTTTTAAGATAATAATGATCAAAGTTTTGGACTTCTGGCCCCTCGAAACCCCTAATTACGTAACATATACCTTTGGTATGGTTTTGTATAGATGAACAGCTGTACAATGAACAATTTTGCTTCTATAATTAATAACAAATTATTTTTCAGTAAAGAGTTATAATAGAAAGACTTTAGAGCCCTCCTGGCCCCTAATTTGAGGGGCCAGCCCCTTTTTCTTGATATTAAATAAAAGATCTTTTTAATATAAACATATTTTGTTAAACAAGTGTTCAGAAATTGTTGACCGATTTGGAGATATCTGAACAACAGTGTTTTAGGGGCCGACCCTTCAACTCCTTACTGGGGCCATAAACCATAAATTTTAAAGTACCATGTTCTTAAGAACATTATTTTAAGCAACTTTTATTCAACATTGCCTTTCAAAATATTTCTCTTTTTCAAGATATTAATGATCAAAGTTTTGGTCTTCTGGCCCCTTGAAACCCCTAATTACGTAACAAATGTTTAAAATTAGGTACTGTGTAGATAAACAACTGTACAATGAACATTTTTGCTTCTATAATTATTGACAAATTATTGCTCAGTAAAGAGTTAAAATTAAAAGACTTTAGAGCCCTCCTGGCCCCTAATTAAAGGGGCCAGCCCCTTTTTTTTTTAAAACAAAACAAAAGCTCGTGTAAATCTTAACAACTTTTGCATTACATGTTTTAACAAATTATCTACAGGTTAAACGATATTTTGCAAAACGTATTAAAATTTGGCCAAAAATTTTGGTGCTTATTTTCGACCTCGGGCGAGGTTCGGCGCCGTGCGCATTTTCCACAATGTCAAACACAGAGGATCATCTACAGACATCCATCTACATATTCCTGAAAGTTTCACGTTTCTATACCCCTTAGTTTCGGAGGAGTTACGTGGACAAAATGGTCCTTAAAAATTAACAAAATCTTCAAAATCTCAAACCGGAAGTGACGTCATCAGCTCAAAATTTTATAATCGCAAGCAAGTTTTATGTTCTATCAGTCCTGTAAATTTTGTGAAAATCGACCAAATAGTTTTTGAGTTATAGCTCTCGAAAAATGTCAGAGGAAAAATAATATAAAACTAGATACGATCTCGTTACGAGTAACGAGTAGGTCTTCCGTTCAATTTTTTAAACGATACGATTAAAATATTAATGAAATTTCAGAATTCCCCCCTCAACCCCTCCCTTTCAGATAATGTATATGATGTCAATATCCTTAACAATGCATAACAAAGTATTTTGCTTTTTCACCTACAGCACATTTAAGATTTAAGATTTTAGTTCCTTCAAATCCCTAATTATGTCGTCAATGGTTGTGGAAATGAGTTTTACAAACTGATATTGTTACGATTGACAACTTTGCATCTATAATGCATTACAAAATCTTGATCGTTTTTAAGTTATGTGTAAAAACTTTTACGATTGTCTTGGCCCCTAATTTAAGGGGCCAGCCCCTTTTTCTTGAGTTCATTCAAATGGTCTCACAAATACTAACATTTTTTGTTCTTACACCTATCTTAAATTGTTGTTCATTTTTGAGATGCAAGCGATTGAATATTAAAGGGGCCAGCCCTCTAGATCCTTAATGGGGACATACATTGGTGTTTTGATTAGTGGAATCGAAAAGTATCATCAATACAGACATTTTCTCTTCTTCAATGCCTATCAAAATATGTCTCCTTCTCTAAATATAGTGCATCAAAGTTTAAGTACTTTGGCCCCTAAAAATCCCTAATTACGTAATACATGGGCGTGGCAATAATTTTTTCTGATAGATATTGTTACGATCAACAACTTTGCTTCTATAATGCATTATAAAATCTTTATAGTTTTTAAGTTATGTGTAAGAGACTTTACTAGTGTTTTGGCCCCTAATTAAAGGGGCCAGCCCCTTTTTCTTGATTTTGTTGAAAAGGTCTTAAGAATACTAACATATTTTGTTCTTGTACTTATCAGAAATTGTTGTTCATTTTTGAGATACAAATGATTGAATATTTTAGGGGCCAGCCCCCTAGATCCCTAATGGGGACAGACATTGGTGTTTTGATTGGTGGAATCGATTAGAATCATTAATGCAAACATTTCCTCTTCTACAATGCCTAATAATATATGTCTCCTTCTCTAGATATATTTCATCAAAGTTTAAGTACTTTGGCCCCTAAAAATCCCTAATTACGTAATAAATGGGCTTGGCAATAATTTCTGATATATATTTCTGATATATATTTCTGATAGATATTGTTACGATCAACAACTTTTCTTCTAAAATGCATTACAAAATCTTTATCGATTTTAAGTTATGTGTAAGAGACTTTACGAGTGTCTTGGCCCTTAAATTAAGGGGCCAGCCCCTTTTTCTTGATTTTGTTGGAAAGAACTTTTTATTCCTACCACTTTTGTTTTATATGTCTTAACAAAATATCAACTGATAAAAAGATACAGACCAAAACGTATGAAAATTTTGATACGAAATTCGTACCCATTTTTCGTGCCTAGGCGAGCTCCAAGAAATGGCGCCACTGGCATAAAACAACATACAGGTGCAAAACTTCAAGCTATGGTCTACCTATCCTGAAAATTTCGTAGTTATATCTCTGATAGTTTCTGAGTTTTTGTGTGCACAAAATAGGTCGTCAAAAATTTGCAAAATTGGTCGTAAATCGGTACCGGAAGTGACGACAACAAAAATTTCAAAAACATATAAAATTCAGATCACATGTCATCATCTGTGAAAATATTGTGGAAATCGATCGAATAGTTTTCGAGAAATCGCCTGCACAAAATTTGGAAAAAATAATAATAATAACTAGAGCAAAGCTCGTTGCAAAGCAACGAGTGGGTCTTCCGTTAATGTCGAAAGAAAAGCTAGATGTTCCTGTAAGAAGCAGAGCTCTAAAACCAATACTAGGAGTTTTAAAACAAAAAGATATAAAAAATCGAATAATTCTTGGTACGACTTCACAAAATCCGAATGACTTTAAGTACGAATTAACAAAACTCTTACCGATTTCAAGAACGACTTGACAAAAAAAATCCGAATGTGTTTAAGAACGACTTAACAAATATCGAATCATTCTAGGTACGAGTTAATTTAACTTTGAACATAACACTATTTTCTTAACCAAGAATGTGGAATCAAAATTTCCGGAAAAATCAATTTTTAAACCCCTATATCTCTGTAATGCATCGTCCGATTTTAAAACGGATTTCAGATTTAAATTAAGCTTAATAAGTTGAACATTTTTGCTTCAATAATATATAACAAATTATTTTTCAGTAAATAGTTATTATTAAAATACTTTGTAGCCCTCCTGGCCCCTAATTTGAGGGGCCAGCCCCTTTTTCTTGATATCAAATGAAAGGTCTCCCAAATATAAACATATTTTGTTCAACAACTGTTCACGAATTGTTAACCGTTCTAGAGATATCTGAACAACTGTGTTTTAAGGGCTGACCCTTAAACTCCTTACTGGGGCCACCAACAATTTTTTTTTAAGGTAGCATATTGTTGAGAACATTATTTTAAGCATTTTTTGTTCTACAATGCTTTTCGAAATATTTCTCCTTTTCTAGATATTAATGATCAAAGTTTTGGACTTCTGGCCCCTTGAAACCCCTAATTACGTAACATATGATTAAGGTGTTGTACTGTATAGATAAACAGCTGTACAATAAACATTTTTGCTTCTATAATTGATAACAAATTATTGTTCAGTAAAGAGTTATTGCAAAAAGACTTTAGAGCCCTTTTGGCCCCTAATTTGAGGGGCCAGCCCTTTTTTCTTGATATCAAATGAAAGCCCGTGGAAATTGAAACAACTTTTGCATTACATGTTTTAACAAAATATTTATACATCATAAGATATTTGAGAAAATGTTCGAAAATTTTGTGAAAAAATTTGGTCCTAATTTTCAGGTTCAGGCAAGCTTCGAGGCCTTGCGCAATTTTAATAATTGGAAGCAGGGGGGTACAACTTCAGACTTTAATCTACAATCCTGGAAAAATTTCAAGCTTCTATCTTGATTAGTTTCGGAGGAGATGCGTGGACAAAATGACCCTTAAAAATTTACAAAATCGTCAATATCTGAAACCGGAAGTGACGTCATTATTTGAAAATTTGACAATATGTAGCGCTGATAATGCTTATTCAGTCCTGAAAATTTCGTGCAAATCGGTCGAATAGTTTTTGAGAAATAACGCTCCAAAAAAGTCAGAAAAAGAAAAAAAAGAATAATAATAACTAGAGCAAAGCTCGTTGCAAAGCAACGAGTGGGTCTTCCGTTAATGTCGAAAGAAAAGCTAGATGTTTCTGTAAGAAGCAGAGCTCTAAAGCCAATACCATGAGTAATTAAAACAAAAAGATATAAAAAGTCGAATAATTCTTGGTACGACTTAACAAAATCCGAATGACTTTAAGTACGAATTAACAAAAACCTTAAGGATTTCAAGAACGACTTGACAAAAAAAATCCGAATGTGTTTAAGAACGTCTTAACAAATATCGAATCATTCTAGGTACGAGTTAATCTAACTTTGAACATAACACTATTTTCTTAACCAAGAATGTGGAATCAAAATTTCCGGAAAAATCAATTTTTAAACCTTTATTTCTCTGTAATGCATTGTCCGATTTTAAAACGAAATTCAGATTTTAATTAAGCTTAATGAGGTGAACATTTTTGCTTCAATAATATATAACAAATTATTTTTCAGTAAATAGTTATTTTTAAAAGAATTTGTAGCCCTCCTGGCCCCTAATTTGAGGGGCCAGCCCCTTTTTCTTGATATCAAATTAACGGTCTCGCAAATATAAACATATTTTGTTCAACAACTGTTCACGAATTGTTAACCATTCTAGAGATATCTGAACAACTGTGTTTTAGGGGCCGACCCTTAAACTCCTTAATGGGGCCAAAGACAAAAAATTTAAAGGTAGCATAAGGTTGACAACATTATTTTGAGCAACTTTTCTTCTACAATGTTTCACAAAATATTTCTCCTTTTTCAGATATAAATGATCAAAGTTTTGGACTTCTGGCCCCTTAAAACCCCTAATTACGTAACATATGATTTCAGTATGGTACTATGTAGATAAACAGCTGCACAATAAACATTTTTGCTTCTATACTTAATAACAAATTATTTTTCAGTAAAGAGTTATTAATAAAATTCTTTAGAGCCCTCTTGGCCCCTTATGTGTGGGGCCAGCCCCTTTTTTATGATATCAAATGAAAGAGCGTGTAATTCTGAACAACTTTTGCATTACATGTCTTAACAAATTATTTACACATTCAGAAATAATTTAGAAAATGTGCAAAAATTTTGTGAAAAAATTTGGTGCCAATTTTCGAGCTCGGGCGAGCTTCGGCGCCTTGCACATTTTCCACAATATCAAACCCAGGGAGTCATCTACAGACATTCATCTACTATCCCTGAAAGTTTCATGTTTTTATCTTTATTAGTTTTGGAGGAGTTAGGTGGACAAAATGGTCCTTAAAAATTCACTAAATCCTCAGAATCTCAAACTGGAAGTGACGTCATCAACCCAAAATTTAATAAACTCAAGTACTTTTGATGTTCTATCAGTCCTGCAAATTTTATGCAAATCGGTCCAGTAGTTCACGAGTAATAGCGTCCGGAAAAAGTCAGAAAAAAAATAATAATAATAAAAATAATCAATAGAATAACAAGAGGGTCTTCCGTTGGAAACGGAAGACCCTAATAAAGAAAAAGAAACCGTAGAATAACAAGAGGGTCTTCCGTTGGAAACGGAAGACCCTAACTAGATACGATCTCGTTGCGAGCAACGAGGAGGTCTTCCGTCTGATTTTAGAATTTGAGATACATGTACTACCTTGATTTATTTTGCTATTTAACAGCTAAACATGATTTAAAATAGAAGAAAAAGGTCTACATTCTAAGGGCCAGATACTATTTCGTTTCAGGTTTTTAGTTGAAAACATTTAAACCCCTCTTGGTCTCTTATTTGAGGGGTCAGCCCCTTTTTCTAAATATCAAATGAAAGGTCATTTACTTTTAAAGACATTTTGCTCAACAAGTGTTAAAAAATTCGATACCGTTCTTGAGATATCTGAGAAAGAACGTTTTAGGGGCCGGTCCCTTATCTCCTTATTGGGGCCGCTGAACAAAATTTTGAAAATTGCATATTGTTAAGTACATCATTTTGAGCATCTCTTCTTTTATACTGCATTTCAAAATATTTTCCTTTTTGAGTTATTGTTGATCAAAATGTTGGACTTTTGACCCCTAAAAACCCCTAATTACGTAACACATGAGAAAATCATAATACTGTTAGACTACATAACTGTAAGATAAACATATTTAGGGTCTTCCGTTTCCAACGGAAGACCCTTTTGTTATTCTTCGGTTTCTTTTTATTGTTATTATACTTTTTCTTTTTTTTTCTGACTCCTTTTCGGCTTCATAACTCAAAAAGTCTTAAACCAATTTCAATGAAACTTTCAGTGATTGTTGCAAGTTAGCGTCCCTCAAAGATGTTAAAGTTGTATTGACAACGTCACTTACGTTTTGACGTTACGTCATTTTTAAACTTAAAAAAAGTCATTTTGTCCGGGGCATTTCTCAAAAACGCTCAAAGAGAGAGGCTTGAAATTTTCCATGGTTATGAATTTGTCAATTTACATGTGCAATAAGGCTGGAAATGGAAATCCGTTATTTCCGGTCGAAACCGGAAGTGAATCAAATTTTTCCAAAAAATGAATTTTTTGATCAAATCCAAAAAGTATATGTGTTTTGTAGAGCACAATCAGTTGATTCTAACAGTGAAATCCGTTTTAAAATCGGACCACGCATATCGGAGATATTTGGGTTCAAAAATTGATTTTTCCGGAAATTTTGATTCCTCAGTCAAAATTAAGAAAATAGTGCAAGATTCACACTGAAAGTAACTTCTACTGAAAACAATTCGTACTGGTCATAAAATTATATATGAAAACATAAATTTATATGCATATTGTAGAGTTTGCAAAGTTGAATTCAAAACTGAAATTGGTTTTAAAATCGGATGATGCATTGCAGAGATATCGGGGTTTAAATATTGATTTTTCCGGAAATTTTGATTTCGCAGTCAAGATTTAGAAAATAGTGCAAAATTCACACTGAAAGTAACTCCTGCTGAAAACAATTCGTACAGGTCATAAAACCGAACTCTGTTTTTTAAATAGTTAATATCTGAGTGTTTATTGAAACAATTTCGTTTGATAATTACGTTGAATGTGTAAACTTTGTTTGGAAAAAGAGAAAATTTTGTCAACACGAATCATAACAAAAACAGAGCAGCTGGAATTGAAGACACAGATCCCGATTCTAACAGCGAAAAGCGATCGAAAGTCTTTTCTAAAATCTGGTAAAAGTGTTATTTAAATCGCAATATTAAGCCTAGCTTAATCGTCGCAACACGTACAATTAATGTAGATTGGATCACAGAATATTGAGTTTGTGAAAATTTCAAATATGAATATATATTTATTGTAATTATTTACTTGAAAAATAAATGCATTAATGTAATGCATGCTAATTTGTGTTCTGCATATTAAACACAAACTTATTAGCTTTAATCGAAATAATAATCGTACAATTCACCATGTCAACTCGCCGTGTTTTGACTGCGAACAACAGCTGATAGCGGTGTGTCAACATTTTTAAAAGAAGCATGACCTGCAAGACGTCGATAGTGGGATATTCAGCTCAACTATCGTATGAGAGATTATAAAGGTATGTTTCAATACAGGATATGTCGTGTTGACTTTTTCTTTTCAGTATTTGTATTTTCAATCTAATCCGAGATTCATCTGACCCTAAACTTCGCTTTTGACGTGCGTCCCAATATTAAAGCGGATGTTAGAGTCAGAGGAATCTCGGAATATTTTCTGTCCCGTATATTTTCACGTGTATGTTTTGCACATCACTCTTTCGAATTTCTATTTATTATTTTCCTATGTATGTGTATGTCTTATTGTTTATTGACCAACACACCATATACACTGTAAAACAGTGCAATTAAAATAGGTGGGGGTCCCAAGGTACACAAGAGTAGAATGCTGTAATTAGAGTGCATGTTTGCATGATAACTTTACCTTAAATATTTGAATATAGCAGATCTTTACCATATCGCCTTTCACTTAAATTATAAATTAAAAAACTCAGACAGGCTTCATCTTTGCTAGCCAAGGGTTTTCGGTCCACTCCGTTCCCCATAAACGGGGAGCGATGTAGACAAAAAACCCTTGGCTAGCGAAGATGGACAGGCTTGTGCTTAATTAAATAAAGATATTTGACATGGTAAACATTCAATCTAACTAAAATTAGACCTTTCGTCTGGCTCTGTTATATATTCTTATAGCTGGGGAAAGAGCATGTAAAACAGAGTGCAATCACATTATATCAAGCTCAGATTTTAGGTTAATGTAATGATAATGTTCCCTGATATCTATAAAATATTCTTCTCAAGATTTAATTATTTCACTTTAAAAATTGTTTACATACAATGCATATCACATCTACATTGTATGTAAACAATTTTTAAAGTAAGACAAATGTAATAATTTTTACTGCATGTGCCTCAGATCTCTCTCTCTCTCTCTCTCTCTCTCTCTCTCTCTCTCTCTCTCTCTCTCTCTCTCTCTCTCTCTCGTGCTTTTCGTCTTGGCAAAGCATCATAGAGCAACTAAATTTTGTAACAAAAATATCTCTGTCTAGTAAAAGAAATCAACAGTGCATTGAATTTTAAAATGAGCATGTTATCAATCCCTTATTTTTTGAATGTGCAACCAAAATGCAAAGCTTTGTAAAATTGTTCATGGATTTTTATTCGCATTATGCATAGTATTGTGTTTAAAGTATGAAATTAATAAAAAAAAAACTCACTAAATTTATTCGCAAAAAACAAAACCCAGTAGAATTGATAAAACATGGTATAGCAGAAGCTATTACTTTGACGCTGTTCGGATGGGTATAATATTCCTTTGTAGTTTACAAATAGAAATATTGACTGTCGCACGAGTAAAACTCTCTCTCTCTCTCTCTGTTGATTTGATATGTGTCTATACCTGAAAAAAGGATTAAAAATTTTAATGTTATATTATGACTTAATATGCAAATTTTTGTTTTTGTACTGCCTAAATGTTAATGTCATGTACATGTATTGGGATATCTCATACTTATTAAACTGCATGGTCAGTGCATTTTTTCCAGAAATACTATGCATATGTTAATGTAAACACAGCTATTATTAGTACATGTATGTTAACACAGCTAATTGATTTTTTTTTTTATTTCAGCTCAAAACGGACTCTTGTTACAACATGGCAGTCACAAGGCACCTGATGATTCTTGTGGTTTCAGCTCTTAAGGTTAACCTGTCACCTCTACCTACATGCATATTCCCTGTGTTCTACAGACTATTTACTGGTAATTCAAATTAAATCGGATAATGCATGAACATGATGAAACTTTAAGAAAGCATCATGCCTTGTTGTGGTTTGTGTTTGATAAGAAATTATGACAAACAAAATTAAGGCTGTTTAAAGAAATCTTAATACAATTTTTAGTTGTGAAATTTTTTTTTTTTCAATAAAAGTATGCGATTATGTTTCATTTATTTTGTATTTTATGATAATATTTAGATGTGTTTACATAATTGAAAAATCACCCCCCTCCTTTTCAATTGTTACCATTAAGATTACATGTAGGATATGTAATTGTACATTTGACCTTAAAAAAATATCTGCTAATGCCTATGATAATTACTTTTGAAATGAACAAGAAACAACATATATATTTTTACCTTTTTAATGTATATATGCATAAAAAAAAATGTAGGAAAACATGTCAAATTTGAACATTTTTCATGGAATTCTCCTCCGTCTTCAGCTACCTGGGTGTGTTTAAATTTAATTTTAATTTAAGGCAGATGTCTAACTTGTTGGTCTTACTGTTTTAGCATGGTTAAAAGGAGACTAGAAACCTGAATAGATTAGATATTCACTAAATATGATTGTTAGCTTACTCTTTTTCATGGAAACAAGAAATCACATGCAGGACGACATGTCTATTTATTAATTAAAATGCTACAAATCATTCAATAAACAAACAAAAAAAGATCAAATTTTATTAGCATTGATACAGTGATTGATGATTGCTTCCAAATATGTGTGAGAAATGACTCAAAGAAATAGCCACAAGTTTCATAAAATTAGGTAAAAGATTTCAAACCATGACTGTTTATGAAAATCAAAAGATAGTGGGAGGGTATACATGTAAGGGCATTTCTAAGTGATATGATGCTTTTATCATGATAATATCATGTAGATGTATGTTATATTAAATAAGGTTTCTTGTTAAAGGAGGTTAACCAACAATTGACCTCTAAAAGGTCGGGTAAAGATGTTTACTATGGAGAACCCTATGAATCTGTTTTAAATAGAGGAAAGTGGAAATGGTGGGTTCACTTAAATGGCCATATTTTTATTAAACCTCAATGGAATTGGCAATATGTGGTATACTTTTTCTAAGAATTGTATTAGCTTTCTAATTCTAAGACAAAACATCTTTTCATAAAATGTTAGTGTACTAAGGTAAAAGTAGCAAGGAACAGTTTCGGATAAAGTACCCGTTAATATTTTTGTAAAATTGAGAGTTGCTGTATTTGAAGGCTTATGAGTGTTGCTAAGATTCATGAAATGATGATTATCATTAGTTAGAGGGATGTCTCTTGTTGGAATTGGTATGCGATATGAAGGCCCCTAATGTTAAGTACATGAGAAGCAGAAGTAAATTGTGAAACTTGCGACTATGACTGTTGTGTTGACTGTACATTTTGAAATTACAGGTTACAAACGGGACATTATATAACTCGAAATGTAGGTGGATGGGACATTATATACCTATTTACTGGCTTTGAGTAAATAGGTATTTTATTATACCTAAGAAAACTTTATTTGTCGGCGATGCAGAATTTCTTGATGATAAACAAATAAGAGTTATTGGACTTTGAATTTAATGCAGCGATTGGATTACGTCAGAGGTGTTCCGAGTTTAAAAAGGAGGGAAATCAAATGTCGCCGGTGAATAGTTTTGATGACTATTCACCATGGGCAGATAGCACGGAAACAATTTCAAGGTTAGATAGAATAGCATGTTTATTCATTGTAATTTTACATAGAAAATATTCACAGAGGTGTAATAAAGTAATTTATACATCAGCAAGTTTCTGACATGTGATGGTGCAACAAGCACACAGTAGGAAGGTAAACCCTTTGAAAAGCAGTGTAGAGAAAAAGTTGCTCAGAATAATGTTTTAAACAAAATGCTAAATAAAAGGTTTTAGGTCACCTGAGTCACTCAGGTGACCTATTGCAATTGGTCTTCATCCATCGTCATGCGTCGTGCATCGCTATTATTTGTGAACTACTAGACCAATTTGCATGAAATTTCCAGGACTGCATGAGAGAACATTGAAAGATCATGATGTTAAACATTTTGGGGCTGATGACGTCACTTCCGGTTTGAGATCTTGAGGATTTAGTGAATTTTTAAGGACTATTTTGTCCACTTTATCTTTACTCCTCCAAAACTAATTAAGATAAAAACGTGAAACTTTCAGGAATAGTAGATAAATGTCTGTAGATGATCCTTTTTATTTGATAATTTGAAAAATGCGCAAGGCGCCGAAGCTTGCTCGAGCTTGAAAATTTGCAGGAAAGTATTTTACGAAATTTTTGCCCATTTTCTGAAATAGTTTTGAATGTGTAATTTTTTTTTAAAACATGTAACACAAAAGTTGTTAAGATTTACATGCTCTTTCATTTGATAGCAGCCAAAAGGGTGTGGCCCCTCAAATATGAGGCTAAGAGGGCTCTAAAGTCTTTTATAATAACTCTTTACTGAGCAATAATTTGTTATTACCAGGTAATTATAGAAGCAAAAATGTTCATTGTACAGCTGTTTAGGCCTAAACAGTACCATACTGAAATCACATGTTATGTAATTAGAGGTTTTAAGGGGCCAGAAGTTCAAAACTTTGATCATTTATATCTGATAAAGGAGAAATATGTTGAAAAGCAGTGTAGAAGAAAAGTTGCTAAGAATAATGTTGTAAACAACACGCTACCTTTAAATTATTGGTTTTTGGCCCCAGTAAGGAGTCTAAGGGTTGGCCCCTAAAACACAGTTGTTCAGATATCTCAAGAACAATCAACAATTATTGAGCACTTGTTGAATATGTTAATATGTTTATATTTACAAGACCTTTCATTTGATATCAAGAAAAAGGGACTTTTTATTGAACAATAATTTGTTATTCATTATAGAAGCAAAAATGTTCATTGTACAGCTGTTTAGGCCTAAACAGTACCCTACTGAAATCACATGTTATGTAATTAGAGGTTTTTAGGGGCCATAAATCCGAAACTTTGATCAGTAATATCTAGAAAAGGAGAAATATTTTGAAAACCAGTGTAGAACAAAAGTTGCTCAGAAAAATGTTCTAAACGATATCCTACCAAAGAATTTTTAGTTGGCGGCCTCGGTTAGGGGTTTAAGGGTCGGCTCCTAAAACACAGTTGTTCAGATATCTCTAGAACGGTAAACAAATCTTGAACAATTGTTTAATAAAATATGTTTATATTTACGAGTCCTTCTGTTTGATATGAAAAAAGGGGCTGCAATCTCAAATTAGGGGCCAGGAAGGCTTCAAAGTCTTTTTTATAATATCTCTTTACTGAGCGATATTTTTTTATTAATCATAGAAGCAAAAAATGAGCTTATTTAGCTGAACCTAACACTGAAATCCGTTTTAAAATCGGACGATGTATTACATAGATATTGGGGTTAAAAAATTGATTTTTCAGGAAATTTTGATTCCGCATTCTTGGTTCAAAAAATAGTGTTAAGTTCAAAGATAAAGTAACTCGTACCTCAAATGAATCGGTAATTGCTAAGTCGTATTTGAACACATTCGGATTTTTGGGGGCTAGGTCGTTCTAGAAATCGTTAAGGTTTTTGTTAATTCGTACTCGGAATCATTCGGATTTTGTTAAGTCGTACCGATAAGTATTCAAATTTCTTTTATCTTTTTGATTTAGTTACTCCAGTTATTGGTTTAAGAACGCTGCTTCTTACAGGAACTTCTAGCTTTACTCCCGACATTAACGGAAGACCCACTCGTTGCTTTGCAACGAGCTTTGCTCTAGTTGCTTCTATAATTTATTACAAAATATCCCTCAGTAAAGGGTTATAGATAAAAGACTTTAGAGCCCTTTAGGTCCCTAGTTTGAGGGGCCAGCCCCTTTTTCTTGGTATAAAATGAAAGGTCATTTAATATTTATGACATTTTGTTCAACAAGTGTTTAGAAATTCGATTCCGTTCTTGAGATATCTGAGAAAGAACGTTTAAGGGGCCGGTCCCTTATCTCCTTATTGGGGCCGCTGAACAAAATTTTGAAGGTTGCATAATGTTAAGTACATCATTTTGAGCATCTCTTCTTCTATACTGCAATTCAAAATATTTTTCCTTTTTGAGTTACTGATGATCAAAGTTTTGGACTTTTGACACCTAAAAACCTCTAATTACGTAACACATAAGAAAATCATAATACTGCTAGGCTACATAACTGTAAGATAAACATATTTGCTTCTATAATTTATTTCAAAATATCCCTCAGTAAAGGGTTATAGATAAAAGACTTTAGAGCCCTCTAGGTCCCTAGTTTGAGGGGCCAGCCCCTTTTTCTTGGTATCAAATGAAAGGTCATTTAATATTTAAGACATTTTGTTCAACAAGTGTTTAGAAATTTGTTATCGTTCTTGAGATATCTGAGAAAGAACGTTTTAGGGGCCGGTCCCTTATCTCTTCATTGGGGCCGTTGAACAAAATTTTGAAGGTTGCATATTGTTAAGTACATCATTTTGAGCATCTCTTCTTCTATACTGCATTTCAAAATATTTTTCCTTTTTGAGTTATAGGTGATCAAAGTTTTGGACTTTTGACACCTAAAAAACCCTAATTACGTAACACATGAGAAAATCATAATACTGTTAGGCTACATAACTGTAAGATAAACATATTTGCTTCTATAATTTATTACAAAATATCCCTAAGTAAAGGGTTATATATAAAAGACTTTAGAGCCCCCTAGGTCCCTAATTTGAGGGGCCAGTTCCTTTTTCTTGGTATCAAATGAAAGGTCATTTAATATTTAAGACATTTTGTTCAACAAGAGTTTTGAAATTCGTTATCGTTCTTGAGATATCTGAGAAAGAACGTTTTAGGGGCCGGTCCCTTATCTCCTTTTTGGGGCTGCTAAACAAAATTTTGAAGATTGCATAGTGTTCATTACATCATTTTGAGCATCTCTTCTTCTATACTGCATTTCAAAATATTTTTCCTTTTTGAGTTATAGGTGATCAAAGTTTTGGACTTTTGACCCCTAAAAACCCCTAATTACGTAACACATGAGAAAATCATAATACTGTTAGGCTACATAACTGTAAGATAAACATATTTGCTTCTATAATTTATTACAAAATATCCCTAAGTAAAGGGTTATATATAAAAGACTTTAGAGCCCCCTAAGTCCCTAATTTCAGGGGCCAGCCCCTTTTTCTTGGTATCAAATGAAAGGTCATTTAATATTTAAGACATTTTGTTCAACAAGTGTTCAGAAATTCGTTATCGTTCTTGAGATATCTGAGAAAGAACGTTTTAAGGGCCGGTCCCTTATCTCCTTTTTGGGGCCGCTAAACAAAATTTTGAAGATTGCATAGTGTTCATTACATCATTTTGAGCATCTCTTCTTCTATACTGCATTTCAAAATATTTTTCCTTTTTTAGTTATAGGTGATCAAAGTTTTGGACTTTTGACCCCTAAAAACCCCTAATTACGTAACACATAAGAAAATCATAATACTGTTAGGCTACATAACTGTAAGATAAACATATTTGCTTCTATAATTTATTACAAAATATCCCTCAGTAAATGGTTATAGATAAAAGACTTTAGAGCCCCCTAGGTCCCTTATTTGAGGGGCAAGCCCCTTTTTCTTGGTATCAAATGAAAGGTCTTGTAATTCTTAACTTTTTTGGCATTACATGTTTTAACAAAATATTTTCAAGAAAAGAGATAAACAAAGAAAACCTCGAAAAATAATGACGTTTTTTTAATCTCAATTTTCGGGTCCAGGCGAGCTTCAGCGCCTTTTGAGTCAGACAAAAATGAATGCCTAAAGACACATCTTCAATCTTTCATCTACAATCCCTGAAAGTTTGAACTCAATATCTTGAATCGTTAAGGAGAAGATCCCAGGACAAGCCGACCCTCTGAAAATCGCTAAAACGTCAATATCTCAAAAACGGAAATGACGTCATCAAAATAAAAAATTGCGTATAAAGTTCAGATCAGTATCTATCATATCTGAAAATTTGATGAAAATCGGTCGAGTCGTTTTTGAGAAATCGCCTGCACAAAATTTGTTGGAAAAGAAAGAAAAATAATGAAGAAAAATACCGAAGAATAACAATAAGGTCTTCCGTTGGAAACGGACGACCTTAATAATAATAGGGGAACAGAAACCGTACGAAAACAATAAGGTCTTCCGTTGGAAACGGAAGACCTTAATAATAATAAAAAGAAACCGCAGAATAACAAGAGGGTCTTCCGTTGGAAACGGAAGACCCTAACTAGAGACGATCTCGTTGCGAGCAACGAGGAGGTTTTTTCGTCTGATTTTTAGAAGTTGATATGACATCATCGACTTTGATTTTGGACAACAAAACATGATCTGGAAATAGAAGTTGAGTACTTATGATTTCCTGTCATGCTTTTTATAAGTTCTTATACGTTGCTTTTTTAAATACTTTCATTTCTTCCAATGAGATAGAAAAGATTAAACCTTTTTTTACCTTTGGCCCCTTAAAACCCTAATTAAGTAACGCATGAGAAAATCATTATATTGTTAGGATATATAAACGTATTATACCTAATTTTGCTTTTATAACCTAATACAAAACATCTCTCAGTAAATGACTATATAGATAACAAACTTTATACCCATCTTGATTCCTTATTTGAGGGTCCAGTACCTTTTTTCTTGATATCAAATGAAAGGTATTTACAAATTCATTACCGTTCCTGAGATATATGGTAAAGACCGTTTTAGGGGCCGATTCCTTATCTCCTTATAGGCGCCGTTTAACGACATTTTGAGGGTTGAATATTGTTTAGTACATCATTCTGAGCATCTTTTCTTCTATACTGCATTTCAAAAGATGTTTCCTTTCTGATATATCGATGATTAAAATGTTGGACATTTGTTCTCTAAAAACGTAACGCATGATTACATTACATTGCTTGGATACATAACTGTAAGATAACATATCTGATTTTACGACCTTTCCGAAATTTCTCTCAGTAAAGTACTATAGATAAAAGACTTTAGATCCCTCTAATTTGAGAGACACGCCCCCTTTTCTTGTTATCAAATGAAAGGTCAAATATCAAATGATATAAGGGTGACCAAAATTTTGGACTTTTGATCCCTAAAAACCCATAATTACGTAACTCATGATAAAATCATTAGATTCCTTGGATACATAACAGTTGAGATCGACTCAAAATTAGAAATTTTATTTAACTCACGTGATTTTGAATGACAACACTTGTGAATGGAATTGGATAATTATCATTTTGGAGAAATAAACAGGTAGTGAAAATAATTCATGCACATGATCACATGAAAATCTATCGAAAGCTGCTTGGTTCGATTTTCAATACATATGTAATTTGTTGTACGCTTTTAAACGATGTTTATGCTTAGTATGTGTGAAGCGGGCAGCTTATTACTGTATTTTGAGTTAGAGTTATTGCTCTTTGATTTATTGATTTTTGATAATGTAATTAATGTTCCCAATAATAACCAATTAGTGAGATGATTATTTTTTATAAAATAATAAATAGTACATGTAAATAAGGTGTTGCACATGTACATAAGAAGTTTTGGATTAGGTCGGATTAGTTTGTTTATTTTTGATTTCCTATTTTTAGATACTTCAAATTATTATAGGCCGGCACTTATATAAGGACAGTGTTAATTGTGTGTGAGAACGACTGTTTGGGGTTAAACTTAGACAGGTACGGTTAGATTGAGTGTGCGGACATCCCTGCTCTATCTAATCTTCGTGTGATTTAACCTACGATACTGATTGTGCGGTCATCCCTGCTCTGTATCGCATTAATACAAGTGTGCGGTCATCCCTGTTTGTATTGGTGGTGGTTGCGGCGGAGCACTATAGTGTGTGGTCATCCCTGCTGGTGTACTGGCCTTTCTAATGCAAGTGTGCGGCACTCCCTACTTGCGTTAGGTTGCGTAGTTGGCGCAAGTGTGCGGTCATCTCTGCTTGCGTTAACGCTGGTACCTGTTGAGTTGCGTAGGTGTGTGGTCATCCCTGCCTGCGAAACGTTGAGTCCCTGTATATGTGCAGGCGCGGTGATTGAAGTCTGCACTTGTAAATATTGGCAGCAATCAGGGCTATCCGATTCTATCTCGGGTACGGGCCCGCGGGGGAACACAGGCAGTGACCCCCTTGCACGTTACATATGTATAATAATATAAGTTGCAGTAGTTTTCGTGGAGGTAGTTCGATCCCGAACCATAGTAGAACTTTCTGTTTTTCACTACGCATGTCCGGCTTACTAGGGAGCTCGAACTCGATCCGGTTAAGTAATCAGCTGATAATATGGCGGCGATTTTAAGAAAGATGTGCTTGTTGGAAGTGTTTGATGACAACGAGGAGGATTTCCTCGTTCAGATAGCAACAAGATCCAATAATGCAGCATTTTTACAAATTTTATTACGGTATGAGATTGAAGGATGTTAAAAAATGTATTACTCTTTTCTTTAATCGACATTTGTTTCCAGCAGAAATTTAACTAGGTTAACTTTTTCTTTTATAGAAGAGAATATGTACCAAAAATTGAAAACTATGTGGCTGAAATAGTTGGACAAATGGATATTCCAGAGCACGTTGACGATTTTAAAACGCATTTTCGTATTAGCAGAGATGTGTTTCATATTGTGTTGAAGAACATTAACGATTCACTAATTCGTGCTGGAAATGGACCCCACCAGAATGTCCCCCCAGAGAAACAACTTTTAGTGGGTCTGAGTTATTTGGCAACCTCCCAGTCAATGCGAGAGACTGCACACATATTTTGTCTTTCAAAGTCAACAGTCCATCAAATAGTAAAAGATGTATGCTCTGCCCTGACACAACGTTGTAATCGGGTGAAGCATATTTGAATTTCATTAGCGATATAGATTTTTTTTAAATACATGTACAATGACCCTTAACCTTTAATCAATTCCAAATAATTTTAATTTTACACTCTACTGACATTTTTTCCATTTAATCAATCAGGTTTTTTTTAACTATGAAAAAAATAATAAAAATGCAATATTTATTATATTTCAGATTATTCGCTGGCCTCCACCACAGCGCCAAGTGGAAATAGCCACAGCTGTTGAAGAAGTGAGTTCTTTACCTGGGGTGATAGGTTTCATAGATGGCTCACACATCAGACTATCAGCTGCTTTAGGGGGAGAACAAGACTATTACAACAGGAAAGGATACCCCTCCATGCAATTGCAGATATATCTCTTAATTCATGATAAATAATTTGGTATTGTAGATGACTTATAAATTAATGTAAATTAATGTGAATTAAAACACTGTTTTTGTGTTTTACAGATAGTAGTGGACAACAAGTTGAAAATCCTGAATGCATACACCGGTTGGCCAGGTTGTGTGCACGATGCAAGAGTTTTGCGGAACTCAAGTCTGTTTACAAAAGCTGAAGCTGGGGAATTATTTTCTCAAGACCATCACATCTTTGGAGATAATGCTTATCCACTGCGCAACTGGCTTATCACCCCTTTCAAGAACTTTGGTAACTTATCAAGGCAACAAGTGAAATTCAACCAAAGACTATCAGGAGTACGTCAAACTGTGGAGAGAGCTTTTGGACACCTGAAAGGTCGATTCAGAAGACTCAGAGATGTGCCTCTTCATAATCATAAAGACATTTGCCAATTGATAATGGCTTGTTGTGTTTTACATAACATATGTGTTATGAACGAAGATGAAATCGAAGAATACATTGAAGAAGACGATGTTGATCCAAATCACTTTCAAAATGTATACCAAAATGGAAATGCTGGCATCCTCAGACGTTTGCAACTTGTAAATGTACCATGATGACTTGTTTATAGTAACATATTAGACAAAATTTTACTTTTGTGATATAAATAATGCAAGTATGTAATTAATTAAACTTTTATTTCACAACAAATCAAAATCTTATTAACTTCATTCTATCTGGAGTACTTTTAAATAAAAAAGTGAAATGTCAAACAAAAAACTACACCTTGTAAAGAGTTTACAAGTAACATAACATAACAAAACTAAGAAGGTCAGACTAACATGACTATTGATCTGACAAAATAAATATGATTTTTCTAAAGTTGCCCAAATATAAGTAAACAAGTAAACAATACATGTACTTGCTATTTACCATTATTCACCTCTTGTTCGTACAAATCAAGGAGCCGATCAAGTCTAGCCATTTTGTCCTTGTGGAGTTGCTCCAATTTATTTGTAAATTCAGTATTCTGTTTTTCCAATGTTTCCACAATGTCAGAGGCCTTCCTAGTTCTCTTCTTGCCCTTTCTACTATTTTTCTGGCAGGTCTGTTCAGAACTACTATTTTCATCCAATTTTTTTCTGATTTGTGGGTTCTTTTTGATCTGTAGCTGTTTTTTCTTTCTTGTTGTCAAAAGTATCCAGGATGCATGCAGGCTTTGTACTGGCCTTTGTTCCATAGAGTTGATCAAATGATTCATTTTGCCTGAAATATTTAGCCTCTGACCCTGACCCTCTGCTGCCAGCTGAATCTATCACTTCTTTCCAACGCTTTTTTAAGTTATTGTACTTGTTAATGACTTGATGTGATGAAATATTACATTTCAAGGAAGAGTTTATTTCTTTAGCAATCTGACACCAAAGGGACTGATGGTTTCTAGTTTGTAGAAATTCATCATTTTTTTCATGTCTGATATTAACTAACATGTCCTCTTGTTGACTTGTCCACACATTAATTCCTTGATCAGACGAAGGCCCTGGAGTTTGGGATGACAAACAAGATGAAACTGAAGCTGATGACCCTGATGTTGATAAACTTGATGATGATCCATAAGTTGATGATTTCCTTGAACTTGATGATGATCCGGATGTTGATGATGATCCTGGAATAGTACCGGTAGATGATGATCCGGAAGTTGACGATCTGGAAGTTGACGATGATCCAGAAGTTGATCCAGAAGTTGATAATCCTGGACTAGTAGATGATGATCCGGAAGTTGAAAATGATCTAGATGATGATCCGGCAGTTGACGATGATCCGGAAGTTGACGATGATCCAGAATTTGACGATGATCCGGGAGTTGATGATGATCCTGGAGTTGATGTTGATCCTGATAATGAACCCTGTCTTTGTGATGTTAACAATCCATTTACTATCAGTTCTTTGATAGATGGATCTGAAATGTTTAAAAATGTGGCAGTCAATCAAAGCTGTTCTTAATACAAAATGCTTATATATTCCCAACACCCCCATCAGCCATTATCCAAATATGGTATTTGATTAATTAAACATTACAGATACAAATAAGTCACCAGTACCTCTCTCCTTGGACAATAACATGTCAGAAACATCATCCGTGCAAACAAGGGTTAAATTTTTCCCCTTACTTTTAACTACTATGGTTTTCATTCTAAAAAAAAGAAAGGAGAGTTAACAACAATATTTTCCTTTTTACAGGAATACATACACTTTCTCTGTACATAGTATAATTAACAATCATGATTAAAATAACCTATATTTAACAATCTCAGGGCGAAAAACAATCTTTAAGCAAGTCCTTAAAGGTGACTTAAAGGTGGCGTAAAGGTGGTTTAAAGGATACACAATATTTAAGCCACCTTTAAGTCACCTTTAAGCTGAGCTTATAGGTCCTTAATGTCCAAACTTCTTTAAGCCATCTTTAAGCCACCTTTAAGCATCTTTAAGTGGCATTTACGCTCCCTTTAAGTTGTCTTTACACCATCTTTAAGTTCCCTTTAAGTCAGGTTTGATCAAGCTGAACAGATTCATCTTGAAAACATATATTAAATGCAAAAGCTCTTTATAGGGATGGGAGGGGGTGATTCGAGTGATGATATAATTTCCAAGGAAGGGGTGTGTTCCAGGCGGTTTTAATTGTCGCTCCATTAAACACAGATCGCTATCATCAACACCGCTCCAATGGACACAGATTGCCGTTATAAAATTTTTTAATAATTTTTTTTGTTTTTGTTTCAAAATTATTGTAGGGGTGAGCGCAGTCTCTGTATCTAAATCTGCGCATGAAATTATATTAACGTATGTTTGTTTCCTATTATAAATTAATCGGTGAAATCTCTCTCTCTCTCTCTCTCTCTCTCTCTCTCTCTCTCTCTCTCTCTCTCTCTCTCTCTCTCTCTCTCTCTCGTTTAGTTCATCCGGTTATTAAACAAAATAAAAATATGAACCAATAATGCATGGTTTAATTTAATGGGTTTAAGATATGTATTTTTTTTTTATTTTGATTATTTCTAGGTCTAATTCTAGATATGCTAGATACATGTTAAAAATGAAAAGACTCTCAACTGCCTTGGTTATATCGGGCGGGATATTACCGCCTTCTTTGTCTAGACATAGTTTTGTTCGTTTGTGTATATCTAATTAGAGTCTATTGTTTGCCCAAGTTAAGAAAATCCCTGGAACTAACACAGAATATACAAGATATACACAACAGGTGTGTCGTGTGCCCAGGTGCACGTCAGGGTTTCTAAAGGCGTTGGAATCTTAGTATGTACGTGTATACGATAAGTCTAGTGAATGAAAGTTTATTTACATTTGTAATTCATTTTCAAAGTATTATTTCCTAGCTGTGGGTTTTAAAAATGCTACGTCTACAACTTAAAGATGCATGTATGTAAGAGTAAAATCTAGAGGCTAATTAATTACTGTACCGGTGATCACAAATGGGGGTTAATTATTTAAATATAAGTATAAGGGTAAATATGTCACATACCCGGCCTGGTACATCATACAATTGTATGTACAAGTATATGCATACATCATTTGCAATTGCCACATGCAGTAAATACGTCACCGGTAATTGGTAATATTGTTTGTTATAGATTTGATAGTTTAAAAATCATGTATACAATTAAACATTTAAACATGTATCATTTCATTTGTTATTCTAGATCTGTTGTAAATGTATAATAATCAATATTATTAAAATTATACATACTGGAACGGCGCCGTGATCATGAAAACCGGGAAATTGCGTAGAACTAATACCCTAGCTAATAGTTTCAATGCATACTAATACCATAGCTAATAGTTTCAATGCATTTAATAAAAGAAATAGTTTCATCTTCTTCCTTGCATTTAATTTCATTTAGCTATGAATTAGATGAACATAGCCTATATCTACTTGGTTTAAATTTATTAACTAAACTAGTAAGCCTAACGGTTTCGATTTAGGTATATTATATATTTTTCACTGAAGACCAAGTTTCGTATTTCATTCTAAATACATGCATACATTTAATTTATAAATTAGATATAATTGATTGTAACAAAGTGAATGGAAGTCAAAATCTTTTCAAGTAAAAAATACACACTCAATACATTGATTCAAAAGCCACTAATTTATAGGATATAAAAACGTCCTAAAATATATAAGTTGCCGTGGCGCAGAGGGAGTGAGGTGATGCTGGTAAACGAAGGGTCCTGGGTTCAATCCTCATCTTGTGCGTTTTGAATTTTTTTTTTATTTTATTTTCTAGAACAAAAACCATTTTCAATACCTTTTCTATCATTAAGTTAATACATTTTGTTGGTAAATTAAGCACAATATTGAATTTTTTAGATTTTTTTAATGGCTTAAAGGTGGCTTAAAGGTGGCTTAAAGGTAGCTTAAAGGTGGCTTAAAGAAGTTTGGACATTAGGGACCTATACGTTGTCCTTAAAGGTAGCTTAAAGGTGGCTTAAAGATAGTCTTTAAGCTGCCTTTAAGCCATCTTTACGCTTTTTTTAGGCCACCTTTAAGCAACACATGTAGCTTAAAGGTGGCTTAAAGATTGTCTTTAAGCTACCTTTAAGCACCTTTAAGTTATCTTTAAGGAGAACTTAAAGATGGTCATTCATCCTGTGAATAAATATAGTTATATTATATCTTTAAAGTAAATTAAATGACATATTACCATAATTAACTTTCTTTGAATGAATCTGAATCTGATTAAAAATGTTTTAACTTGATCAACTACACATGTAAATGTGTACAGTTTACTGTGCGTTTCGAAATCAATAATGCAAAAGTTGTTTTCTTCTGCATAAATACCTTGCTGAAATCTGCCTCTGTATATATATAGAACTTCTACTGGTATGGTTTATCTGTAAATTTCAAAATACTTATTTATAAATAAATATAAAATATAGTAAAGTTCATATCTAATACTTGGAATTAGATTATTGTGTATATCCCAGATCCATATTATTGAAAATTATTTGACCCAGCTATATAAAAAAAAATACACAACATGCACATTTAATTATACTCTGTCCCGAGGTTTTTGCTTCCACCACTTTTTGCTTGATAGTTTGATAATCATAAATACCTTTGCGCTTAAACTACGTTCATCCACTAATATGAAAAATGTTGACATGTATCATATAAATGTTTACATGCATCTTAACGGAAGCGTATTAGGGCCGCAACAGTATTTTTTATTACTTTGTTATAACAAATTATCAATTTGTTACAACAAATTATCAATTTGTTATAACAAATTATTATTTTGTTATAACAGATTATCAATTTAAAATTATTATAACAAATTGATAATTTGTTATAACAAATCATTAATCTGTTATAATAAATTGATAATTTGTTATAACAAATTAATAAAAAAAATACTGGTGTGGCCCGAATACGCTTCCGTATTTAACACAATTTTTATGTTGACATGCAACTTATTTATGCTTACATGCAACATAAATGCTCTCCTTTCTGGTATTACAGTACTTAGAGCAAGTAAAATGTCAACATAATTAATTACGTTGCATTTTTATTTCATAAGGAACTTTATTTATTTATTTGGAAAAAGCTCCTGTCAGCTCCTTTCTTTAATAACAGGTCAACATGTTTTGAACGATTAATTCAATTGTCAATACATTATTTTTACAAAACAACAATATACATTTCACACTCACCCGTCAAGCCGCCATGCTGTCAACCAGAGAAACCTTCGATTTCAAAAAGTTGAACCCTAGTTAATATGTGACGTCACTTTGGTTCGACCATAGACAGTTCGATCGTACTTTATTTCGACTACAGTAAACTATAGTTAATGATCGAACTACCTCCGGTCAATTAAGCCATATTTCAATGAAAAAATAATGTACATGTTGAAACTTGTTGCATCCGGATGTTGTGCATTCCGGCATGCTGTCCAATCCGGCGACAGTGTTCAGCCACTTCACTTTTTCCTATCATTTTTGTTTTAAAAATGTTGTGCACTCCGGATCTTGTCCATTCCGTAAACCGGCCGCGATGAAAACAACCGATTGCTTATAATTAGTGGGAGTTCTCTCCCGTAGTCCGGCCACTTATCGATCGATCGGCCGTCTGTGAGATAATTAATGCCAAATCATCGATCAATTTTTCTGTCGTTGTTATCGATTTAAACAACTGTGAATATATTTCCAAACAAGCAACTCATTTCAGTTTATACCGTTAAGTCTTGTTATGAATAAATACGCATTTTTTGCCAAAATTAGATAATTAGATTACAGTTCACCTCATTTTTTTCAGGCCGTGATTCAGGATACTGCGGGAGTAAGATTGCTGATATCGTTTGTTATCCTCGTTGTATGGCTACACTTACAGAGTTGCTTGTTATTCTGTCAAAATGCTCCATCTTTTTTTTTAAATAAAATTCTCATTTATATAAATATTTATCCATTGTTCCCTGCATCAAAACAGTTCTCGCCATTCTAGTACGTATTCAGCTAGCCACCTGTTGACTTGTTAATGTTTGTTTAACAATTACCGGTCAAGCATGCACTTTTCAGATTAATCGGATGTTTGCAAAATTATCAATTACGATGATTTGATTGAAAAAGTAATTCCATCGTATGTATTCCGTTATGAATTTATTGTCCCCCCCCCCCCCCAAAAAAATGAAAATGAAAATTAGTACCGTAATTACGATCGATGAAATCTGATACATGTATTAGAATATTTCAGAAGAATTGAAAATTTTGCAAGAATACACGATCAAGACCTATTGCATTAAATACTCAAATTAATTTACAACAATGTTCTCTAAACCGGATGTTGCCTTATTCGGCCAAATTTTTAGAACCACCCTCCGCCGGATTAGACAAGTTTTAATGTACAATGTACAAAATTTACTCACAAAATAAACTACATAAAAGGGTTTCGCGTTATTTCGCCTCATGTTTAAACTGGTCCCTTACGTCGAAGCGAGTATGATTGTATTCCGACTTTGACATATTTCCTATTTATATGATCTTTTATCGCAAATAACATATACTGCATGACTATTTAACAAAACACAAATAAAGCAGTTCATTAATAGTTTTGAAGTTTACGTTGTTTATAATCGATGCAAAACATGCAGGTTGAATAAACTCAGTCATTCAGAGGACGAAACCAAACGGTTATCTTTTCTAAACATTCCCATGATGCATTTTTGTATGCCCCAACATTTATTTTTATTTACTTTAAATATTTCTAACGTTGAAAGGAGATCAATTCCGTGTAAATACGTCTATAACTTTATAAGATCATTCATTTGGTTTGCATGGAAAATTATTTGATACTGTAATGGCCAACAAATCGGAAAATGCAGCTTAAAGAAATTTTTCACTTGGTATACCTCGAAACGTTATTTCAAATCAGGCACCAAACAATGAAGGGGAATGAAAATATTTTGCGGATCTAAATGTTAAAATATTCTTATGATAAAATGTTCAATTTATGGCAAACGTAGATTAATTATTTTTTATCTCCTGCAAGATATAATCGCACTTGTGTTTTGTATCCATCTCTTTTAAACTCTTTGTAGCCAAATCTGTCAAAATTTGTGGTCGTTTCACCCTCTTGTTGCAAACCACGCTGAATTGTTTACAATCGATGCGGTGTTGAACGAAAGACTCGGCTAGAAAAACTTACTGCATGTGCCGTCTAAAATTATAAATTTTAATGACAAATTCAGATTTTTTAGATTTTACAAAGTGTAATTTTTGGTTAAGTTACAGGAAAATTGTCATTTCATGCACATATAATTTGCACAAAATAAGTTATATGTTATTCAACCAGTGTTTGAAATTTGATACCGTTCTAGATATATTTGGGAAAGATATGTTTGGGGTCATCCTTTCATCTTCTTATCGGGGCCGTGTAACAAAATTTGAGCCATTTCCGAGAAAATGCGTGCACAAAAATCGCTAATCAAAGAAAATAATGCAGGAAACGTAAGCTCTGAATAAGAGGGCGGGGAGTGCTTTAAAATTCATATTTACATGTATTTAATTCACCTTATAAAATTATCAATCATAGGCATTGGATAACTGCTATTACCTAATTGGCAAATTTGCTTTGCTTATTGACTCCTTGACCTCTACAATTTCGCTAAGTTAAACGTTAACTTTAAAAAAAAAAAACCAGCATGTACTCCAATTAGGTGTTGTACTATACAGAACGTTCTTTACGCGATATCCGAGCGCTTCTGTTGAGGAAGATCAGTCCGGATCCGAGAGCAAATACATAACCGTATGTCCTCTACTCGATCTTCAAGTGTCCGAGTCCAGTCAAAACTTTTACCCACCGGATGTAGACATAAACATTTTTAAAACTCTCATATTCTTTCATAAATAAAATTTAATTAAATGAACGAATAAAATCAGCAATGAGTATGCTTTTTAATGAATCGGACTACCATTCAGAAGAGGTTAAACCAATAGTGTGACTATTATTCTTTTACGGCCTGAATGTAAATAAAACTTCAACTTGTTTAAAAATTCATGGGTATACACTGATTTCTTCAATTCCTTCCGTGTTAGCAGGCAATGGTTAGTTTTATTATCAAAACCGCTTTGGTTGGAATTTTCCGATAGCGTCACGATCAATTCTGTCAGCTGCGTCAACCATAAACAATACACGCCGCCGGTGTAAAACCTTTATGATTGGTCAACTCCTTTTCCTAGGCGGAGTTATCAGTGCACGCTTATGCAATGCCAGAGCTGAAGGATTTTTTTCAGAACAGTTCATTTTTCCCCAATATGGAGTTATTATCGACTATCCTCTACAGTGTATGTTTATAATAAATTCGTGCAAATCTCTCTCTCTCTCTCTCTCTCTCTCTCTCTCTCTCTCTCTCTCTCTCTCTCTCTCTCTCTCTCTCTCTGTGTGTAAACGGGCGTTAAACCATAGTCTCAAACTACGGTCTACAGTACGGCGTTAAACAAAATATAATACTTAAAAGTTGAATGTGCTCCGCGTTCATTTCATGTACTAGTATATACCGTAAATGTATAATGTACATGTATTACCTACTAACTCACCAGACGAAGTGATAGAAATGAATTCCTCGATTACACCTTTCGATCGGTAATAAATGAATTGAACGATGATATGAAAGAACGAGACGGAAATGGAAAGTGCAACGGGGTATATATATATGTGCGTCTTCACTAGGCAAGTGTCCGATTCGTTTCAATTCTTCTTCTGTTACCCTACCACATTCGGTGTAAATATATATACTTTTTAAAAATATCCCCAAACAATTTACCGCAGGTTTCATTATTTTACTTGTCTCTGAACCACCGATCACAAGCTCTGTACAGTGGCGTGGTTTCACTGGTTTGTTTACATATAAAAATGACAACTCTTGATCCGCTTTCCGAGTAAGCCTAAAAGGTTGTTTAGAAGGAGAATGTTTGGGGCAAGTAAAGCGACAATTATTAAATGTTACTGTAGTAAATTAAATGAAGAATTATTTAAATTGATTATTTGCACAAAATGTGGTATGATATGATGTTAATCTTTTCAAAACTAGCGTCATTTTCGTGCGCTGTAAATTGCAAGTTTTTTCGTAAGTATCGTATGCACTGTAGCTTTATATTTACTAACCCAAATTTTCCTCGAAGAGCTACAGCTATATGTACCGTATGTATGTTTTATTGCAAGTGTACACTTTCGAAAAATACCCCAATTTCGTCAATCACGGGTATCCCGGTGAATTTTCATTCTCCGAAAAGTTTTTGTTCTGTCCGTGCATAATTTAGTCTGAACCAGCAGCCAATCAGCGTTAAGCTGAATCCACCAATAAAAAAGTTTGTGGTTAAGGTACGGGTATTGTTTATGCATGACGTAGCTGATAGAATTGAACGCGACGCAATCGGAAAATTCCAACCAAATCGGTTCTAATAATATCGTGCCCGCACCTACCGCAAGCATGTAACATTGTACCACTTTAGCTGCCTTATCTCGATCGCTTTTTAGATATATTTAAACTCACTTTACTTACTACACCCTGCACTTACTACACTCTCACTCTCTCTCTCTCTCATAAAAAATTCTAATATTTTTTTAGCCAAATGAATTATCACAGAATACAGATACTTAAGATGGGTGTGTTGGAATAAACATGTTGTGAATATTGCTTATATTTTGTTGAAATGAGTAGTGTAATTCATTAAATTCTCGTTGTATTATATTCATTGATGGCAGTTTTTTTCTTCATTTTACGCACTTTGATTTATATCAATGGTTTGATGCATCTTTAGCCAATATAATTGAAAATGAAAATAATTTAACAAAGAATCAATGAACATTCGTATGAACACGAGAACCCAGATAGCAGGACGTCATTGGACCTTTGTTGGGCCAACAATGCTCCTTACGTTGGGCCACCGTATGCATTTAACATTGGGCCAGCGGCAATTTGCTCATCGGCCCTTAATCAGACCAACTTGTTGGCTTATTGTTGGGCCAATGTAACAGACAATATTGGGTCATTGTTGGGCCACTGTATTCTTTTAATATTGGGCAAATGTCACTTTTGTACGGTTGGGCCATTGTAAGAAATTAACATTGGGCCAACGGCAATTTGCTCATCGGCCCTTAATCGAACAAACTTGTTGTCTTATTGTTGGGCCAATGAAACGAACAATATTGGGCCATTGTTGGACCACTGTATTCCTTCAATATAAGACAAAAAATACCTGAGCAAAAAGAAAAGAGTAAAATATAATTACATGTAAATTGTAACATATTTTATTGCTCATGAATACACTTCGTGAAGAAAACATTTAAAAACAACAAAGAAGTTCATGCTTACTTGTAGTAATACATGTATGGTTTTATCCCTGCTCTGATGTGAATGCACAAGTTCAGTAAACTTAAGATGTCAATAAGCAAGTCTTAAAAAACAAAGAGGGTGAAACCACAGGTATGTCATACTATTTTTCAAAATATTAAAAATTATGCACTGCCACTTTCCATCTGCTCCCTCTCCCGAGTCTCCTTCTCCCTTCTTTTCTTCTCTGCGGCAGTGCCCGTTACTTCCTTCCCCCTCTCTTTGGCATATCTTCCCAATTGATATTGTTTTCAATGTCCTTTATTTATAGAATCAGTCGTTGCTCTGTTTTTTCGAACAATCTCTAATTAACTGTAGTATTTAGTATTAAAACATTTGTTACTTTTCTCAGTAAAGAGTAAACATATATTACGATTAAATTTATAAGTACATGTATATCACTATATGTTTAAACTTTCGAATAAGAATTTAACAAGAATAACAAGTCATTGAGTTTACACCATTCTTGCTAAAGTAAAGATGTTTATACTAAAATAACTGGTAAATAACCTTTAAATTCTACTTACCCTCAATGTCTGTCCTTTAAGGCAATCCTTGGAGGAAAAGTTTTTCTCTTTCCCATAAAAACTTACGATTTGGATGCAGATATGCAAGGTATTTGTCTCATTACTCTCATATCAAATGAAAAATGGCGCATGCAGGTACGATATTACGAAAAGTAGTCCGGATGTTGTTTACCCATGATGCTTTGCCAAATTCATGACATTGGGCCAACCCAGGGCCGATGTCAACCCCGCAACAAATACTCTCTCTATCTACAAGAGTTTTATGATTTTATGTCGACAGTTAGCCCAACATTGGCCCCACAATACATAACCAACTATCAATATTTCATGTTGGACCACCGTTGGCCCAATAAGGATAACCCAACGGCGATAATACAACCATATTGTGAGATTGGGCCAACGATGTGCTGCTATCTGGGAAGCCTGTGTCCTAGACTACATGCAGCGATTCGGTTGTCCACTAGCGCGGCATCTCCTCGGCCCGTGTTATGTAAATGTACACTCAACGTGGTGGGTTTAAAATGTTTGCAGTTTGATATATGAATTTTATTTTCCAACAATAAAACTATTTAATGTCATAGACAAGATCACAAAGAACGCCTTTTTTCAATGACAGTCATACTATCTATTTTTTTTTAAATTAAGAGACTAAAACAGCATTTCTTCGAAGGAAAAGGTATAATCTTTTTTCGTTTACTTTTTAATATAGTTAAAATCGGAATTCTTTGTGTATGCAGCTACATAAACAAATCCATGTGTGCATATCAACATGGCGCAAATCTTGTGTATTGAATAACGGTAGACCGCTCGCTAGTCCAGCCGCGACCTATTTCCTTAGCCGCGGGCAAGGGATCGGATACCTAAAATGTATACACAGCTCGGAATCCAGCTAGATTTTATATGCGACTCAAATGCATTGCATTGAAGCAATTCTTTTATCCATAATGTGTTTTACTAGAAAAGAATTAAAATGTTTAAACACTTTCCGTATGTAAGCTGGTACACTGTCTATGGGTAAAGGTTTAATCTTTTTTCTTTTACTTTTTAATATTTAATATAGTTAAAATCGGAAGTTTTGTGTTTGCAGCTACATAAATAAACACGTGTGCATTACAGCAAGACGCAAATCTTGTGTATTAGATAACGGTAGACCGCTCGCTATTCCAGCCGTGACCTATTTCCTCGGCCGCGGGCACGGGATCGGCTAGGTTATTGTTCACACACACAGCTCGGTAATATATCCAGCTAGATTTTGAATGCGACTCAAATGCATTGCATTGAAGCAGTTCTTTTATCTATAATTATCCATAATGTGTTTCACTAGAAAAGAATTAAAATGTTTAAACACTTTCCGTTTGTAAACTGGTACACTTTGTGTCAGTTACACGCACAAATACCCCGTTTATTTGCAAAATAAAGCACAATTACATGATAAAAATTCTAGCTTTTTACAATCATAATACGCAATACCCGAACAAAATATTATTGATACGACATTAATAAGATCATAATAAACAACTTTTGCAGCGGCAGCCATATCGAAATTTTAACCGCTTATAAGTTATAAAGTGAAAACTTTCAAGGGTTCTAGGTCCCTAATTTTAGGGGCCAGTCCCTATTTCTTGGAGTCAAACAAAAGATCTTGTATATAAAAATCTTTCTTCTTCTGCATGTCTTAACAAAATATTTGCGAGAAAAGAGATAAACTAAGAAAAACAAGCAAAATTACAACTTTTTTTTAATCTCAATTTTTTAGCCCTCCGAGCTCCGGCGTTTCTTGTGCTAGGCAAATATGAATGCTTTTGTTCAGATACACAATCTTTTGTCTATCATCCCTGAAATTTTGATATCTCAAAAACGGAAATGACGTCATCAACCAAAAAAAATTCCGATAAGGTTCAGAATATAGTCGGTAAGATCTGAAAATTTGGTGCAAATCGGTCGAGCCATTTCTGAGATATCGCGTGCACAAAATCGGTAAGAAAAAAAGAAGAAGAAGAAGAAAAAGAATCCGAAGAATAACAATAAGGTCTTCCGTTGGAAACGGAAGACCTTAATAATAATAACAACTAGAGCAAAGCTCGTTGCAAAGCAACGTGTGGGTCTTCCGTTAATGTCGAAAGTAAAGCTAGATGTTCCTGTAAGAAGCAGAGCTCTAAAACCAATACCAGGAGTTTTAAAACAATACGATATAAAAAATCGAATAATTCTTGGTACGACTTAACAAAATCCGAATGACTTTAAGTACAAATTAACAAAAACCTTAACGATTTCAAGAACGACTTGACAAAAAAAATCCGAATGTGTTTAAGAACGACTTAACAAAAATCGAAAAATTCTTGGTACGAGTTAATTTAACTTTGAACATAACACTATTTTTTTAACCAAGAATGTGCAATCAACATTTCTGGAAAAATCAATTTTTAAACCCCTATATCTCTGTAATGCATCGTCCGATTTTAAAACGGATTTCAGATTTAAATTAAGCTTAATAAGTTGAACATTTTTGCTTCAATAATGTATAACAAATTATTAGTCAGCCCGCGGGCTGACTAATTAAGTTAGGATGAAACTTCAATTGCGCTTGCGTAAATTGGAATTCTGGGAAGGAATTAAAGACAGTTCGTGTTAGAGAAATTCGAAGAAGTTATGAAACTGGTCAGTTTCTAGGTCAAACTGCGCATCGGAAGATAGTCTGCAGCCACAGTCTAGACTCCGCGTATATCTTCCCGACCTCTTAGTGAGATTGGAAAGTAAATATATTGGTAGTGGTTTGCGCCGAGACCATGAAATTCATAGAGCTATATTTGCAAACGGACAACTTTAAGTATTAAATAGATTTGCAGTCATACTTTGCATTCTTATCTCCCCACCTACATGTACAGCCATAAAAATAAGGATGAAAACTAAATATGTACCCGCAAATAATTATTGTTCTGGAAACTATTTATCTTGTATTTTAAAAGATTGTGTATTCCGGCACTTTCGACCTAAAAATTAAAATTCCGCTGGCTGACTTTCTTAGCTTTTTGAAAAGCTAACCTTGTTTTTCAGTAAATAGTTATTATTAAAAGACTTTGTAGCCCTTCTGGCCCCTAATTTGAGGGGCCAGCCCCTTTTTCTTGATATCCAATGAAAGGTCTTGCAAATATAAACATATTTTGTTCAACAACTGTTCACGAATTGTTAACCGTTCTAGAGATATTTGAACAACTGTGTTTTAGGGGCCGACCCTTAAACTCCTTAATGGGGCCACCAACAAAAAAGGTTTGATATTATATTATTAAAAACATTATTTTGAGCAACTTTTCTTCTACAATGCTTTTCAAAATATTTCTCCTTTTATAGATATTAATGATCAGAGTTTTGGACTTCTGGCCCCTTGAAACCCCTAATTACGTAACACATTACTTAGGTATGGTACTGTATAGATAAATAGTTGTATTAAGAGTATTTTTGCTTCTATAATTAATAACAAATTATTTTTCAGTTAAAAGTTATTATCAATAGACTTAAGAACCCTCTTGGCACCTAATTTAAGGGGCCAGCCCTTTTTTCTTGACATCAAATGAAAGGTCTAGTAAAAATAAACATATTTTGTTCAACAAGTGTTCACGAATTGTTTACCGTTTTAAAGATATTTGAACTAATGTGTTTTAGGGGCCGACCCTTAAACTCATTACTGGGGCCACCAACAATTTTTTTTTAGGTAGCATATTGTTGAAAACATTATTCTAAGCATTTTTTGTTATACAATGCTTTTCAAAATATTTCTCCTTTTCTAGATATAAATGATCAAAGTTTTGGACCTATGGCCCCTTGAAACCCCTAATTACGTAACATATGACTTAGGTATGATACTGTATAGATAAACAGCTGTACAATAAACATTTTTGCTTCTATAATTGATAACAAATAATTGTTCAGTAAAGAGTTATTGCAAAAAGACTTTAGAGCCCTTTTGGCCCCTAATTTGAGGGGCCAGCCCCTTTTTCTTGATATCAAATGAAAGCCCTACGAAATTGAAACAACTTTTGCATTACATGTTTTAACAAAATATTTACAGGTTTAAAAATATTTCAGAAAATGTGCAAAATTTTTGTGAAAAAAATTGGTGCCAATTTTCGACCTCAGGGGAGCTTCGACGCCTTGCGTATTATCCATATTTTAAAACAATGCGGTACATCTACAGACTTTCATCTACAATCCCTGAAAATTTCAACTTTCTATCGTGAATAGTTTCAGAGGAGTTGCGTGGACAAAATGACCCTTAAAATTTCATTAAATCGTCAATATCTTAAACCGGAAGTGACGTCATCAAAAAATTTAACTGAAAACATTTATCCCCTCCAATGTTCTATAATTCCTGAAAATTTGGTGCAAATCGAGTGAATAGTTTTCGATAAATAAAGCTTTAAAGAAGGCAGAAAAAGAATATTAAGAATAACTAGATCGTTCTCGTTGCGAGCAACGAGTGGGTCTTCCGTCCGATTTTTGAATAAATGAGATAAAACTCAACGTTTTAAAGATAGAATTGTGAGTCTACGCAAAAAAAAAAAACGAAAAAAAAAATTTCGGCACTCGGGGCTTGAACCCGGGTAGCCTGGGCACTGTCCACGACCATAACGACTGAGATACTCGGGCTCTCGCTTCAGGACTTTGACGCTTAATATCTCGAGAATGCGTTAACCGATTTTGAGACAAATTACATATTTGGAATCAGTAAAAGGGTCACTATCAAACCTATAGAAAATTAATTTAAAATAAAAAAGTTTAAAAATTCGATTTTTGAAAATTACTTCCGGTGCCGACCGGAAGTGACGGCGGACATTCTCTTGACCGAGGTACATCAGAAAAACGGTAGATCTATCATCTCTATAAATTTCAGGCCTTTATCTTTACTCGTTTTCGAGAAACGTCGCAGACAAAATTCACTTTTAAAAATCGTTTAACGACGATAACTTCCGACCGGAAGTGAATTTTCAAAAACTGTCGCGGCGGTATAAACTTCAGATAATGAGGCATTACTCCTGAAAATTTAAAGAAAATCGGGCGAGCCATCTCTGAGAAATCGCCTGCACAAAATTTGTAAGAAAAAAAAAAGAATAATAACTAGATCGTTCTCGTTGCGAGCAACGAGTGGGTCTTCCGTCCGATTTTAGAATAAATTAGATAAAACTCATCATTTTAAAGATAAAATTGTAAGTATACGCATAAAATTCGAAAAAAAATTTCTCGGCACCCGGGGCTTGAACCCGGGTCGCCTGGGCACTGTCCACGACCATAACGACTGAGCTACTCGGGCTCTCGCTTCAGGACTTTGACGCTTTATATCTCAGGAACACGTTGATCGATTTTAAAACAAATTACATATTCTAAATCAGTAAAAGGGTCACTATCAACTGTAAAAAATTCAAAAAAAAATATTAAAAAAAAAAAAAGTCGAAAAATTATTTTTTTTAAATTTCCTTCCGGTGACGACCGGAAGTGACGACTGACATTCTCTTGACCGAGGTGCATCAGAAAAAAGATAGATCTATCATCTCTGAAAATTTCAGTCCTATATCTTTACTCGTTTTTGAGAAACCTGACAGACAAAATTGACTTTTAAAAAATCGTTTAACGACGATCACTTCCGACCGGAAGTGAATTTTGAAAAACTGTTACGGCGGTACAAACTTCATATGACGGGGCATCATCCCTTAAATTTGACTAAAATCGGTCGAGCCATCTCTGAGAAATCGCCTGCACAAAATCGGTAAGAAAAAAAAAAAGAATAAGAATAATAAGAAAAGTGAAAAAGAAACAATAGAATAATAGAAGGGTCTTCCGCTGAAGACGGAAGACCCTAATAATAACTAGACACGATCTCGTTGCGAGCAACGAGGAGGTCTTCCGTCCGGTTTTCATAGTTGAGATACATGAATGATCTAGCGTTTGCTATTTATAAGGTAAACATGATAAAGAAATAGAAAAAAGCGATATTTCATTGAAAAGGCCAGAAGCTTTTTTCTTTCAGATTCATGTTTAAGAACTTTCGTTGGAAACATTTAGATATCTCTTGGCCCCTAATTTAAAGGATCATCCCTTTTTTTCTTGATATTAAAAGAAATTAAGGTATTTCAATATCAATAACATTTTGTTTAACAAGAGATTAGAAATTCGTTACCGTTTTTGAGATATTTTGGGGTTTTTTAGGGGCCGACCCCTATCTCCTTATAGGGGCTTTTTAACGAAATTTTGTTGGTGAAATATTGTTGAGTACATCATTCCTAGTAACGTCTCTTCTATAATGCTTCTCAAAATATTTGTCCTTTTAAAGATATAAAGATCTAAGAATTGTACTTCTTGCCCTTTAAAATCCTTTGGCCCCTAATTTGAGGGGCCAGCCCCTTTTTCTTGATATGAAATGAAAGTTATTTTTAATCTAAACACATTTTGTTCATTAAGTGTTTAGAATTTCGTTAAATTTCTTGAGATATTTGAAAAAGATTGTTTTGGGGCCGACCCCTTATCTCCTTATAGGGGCCATTTAACGAAACGTTGGTTAATACATATCATTACGAACATTATTCTGAGCATCTTTTTTTATATAATGCTTTTCAAATTATTTCTCCTTTTTAAGATATAAATGATCAAAATATTGGACTTCAAGCCCCTTAAAACCCCTAATTATGTATCATATCAACAATTTTTAACCATGTATAGATAAATAACAAAAAGATAAACAATTTTGCTTCTATAACACATTACAAAATATTTCTTATTAAAGAGATACAGATAATTGACTTTAGACCCTTCTGGGCCCCTAATTTGAGGGACCAGCCCCTTTTTCTTGGTGTCAGTTAAAAGGTATTTTTAATCTAAACACATTTTGTTCATTAAGTGATAAGAAATTCGTTACCGTTCTTGAGATATTTGAAAAAGATTGTTTTAGGGGCCGACCCCTTATCTCCTTATAGGGGCCATTTTACGAATTTTTGGTTGTTACATATCATTACAAACATTATTCTGAGCATCTTTTCTTATATGATGCTTTTCAAAATATTTCTCCTTTTTAAGATATAAATGATCAAAATATTGGACTTCTAGCCCCTTAAAACCCCTAATTATGTAACATATCAGCAATTTTTAATCATGTATATATAACTAACGAGAAGATAAACAATTTTGCTTCTATAAAACATTACAAAATATTTCTTATAAAAGAGATACAGATTATTGGCTTTAGACCCTTCTGGGCCCCTAATTTGAGGGGCCAGCCCCTTTTTCTTGGTGTCAGTTAAAAGGTATTTTTAATCTAAACACATTTTGTTCATTAAGTGATAAGAAATTCGTTACCGTTCTCGAGATATTTGAAAAAGATTGTTTTAGGGGCCGACCCCTTATCTCCTTATAGGGGCCATTTTACGAATTTTTGGTTGTTACATATCATTACAAACATTATTCTGAGCATCTTTTCTTCTATGATGCTTTTCAAAATATTTCTCCTTTTTAAGATATAAATGATCAAAATATTGGACTTCTAGCCCCTTAAAACCCCTAATTATGTAACATATCAGCAATTTTTAATCATGTATAGATAACTAACGAGAAGATAAACAATTTTGCTTCTATAACACATTATAAAATATTTCTTATTAAAGAGATACAGATAATTGACTTTAGACCCTTCTGGGCCCCTAATATGAGGGGCCAGCCCCTTTTTCTTGGTGTCAGATGAAAGCTCTTGTATATATAAACTTTTATTGTTCTATATATGATAACAAAATATTTATTACAAAAAAGATATTCGTGATCAAGTCTCAAATTTCCCCAAAATTGTCAAAAAAAGTTAACATCAACATTTTCAGGTCCAGGCGAGCTTCAAGCACAATGCCTTCTGGTGAAATCTAAAACAAGCATGCAAATCTACTATAACCACTCTATCTTGCATAAAAATTTCAAGTCTCTAACTATAACGGTTTTTGAGAACACGCGTGGACAAAATCATGATCCAAAAAACACGAAAAAGGGAGATAATTCAAAAGCGGAAGTGAATTTTCAGACAGAAAGTGGGATGCAAAGAGACATTCACCTAAGACATCATCCCTGTAAAAATCATTAAAATCGATAAAGAAATGGCCGAGAAATTAAGGGTGTCTACCAAGAAGAATAATAATAATAATATAGAAGAATGAGAAACAGTAGAAAAACAGTAAGGTCTTCCGTTGGAAACGGAAGACCTTAACTAGATCGTTCTCGTTGCGAGCAACGAGTGGGTCTTCCGTCCGATTTTTGAATAAATGAGATAAAACTCATCGTTTTAAAGATAAAATTGTGAGTCTACGCAAAAAAAAAACGAAAAAAAAATTTTCGGCACTCGGGGCTTGAACCCGGGTCGCCTGGGCACTGTCCACGACCATAACGACTGAGCTACTCGGGTTCTCGCTTCAAGACTTTGACCCTTAATATCTCGAGAATGCGTTGATCGATTTTAAAACAAATTACATATTCGGAATCAGTGAAAGGGTCACTTTCAAACCTATAGAAAAATATTTTAAAACAAAAAAGTTGAAAAATTCGATTTTTGAAATTTCCTTCCGGTGTCGACCGGAAGTGACGGCGGACATTCTCTTGACCGAGGTACATTAGAAAAAAGATAGATCTATCATCTCTGAAAATTTCAGCTCTAAATATTTACTCGTTTTTGAGAAACGTCGCAGACAAAATCGACTTTTAAAAATCGTTTAACGACAATAACTTCCGAACGGAAGTGAATTTTGAAAAACTGTCGTAGCGGTATAAACTTCAGTTGACAAGGCATTATCCCTGAAAATTTAAACGAAATCGAACAAGCCATCTCCGAGAAATCGCCTGCACAAAATTTGTAAGACAAAAAAAGAATAATAACTAGATCGTTCTCGTTGCGAGCAACGAGTGGGTCTTCCGTCCGATTTTTGAATAAATGAGATAAAACTCATCGTTTTAAAGATAAAATTGTGAGTCTACGCAAAAAAAAAACGAAAAAAAAATTTTCGGCACTCGGGGCTTGAACCCGGGTCGCCTGGGCACTGTCCACGACCATAACGACTGAGCTACTCGGGCTCTCGCTTCAGGACTTTGACGCTTAATATCTCGAGAATGCGTTAACCGATTTTGAAACAAATTACATATTCGGAATCAGTGAAAGGGTCACTTTCAAACCTATAGAAAAATATTTTAAAATAAAAAAGTTGAAAAATTCGATTTTTGAAATTTACTTCCGGTGCCGACTGGAAGTGACGGCGGACATTATCTTGACCGAGGTACATCAAGAAAACAGTAGATCTATCATCTCTATAAATTTTAGGCCTTAATCTTTACTCGTTTTTGAGAAACGTCGCAGACAAAATTCACTTTTAAAAATCGTTTAACGACGATAACTTCCGACCGGAAGTGAATTTTCAAAAATTGTCGCGGCGGTACAAACTTCAGATAATGAGGCATTTTTCCTGAAAATTTGAAGAAAATCGGGCGAGACATCTCTGAGAAATCGCCTGCACAAAATTTGTAAGAAAAAAAAAAAAGAATAATAATAATAACTAGATCGTTCTCGTTGCGAGCAACGAGTGGGTCTTCCGTCCGATTTTTGAATAAATGAGATAAAACCCATCATTTTAAACATAAAATCGTAAGTCTCCGCAAAAAATACAAAAAAAAAATTTTGCGGCACTCGGGGCTTGAACCCGGGTCGCCTGGGTAATGTCCACGACCATAACGACTGAGCTACTCGGGCTCTCGCTTCAGGACTTTGACGCTTTATATCTCGAGATTGCGTTGATCGATTTTAAAACAAATTACATATTCTAAATCAGTAAAAGGGTCACTATCAACTTTAAAAAGTTCGAAGAAAAATAACAAAAAATAAAAAAGTCGAAAAATTAATTTTTTTAAATTTCCTTCCGGTGACGAACGGAAGTGACGGCGGACATTCTCTTGACCGAGGTGCACCAGAAAAAAGATAGATCTATCATCTCTGAAAATTTCAGTCCTACATCTTTACTCGTTTTTGAGAAACCTGACAGACAAAATTGACTTTTAAAAAATCGTTTAACGACGATCACTTCCGACCGGAAGTGAATTTTGAAAAACTGTTACGGCGGTACAAACTTCATATGACGGGGCATCATCCCTGAAAATTTGACTAAAATCGGTCGAGCCATCTCTGAGAATTCGCCTGCACAAAATCGGTAAGAAAAAAAAAAAAGAATAAGAATAATAAGAAAAGTGAAAAAGAAACAATAGAATAATAGAAGGGTCTTCCGCTGAAGACGGAAGACCCTAACTAGAGCAAAGCTCGTTGCAAAGCAACGAGTGGGTCTTCCGTTTATGTCGAAAGTAAAGCTAAATGTTTCTCTAAGAAGAAGAGTTCTTAAACCAATAAACATAACTAAATAAAACAAAAAGAAAAAAAATCGAATTATTTTTGGTACGAGTTAACAAAATCCGAATGATTCTAAGTAACAAAAACATTATAAATTTCAAGAACTACTTAGCAAATACAAATCCTAATGTGTTTAAGTACGATTTAACAATTATCGAATTATTTTAGGTACGAGTTAATTTACCTTTGAACATAACACTATTTTTTTTACCAAGAATGTGGAATCAAAATTTCCGGAAAAGTCAATTTTTAAACACCTATATCTCTGTAATGCATCGGCCGATTTTAAAACGGATGTCAGTTTTAAATTAAGCTTAATAAGCTCTTATTTTTGCTTTTATGATTATAACAAATTATCGTTCTGAAAAAGGTTACTATAAAAAGACTTTGTAGCCCTCCCGGCCCCTAATTTGAGGGGTCAGCCCCTTTTTCTTGATATCAAATGAAAGGTCTCGCAAATATAAACATATTTTGTTCAACAAGTGTTCACGAGTTGTTAACCGTTATAGACATATCGGAACAACTGTGTTTTAGGGGCCGACCCTTCAACTCCTTAATGGGGCCACCAACGAAAAATTTTTAGGTATCACATTGTTAAGAACATTATTTTGAGCAACTTTTATTGAACATTGCCTTTCAAAATATTTCTCCTTTTTAAGATAATAATGATCAAAGTTTTGGACTTCTGGCCCCTCGAAACCCCTAATTACGTAACATATACCTTTGGTATGGTTTTGTATAGATGAACAGCTGTACAATGAACAATTTTGCTTCTATAATTAATAACAAATTATTTTTCAGTAAAGAGTTATAATAGAAAGACTTTAGAGCCCTCCTGGCCCCTAATTTGAGGGGCCAGCCCCTTTTTCTTGATATTAAATAAAAGATCTTTTTAATATAAACATATTTTGTTAAACAAGTGTTCAGAAATTGTTGACCGATTTGGAGATATCTGAACAACAGTGTTTTAGGGGCCGACCCTTCAACTCCTTACTGGGGCCATAAACCATAAATTTTAAAGTACCATGTTCTTAAGAACATTATTTTAAGCAACTTTTATTCAACATTGCCTTTCAAAATATTTCTCTTTTTCAAGATATTAATGATCAAAGTTTTGGTCTTCTGGCCCCTTGAAACCCCTAATTACGTAACAAATGTTTAAAATTAGGTACTGTGTAGATAAACAACTGTACAATGAACATTTTTGCTTCTATAATTATTGACAAATTATTGCTCAGTAAAGAGTTAAAATTAAAAGACTTTAGAGCCCTCCTGGCCCCTAATTAAAGGGGCCAGCCCCTTTTTTTTTTAAAACAAAACAAAAGCTCGTGTAAATCTTAACAACTTTTGCATTACATGTTTTAACAAATTATCTACAGGTTAAAAGATATTTTGCAAAACGTATTAAAATTTGGCCAAAAATTTTGGTGCTTATTTTCGACCTCGGGCGAGGTTCGGCGCCGTGCGCATTTTCCACAATGTCAAACACAGAGGATCATCTACAGACATCCATCTACATATTCCTGAAAGTTTCACGTTTCTATACCCCTTAGTTTCGGAGGAGTTACGTGGACAAAATGGTCCTTAAAAATTAACAAAATCTTCAAAATCTCAAACCGGAAGTGACGTCATCAGCTCAAAATTTTATAATCGCAAGCAAGTTTTATGTTCTATCAGTCCTGTAAATTTTGTGAAAATCGACCAAATAGTTTTTGAGTTATAGCTCTCGAAAAATGTCAGAGGAAAAATAATATAAAACTAGATACGATCTCGTTACGAGTAACGAGTAGGTCTTCCGTTCAATTTTTTAAACGATACGATTAAAATATTAATGAAATTTCAGAATTCCCCCCTCAACCCCTCCCTTTCAGATAATGTATATGATGTCAATATCCTTAACAATGCATAACAAAGTATTTTGCTTTTTCACCTACAGCACATTTAAGATTTAAGATTTTAGTTCCTTCAAATCCCTAATTATGTCGTCAATGGTTGTGGAAATGAGTTTTACAAACTGATATTGTTACGATTGACAACTTTGCATCTATAATGCATTACAAAATCTTGATCGTTTTTAAGTTATGTGTAAAAACTTTTACGATTGTCTTGGCCCCTAATTTAAGGGGCCAGCCCCTTTTTCTTGAGTTCATTCAAAAGGTCTCACAAATACTAACATTTTTTGTTCTTACACCTATCTTAAATTGTTGTTCATTTTTGAGATGCAAGCGATTGAATATTAAAGGGGCCAGCCCTCTAGATCCTTAATGGGGACAGATATTGGTGTTTTGATTAGTGGAATCGAAAAGTATCATCAATACAGACATTTTCTCTTCTTCAATGCCTATCAAAATATGTCTCCTTCTCTAAATATAGTGCATCAAAGTTTAAGTACTTTGGCCCCTAAAAATCCCTAATTACGTAATACATGGGCGTGGCAATAATTTTTTCTGATATATATTGTTACGATCAACAACTTTGCTTCTATAATGCATTATAAAATCTTTATAGTTTTTAAGTTATGTGTAAGAGACTTTACTAGTGTTTTGGCCCCTAATTAAAGGGGCCAGCCCCTTTTTCTTGATTTTGTTGAAAAGGTCTTAAGAATACTAACATATTTTGTTCTTGTACTTATCAGAAATTGTTGTTCATTTTTGAGATACAAATGATTGAATATTTTAGGGGCCAGCCCCCTAGATCCCTAATGGGGACAGACATTGGTGTTTTGATTGGTGGAATCGATTAGAATCATTAATGCAAACATTTCCTCTTCTACAATGCCTAATAATATATGTCTCCTTCTCTAGATATATTTCATCAAAGTTTAAGTACTTTGGCCCCTAAAAATCCCTAATTACGTAATAAATGGGCTTGGCAATAATTTCTGATATATATTTCTGATATATATTTCTGATAGATATTGTTACGATCAACAACTTTTCTTCTAAAATGCATTACAAAATCTTTATCGATTTTAAGTTATGTGTAAGAGACTTTACGAGTGTCTTGGCCCTTAAATTAAGGGGCCAGCCCCTTTTTCTTGATTTTGTTGGAAAGAACTTTTTATTCCTACCACTTTTGTTTTATATGTCTTAACAAAATATCAACTGATAAAAAGATACAGACCAAAACGTATGAAAATTTTGATACGAAATTCGTACCCATTTTTCGTGCCTAGGCGAGCTCCAAGAAATGGCGCCACTGGCATAAAACAACATACAGGTGCAAAACTTCAAGCTATGGTCTACCTATCCTGAAAATTTCGTAGTTATATCTCTGATAGTTTCTGAGTTTTTGTGTGCACAAAATAGGTCGTCAAAAATTTGCAAAATTGGTCGTAAATCGGTACCGGAAGTGACGACAACAAAAATTTCAAAAACATATAAAATTCAGATCACATGTCATCATCTGTGAAAATATTGTGGAAATCGATCGAATAGTTTTCGAGAAATCGCCTGCACAAAATTTGGAAAAAATAATAATAATAACTAGAGCAAAGCTCGTTGCAAAGCAACGAGTGGGTCTTCCGTTAATGTCGAAAGAAAAGCTAGATGTTCCTGTAAGAAGCAGAGCTCTAAAACCAATACTAGGAGTTTTAAAACAAAAAGATATAAAAAATCGAATAATTCTTGGTACGACTTCACAAAATCCGAATGACTTTAAGTACGAATTAACAAAACTCTTACCGATTTCAAGAACGACTTGACAAAAAAAATCCGAATGTGTTTAAGAACGACTTAACAAATATCGAATCATTCTAGGTACGAGTTAATTTAACTTTGAACATAACACTATTTTCTTAACCAAGAATGTGGAATCAAAATTTCCGGAAAAATCAATTTTTAAACCCCTATATCTCTGTAATGCATCGTCCGATTTTAAAACGGATTTCAGATTTAAATTAAGCTTAATAAGTTGAACATTTTTGCTTCAATAATATATAACAAATTATTTTTCAGTAAATAGTTATTATTAAAATACTTTGTAGCCCTCCTGGCCCCTAATTTGAGGGGCCAGCCCCTTTTTCTTGATATCAAATGAAAGGTCTCCCAAATATAAACATATTTTGTTCAACAACTGTTCACGAATTGTTAACCGTTCTAGAGATATCTGAACAACTGTGTTTTAAGGGCTGACCCTTAAACTCCTTACTGGGGCCACCAACAATTTTTTTTTAAGGTAGCATATTGTTGAGAACATTATTTTAAGCATTTTTTGTTCTACAATGCTTTTCGAAATATTTCTCCTTTTCTAGATATTAATGATCAAAGTTTTGGACTTCTGGCCCCTTGAAACCCCTAATTACGTAACATATGATTAAGGTGTTGTACTGTATAGATAAACAGCTGTACAATAAACATTTTTGCTTCTATAATTGATAACAAATTATTGTTCAGTAAAGAGTTATTGCAAAAAGACTTTAGAGCCCTTTTGGCCCCTAATTTGAGGGGCCAGCCCTTTTTTCTTGATATCAAATGAAAGCCCGTGGAAATTGAAACAACTTTTGCATTACATGTTTTAACAAAATATTTATACATCATAAGATATTTGAGAAAATGTTCGAAAATTTTGTGAAAAAATTTGGTCCTAATTTTCAGGTTCAGGCGAGCTTCGAGGCCTTGCGCAATTTTAATAATTGGAAGCAGGGGGGTACAACTTCAGACTTTAATCTACAATCCTGGAAAAATTTCAAGCTTCTATCTTGATTAGTTTCGGAGGAGATGCGTGGACAAAATGACCCTTAAAAATTTACAAAATCGTCAATATCTGAAACCGGAAGTGACGTCATTATTTGAAAATTTGACAATATGTAGCGCTGATAATGCTTATTCAGTCCTGAAAATTTCGTGCAAATCGGTCGAATAGTTTTTGAGAAATAACGCTCCAAAAAAGTCAGAAAAAGAAAAAAAAGAATAACTAGAGCAAAGCTCGTTGCAAAGCAACGAGTGGGTCTTCCGTTAATGTCGAAAGTAAAGCTAGATGTTCGTTTAAGAAGCAGTGTTCTTAAACCAATCAACCTAAATAACTATAACAAAAAAATCTAACTATTCTTGGTACAAGTTAACAAAATCCGAATGATTCTACGTACGAATTAACAAAAACCTTATCGATTTCAAGAACGACTCTGCAAATACAAATCCGAATGTGTTCAAATACGACTTAACAATGATTGAATTATTTTAGGTACGAGTTAATTTCACTTAACATAACAATATTTTCTTAACCAAGACTGCGGATTCAAAATTTCCGGAAAAATCAATTTTTAAATCCCTATATCTTTGTAATGCATCGTCCAATTTTAAAGCAAATTTCAGTTTTAAATAAAGCTTAATAAGCTTTTCTTTTTTCCTTTTATAAATAATAACAAATTATCGCTTTAAAAAAGTTATTATAAAAAGACTTTGTAGCCCTACTGGCCCCTAATTTGAGGGGTCAGCCCCTTTTTCTTGTTATCAAATGAAAGGTCTCGCAAATATAAACATATTTTGTTCAACAATTGTTGAATGCTTTTAAAAATATTTCTCCTTTCCTAGATATTAATGATCAGAGTTTTGGATTTCTGGCCCCTTGAAACCCCTAATTACGTAACATATGACTTAGGTATGGTATTGTATAGATAAAAAGCTGTACAATGAACATTTTTGCTTCTATAATTAATAACAAAGTATTTTTCAGTAAAGAGTTATTATAAAAGGACTTTAGAGCCCTTTTGACCCCTAATTTTAGGGGCCAGCCCTTTTTTCTTGATATCAAATTAAAGTTCTTGTAAATAAAAACACGTTTTGTTCAACAAGTGTTCAGGAATTGTTGACCGTTTTAAAGATATCTGAACAAATGTGTTTTAGGGGCCGACCCTTGAACTCCTTACTGGGGCCACCAACAATTTTTTTTTAGAGAGCATATTGTTGAGATCATTATTCTAAGCATTTTTTGTTCTACAATGCTTTTCAAAATATTTCTCCTTTTCTAGATATTAATGATCAAAGTTTTGGACTTCTGGCCCCTTGAAACCCCTAATTACGTAACATATGACTTAAATATGGTTCTGTATAGATAAAAAGCTGTACAATAAACATTTTTGCTTATATAATTGATAACAAATAATTGTTCAGTAAAGAGTTATTGCAAAAAGACTTTAGAGCCTTCTTGGCCCCTAATTTGAGAGGCCAGCCCCTTTTTCTTGATTTCAAATGAAAGCCCGTGAAAATTGAAGCAACTTTTGCATTACATGTTTTAACAAAATATTTACAGTTTTAAAAATATTTCAGAAAATGTGCAAAATTTTTGTGAAAAAAATTGGTCCCAATTTTCGACCTCAGACGAGCTTCAACGCCTTGCGTATTATCCATATTTTAAAACAATGCGGTACATCTACAGACTTTCATCTACAATCCCTGAAAATTTTAACTTTCTATCATTAATAGTTTCAGAGGAGTTGCGTGGACAAAATGACCCTTAAAATTTCATTAAATCGTCAATATCTTAAACCGGAAGTGACGTCATAAAAAAATGTTACTAAAAACATTTGTCCCCTCCGATGCTGTATAAGTCCTGAAAATTTGGTGTAAATCGGATGAATAGTTTTCGAGAAATAAAGCTTTAAAGGAGGCAGAAAAAGAATATTAAGAATAATAATAATAATAGAAAGAAACAGTAGAAAAACAAGAGGGTCTTCCGTCGGAAACGGAAGACCCTAATAATAATAAAGAAAAAGAAACCGTAGAATAACAAGAGGGTCTTCCGTTGGAAACGGAAGACCCTAATAAGAAACAGTACGAAAACAAAAAGGTCTTCCGCTGGAAACGGAAGACCTTAATAATAATAAAAAGAAACCGTAGAATAACAAGAGGGTCTTCCGTTGGAAACGGAAGACCCTAATAAGAAAAGTGAAAAAGAAACAATAGAATAATAGTAGGGTCTTCCGCTGAAGACGGAAGACCCTAATAATAACTAGATGCGATCTCGTTGCGAGCAACGAGTGGGTCTTCCGTCCGATTTCTCATAAGATGCGATGAGATTTTGACCGAAATTTAAATCTGTCTGGTGTCATGTTAACTCGATTTAAATGAGTTCGAAAACCTAAAATCCTATAATTCATCCAATAATTTTGAAAAAGATGTTATCAGACGCAAAAATGCAGGAGCATTACATAAATCATGTTTTAAAATTAGTTTGAGGTCATTTTAACACGATCAAAATAAATTTAAAATTTTCAAAAAAATTAAATTTCATCCAATCAATTCGAGAAAGATGTCATCAGACGCAGAATTGCAAGCGCAACTAATATATCATGTTTTAAAATTAGTCTGAGGTCATCTTAACACGATTTAAATGAGTTTAAATTTTTTGAAAAATTTAAATTTCATCCAATCAATTCAACAAAGATGTCACCAGGCGTAGAATTGCAAGCGCAACTAATATATCATGTTTTAAAATTAGTCTGAGGTCATCTTAACACGATTTAAATGAGTTTAAATTTTTTGAAAAATTTAAATTTCATCCAATCAATTCAACAAAGATGTCACCAGGCGTAGAATTGCAAGCGCAACTAATATATCATGTTTGAAAATTAGTCTGAAGTCATTTTAACACGATTTAAATGAGTTTAAAATTTTTGAAAAATTTAAATTTCATCCAATCAATTCAACAAAGATGTCACCAGGCGTAGAATTGCAAGCGCAACTAATATATTATGTTTTAAAATTAGTCTGAGGTCATTTTAACACGATTTTAAATGAGTTTAAAATTTTTGAAAAATTTAAATTTCATCCAATCAATTCAACAAAGATGTCACCAGGCGCAGAATTGCAAGAGCAACTTAGATATCATGTTTGAAAATTAATCTGAGGTCATTTTAAAACGATTTAAATGAGTTTAAAATTTTTGAAAAATTTAAATGTCATCCAATAAATTCAGGAAAGATGTCATCAGACGCAGAATTGCAAGCGCAACTTAGATATCATGCTTAAAAATTAGTTTGAGGTCATTTAAACACGACTTAAATGAGTTTAAAATTTTTGGAAAATTTAAATTTCATCCAATCAATTCGGGATGAGTGTCATCAGACGCAGAATTGCAAGCGCAACTTAGATATCATGTTAAAACAATAGTCTGAGGTCATTTAAACACAATTTAAATGAGTTTAAATTTTTAAAAAAATTTAAATCTCATCCAATAAATTCAGGAAAGATGTCATCAGACGCAGAATTGCAAGCGCAACTTAGATATCATGTTTAAAAATTAGTCTGAGGTCATTTAAACACAATTTAAATGAGTTTAAAAATTTTAAAAAAATTAAATTTCATCCAATCAATCCGAAAAAGATGTCATCAGACACAGAATTGCAAGCGCAACTAATATATCATGTTTAAAAATTAGTCTGAGGTCATTTTAACACGATTTAAATGAGTTTTAAATTAAAAAAAATTTAATTTCGTGCAATCAATTCGAGAAAGATGTCATCAGACGCAGAATTGCAAGCGCAACATAGATATCATGTTTGAAAATTAGTCTGAGGTCATTTGAACACGATTAAAATGAGTTTAAAATTTTTGAAAAAATTAAATTTCATCCAATCAATTCGCGAAAGATGTCATCAGACGCAGAATTGCAAGCGCAACTTAGATATCATGTTTAAAAATTAGTCTGTGGTCATTTTAACATAATTTAAATGAGTTTAAAATTTTTGAAAAATTTAAATTTCATCCAATCAATTCGCGAAAGATGTCATCAGACGCAGAATTGCAAGCGCAACTTAGATATCATGTTTAAAAATTAGTCTGTGGTCATTTAAACACGATTAAAATGAGTTTAAAATTTTTGAAAAATTTAAATGTCATCCAATAAATTCAGGAAAGATGTCATCAGACGCAGAATTGCAAGCGCAACTTAGATATCATGTTTAAAAATTAGTCTGTGGTCATTTAAACACGATTAAAATGAGTTTAAAATTTTTGAAAAATTTAAATGTCATCCAATAAATTCAGGAAAGATGTCATCAGACGCAGAATTGCAAGCGCAACTTAGATATCATGCTTAAAAATTAGCTTGAGGTCATTTAAACACGACTTAAATGAGTTTAAAATTTTTGGAAAATTTAAATTTCATCCAATCAATTCGGGATGAGTGTCATCAGACGCAGAATTGCAAGCGCAACTTAGATATCATGCTTAAAAATTAGCTTGAGGTCATTTAAACACGACTTAAATGAGTTTAAAATTTTTGGAAAATTTAAATTTCATCCAATCAATTCGGGATGAGTGTCATCAGACGCAGAATTGCAAGCGCAACTTAGATATCATGTTAAAACAATAGTCTGAGGTCATTTAAACACAATTTAAATGAGTTTAAATTTTTTAAAAAATTTAAATCTCATCCAATAAATTCAGGAAAGATGTCATCAGACGCAGAATTGCAAGCGCAACTTAGATATCATGTTTAAAAATTAGTCTGTGGTCATTTAAACACGATTAAAATGAGTTTAAAATTTTTGAAAAATTTAAATGTCATCCAATAAATTCAGGAAAGATGTCATCAGACGCAGAATTGCAAGCGCAACTTAGATATCATGCTTAAAAATTAGCTTGAGGTCATTTAAACACGACTTAAATGAGTTTAAAATTTTTGGAAAATTTAAATTTCATCCAATCAATTCGGGATGAGTGTCATCAGACGCAGAATTGCAAGCGCAACTTAGATATCAGGTTAAAACAATAGTCTGAGGTCATTTAAACACAATTTAAATGAGTTTAAATTTTTAAAAAAATTTAAATCTCATCCAATAAATTCAGGAAAGATGTCATCAGACGCAGAATTGCAAGCGCAACTTAGATATCATGTTTAAAAATTAGTCTGAGGTCATTTAAACACAATTTAAATGAGTTTAAAAATTTTAAAAAAATTAAATTTCATTCAATCAATCCGAAAAAGATGTCATCAGACACAGAATTGCAAGCGCAACTAATATATCATGTTTAAAAATTAGTCTGAGGTCATTTTAACACGATTTAAATGAGTTTTAAATTAAAAAAAATTTAATTTCGTGCAATCAATTCGAGAAAGATGTCATCAGACGCAGAATTGCAAGCGCAACATAGATATCATGTTTGAAAATTAGTCTGAGGTCATTTGAACACGATTAAAATGAGTTTAAAATTTTTGAAAAAATTAAATTTCATCCAATCAATTCGCGAAAGATGTCATCAGACGCAGAATTGCAAGCGCAACTTAGATATCATGTTTAAAAATTAGTCTGTGGTCATTTTAACATAATTTAAATGAGTTTAAAATTTTTGAAAAATTTAAATTTCATCCAATCAATTCGGGAAAAATGTCTTCAGACGCAGAATTGCAAGCGCAACTTAGATATCATGTTTAAAAATTCGTCTGAGGTCATTTTAACATAACTGAAATGAGTTTAAAAAATTTTAAAAATTTAAATTTCATGCAATCAATTTCAGAAAGATGTCATCAGACGCAGAATTGCAAGCGCAACTTAGATATCATGTTTAAAAATTAGTCTGAGGTCATTTTAACACAATTTAAATTAGTTTTAAATTAAAAAAAAATTAAATTTCGTGCAATCAATTCGAGAAAGATGTCATCAGACGCAGAATTGCAAGCGGAACTTAGATATCATGTTTGAAAATTAGTCTGAGGTCATTTGAACACGATTAAAATGAGTTTAAAATTTTTGAAAAAATTAAATTTCATCCAATCAATTCGCGAAAGGTGTCATCAGACGCAGAATTGCAAGCGCAACTTAGATATCATGTTTAAAAATTAGTCTGTGGTCATTTTAACACAATTTAAATGAGTTTAAAATTTTTGAAAAATTTAAATTTCATCCAATCAATTCGGGATGAATGTCATCAGACCCAGAATTGCAAGCGCAACTTAGATATCATGCTTAAAAATTAGTTTGAGGTCATTTAAACACGACTTAAATGATTTTAAAATTTTTGGAAAATTTAAATTTCATCCAATCAATTCGGGATGAGTGTCATCAGACGCAGAATTGCAAGTGCAACTTAGATATCATGTTTAAAAATTAGTCTGAGGTCATTTAAACACAATTTAAATGAGTTTAAATTTTTAAAAAAATTTAAATCTCATCCAATAAATTCAGGAAAGATGTCATCAGACGCAGAATTGCAAGCGCAACTTAGATATCATGTTTAAAAATTAGTCTGAGGTCATTTAAACACAATTTAAATGAGTTAAAAAATTTTAAAAAAATTAAATTTCATCCAATCAATCCGAAAAAGATGTCATCAGACACAGAATTGCAAGCGCAACTAATATATCATGTTTAAAAATTAGTCTGAGGTCATTTTAACACGATTTAAATGAGTTTTAAATTAAAAAAAATTTAATTTCGTGCAATCAATTCGAGAAAGATGTCATCAGACGCAGAATTGCAAGCGCAACATAGATATCATGTTTGAAAATTAGTCTGAGGTCATTTGAACACGATTAAAATGAGTTTAAAATTTTTGAAAAAATTAAATTTCATCCAATCAATTCGCGAAAGATGTCATCAGACGCAGAATTGCAAGCGCAACTTAGATATCATGTTTAAAAATTAGTCTGTGGTCATTTTAACATAATTTAAATGAGTTTAACATTTTTGAAAAATTTAAATTTCATCCAATCAATTCGCGAAAGATGTCATCAGACGCAGAATTGCAAGCGCAACTTAGATATCATGTTTAAAAATTAGTCTGTGGTCATTTAAACACGATTAAAATGAGTTTAAAATTTTTGAAAAATTTAAATTTCATCCAATCAATTCGGGAAAAATGTCTTCAGACGCAGAATTGCAAGCGCAACTTAGATATCATGTTTAAAAATTCGTCTGAGGTCATTTTAACATAACTGAAATGAGTTTAAAAAATTTTAAAAATTTAAATTTCATGCAATCAATTTCAGAAAGATGTCATCAGACGCAGAATTGCAAGCGCAACTTAGATATCATGTTTAAAAATTAGTCTGAGGTCATTTTAACACAATTTAAATTAGTTTTAAATTAAAAAAAAATTAAATTTCGTGCAATCAATTCGAGAAAGATGTCATCAGACGCAGAATTGCAAGCGGAACTTAGATATCATGTTTGAAAATTAGTCTGAGGTCATTTGAACACGATTAAAATGAGTTTAAAATTTTTGAAAAAATTAAATTTCATCCAATCAATTCGCGAAAGGTGTCATCAGACGCAGAATTGCAAGCGCAACTTAGATATCATGTTTAAAAATTAGTCTGTGGTCATTTTAACACAATTTAAATGAGTTTAAAATTTTTGAAAAATTTAAATTTCATCCAATCAATTCGGGATGAATGTCATCAGACCCAGAATTGCAAGCGCAACTTAGATATCATGCTTAAAAATTAGTTTGAGGTCATTTAAACACGACTTAAATGATTTTAAAATTTTTGGAAAATTTAAATTTCATCCAATCAATTTGGGATGAGTGTCATCAGACGCAGAATTGCAAGCGCAACTTAGATATCATGTTTAAAAATTAGTCTGAGGTCATTTAAACACAATTTAAATGAGTTTAAATTTTTTAAAAAATTTAAATCTCATCCAATAAATTCAGGAAAGATGTCATCAGACGCAGAATTGCAAGCGCAACTTAGATATCATGTTTAAAAATTAGTCTGAGGTCATTTAAACACAATTTAAATGAGTTAAAAAATTTTAAAAAAATTAAATTTCATCCAATCAATCCGAAAAAGATGTCATCAGACACAGAATTGCAAGCGCAACTAATATATCATGTTTAAAAATTAGTCTGAGGTCATTTTAACACGATTTAAATGAGTTTTAAATTAAAAAAAATTTAATTTCGTGCAATCAATTCGAGAAAGATGTCATCAGACGCAGAATTGCAAGCGCAACATAGATATCATGTTTGAAAATTAGTCTGAGGTCATTTGAACACGATTAAAATGAGTTTAAAATTTTTGAAAAAATTAAATTTCATCCAATCAATTCGCGAAAGATGTCATCAGACGCAGAATTGCAAGCGCAACTTAGATATCATGTTTAAAAATTAGTCTGTGGTCATTTTAACACGATTTAAATGAGTTTAAAATTTTTGAAAAATTTCAATTTCATCCAATCAATTCGGGATGAATGTCATCAGACCCAGAATTGCAAGCGCAACTTAGATATCATGTTTAAAAATTAGTCTGTGGTCATTTAAACACGATTAAAATGAGTTTAAAATTTTTAAAAAATTTAAATGTCATCCAATCAATTCGGGAAAAATGTCTTCAGACGCAGAATTGCAAGCGCAACTTAGATATCATGTTTAAAAATTCGTCTGAGGTCATTTTAACACAACTGAAATGAGTTTAAAAAATTTTAAAAATTTAAATTTCATGCAATCAATTTCAGAAAGATGTCATCAGACGCAGAATTGCAAGCGCAACTTAGATATCATGTTTAAAAATTAGTCTGAGGTCATTTTAACACAATTTAAATTAGTTTTAAATTAAAAAAAAAATTAAATTTTGTGCAATCAATTCGAGAAAGATGTCATCAGACGCAGAATTGCAAGCGGAACTTAGATATCATGTTTGAAAATTAGTCTGAGGTCATTTGAACACGATTAAAATGAGTTTAAAATTTTTGAAAAAATTAAATTTCATCCAATCAATTCGCGAAAGGTGTCATCAGACGCAGAATTGCAAGCGCAACTTAGATATCATGTTTAAAAGTTAGTCTGTGGTCATTTTAACACAATTTAAATGAGTTTAAAATTTTTGAAAAATTTCAATTTCATCCAATCAATTCGGGATGAATGTCATCAGACCCAGAATTGCAAGCGCAACTTAGATTTCATGTTCTAAAATTAGTCTGAGGTCATTTAAACACGATTTAAATGAGTTTAAAATTTTTGAAAAATTTAAATTTCATCCAATCAATTCGGGATGAATGTCATCAGACGCAGAATTGCAAGCGCAACTTAGAAATCATGTTTGAAAATTAGTCTGAGGTCATTTAAACACGATTAAAATGAGTTTAAAATTTTTGAAAAATTTAAATTTCATCCAATGAATTCGGGAAAAATGTCTTCAGACGCAGAATTGCAAGCGCAACTTAGATATCATGTTTGAAAATTAGTCTGAGGTCATTTTAACACAACTGAAATGAATTTAAAAAATTTTTAAATTTAAATTTCATGCAATCAATTTGAGAAAGATGTCATCAGACGCAGAATTGCAAGCGCAACGTATATATCATGTTTTACAATTAGTCTGAGGTCATTTAAATACGATTTAAATGAGTTTAAAATTTTTCAAAAATTTAAATTTCATCCAATCAATTCGTGATGAATTTCATCAGACGCAGAATTGCAAGCGCAACTTAGATATCATGTTTAAAAATTAGTCTGAGGTCATTTAAACACAATTTAAATGAGTTTAAAAATTTTTAAAAAATTAAATTTCATCCAATCAATCCGAAAAAGATGTCATCAGACGCAGAATTGCAAGCGCAACTAATATATCATGTTTTAAACTTAGTTTGAGGTCATTTTAACACGATTTAAATGAGTTTAAAAATTTTGAAAAATTTAAATTTCATCCAATCAATTCGAGAAAGATGTCATCAGACGCAGAATTGCAAGCGAAACTTAGATATCATGTTCTAAAATTAGTTTGAGGTAATTTAAACACAATTTCAATGAGTTTGAAAATTTTGAAAAATTTCAATTTCATTCAATGAATTCAAAATACATGTTATTAGACGTAATATTGGAAGCGCAGGTTAAATATGTTTTTTTAAAATCAGTTCCAGGTATTTTGAGTTTAAATTAAAATTTTATAATTTTTTCAAAATAAAAAATTGAATTTGAATCCCCAAAATTATACCATAAAGAAGAATTAAAAACAAACAGGGAAATTTGTATAATCCATCATTTCAAAGATATATATGTGAATCCAAGCACTATACAGAGGAAACAACAATCGGCACTCGGGGCTTGAACCCGGGTCGCCTGGGCACATGTCCACGACTCTAACGACTGAGCTACTCGGACTCTCGCTTGAGGACTTTGATGCTTAATATCACGAGAACGCGTTGATCGATTTTAAAACAAATTACATATTCTGAATCAGTAAAATGGTCACTATCAATCCCACAGAAAAACATTTTAAAACAAAAAAGTTGAAAAATTCATTTTTTAAAAGTTGCTTCCGGTGACGACCGGAAGTGACGGCGGACATTCATTTGACCGAGGTGCACCAGAAAAGTGGGAAATCTATCATCTCTGAAAATTTCAATCCTCTATCTTAACTCGATTTTGAGAAACGTCGCAGACAAAATTGACTTTTAAAAATTGTAAAACGACTATAACTTCCGACCGGAAGTGAATCTTGCAAAATTGTTACGGCGGTATAAACTTCAGATGACGAGGCATTAGCCCTGAAAATTTGAATGAAATCGATCGAGCCATCTCCGAGAAATCGCCTGCACAAAATTTGTAAGAAAAAAAAAAAAGAATAATAAGAAAAGTGAAAAAGAAACAATAGAATAATAGAAGGGTCTTCCGCTGAAGACGGAAGACCCTAATAATAATAAGAAAAGTGAAAAAGAAACAATAGAATAATAGAATGGTCTTCCGCTGAAGACGGAAGACCCTAATAAGAAAAGTGAAAAAGAAACAATAGAATAATAGAAGGGTCTTCCGCTGATGACGGAAGACCCTAATAAATAAGGTCTGTTTTTGTCTTAATCTAAACGGAATAGTGTTTTTCAACGTGTACTTCATTCCAACAACCCCTTTTGTGAATAATATTTTTGTTAGAAAATCAACAAAAAAAAAAAAAAAAAAAAAAAAAAATGGATAGAAAGAAAAGGAGAGAAAGAACAAATTTTGTGGCTCCGGTGAGATTAGAACACCTAACTTATGCAGGTGTCATAAGAGAATTTCATCGAAGGTTCACGTCAAAACATGGCTGACACAAAATAATTCCCGAATTTCTTTTTGAATTTGGGGCGTTTCCGCCCGGGACAGGAGCTGAATTTTTGTATGAGATGAAAAACAACGTGTAAGATGTCTGAGTATTCAGGTTTTGTAACAATGCGAGGTCATTTGAAATATTGATGCGTGTTTGTTTCTGGAGGGGGGTGAAAAGGCCAGAGCTTGATTTTCGCCGTAAATAAATCGAAAGTAGAATTTTGAGGTGTGGATCTCGGATTCGCTTAATGACAATTAGGGGAAGTCCTAAAGCAATGACTGATGCATTTTACACATGTATTTCAGCGTTGAGATTTTTTTCGTGTCGTTTACTATTATGTTTGATTGTTTTATTTCAACAGGATTGATAAAATCTTTATAAATGTAGAAATAACGAAATCAGTAACATGTAGATTTATTCGGTAAAAATTCGATGACATTAATTTTCACAGTTCTAACATTCTTAAGTAGTTCACACGCTATCATAGATCCAAACTAAACGGAAAATAAGAAATTTACATGCACCAGAAATATTACACAGCTGCTTACATCCCGTGTACTGTGTAAATTTTAATTCCCCGTACATGCAATACTCGCCGTTTGATCTCAGGAATTTCTTCTAAATTGTTCAATCCGCTGCATATTTGGCAGACACTAAGAATGGGGTCCGAGGTACATTTACACGAAATTTCATTAGGATTGAGTGAAGGGCTCGGGAGCTAGAATTTTTTTCTACAGTACATGTCAAGCATGCTAATCGAAACTCAAATGCTCAAAAATTCATAACTCTGTTAAAAATGAACGAATTGGTCTGGCCATTAGTAGAGTAATCTAGAATGGTACTAGGTTGAAATTAAAGGTCCAAGATAAAAGATCAAGAAAAAGCAGGCTAGAAAAACTAAATGATTTTGCGACAAGGGGGGGGGGGGGTGGGTGTCGGTGACTTCTATATTAAACGTAAAATACTAAATTCTAAATATTACATATTACACAATCACTTAATGAATTACATGTGTTAGAACAATGTATAAGCGTGTTATTAAAGATGTAACTATTTATTTTTCTGAACATTTTAAGTATATTTCAGTATGAATTCATAGCTAAGGATCTCAATACACAAATACGGGGAAAAGCGCTATTATTGTAACTTCTTTTACAAAATTAAAACGGAAAAGAACAAAGTTCATTATTTTAAAGATAAAATCGTAGGTCTAAGCGAAAAATGAGTTAAAAATTTTTGCGGCACTCGGGGCTTGAACTCGGGTCGCCTGGGCACATGTCCACGACTCTATCGACTGAGCTACTCGGACTCTCGCTTCAGGACTTTGACGCTTAATATCTCGAGACTGCGTTAATCGATTTTAAAACAAACTACATATTCTGAATCAGAAAAAGAGTCACTATCAACCCTACAGAAAAATATTTTAAAACAAAAAAGTTGAAAAATTCGATTTTTGAAATTTCCTTCCGATGACGACCGGAAGTGACGGCAGACATTCTCTTGACCGAGGTGCACTAGAAAAACGGTAGATCTATCATCTCTGAAAATTTCAGCTCTAAATCTTTACTCGGTTTTGAGAAACGTCGCAGACAAAATTGACTTTTAAAAATCGTTTAACGACGATAACTTCCGACCGGAAGTGAATTTCTAAAAACTGTCAAAGCGGTATAAACTTCAGATGTCGAGGCATTATCCCTGAAAATTTGAAGAAAATCGATCAAGCCATCTCCGAGAAATCGCCTGCACAAAATTTGTAAGACAAAAAAAGAATAATAACTAGACACGATCTCGTTGCGAGCAACGAGGAGGTCTTCCGTCCGATTTTTAGAAGGTGATATGACATTATCGACTTTGATTTTCGACAACAAAATATGATCTGGAAAAGGAGTGGAATACTAATGCTTTCCTGTAATGCTTTTTATGAATTCTCTTACGTTGATTTCTTAAATACTTGCATTTCTTCCAATTAAGATAAAAAAAATTAGATTGTTTTACCTCTGGCCCCTAAAAACCCTAATTAGGTAACGCATGAAAAAATCATTATATTGTTAGGATATATAAACGTATTAAACCTAATTTTGCTTTTATAACCTATTACAAAACATCTCTCAGTAAATTACTAGTATATAGATAAAAGACTTTAGACCCATCTTGATCCCTAATTTGAGGGGTCAGTCCCTTTTTCTTTATATCAAATGGAAGGTATTTTAATTTTAATCATATTTTGTTCAACTAGTGTTTGGAAATATTATATTTCAAAAGATTTTTACGTTCTGATATAAGGGTGATTAAATTTTCGGACATTTAACCTCTAAAAACACCTAATTACGTAGCACATGATAAAATCATTACATAGCTTGGATATAACATATCTGCTTTTATGACATTTCACAAAATATCTCTCAGTAAAGGGCTATATATAAAAGTCTTTAGAGCCCTCTGGTCCCCTAATTTGAGGGACCAGCCCCTTTTTCTTGATATCAAATGAAAGGTCGTTTAATCTTAAACACATTTTGTTCAACAAGTATTTAGAAATTCATTACCATTCCTGAGATATATGGAAAGAACGTTTTAGTGGTCGATCCCTTATCTCCTTATAGGGGCCGTTTAACGAAACTTTGAAGGTTGCATCATTAGTACATCATTTTGAGCATCTTTTCTTCTATACTGCATTTCAAAAGGTTATCCATTCTGATATATGGTTGATTAAAATGTTGGACATTTGACCTCTAGAAATATCTAATTACGTAACGCATAATAAAATCATCACATTGCTTGGATACATAACTGTAAGATAACATCTGCTTTTATGACCTTTCACAAAATATCTCTCAGTAAAAGGCTATAGATAAAAAACTTTAGAGCCCTCCCTTAATTTGAGGGGCAAGCCCCCTTTTCTTGATATCAAATGAAAGGTCAAATATTAAATGATATTATGGGTGATCAAAATTTTGGACTTTCGACTCCTAAACATCTAATTAAGTAACACATGATTAAATCATTAGAATCCTTGGATACATAACAGTTGAAATCGACTCAAAATTTTAAATTTTATTTACCTTACGTGATTTTGAATGACAACAGTTGTGAATGGAATTGGAGATCATTTTCGAGAAATAAACAGGTAGTGAAAATAATTCATGCACAGGATCATGCACATGACAAATAAAGTGTCTTACACATGTAAATCTTAATGTTAAAGCTGCTTGGTTCGATTTTCAATAAAAATTTTGTACGCTTCTAAACGATGTTTATGCTAAGTATGTGTGTATTAATATACGTTGCAGTAGTTTTCCTGGTCAATTAATCCATATTTCAATAAAAAAATAATGTACATATTGAAACTTGTTCAAACCGGATGTTGTTCATTCCGTCATGCTGTCCAATCCGCGAAATTATTCAGCCCCTTGACAATTTCCTATCATTTTTGTTTAAAAAATGTTGTGCAATCCGGATCTTGTCTATTCTGTAAACCGGCCGCGATGAAAACAACCGACTGCTTATAATTAGTGAGAGTTATCTCCCGTAGTCCGGCAACTTATCAATCGATCGGCCTTCTGCGAGATAATTAATGCTCATTTATTGACCAATTTTCTTGTCGTTGCTATTGATTTAAACAACTTGAATATAGATCCAAACTAGCAACTCATTTCAGTTTATACCGTTAAGTCTTGTTATAAATAAATATGCATTTTTTGGCCAAAATTAGATTATAGTTCACCCCATTTTTTTCAGGCCGTGATTCAGGATACTGCGGTAGTAGGACTGCCGATATCGTTTGTTATCCCCGTTGTATGGCTACACTTACAGAGTTGCATATTATTATGTCAAAATACTCCATTTTTTAAAAATAAAATTGTCATTTATATCGATATTTATCTATTGTTCCCTGCATCAGAACAGTTCTCGCCATTACGTATTCAGCCATCTGTTGACTATTGAAAAAGTATTTCAATCGTATGTATTCCGTTATGGATTTATTGTTTTCCAAAAAAAAAATGAAAATGAAAATTAATACCGTAATTACGATCGATGAAATCTAATATATTTCAAAAGAATTGAAAATTTTGCAAGAATACACGATCAAGACCTACTGCATTAAATACTAAAATTAATTTGCAACAATATCTTCTAAACCGGATGTTGGCTAATCCGGCCATTTTTTTTAGAACCACCTTCCGCCGGATTAGACAAGTTTTACTGTACAATGTACAAAATTTATTTACAAAATAAACGACATAAAAGGGTTTCGCGTTATTTCGCCTCGTGTTCAAACTGGCCCCTTACGTCGAAGCGAGTATGATTGTATTACGACTTTGACATCTGTCCTTTTTATATATGATCTATTATAACAAAATATACAGCATGACTATTAACAAAACAAAAATAAAGCAGTGTACATTTGTTCATTAATAGTTTTGAAGTTTACGTTGTTTATAATCGAATCAAAACATGCAGGTTGAATAAACCCAATCATTCAGAGGACGAAACCAAACGGTTACTTTTCTAAATATTCTCATGATGAATTTTTTTTTTGGGGGGGGGGGGGGGGTTGAATGCCCCAAAATTTAGTTTTATTTACTTTGAATATTTCTAACGTTGAAAAGAGATCAAATCCGTGTAAATACGTCTATAACTTTGTAAGATCATTCATTTGGTTTGCATGGAAAATTATTTGATACTTTAATGGCCGAAATATCGGAATATGCAGCTTAAAAAAATTTCTCCACTTGGTATACATCGAAACGTTATTTCAAATCAGACACCAAACTACGGTGGCTGCCATAGGACATATGCTTGAGATATTTTTTTTTAAATTCGTGGCCACGAAATAAAAGTCGTTCCCACGAAATAAAAGTCGTGGCCACGAAATAAATTTCGTTCCCACGAAATAAAATTCGTGGCCACGAAATAAAATTCGTGACCACGAAATAAAATTCGTGACCACGAACTTTGCTTGTTGTAACAAAATAAGAATGGAATGGTTTCTAGAAGTACTATAAGTACGAAAGCCCTGAAGGGACATGTCGATTTTTTAAAAAAGCAAAAAGTAATTCGAGATCTCGAATTACACAACTCGTTCCCACAGATTACCAATTCGTTCTCTCGATTTAGACAATCCGTTATCTTGGATTGTAATTCGTTTTCTCGGTTTGAAGAATCTGAGCGAACAGATTGTAATTTGTTACCAGGGTCTGAAGAATTCATTCTCTCGAATTAATATTGTGTATTTTATTTAAGTCAGTGTAGAGAGTTTAGATTCTACAACCTATTTAGCTCACCTAAATCGAATGTTCAAGTGTACCTATTTGATGACCTTTTGTCCGTCTTTTTGTCCGTCTGTCTGTCTGTCTGTAATGTTTTCTTATATGACTTGTTCTCTATAGAACTAATGGGCTGAATTCAACCAAACTTGGTAGAAAGACCCCTTAAAAGAAGATTTGAGTAAATAGTTTATTATAAGAGAATCCTCATTCGTACTATCACCAATTGCACAATTTGTATATTTCTATGTTAATCTTTGAACATCTTCTGGTATTCCAGCTTGTCCCTGGTGGCACAGTTTGAACATTTTAAAATCTACTCTATTCATAGAATCTTTGATGTAAATATAAGCATATCTTTAAGCACTGTTGCAACCACTATTGAAATAAAATTACTATTGAAATAAATTATTTCAATAGTGGTTGGGAATGAATTTCATTTGAAGAATCCCTTTGCAACCACTATTGAAATAAAACCACTATTGAAACAAAGCCACTATTGAAATATTCTTCAAACCGAGAAAACGAATTACATTCCAAAAGAACGAATTGTTTAAATCGAGGGAACGAATTAATAATCAGTGGAAACGAGTTAGTAATTCGTGATTACGGATTCTCAATCCGAGAGAACGAATTGATAATCTGTGGGAACGAGTTGTTTAATTCGAGATCTCGAATTAATTTTTACTAATTTAAAAATTTGACATGTCCCTTCAGGGCTTTCGTACTACTATAAGTACTACGTGTTATATACTGCTTTAATATATTTCATCTTTTTAGATGGTCAGTAGACAAGTTATCTGTTTCTATGAATCTGCATATTATTTGTTTATTATGACTTGCATTTATTACATTTCGAACTTCAGATTGTAATAAAGAGTTTGTTGAGAAATATATTGAAATAAATCTTTTCATTTTATTCAAATCCACATTTGAAATGACCCGTAAAACACATCAAAAATCAATTAATTCTTGTTTACTTGTTACCCTAATTGAATTGATACACATCCCAATGAATTAAAAAAGAAAGCACTATATAAAATGTAAGGTATTGGCAAGACTGTAAAATGTAACTGAAATCATGAGTACAACTGTTTCATTTTTATTTGGCTATTATCTAGTGTTAAATTCTTTACAATTAGTTAATGTAGATTAAAGGTTCTTTTTTTACAAAAATGTGTTGCTTTTAGAGATACGATGTTTATTTGAGGCAATAACTAAGAATTAAAGATGTAACATTAGACGTATTATTCGACAAATCTCAAGTATTTTGTTACAACAAGCAACGTTCTGGGAACGAAGTTTATTTCGTGGCCACGACTTTTATTTCATGGCCACGACTTTTATTTCGTGGCCACGAATTTTATTTCGTGGGAACGAAATTTATTTCGTGGCCACGAATTTTATTTCGTGGCCACGACTTTAATTTCGTGGGAACGACTTTTATTTCGTGGCCACGACTTTTATTTCGTGGGAACGACTTTTATTTCGTGGCCACGACTTTTATTTCGTGGGAACGACTTTTATTTCGTGGCCACGAATTTAAAAAAAATATCTCAAGCATATGTCCTATGGCAGCCACCGTACCAAACAATATGAAGGGAAATGGAAATATTCGGCGGATCTACATGTTAAAATATTCTTATGATAAAATGTTGTATTTATGGCAAACGTATATTTAGTATTTTTTATCTCCTAAATGATATAATCGCACTTGTGTTTTGTATCCATCTCTTTTTAACTCTTTGTAGCCAAATCTGTCAAAATTCGTGGTCATTTCACCCTCTTGTTGTAAACCACGCTGCAATATTCAAAATCGATGAGCTGTTGAACGAAAGACTAGTACTCGGCTAGAAAAACTTACTGAATGGGCCGTCTAAAATTATTAATTTTAATAATAAATTCAGACCTTTTTAGATTTCACAAAGTGTAATTTTTGTTAATTTACAGGAAAATTGTCATTTCATGCTCATATATTTGCACAAAATAGGTTATATGTTATTCAACCAGTGTTTGAAATTTGAGACCGTTCTTGATATATTTGGGAATGAAATTTTAGGGGTCATCTATTCATCTTCTTATCGGGGCCGTTTATCAAATTTTGAGCCATTTCCGAGAAAATGCGTGCACAAAAACCGTTATTGAAAGAAAAGAATGCAGGAAATGGAAGCTCTTAACAAGGGGGCGGAGAGTTTTTTAAAATTCATATTTACATGTATTTAATTCACCTTGTCAAATTATCAATCATAGGCACTGGATAACTGCTATTGCCTAATTGGCAAATTTTATTTGCTTATTGACTCCATGACCACTACAATTTCGCTTGGTTAAACGTTAACTTTAAAAAAAATGTATATAAGCATGTACTCCAATCAGGTGTTGTACTATACAGAACGTTCTTTACGCGATCGCCGAGCGATTCTTTTGGGGAAGAACAGTCCTGATCAGACAGCAAATACATAATACAGCATACAGACGTTTTATTGAAATATATATATTTTATGTATTAACTAATCGAGTTTGCCTGCATATGCAAAGTCCATTCGATTTGAAAATTTCCCTAATCTACTAAATAGTATTTTTAATCATGTGTCTTCTACTCGATCTTCAGCTGTCCGAATCCAATCCAAACTTTTACTCACCGAATGTAAATAAACTTTTCTAAAACTCACATACTCTTTCATAATCAATAACAAAAAATAATTAGTATGCTTTTTAATGAATCGGACTACAATTCAGAAGAGGTTAAACCAATAGTGTGACCATTATTCTTTTACGGCCTGAATGTAAATAAAACTTCAACTTGTTTAAAAATTCATAGGTATATTAAGAAATAATTACTGATTCCTTCAATTCCTTCCTTGTTAGCGGGCAATGGTTAGTTTTATCCTGCCCGCACCTACCGCAAGCATGTAACATTGTATAACTTAAGCTGTCTTATCTCGAACGCTTTTTAAATATATTTCAACTCAGTTTACTGACTACACCCTGCTTAATTCTCTCTCTCTCTCTCTCTCTCTCTCTCTCTCTCTCTCATAATTCATAAAAAATTCTAATATTTTGTTAGCCAAATGAATTATCACAGATTACAGATACTTAAGATGTGTGTGTTGGAATGATGATCTTGTGAATATCGCCTATATTTTGTTTTGTTGAAATTGGTAGTGAAACGCATTAAATTCTCAGCAGCAAAATGTCACAAATAGACACAGGTGAAATCCAATGTATTTACATTTCAACTCGTACGACTGTAAAACGTTGGATTATTTTCATTGATGACATATTTATTTTACGCACTATAATTTAAATCAATGGTTTGATGCATCTTTAACCAATATAATTGAAATGAAAACAATTTACAAAGAATCAATGAACATTCAAATGTGTGATAACGTACGTAGAAACACGAGAAGCCTATGTCCTAGACTACAGCGAATCGGTTGTCCACTAGCGCGGCATCTCCTCGGCCCTGTGCGAATGATGTCTTATGTAAATGTACACTCAACGTGGTGGGTTTAAAATGTTTGCAGTTTCATAACTGAATTTTATTTTCCAACAATAAAACTATTTTATGACATAAACAAGATCACAGAAAACATCCATTTTTTTTATAGATTACGAGACTAAAAATGCATTACTTCGTAAGTAAAGGTATAATCTTTTTTTCATTACTCTTTAATATCGTTAAAATCGGATTTCTTTGTGTTTGCAGCTACATAAAAACCCATGTGTGCATTACAGCAAGACGAAAATCTTGTGTATTAGATAACGGCAGACCGCTCGCTAGTCCAGCCGCGACCTATTTCCTCGGCCGCGGGCAAGGGATCAGATACGCACAGCTCGGAATCCAGCTAGATTTAAATGCGACTCAAATGCATTGCATAGAAGCAGTTCTTTTATCCATAATGTGTTTCACTAGAAAAGAATTAAACTGTTTAAACACTTTCCGTATGTAAGCTGGTACAATGTGTATGGTAGTAGGTAAAGGTATAATTTTTTTAAAATTTACTAATAATATCGTTAAAATCGGAATTCTTTGTGTTTAAAGCTACATAAAAAAAAAACATGTGTGCATTACAGCAAGACGCAAATCTTGTGTATTAGATAACGGAAGACCGCTCGCTTATCCAGCCGCGACCTATTTCCTCGGCCGCGGGCAAGGGATCGGATACGTAATTGTTCACATACACAGATCGGAATCCAGCTAGATTTTAAATGCGACTCAAATGCATTGCATAGAAGTAGTTTTTTTTATCCATAATGTGTTTCACTAGAAAAGAATTAAAATGTTTAAACACTTCTGGATGTAAACTGGTGCACTTTATGTCACTTATACGCACAAATACCCCATTTATCTGCCAAATAAAACACATATACATGGTAACAAGTCTAGCTTTTTACACTCATATTACGCAATACCCGAACAAAATATTATTGTTACGACTTTAATAAGATCATAATGAACAACTTTTGCAGCGACAGCCATATCGAAATCTTAACCGCTTTTGAGTTATAAAGTGAAAACTTTCAAGGGTTCTAGGACCCTTATTTGAGGGGCCAGCCCCTTTTTCTTGATGTCAAATAAAAGATCTTTTGAATATTCATCTTTTTTGTTCTACATGTCTTAATAAAATATTTCCGGGAAAAGAGATAAACTAAGAAAACCATGCAAAATCACAACGCTTTTTTAAACTCATTTTTGGAGCCCTACCGAGCTTTGGTGCTTTTTGCGCTAGAAAATCATAAATGCCCTATTACATATCTGCATTCTTTTGTCTATCATTCCTGAAATTTTGAACTCAATATCTTTTTTAGTTTATGAGAACCTTCGTGGACAAGCCGACCCTCTAAAAATCGTTAAATTGTAAATATCTCAAAACCGGAAGTGATGTCACCATTAAAAAAAATTTGCAATAAGGTTCAGAGCAATATCTATCAGATCTGAAAGTTTCATATAAATCGACCGAGTAGTTTTTGAGAAATCGCGTACACAAAATATGTAAGAAAAAAAAAGAATAGGGAACCTTAATAATAATAATAAGAAAAGTGAAAAAGAAACAATAGAATAATAGAAGGGTCTTCCGCTGAAGACGGAAGACGGAAGACCCTAATAAATAAGGTCTGTTTTTGTCTTAATTTAAATGGAATAGTGTTTTTCAACTTGTACTACATTCCAGCAACCCCTTTGTGAAGAGTATTTTTGTTAGAAAATCAAAAAAAAAAAAATGGAGAGAAAGAAAAGGAGAGAAAGAGCAAATCTTGGCTCCGGCGAGATTAGAGTTATCACACCGGTAATCCACCAATGAAAATGAACTTAGTCAATTGTAGTTCCATACATTTATAGGGAATATTTTTTTCTCTTGCCCGCATTTTGCATTTTCCCATATTTGATTTGAATAAAAATGATATCTCTGATTAGGGAAAATTCTGTAGTTTGTAAATTTGATTTTACTTTTATCGGGAACTATTTCTTAAAGGGCATATAGGCCGACTTCATGGGGTGCGCGCAGTCTGTTTACAAACAGCTTGAAAACACGTGGTTTGGGGGGTAGGCATGTTCGCAGCTAGAAAACTTGAGAAAATGCCGTATCGCATGCGCATTTTTTGATGTTAGATAATGCGTAATGTATCATAGAACACTGCTATCTATCATTTTTCTCACGAGAAAATTATTTCGATTTTTTACGAATTTTTTTCTTACATAGAATTATATAGCCCGAACTTGATTTTCGTCGTAAATAAATCGAAAGTAGAATTCTGAGGTGTGGATCTCGGATTCGGTTAACGACAATTAGGGTAAGTCCTAAAACAATGACTGATGCATTTCACACATGTATTTCAAGCGATGAGATTTTTTTTCGTGTCGTTTACTATTATGTATGACTGTTTTATTTCAACAGGATTGATAAAATCTTTATAAATGTAGAAATAACGAAATCAATAACATGTAAATTTATCCGGTAAAAATTCGATGACAGTAATTTTGACATTTCTAACATTCATAAGTAGTTCACACGCTATCGTAGATACAGACTAAACGGAAAACAAGAAATATACATGCACCAGATATATTACACGGCTGCTTACATCCCGTGTACTGTGTAAATTTTAATTCCCCGTACATGCAATACTCGCCGTTTGATCTCAGGAATTTATTCTAAATTGTTCAATCCGCTGCATATTTGGCAGACAATAAGAATAGCAAACATTAAGAATGGGGTCCGAGGTACATTTACACGAAATTTAATTAGGATCAAGTGAAGGGTTCGGGAGTTAGAATTTTTTTCTACAGTACATGTCAAGCACGCTAATTGAAACTCAAATGTCCCAAAATTCATAACTCTGTTCAAAATGAACGAATTGGCCTGGTCATTAGTAGAGTAATCTAGAATAGTATTAGGTTGAAAGTACAGGTCAAAGATCAAGTAAAATCAGGCCAGAAAAACTAAATGATTTTGTGAATCGGGTTGGGGGGGGGGGGGTCGGTGCGTGTACTGTGTAAATTTGAATTCCCCGTATAGACAATACGCGCTGTTTGATCTAAGAAATTCCTTCAAAATTGTTCAATCCGCTGCATATTTGGCAGACGGTAAGAATGGGGTCCGAGGTACATTTACACGAAATTTCGTTAGGATTAAGTGAAGGGTTCGGGAGTTAGAATTTTTTTCTACAGTACATGTCAAGCACGCTAATCGAAACTCAAATGTCCCAAAATCCATATCTCTGTTAAAAATGAACGAATTGGTCTGGTCATTAGTACAGTAATCTAGAATGGTAATAGGTTGAAATTAAAGGTCCAAGATCAAAGATCAAGAAAAAGCAGGCCAGACAAACTAAACGATTTTTTGTTTTCGGGGGGGGGGGGGGGGGTGGAGTGTCGGTGACTTCTGTATTAAACTTAAAATATTAAATTGTAAATATTACATATAACACAATTACTAAATGATATACATGTGTTAGAACAATGTATAAGCGTGTTATTAAAGATGTAAATATTCATTTTTCTGAACATTTTAACTAGATCTCAATACACAAATACGGGGGAAAGCGCTATTATTGTAACTTTTTTTACAAAATTAAAACGGAAAAATACAGAATTCATCATTTTAAAGATAAAATCGTAGGTCTAAGCGAAAAATGAGTTGAAAAATTTTGCGGCACTTGAGGCTTGAACCCGGGTCGCCTGGGCATATGTCCACGACTCTAACGACTGAGCTACTCGGACTCTCGCTTCAGAACTTTGACCCTTAATATCTGGAGAATGCGTTGATCGATTTTAAAACAAATTACATATTCTGAATCAGAAAAAGGGTCACTATGAACCCTACAGAAAAATATTTTAACATAAAAAAGTTGAAAAATTTAATTTTTTAAATTTGCTTCCGGTGACAAACGGAAGCGACGGCGGCCATTCTCTTGACCGAGGTGCACCAGAAAAACGGTAGATCTATCATCTCTAGAAATTTAATTCCAATATCTTTACTCGTTTTTGAGAAACGTCGCAGACAAAATTGACTTTTAAAAATCGTAAACTGACGATAACTTCCGACAGGAACTGAATTTTGAAAAACTGTCGCGGCGGTATAAACTTCACATGACGGGGCATTATCCCTTCAAATTTGAAAGAAATCGAAAGAGCCATCTCCGAGAAATCGCCTGCACAAAATTTGTAAGACAAAAAAAGAATAATAATAATAACTAGATCGTTCTCGTTGCGAGCAACGAGTGGGTCTTCCGTCCGATTTTTGAATAAATGAGATAAATCCCATCATTTTAAAGATAAAATCGTAAGTCTACGCAAAAAAAACGAAAAAAAAATTTTGCGGCACTCGGGGCTTGAACCCGGGTCGCCTGGGCACTGTCCACGACCATAACGACTGAGCTACTCGAGCTCTCGCTTCAGGACTTTGACGCTTAATATCTCGAGAATGCGTTGATCGATTTTAAAACAAATTACATATTCTGAATCAGAAAAAGGGTCACTATTAACTATAAAAAATTTAAAGAAAAATATTAAAAAATAAAAAAGTCGAAAAATTAAAATTTTTCAAATTTGCTTCCGGTGACGACCGGAAGTGACGGCTGGCATTCTCTTGACCGAGGTGCACCAGAAAATAGGTAGATCTATCATCTCTGAAAATTTCAGCCCCTTATCTTTACTCGTTTTTGAGAAACCTGACAGACAAAATTGACTTTTTAAAATCGTAAACGGACGATAACTTCCGACCGGAAGTGTATTTTCAAAAATGTTTAAAAAGCGATCAACTTCAGATAAAACTGCGTTGATCCTGAAAATTTGAATGAAATCGGTAGAGCCATCTCCGAGAAATCGTCTGCACAAAATCGGTAAGAAAAAAAAAGAATAATAATAATAACTAGATCGTTCTCGTTGCGAGCAACGAGTGGGTCTTCCGTCCGATTTTTGAATAAATGAGATAAATCCCATCATTTTAAAGATAAAATCGTAAGTCTACGCAAAAAAAACGAAAAAAAAATTTTGCGGCACTCGGGGCTTGAACCCGGGTCGCCTGGGCACTGTCCACGACCATAACGACTGAGCTACTCGGGCTCTCGCTTCAGGACTTTGACGCTTAATATCTCGAGAATGCGTTGATCGATTTTAAAACAAAATTCATATTCTGAATCAGAAAAAGGGTCACTATTAACTATAAAAAAATTAAAGAAAAATATTAAAAAATAAAAAAGTCGAAAAATTAAAATTTTTCAAATTTCCTTCCGGTGACGACCGGAAGTGACGGCTGGCATTCTCTTGACCGAGGTGCACCAGAAAATAGGTAGATCTATCATCTCTGAAAATTTCAGCCCCTTATCTTTACTCGTTTTTGAGAAACCTGACAGACAAAATTGACTTTTTAAAATCGTAAACGGACGATAACTTCCGACCGGAAGTGTATTTTCAAAAATCTTTAAAAAGCGATCAACTTCAGATAAAACTGCGTTGATCCTGAAAATTTGAATGAAATCGATAGAGCCATCTCCGAGAAATCGTCTGCACAAAATCGGTAAGAAAAAAAAAGAATAATAATAATAATAATAATAATAACAATAAGAAAAGTGAAAAAGAAACAATAGAATAATAGAAGGGTCTTCCGCTGAAGACGGAAGACCCTAATAATAACTAGATCGATCTCGTTGCGAGCAACGAGTGGGTCTTCCGTCCGATTTTTGAATAAATGAGATAAAACTCATCGTTTTAAAGATAAAATTGTAAGTCTACGAAAAAAAAACGAAAAAAAAATTTGCGGCACTCGGGGCTTGAACCCGGGTCGCCTGGGCACTGTCCACGACCATAACGACTGAGCTACTCGGGCTCTCGCTTCAGGACTTTGACGCTTAATATCTCAAGAATGCGTTGATCGATTTTAAAACCAATTACATATTCTGAATCAGAAAAAGGGTCACTATCACCTATAAAAAATTTAAAGAAAAATATTAAAAAATAAAAAAGTCGAAAAATTAAATTTTTTCAAATTTGCTTACGGTGACGACTGGAAGTGACGGCTGGCATTCTCTTGACCGAGGTGCACCAGAAAATAGATAGATCTATCATCTCTGAAAATTTCAGCCCTTTATCTTTACTCATTTTTGAGAAACCTGACAGACAAAATTGACTTTTTTAAATCGTAAACGGACGATAACTTCCGACCGGAAGTGTAGTTTCAAAAATGGATAAAAAACAATCAACTTCAGATAAAACTGCGTTAATCCTGAAAATTTGAATGAAATCGATCGAGCCATCTCCGAGAAATCGTCTGCACAAAATCGGTAAGAAAAAAAAAGAATAATAATAATAATAACAACTAGATCGTTCTCGTTGCGAGCAACGAGTGGGTCTTCCGTCCGATTTTTGAATAAATGAGATAAAACTCATCGTTTTAAAGATAAAATTGTGAGTCTACGCAAAAAAAAAACGAAAAAAATTTTTGCGGCACGCGGGGCTTGAACCCGGGTCGCCTGGGCACTGTCCACGACTATAACGACTGAGCTACTCGGGCTCTCGCTTCAGGACTTTGACGCTTAATATCTCGAGAATGCGTTAATCGATTTTAAAACAAAATACATATTCTGAATCAGTAAAAGGGTCACTATCAACCCTGCAGAAAAATATTTTAAAACAAAAAAGTTGAAAAATTGATTTTTGAAATTTCCTTCCGGTGACGACCGGAAGTGTCGGCGGACATTCTCTTGACCGAGGTACATTAGAAAAAAGATAGATCTATCATATCTGAAAATTACAGCTCTAAATCTTTACTCGCTTTTGAGAAACGTCGCAGACAAAATCGACTTTTAAAAATCGTTAAACGACAATAACTTCCGACCGGAAGTGAATTTTGAAAAACTATCGTAGTGGTATAAACTTCAGTTGACGAGGCATTATCCCTGAAAATTTGAACGAAATCGAACAAGCTATCTCCGAGAAATCGCCTGCACAAAATTTGTAAGACAAAAAAAGAATAATAATAATAATAAGAAAAGTGAAAAAGAAACAATAGAATAATAGAAGGGTCTTCCGCTGAAGACGGAAGACCCTAATAAGAAAAGTGAAAAAGAAACAATAGAATAATAGAAGGGTCTTCTGCTGAAGACGGAAGACCCTAATAATAATAATAACAATAAGAAAAGTGAAAAAGAAACAATAGAATAATAGAAGGGTCTTCCGTTGAAGACGGAAGACCCTAATAATAATAATAAGAAAAGTGAAAAAGAAACAATAGAATAATAGAAGGGTCTTCCGCTGAAGACGGAAGACCCTAACTAGAGCAGAGCTCGTGGCAAAGCCACGAGTAGGTCTTCCGTTGTTGCTGCGAGTTGAAAATTTCCAAATATGATTCGGTGTCAAATGATTATAATGACTAATGCCTAAAATGTCACTTCTGCTTTTGTTATAAAAACGTGTTGTGATTGAAAATCTGTATAAAGACAGGAAGAAAATGTTTTAGGAAAACTATATGTCAAACACAGTTTGTGTAATTGTTTTGAAAACTCTTTAAGGCCCTGTCACACCAAGTTGCGTTCCCAGGGCGTGTTCATGGCGTTGTAAATTTCATGGAATCGCCGTAGGATCGGAACGAAAATTCAGAAAAAATATACAATCTTATTTAAAAATTTTACAAGTAAAAATGTCACGGCATCCTGACGGCGACTGAGGCGTTCTAACAGAGCTCCCAACTACGTTTCCACAGAGTTCTACTTGGCAATTGACTGCGCTCTCGCTGGGTATCCGCCAAGCGCTCATGACGTGCTAGGAGTTTTTACCGCGCGTCCACGGCGTGCTCTGCGCGCTGACTGCGTGCACATGCGCTGTTGGAGACTTTACGACGCTGTCAAGGCGACCTTACTCCACTTCTACGGCGTGTTTATCAGAACTCAGAGCCACGGCGCGTACTTTGTGCATGGTCAAAGTGCGCGCCGTCGCATGGCGTTCTAAAATGTTCTAGGATATCCCACCGCAGCAAACGAAGATGCCGTTGCGTTGTTACGGCGCTGTAGCAGACTCTAGTTCGTTTACCATGGCGTTTTACATTATTCAATGACACAGCGGGATCGCCGTGAGGACGCAGCTCCAGTATGACAGGGGTTTAAACAATGAGAAGTTTAATGGCGAGTTAAATTGTTAAGTGTAGCAAGGATTGTTATATACATGTACTCATGATTCATGAAAGGAAATGTATTTTTTAAAAGAAACGAACCCACCTTAAAAACATGTAACTTCTGTAATTAAATCTTTCTAATTTTTTGAAGATGTGCAAGTTTGAAATTGTTGCGTGCTGTCAAAATTTGGTAAATAGTCAAAATTGATGGCATCTCTGAAAATTTCTTCAGGGCTGATATTATTTAATAATACGAGTAGACTTGAACATTTAAAATAATAATCAACTATCAAAGATCATCTGGAGAATTTATGCATAAGTGAGCGTCTAAATTTTACACCTGATATACAGACACCGCTATGTAACGTAAAATTAAATAACTGTAAACAACCAGACTTTTGTGATTCCGCAAATTTATTCCAATATATAATATATGTGTCGTTCCTACAAATACATGATATAAATCAGAATTACTAAACTGCAATTATACATGTCGTAATATAACATTTCATATATATGCACGTAAATATAGGTAAGTATAAAATTATCCATTAAAATATTTTCGTAATAAACAAGAATTAAATAGATGTGAACATTAAGATATAATTCTTTCCTTCTACTTAATTCATGCAAGTATTATGTACCATACTACTGAAGTTATCAAATTAATATGGACATAGTTTACAGTAGTTATCAAATATAATAGCGTAGTACAAATTATTATATATACATACCCTAAATAAGGGTGGAACAGAGCGTACAGAAACTCCTGATAGGAATCTATAGGTAGGCTATATACACCTGTTAATAAATATCGTAATTGTACTACCACAATAAAATATTTTAAAAATCCAAAATAAAATGCAATATTCACGTGCATACTCTTATACTAGTATATCATCTAAATAATCACTTATATAAAGTGTATGGTTTATATTTATCCTATATAATCTTGTTTATGTTATTCTATAAATCTGACAAACTGACCAAACCGGTTTATGTTCTGTGATACAATTATAAATAACTATAATTTCTTCTAAATGCATTCATAAATTATTCATATATAAAGGTGAAAGCTATTCTAACAACTAATCATGTTATTTATACATATAGACATAAAATTTCAACTTTTATTCTTACTTACATTTAAATGATGTGTCCCGGTCGAGGGCAATTTTCAAATGGCTGTATAAGTTAGCGACCGGAAGTTTTAGAACAAAGAAAATCTTATATGACCAAAAAAATCTTAAAAATAATTTATATATATCAAAGAAAAATATAAGTAACCAGAGTTTTATCCAAATAAACAACAATCTAAATTTGTTTAGCGTGAAAAATATCGAATTAATATTCGTTTGAAAACATCGATTGACTAATGGACTATCTTTAAAATACTAATATGAACAGAGCGACACATAGACTAGTGGTTAAGTCACCCGATTCACACTCGATAGGTCCGCGGTTCGACACCCCGTCACGGCAGTGACTCTTTATCTTAATTTTTTTATTATTATACATTGAAAATTGATACAAAAATATATTTAAAACACATATGTTACATAACATAATTTACAGAAATGAATATTACTTCTCTCGACGATGCAATAATATGCAAAATCCCTATTTTTATGTCAGTTTTTTCTCCTTTATCGGATCAAAAGTAATTCTCTCGGAGAAAGTTTACGTATGTATTTTGAAAAAAAACCGGGAGAAACTTCAATAAAAATAGGCGAAAATTATGGTGTTACGGTTCACATGTCCATCTCACTTAAGTGTAACTTTGAGAAGCGCATATATTTTTTGGAGGCAGATATGTCGCTATATTATAGTCTGTTAGTCAAGTGAACTAATCTGTCCACACTTGCAATACTTTGATGATTTCTATGGCGACCGCCTGCATAGCATAATGTAGTCGTATTTCATAACATCTAATCCCAAGAACAAATTACCTTTGACTTAAAACTGTAAATCATAATATATATTATTCTGTTCATAACTATATATCATAGAAGTTAAGCGTGTTCAACAGGTTTATTTATTATAGCCACGTTCTCAGATTACGATCTCGCAACTTTAATGTGAAAATGAAAGTCTTATTGTTTGATAATTGACCACTTTGAAGAAAACACCCTTCGAACTGTTGATTAATTGCATAACAATTGATGATCTGTAGCCATAAATAACCTGGGGCTATATATGTTCTAAGCTGTGTGCGCTGAAGCGACTCAAAATTTTCGGTAGCACGTGGCGATTGAATTTACGCAATAAAGAAATTTACAAAGACTGACCGAATAAAAAAACGGGAGGGAAAGAGAAACACGTTCAGGAGAAAATGTTACACATGAGAAGAAGTCACTATCAAATGATTTTCGACAGATCTGGAATTTTAAAAAAAAGAGCACTTGGCAGCGGGGCGGTGGGAGGGCAACACAGAAATAAGTTCGTTTTCACAATGAAACGAACGACCATGTAGAAACCCTACAGAAGTTATTAATATGTGACCGATAGAATCTAAACAAAACTCGTTTCAAAACTCATGTAAATATTCTTTAAAATAATCACCGAATGCCTCAATTCAGGGCATTCTTTTATCGTGCCAGCACCTACCGCAAACATGTAACATGGAACTTTGATCATAATTTGATTTGATTTTTAAATTACCTTTTACGGTGTCGTATAAATCAATGCTAAATCAACTATACGAGTAAAATAAATTTATCTGTTCACCTTAAACCAATATAATAGTTGAAAACATAATAAAAATAGTTGCGTTCGTACAAAATACCAAACATGCACGCGTGATAAGGTACATGTAGAAGATGTCCACTTGCGCGGGATCTCCTCGGCCATGTGCGAGGGATGATCATTATTTAAAGGTTTTAATATTTGTGTTGGTTTTTTTTTTTTTTGTTGATTGAAAACATTATTTGTACAGTTTTTAAAACAAGACTTACAAACCAACCATTTAAATATGTCTGACGAGTATTTCCGATTTGGAGTAATATCGCTTTTATTAATTTTCAGAACGACTTTTTAATTTACTCTCCAATGTTTAATTTAAATAAATACAAAATGAACAAACTTTTATAACATAAAATTAAAACAGCGTACAGTGTATTTACGGCTATATAAAGTCAAACACGTTCATATTCATGTAAGTGTGCGGGTGCGAATCTTGTGTATTAGATAACCGTTTACCGCTAGGTAGTGCAGCCGTGGCTGATTTCCTCGGCCGCGGGCGAAGGATAGATTACGTAAAGGTTTAACGCATACACACGCACAGCTCAGAACCTAGGAAGATTTGGAAAGTTTGTAATTTAATGACTAAAATCTATCAAATAGAAATTCTTCTTTTTTTTTACTTAAAACCCACAACTGATCAATATATCTGATATTGCATTAGATTGAGAATGGTACAGTATTGTTTTTATTAATTAACTGAACGATTTCTTAACAATTCTTCAGTTCGCAGCTAAATTAACGCATATATGAGAGACGCAACTCTCGTGTATTAGATAACCGCTGACCGCTAGGTAGTCCAGCCGCGACCATGGTGACCGATTTTTCGGCCGCGGGCGAGGGATAGCTTACGTAATGATACGCACACAGCTCTGATTTAAGGTGGATTTTAAATGCATGCAGTATGATAACTAAAATGTAATGCAAAGAATTTTTTTTTCAAAACGTATTTTGTGTTTTACTAGAAAAAAAAGAGAATGTTTTGTCTTCCGATTCTCGTCTTTAAGGTTTGTGCACTATAAGAACTAAACAACAATGACTTAAACTTCTTTAAAAAAAGCATGTGTTCTAATTTTTTTTCTAATGAATTAAAGCCCCCTGTATAAACCATCATACTTTCTGTGGTAATTTTATGCCAGTTTTACGCACAAAGACCTTCGTTAACTTGCCAAATGAAAACAGGTACATGTTAACATGTAAAGCTTTTTACACTCATACTACACAAATCACTTACTAAATAACATTGTAACGACCTTTATGAGATCCCAACAAACAACTATTCCAGCGACAGCCATATCGAAATCCTAACTGTTTTTGAGTTATTAAGCAAAATCTTTTAAGGGCTACTGGCCCTTAATTTAAGGGGCCAGCCCTTTTTTATTGGTGTCAAATGAAAGCCCTTAACATTATGCACAACTTTTGTTCTATATGTATTTAGAAAATATTTCAAACTAAAAAGTTACGAAGCTAAAACATGAGAAAAATTTTGCTATTTTTAAAACATAGATTTCGATTGATTTATTCGAGTGGAATAATTGGAAAAAACTAAAATACAAAAATCAGAGGACAATATTCAAAGTGTCAATAATAAAGATTTTTAACTATAAATTATTTGCTACGGACCATTTCGGAGCCTTTGTCTGGAAACTAATGCCCCTAAAATTTTAGAAAAAGGGGGAAAACTCAAAACCGGAAGTTGCGATTTCAATATTTTTTGTGCTCTAGAAACCTAATACAATTTACCATATACCGTGAAAATTTGAATGAAATCGGATGACAAACAAATAAGTTATTGAGGTTTTAAAAACGTCTAGAAGAAGAATAACAATAATGAAGAATTACCATCAGAATCAGTACAAGGTCTTCCGTTGGAAACGGAAGACCTTAACTAGATGCGATCTCGTTGCGAGCAACGAGTGGGTCTTCCGTCCATTTTTTAATCGATAAGAAAAAAATAAAGAGATTGTATTCTTAAAAAATATAATTCCATCCACTAAAGAACACAGGGGTACCATTCGATGCGAAATTGCAAGGACAATCTAGATATGACGATCCATCTCCGAGAAATCTTCTACATAAGAATTGTAACAAAAGACCACCCAATAAAAGTGAATAATGAAACAATAGATTAATAGAATGGTCTTCTGCTAAAGACGGAAGACCCTAATGATAAAAGTGAAAAAGCAACAGTAGAATAATAGACGACTGAAGACGGAAAACCCTAAAAAGTACTGATTTTGTCTTTAAGGTCAGACGTGACCTATTTTCCATTTTTTCTATTTTTCCTATCTCCACAATGTGAAGTAATTCCATAATTATATTTTCATGTGATATGATACTTTTTATTTAAATATAAGTATTCAATTGAAAATTTATACTATGACTTTATTTATAAGCATTCAAATGCATTTTACATGCTATTTTAAGGAAAATTCTAAATATTCTAGCTCTAAAAATAGCCTGGTAATGTACCCTGAATTTTTGGGAATTAACAGGTTTCAATGTTAATAAATTAGGAATAATATATGAAGGAAAACTATATAAAATTGAGGAATGTCTCGTGTGTCCTTAACTAATTCCAACTTGTTTTCCAATCCAACAACCCCATTATAGTGAAGAAAATTTTTGTTAGCAAATTCAAAAGAAAGAAAAGCACGTGTGTAATCCAGATTTAAAAATAGATAAGCCATATTTGTACGGTAGAAAGGGGAGGGGTCATCGCAACAAGTTGTTACATATTGTATATTACGGTACAATATAAGTACATGTAATAACTGGTGTTGGATTATCATCATTATTAAAGAATTTTCAGTTTTGATTAAAACAAATATATATTCATAAAACTGGATTATGTACTGGAGAAACTAAATCGCCGAAGCGGGATGTGGCCCGATTTTCGATCAATTGGGCGATTTCATTCATCTTGGAAAGGGTACATAACTCGCGTGCCTTACTAAATGTACATTAAACAATTACCAGTCAAGTTTTTATGTTAATTGATAGATTTCCTCAAAAACATTAGATCAAAAGTATAATATATGTAGTTGATACAAAAATAAATGTCAAAAAATTATTTGACACCCTCCCCATGCATCTATGCCAATGGATAATAAGTTCATTCAAACCATCAGCCGTTGCGTGAATGGTTAAACGGGACTTCGCGCCATAATATGTCTCATTTTTTTTTTTTGCTCGCCGATTAGTGGACGAGTCTAAATTGGAATCAAAGCACACCGTAGAGCATCTTCGCTAGCCAAGGGTTTTCGGTCCACCCCGTTCCCCGTATATATGTCTCGTGTGTCCTTAACTAATTCCAACTTGTTTTCCAATCCAACAACCCCATTATAGTGAAGAATTTTTTTTGTTAGCAAATTCAAAAGAAAGAAGAGCACGTGTGTAATCCTGATTTAAAAATAGATAAGCCATATTTGTACGGTAGAAAGGGGAGCAGAGTGGACCAAAAACCCTTGGCTAGCGAAGATGACATGTACATTCCTAAAATAGTTTTCATTTAATGAAATAATTTAATTGCAATGAAATTTCTTTTTGAATCTACACATTCTGTTTATGAATTTATGATCAGCAGCTAAAATTAAAATTAATTTCTAATCAAATAGAAATTGATCATCTAATTGATATATGCATGATTCCATTGAACGATTTTGTTTAGTCAGGCAACCTTTTGGGAAAGCTATTACTTGTTTATTTTATAAGATAGAGAATAGACATATTAAATAAATAGATATCGTTCGTCATTAACAAAATAAGCTGGGAAGCGCCAATGTTTAACAGATGTATTTCAGCGTTGAAAATTGTTTCCGTGTTGATTAGTTTTATTTCAACACGATTGATAAATTCTGTAAATGTAGAAATGTCGAAATCAGTAACATGTATATTTTGTCAGCAAAAAAATATATGACAGAAATGTACACAGTTCTAACATTCAGAAGTAATTCAGATGCTATCGACGATACGGACTAAACGGAAATATTTCACGGTTGCTTACATCCCGAGTACTGTGTAAATTTTCATTCCCCGTGCAGGCAATACGCGCCGTTTCTTCTAAATTGTTCAATCCGCTGCATATTTGGCAGACAATAAGAATGTGGTCCGTAATACATTTACACGAATTTTCATCAGGATTGTGTGAAAGGCTCGGGAGTTAGAATTTTCTTTACAGTACATATCAAGCACGCCAATTAAAACTCAAATGTTCTGTTAAAAATAATCGAATTGGTCTGGTGTTTTGTACAGTGTATAAAAAGGGAACTATGTTGTAATTAAAGATCTAAGATCAAAGATCAAAGAAACGCAGGTAAGATAACTGTACGATTTGGGAATCGGGGGTGGGGGTGACTTTTATATTATAACTTTCAATATAAAGTTTTTAAATATTACATTATAAATTATTACTAAATTAAATTCATATATATTACATCACTGTATAAGCGTTGTAACATTTTTTAAAAACTATTTCAGTATTAATATGTATCTATAAAACTCAATGTCCAGTAATTTAACGAATGAGCTTCGAGGACTCTGCATTGCCTGTTACGTATGACCGTTCCGCTTTTACAGCAGTTCACGTGAATATTCCTAATTTTGATGCGTGTTGTTTCCGGAGGGGGTTGAAAAGGCTCGAGCTTGATTTTCAAGCACATTTGTACTTCGTCGTAAAGACGTGTCGAGTACAGGACATAGATCGAAAGGTCAGATCTAAATTAGGTGATCCAGGCACTTAAACCGTGTAAGAAATGTCAGTTTGAAAATGCCATACTTGGATCAAATCTAAAGTAGAATTTTGAGGTGTGGATCTCGGATTCGGTTAACGACAATAAGGGAAGTCCTAAAACAATGACTGATGCATTTTACACATGTATTTTAGCGTTGAGAATTTTTTTTTCGTGTCGTTTACTAATATGATTGACTGTTTTATTTCAACAGGATTGATAAAATCGTGAAAAATGTAGAAATAACGAAATCAGTAACATGTAAATTTATTCGGTAAAAGATCGATTTTTAAAGTTTTAACATTTAGAAGTAGTTCACACGCTATCATTGTTACAGACTAAACGCAAAACAAGAAATATACATTGCACCAGAAATATTTCACGGCTGCTTACATCCCGAATACTGTGTAAATTTTAATTCCCCTTACAGTCAATACGCGCTGTTTGATCTCAGGAATTTCTTATAATTGTTCAATCCGCTGCATATTTGACAGACAATAAGAATGGGATCAGAGGTACATTTACTCGAATTTTCATTAGGATTGTGTGAAAGGCTCGGGAGTTAGAATTTTTTTCTACAGTACATGTCAAGCACGCCAATTGAAAATCAAATGCCAACAATTTCATAACCCTGTTAAAAATAAACGAATTGGTCTGGTGTTTTGTACAGTGTTTAAAAAGGGGTACTAGGTTGCAATTCAAGATCTTAGATCAAAGATAAAAAAACGCAGGTAAGATAACTTTACGATTTGGAGAATCCGGGGGGTGGGGGGTGACTTTTATATCAAACTTTCAATATTAAATTCTCAATATTACATTATAAATTATTACTAAATTAAATGCATATATTTGAACACTGTTTAGGCGTTGTAACTTTTTAAAAACTATATCAGTATTAATATGTATCTATGAAACTCAATGTCCATTACTCTAACGAATGAGCTACGTGGACTCTGCATTGCCTGTTACTTATGACCGTTACGCTTTTACAGCATGAATCTTAAATCTTTACAATTTTTTTTTCGAAATTTCACGTGAATATTCCTATAAAAAGTCACTAGACATAGCGAGGCTTTTCATTTAACTAGCCGCTGACCGCTAGGTAGTGCGGCCGCGACCATGGCGACCAATTTTCTCGGCCGCAAGCGAGAGATCGCTTACGTAATGGCAAACAAACCCGGGTTAATGCTTGCAGAACTTCACAAAAGTGACTCATAGTCCCCACGTAAAAGCATTAGGAAAAGCATGGTATACTATTATGAAGTTTTTCTAATGAATTAAAGCATCCCGAACACAATAATACACTTTCTGCGGTGAATTTATGTCAGTTGTGCGTTTTTTATGGAAGGGAATTACCGCCAAAATTCTATGTATCTTGCTTTTATTCTTATTATGCTTACTTCTTTATTCTTCATTACATTTACACTTGCATGTCACTTTATTGTTTTCATATTCATGCTTATCCAATTTCACTTTGATTCTCTTTGATCCTTCATTGTTTGCCTAATTCTATGTTGCAACATTCTCTTCTTATTCATGTAAATTCTTTCTTCTATCTCTGTTACAAACGTGAATTCAAACACGCAAACCATAAAGCATTTTCAATAAAGACGAATACAAGTTGCATGAATTTAATGCTGCATTATGACGCCAGGCGGCAGTGTGTGCGCTACAATTGCTGCTCCCAAAGATTTATTAAAACGAAACTAACAAATGGCATAAATATAATAAATTCGTGAAAACATCTCAAATTAAGGGCTTAGTTTAGGAATATGAAATACATGTTAATATAATTAACTTTTAACAAGCCACGATATACGCAGACTTAAAAAGATACGGATATTTTTTTTGTATACATGTAAAATGCCTCCGCGCGGTTCTAAAAAAATCAGAGGGGGGGGGGTGTCTGAGAGATAATTTTGTATTTAATTTTTTTATTGGTTGATTAAATAAGTGTGAATTTTCCATTGGGGGTGGATCTGATCTCATTCTAGATCCGCAATGCAATGATGTACCGTATATATATGCAGTAACAAATTATTTGCAAATAATTTGCAGGAACGCTTAATTTTTAGAAGAGGAACATGTCATAAGTACGAAAGACGAATAAGGCCACATAAAAAAATATTTTTATCTCGTAATTACGAGAAAAGATCTCGTTATTACGAGAAAAGATCTTGTAATTACGAGAAAAGATCTCGTTATAACGAGTTAATTATCTCGTTATTACGAGAAAAGATCTCGTAATTACGAGAAAAGATCTCGTTATTACGAGTTAATTATCTCGTTATTACGAGAAGAGATCTCGTTATTACGAGTTAATTATCTCGTTATTACGAGAAAAGATATTGTAATTACGAGAAAAGATCTCGTAATTACGAGAAAAGATCTCGTTATTACGAGAAAAGATGTCGTTATTACGAGTAAATTATCTCGTTATTACGAGTTAATTATCTCGTAATAACGAGATCTCTTCTCGTAATTACGAGATGTTTTCTCGTAATAACGAGATCTTTTCTCGTAATTACGAGATAATTAACTCGTAATAACGAGATATTTTCTCGTAATAACGAGATAATTATCTCGTAATAACGAGATCTTTTCTCGTAATTACAAGATCTTTTCTCGTAATAACGAGATAATTATCTCGTAATTACGAGAAAAGATCTCGTAATTACGAGATAAATATTTTTTTTTATGTTGCCCTATTCGTCTTTCGTACATAAGTACTTGTCGACAGGACTTTATTTTCATTTGAGGTGAAAAGAGGTGGGGTGATGCACGGTTCTGTCCACAGGTACCCGTGGAAAATGTAGATGAAATAGAAATAAATTTAAACCAAATTTAAAGATGTTTTTGAAAAACAATAAAAGGACTGGGGTACGAAATACTTAGAAGTAGCTTTTCTTGTACTCTAGTACGTGTGAAAATTATCACTTGCATGAATCACTATGTACCTCTCGTTAGGCTACAGTACTTTGTATCCCTGATTAAATGCGATGAATTAATATCCGCGTGAAATTCCGGGTTAAAAAACTTAAAACTGCAGGTTTTAAAATCTCACTTATTTCTAAAAGTTTTGAACTTGTGATATGAAAACTAAGTTTGGTGCACGCGATTTTATATTCTTGCGATTCGGCACAGAACGGTGGAGTCGCAGAAGTAAACGCGGTAAAATTAACGAATCTAAATTATCAGTGAATTAATTACACAATGAGTAAACGAAAACAAACCAAGCAAAGAGATTAAAATACAGTATGTGAAATGACTGTTTATACGTTTTGGTTTAAAATCTAAATCAAATCTTAATAAAAATTCTTATATAAAGTTCTAAATAAAATATTTTTTTCTTACAAAATACAAAACATTATTAATGTATGCTTCTTATTTACACAGATTTTCGAAGTGATAAAAATGTGTATGTATCATTCACAACCATGCTTATTGTAGGTTAACTTTGTTTATTTTAATATAAATCATGTACATGTATAACTGAATGTTCATGTTTAGATTTGAAGGTGTTTAAGCTATGATACATGTAACTTAGTGACATGAACCTCATACATGTCGTCTTGATTAAATGAATAGTTGAATTGACCGACTTCCATATCAAGCTTGCGATGATGATAATTATGATACGGGTGCTAATTATGAGAACTGTAAGATTATATCGTCTCATATAAATAACTGATGCGCAGACTTAGAATTTTATTTTATTTTAGAGGGGGGTCCAGTCACCCCACCACCCTTAAAAATTCAAACTTTTTTAAACTCACATGGTAAACCTACTGAAAATAGAACTCGACCCTCCCCCCCCCCTCCCCGGCAAACAAAATTATAAATTATCCCTTAGTACATTAACCTCCCCTCCATTTCTTGATCTGAACATATAAACATTGGAGCGAAATGTCATGGTGCGAAACATCCCACATTTAGCTAGCTACGTTGGTTTTTTTTCGGGGAGCAGCAATTGTAGCGCGCACACTGCCGCCTGGCGTCATAATGCAGCATTAAATTCATGCAACTTGTATTCGTCTTTATTGAAAGTGCTTTATGGTTTGCGTGTTTGAATTCACGTTTGTAACAGAGATAGAAGAAAGAATTTACACGAATAAGAAGAGAATGTTGCAACATAGAATTAAGCAAACAATGAAGGATCAAAGAGAATCAAAGTGAAATTGGATAAGCATGAATATGAAAACAATAAAGTGACATGCAAGTGTAAATGTAATGAAGAATAAAGAAGTAAGAATAATCAGAATAAAAGCAAGATACATAGAATTTTGGCGGTAATTCCCTTCCATAGTTTTTATCCAATCAATTCGGGAAAGATGTCATCAGATGCAGAATTGCAAGCGCAACTTAAAAAGCATGTTCTATAATCGATCTAAGATCATTTTAACAAAATGGCGGACAGTTGCAGGCCTTGTTGATTTTATAAATATATAGAGGGTAGACATGTATAAATGGATATCGTTTGTTATTTACAAAATTAGCAGGAAAGCGCCTACGTACATTTAACAAATGTATTTCAGCGTTGAAAATTATTTGCCGTGTTGATTTCTCCTTGTTTCAACGTTTTATTTCAACACGATTGATAAATTTTTGATAAATGTAGAAATGACGAAATCAGTAACATGTAAATTTAGTCAGTAGTAAATCGATGACAGAAATTTTCACAGTTCTAACATTCAGAAGTAATTCATTTGCTATCGGCGATACGACTAAACGGAAAACAAGAAATATACATGCACCAGAAATATTTTACAGCTGCCTACATCCCGTGTACTGCGTAAATTTTAATTCCCGGTACAGGTGATACGTGCCGTATGATCTCAGGACTTTCTTTCACTAAGTCCGATCCGCTTCATATTTAGCAAACATTAAGAATGGGGTCCGAGGTACATTTACGCGAATTTTCATTAGGATTGTGTGAAAGGCTCGGGAGTTAGAATTTGTTTCTACAATACATGTCAAGCACGCCAATTGAAACTCAAATGCCAAAAATTTCATAACCCTGTTAAAAATAAACGAATTGTTCTGGTGTTTTGTACACTGTGTAAAAAGTTTACTAGGTTGTAATTCAAGATCAAAGATCAAAAAACGCAGGTTAGATAACTTTACGATTTTGGTAATCGGGGGGGGGGGTGTGACTTTTATATTAAACTTTCAATATTAAATTCTTAATATTACATTATAAATTATTACTAAATTAAATGCATATATTTAAACACTGTTCAGGCGTTGTAACTTTTGAAAAAAAAAACTATTTCAGTATTAATATGTATCTATGAAACCCAATGTCCATTACTCTAACGAATGAGCTACGTGGACTCTGCATTGCCTGTTACGTATGACCGTTACGCTTTTACAGCCTGAATCTTAAATCTTAACAATTTTTTTCGAAATTTCACGTGAATATTCCTATAAAAAGTCACTGGACTCTTCATTTTCACATAGCAAGAGTTTTCATTTAACTAGCCGCTGACCGCTAGGTAGTGCGGCCGCGACCATGGCGACCAATTTTCTCGGCCGCAAGCGAGAGATCGCTTACGTAATGGCATACAGCTTGCAGAACTTCACAAAAGTGACTCATAGTCCCCACGTAAAAGCTTTATTCATTTGCTATCGGCGATACGACTAAACGGAAAACAAGAAATATACATGCACCAGAAATATTTTACAGCTGCCTACATCCCGTGTACTGCGTAAATTTTAATTCCCGGTACAGGTGATACGTGCCGTATGATCTCAGGACTTTCTTTCACTAAGTCCGATCCGCTCCATATTTAGCAAACATTAAGAATGGGGTCCGAGGTACATTTACGCGAATTTTCATTAGGATTGTGTGAAAGGCTCGGGAGTTAGAATTTGTTTCTACAGTACATGTCAAGCACGCCAATTGAAACTCAAATGCCAAAAGATTCATAACTCTGTTAAAAATAAACGAATTGGTCTGGTGTTTTGTACAATGTTTAAAAAGGGTACAAGGTTGTAATTAAAGGTCTATGATCAAAGAAACGCAGACGCCAGGTAAGATAACTTTACGATTTTGGGAATCGGAGGGTGAATTTTATATTAAATTTTTTATATTAAATTCTAAATATTACATTATAAATTATTTCAAAATTAAATGCATATATTAGATTACTGTATAAGCATTGTAACTTGTTTTTTAAAACTATATCAGTATTAATATGTATCTATGAAACTCAATGTCCATTACTCTAACGAATGAGCTACGCGGACTCTGTATTGCCTGTTACGTATGACCGTTACGCTTCTACAGCCTGAATCTTAAAAAGTTCACGTGAATATTCCTATAAAAAGTAAATGGACTCTTCAATTTCACACAGCGAGGGTTTTCATTTAATTATTGCGCTATCGTGCAAGCACCTACCACACTTATTGTAACACTGGATTTTAATTTTGAACTGCATTTTCTTTGAACGTTTTAATTAAGAGTATTTACTCTATTTTTGTTAACCGAATTTTTTCTATTAAATTCTGTATTGTATATACAATCTGACAATGATTTTATTCAATGCTAAATAAATTAAAATAACATCTGTCGTGTAAGATAAAGGTATGTTCTATCAAATCAACATATGTTAACAAAATAAATACTGTAGACTAAGTTATTATCAAGATTGAATTGTGAACATACAAAGGATCAATGAACATGTACGATAAAGCAAAAGCACATGAAGCAAGTGTTATTAGACTTTCGCGAATCGCATGCATGCCCATTCGCCCGGGATATTCACGGCCATATGCGGGGGATGAATTACAGTATATTCTTGTGTACTCAGAGCTCCGTGGCCATGTTCGGCTTAAAATGTTTGCAGTTTAATAACTTATTTTATTTAAACAATATATAACTATTTCAAAACAAAGAGCACTCTTTCCAATGACAGTTATACTGAAATATCTACCGTTTTTAATTATGAAGCTAAAGGAGATTAATCATTTAAAGATTTAATCATTTTCGTGTTTGAGTCTTGTGGATATCTTTTGTTACAACTATTTAGATTTACTTATCCACCATTAATCTTTTGTATAACTGATGCGCAGACTTAGAATTTTATTTTATTTTAGAGGGGGGTCCAGTCACCCCACCACCCTTAAAAATTCAAACTTTTTTAAACTCACATAGTAAACCTACTGAAAATAGAACTCGACCTACCCCCCCCCCCCCCTCCCCGGCAAACAAAATTATAAATTATCCCTTAGTACATTAACCTCCCCTCCATTTCTTGATCTGAACATATAAACATTGGAGCGAAATGTCATGGTGCGAAACATCCCACATTTAGCTAGCTACGTTGGTTTTTTTTTTCGGGGAGCAGCAATTGTAGCGCGCACACTGCCGCCTGGCGTCATAATGCAGCATTAAATTCATGCAACTTGTATTCGTCTTTATTGAAAGTGCTTTATGGTTTGCGTGTTTGAATTCACGTTTGTAACAGAGATAGAAGAAAGAATTTACACGAATAAGAAGAGAATGTTGCAACATAGAATTAAGCAAACAATGAAGGATCAAAGAGAATCAAAGTGAAATTGGATAAGCATGAATATGAAAACAATAAAGTGACATGCAAGTGTAAATGTAATGAAGAATAAAGAAGTAAGAATAATCAGAATAAAAGCAAGATACATAGAATTTTGGCGGTAATTCCCTTCCATAGTTTTTATCCAATCAATTCGGGAAAGATGTCATCAGATGCAGAATTGCAAGCGCAACTTAAAAAGCATGTTCTATAATCGATCTAAGATCATTTTAACAAAATGGCGGACAGTTGCAGGCCTTGTTGATTTTATAAATATATAGAGGGTAGACATGTATAAATGGATATCGTTTGTTATTTACAAAATTAGCAGGAAAGCGCCTACGTACATTTAACAAATGTATTTCAGCGTTGAAAATTATTTGCCGTGTTGATTTCTCCTTGTTTCAACGTTTTATTTCAACACGATTGATAAATTTTTGATAAATGTAGAAATGACGAAATCAGTAACATGTAAATTTAGTCAGTTGTAAATCGATGACAGAAATTTTCACAGTTCTAACATTCAGAAGTAATTCATTTGCTATCGGCGATACGACTAAACGGAAAACAAGAAATATACATGCACCAGAAATATTTTACAGCTGCCTACATCCCGTGTACTGCGTAAATTTTAATTCCCGGTACAGGTGATACGTGCCGTATGATCTCAGGACTTTCTTTCACTAAGTCCGATCCGCTCCATATTTAGCAAACATTAAGAATGGGGTCCGAGGTACATTTACGCGAATTTTCATTAGGATTGTGTGAAAGGCTCGGGAGTTAGAATTTGTTTCTACAATACATGTCAAGCACGCCAATTGAAACTCAAATGCCAAAAATTTCATAACCCTGTTAAAAATAAACGAATTGTTCTGGTGTTTTGTACACTGTGTAAAAAGTTTACTAGGTTGTAATTCAAGATCAAAGATCAAAAAACGCAGGTTAGATAACTTTACGATTTTGGTAATCGGGGGGGGGGGGGGGTGTGACTTTTATATTAAACTTTCAATATTAAATTCTTAATATTACATTATAAATTATTACTAAATTAAATGCATATATTTAAACACTGTTCAGGCGTTGTAACTTTTGAAAAAAAAAACTATTTCAGTATTAATATGTATCTATGAAACCCAATGTCCATTACTCTAACGAATGAGCTACGTGGACTCTGCATTGCCTGTTACGTATGACCGTTACGCTTTTACAGCCTGAATCTTAAATCTTAACAATTTTTTTCGAAATTTCACGTGAATATTCCTATAAAAAGTCACTGGACTCTTCATTTTCACATAGCAAGAGTTTTCATTTAACTAGCCGCTGACCGCTAGGTAGTGCGGCCGCGACCATGGCGACCAATTTTCTCGGCCGCAAGCGAGAGATCGCTTACGTAATGGCATACAGCTTGCAGAACTTCACAAAAGTGACTCATAGTCCCCACGTAAAAGCTTTATTCATTTGCTATCGGCGATACGACTAAACGGAAAACAAGAAATATACATGCACCAGAAATATTTTACAGCTGCCTACATCCCGTGTACTGCGTAAATTTTAATTCCCGGTACAGGTGATACGTGCCGTATGATCTCAGGACTTTCTTTCACTAAGTCCGATCCGCTCCATATTTAGCAAACATTAAGAATGGGGTCCGAGGTACATTTACGCGAATTTTCATTAGGATTGTGTGAAAGGCTCGGGAGTTAGAATTTGTTTCTACAGTACATGTCAAGCACGCCAATTGAAACTCAAATGCCAAAAGATTCATAACTCTGTTAAAAAATAAACGAATTGGTCTGGTGTTTTGTACAATGTTTAAAAAGGGTACAAGGTTGTAATTAAAGGTCTATGATCAAAGAAACGCAGACGCCAGGTAAGATAACTTTACGATTTTGGGAATCGGAGGGGTGAATTTTATATTAAATTTTTTATATTAAATTCTAAATATTACATTATAAATTATTTCAAATTTAAATGCATATATTAGATTACTGTATAAGCATTGTAACTTGTTTTTTAAAACTATATCAGTATTAATATGTATCTATGAAACTCAATGTCCATTACTCTAACGAATGAGCTACGCGGACTCTGTATTGCCTGTTACGTATGACCGTTACGCTTCTACAGCCTGAATCTTAAAAAGTTCACGTGAATATTCCTATAAAAAGTAAATGGACTCTTCAATTTCACACAGCGAGGGTTTTCATTTAATTATTGCGCTATCGTGCAAGCACCTACCACACTTATTGTAACACTGGATTTTAATTTTGAACTGCATTTTCTTTGAACGTTTTAATTAAGAGTATTTACTCTATTTTTGTTAACCGAATTTTTTCTATTAAATTCTGTATTGTATATACAATCTGACAATGATTTTATTCAATGCTAAATAAATTAAAATAACATCTGTCGTGTAAGATAAAGGTATGTTCTATCAAATCAACATATGTTAACAAAATAAATACTGTAGACTAAGTTATTATCAAGATTGAATTGTGAACATACAAAGGATCAATGAACATGTGCGATAAAGCAAAAGCACATGAAGCAAGTGTTATTAGACTTTCGCGAATCGCATGCATGCCCATTCGCCCGGGATATTCACGGCCATATGCGGGGGATGAATTACAGTATATTCTTGTGTACTCAGAGCTCCGTGGCCATGTTCGGCTTAAAATGTTTGCAGTTTAATAACTTATTTTATTTAAACAATATATAACTATTTCAAAACAAAGAGCACTCTTTCCAATGACAGTTATACTGAAATATCTACCATTTTTAATTATGAAGCTAAAGGAGATTAATCATTTAAAGATTTAATCATTTTCGTGTTTGAGTCTTGTGGATATCTTTTGTTACAACTATTTAGATTTACTTATCCACCATTAATCTTTTGTATAACTGATGCGCAGACTTAGAATTTTATTTTATTTTAGAGGGGGGTCCAGTCACCCCACCACCCTTAAAAATTCAAACTTTTTTAAACTCACATAGTAAACCTACTGAAAATAGAACTCGACCTACCCCCCCCCCTCCCCGGCAAACAAAATTATAAATTATCCCTTAGTACATTAACCTCCCCTCCATTTCTTGATCTGAACATATAAACATTGGAGCGAAATGTCATGGTGCGAAACATCCCACATTTAACTAGCTACGTTGGTTTTTTTTTCGGGGAGCAGCAATTGTAGCGCGCACACTGCCGCCTGGCGTCATAATGCAGCATTAAATTCATGCAACTTGTATTCGTCTTTATTGAAAGTGCTTTATGGTTTGCGTGTTTGAATTCACGTTTGTAACAGAGATAGAAGAAAGAATTTACACGAATAAGAAGAGAATGTTGCAACATAGAATTAAGCAAACAATGAAGGATCAAAGAGAATCAAAGTGAAATTGGATAAGCATGAATATGAAAACAATAAAGTGACATGCAAGTGTAAATGTAATGAAGAATAAAGAAGTAAGAATAATCAGAATAAAAGCAAGATACATAGAATTTTGGCGGTAATTCCCTTCCATAGTTTTTATCCAATCAATTCGGGAAAGATGTCATCAGATGCAGAATTGCAAGCGCAACTTAAAAAGCATGTTCTATAATCGATCTAAGATCATTTTAACAAAATGGCGGACAGTTGCAGGCCTTGTTGATTTTATAAATATATAGAGGGTAGACATGTATAAATGGATATCGTTTGTTATTTACAAAATTAGCAGGAAAGCGCCTACGTACATTTAACAAATGTATTTCAGCGTTGAAAATTATTTGCCGTGTTGATTTCTCCTTGTTTCAACGTTTTATTTCAACACGATTGATACATTTTTGATAAATGTAGAAATGACGAAATCAGTAACATGTAAATTTAGTCAGTAGTAAATCGATGACAGAAATTTTCACAGTTCTAACATTCAGAAGTAATTCATTTGCTATCGGCGATACGACTAAACGGAAAACAAGAAATATACATGCACCAGAAATATTTTACAGCTGCCTACATCCCGTGTACTGCGTAAATTTTAATTCCCGGTACAGGTGATACGTGCCGTATGATCTCAGGACTTTCTTTCACTAAGTCCGATCCGCTCCATATTTAGCAAACATTAAGAATGGGGTCCGAGGTACATTTACGCGAATTTTCATTAGGATTGTGTGAAAGGCTCGGGAGTTAGAATTTGTTTCTACAGTACATGTCAAGCACGCCAATTGAAACTCAAATGCCAAAAATTTCATAACCTTGTTAAAAATAAACGAATTGGTCTGGTGTTTTGTACCCTGTGTAAAAAGTTTACTAGGTTGTAATTCAAGATCAAAGATCAAAAAACGCAGGTTAGATAACTTTACGATTTTGGTAATCGGGGGTGGGGGTGTGACTTTTATATTAAACTTTCAATATTAAATTCTTAATATTACATTATAAATTATTACTAAATTAAATGCATATATTTAAACACTGTTCAGGCGTTGTAACTTTTGAAAAAAAAAACTATTTCAGTATTAATATGTATCTATGAAACCCAATGTCCATTACTCTAACGAATGAGCTACGTGGACTCTGCATTGCCTGTTACGTATGACCGTTACGCTTTTACAGCCTGAATCTTAAATCTTAACAATTTTTTTTCGAAATTTCACGTGAATATTCCTATAAAAAGTCACTGGACTCTTCATTTTCACATAGCAAGAGTTTTCATTTAACTAGCCGCTGACCGCTAGGTAGTGCGGCCGCGACCATGGCGACCAATTTTCTCGGCCGCAAGCGAGAGATCGCTTACGTAATGGCATACAGCTTGCAGAACTTCACAAAAGTGACTCATAGTCCCCACGTAAAAGCTTTATTCATTTGCTATCGGCGATACGACTAAACGGAAAACAAGAAATATACATGCACCAGAAATATTTTACAGCTGCCTACATCCCGTGTACTGCGTAAATTTTAATTCCCGGTACAGGTGATACGTGCCGTATGATCTCAGGACTTTCTTTTACTAAGTCCGATCCGCTCCATATTTAGCAAACATTAAGAATGGGGTCCGAGGTACATTTACCCGAATTTTCATTAGGATTGTGTGAAAGGCTCGGGAGTTAGAATTTGTTTCTACAGTACATGTCAAGCACGCCAATTGAAACTCAAATGCCAAAATATTCATAACTCTGTTAAAAATAAACGAATTGGTCTGGTGTTTTGTACAATGTTTAAAAAGGGTACAAGGTTGTAATTAAAGGTCTTAGATCAAAGAAACGCAGACGCCAGGTAAGATAACTTTACGATTTTGGGAATCGGAGGGGTGAATTTTATATTAAATTTTTTATATTAAATTCTAAATATTACATTATAAATTATTTCAAAATTAAATGCATATATTAGATTACTGTATAAGCATTGTAACTTGTTTTTTAAAACTATATCAGTATTAATATGTATCTATGAAACTCAATGTCCATTACTCTAACGAATCAGCTACGCGGACTCTGTATTGCCTGTTACGTATGACCGTTACGCTTCTACAGCCTGAATCTTAAAAAGTTCACGTGAATATTCCTATAAAAAGTAAATGGACTCTTCAATTTCACACAGCGAGGGTTTTCATTTAATTATTGCGCTATCGTGCAAGCACCTGCCACACTTATTGTAACACTGGATTTTAATTTTGAACTGCATTTTCTTTGAACGTTTTAATTAAGAATATTTACACTTTTTTTTAACCGAATTTTTTCTATTAAATTCTCTATTGTATATACAATCTGACAATGATTTTATTCAATGCTAAATAAATTAAAATAACATCTGTCGTGTAAGATAAAGGTATGTTCTATCAAATCAACATATGTTAACAAAATAAATACTGTCGACTAAGTTATTACCAAGATTGAATTGTGAACATACAAAGGATCAATGAACATGTGCGATAAAGTAAAAGCACATGAAGCAAGTGTTATTAGACTTTCGCGAATCGCATGCATGCCCATTCGCCCGGGATATTCACGGCCATATGCGGGGGATGAATTACAGTATATTCTTGTGTACTCAGAGCTCCGTGGCCATGTTCGGCTTAAAATGTTTGCAGTTTAATAACTTATTTTATTTAAACAATATATAACTATTTCAAAACAAAGAGCACTCTTTCCAATGACAGTTATACTGAAATATCTACCGTTTTTAATTATGAAGCTAAAGGAGATTAATCATTTAAAGATTTAATCATTTTCGTGTTTGAGTCTTGTGGATATCTTTTGTTACAACTATTTAGATTTACTTATCCACCATTAATCTTTTGTCTGACGATGCTTAAGATAGGAAATATAAACTTTATATATTTACTTTAAACAATTCTTTGTGAACCCATAAATGTTGTGTATTAGATAACCGCTGACCGCTAGGTAGACCAGCCGCGACCATGGCGACCGATTTTCTCGGCCGCGAGCTAGGGATCGGTTACGTAATGGTACAAAAAGAGATCAGAAACCAGGTTAATGCTTGCAGAACTTAACAAAAGTGACATATAATCCTCACGTAAAAGCTTTAAGAATATAATGCATATTGTTATGAAACTTTTCGAATAAATTAAATCATCCTGAATACAATAATACATGTTCTGTGGTGAATTAATGTCAGTTGTACACAATGGCTTTTCGTTAACTTGCCAAATGAAAACAGGTAGATGTTAACAAGTAAAGCTTTTTACATACATATTACACAATACCTTAACAAAGTAACATTATAGTGGCATTGGTAAGATCCCAATGAACAACTATTCCAGCGACAGCCATATCAAATTCCTAACCGTTTTTGAGTTATTTCGCAAATACTTTCAAGGAGCCTAGGCCCTTAATTGAAGGGGCCAGCCCCTTTTCAATGGTGTCAAACGAAAGTCCATAATATTCTACACAACTTTTATTCTACATGTCTTAACAAAATATTTTTTGTTTAAAATATAAAAAGGAAAACATGTGTAAATTTTTGCACCTTTTTGAATCCTATAATTTGACCCCCTACCTTTTTCTAAATAAAAAAAGAAATAAAAAAACAAAAACAAGTGTGCAAAACTTCAATTTCCCTGTTATTCAAATTCGTTGGATTCTCATTCCCTACTATTATAATCTCGGAGCCTTTGTCTTGAAACAAAACACCCTAAAAAAAAAATCTAAGGGGAATAACTCATTAACGGAAGAGGAATTTTACAGTTTATGACATGTTATAATTAGTGTTTTGTAAAGTCTATTTGTCCTGAAAATTTGGGCAAAAATCTTTCAAAAATAAGCAAGATATGAAGCCTCAAAGTTTGCGTCTTGGAAAAATATAAAATAAAGAAAAATACGAATAACTTCCGTATTCGGAATTTCCGGACAATCATTTTCCCCAGGTGACCTAAACTAGCATGTCCTCTATCCTTCCTGAAAATTTCAGCTTTCTATCTTTAGTCGTTTTTGAGAAACTGAGTGGACAAAAAACCAAGAAAAAATTACAAAATGGCGGATAAGTCCGAACCGGAAGTGATTTTGACAAAATTGAAAAAGATGTAAAAACTTCAGATGATAATAGATCGATGCTGAAAATTTTACGGAAATCGGACGACACATCTCTGAGAAATCCTCTGCACAAAAATTGTAAAGAAAAAAAAAAAGAAAAAAAATAAACCTGAAAAAGAAACAATAGAATAATAGAAGGGTCTTCCGCTGAAGACGGAAGACCCTAATAATAATAGAAAGAAACAGTAGAAAAACAAGAGGGTCTTCCGTCGGAAACGGAAGACCCTAATAATAAAAAGAAACCGTAGAATAACAAGAGGGTCTTCCGTTGGAAACGGAAGACCCTAATAAGAAAAGTGAAAAAGAAACAATAGAATAATAGAAGGGTCTTCCGCTGAAGACGGAAGACCCTAATAAGAAAATTGAAAAAGAAACAATAGAATAATAGTAGGGTCTTCCGCTGAAGACGGAAGACCCTAATAAATAAGGTCTGTTTTTGTCTTAATCTAAACGGAATAGTGTTTTTCAACGTGTACTTCATTCCAACAACCCCTTTTGTGAATAATATTTTTGTTAGAAAAACAAAAACAAAAATGGATAGAAAGAAAAGGAGAGAAAGAACAAATTTTGTGGCTCCGTCGAGATTAGAACACCCAACTTATGCAGGTGTCATAACAGAATTTCAGCGAAGGTTCACGTCAAAACATGGCTGACGCAAAATAATTCCCGAATTTCTCTTTGAATTTGGGGCGTTTCCGCCCGGGACAGGAGCTGATTTTTTGTATGAGATGAAAAACAACGTGTAAGATGTCTGAGTATTCAGGTTTTGTAACAATGCGAGGTCATTTGAAATATTGATGCGTGTTTGTTTCTGGAGGGGGGTGAAAAGGCCAGAGCTTGATTTTCGTCGTAAATAAATCGAAAGTAGAATTTTGAGGTGTGGATCTCGGATTCGGTTAACGACAATTAGGGGAAGTCCTAAAGCAATGACTGATGCCTTTTACACATGTATTTCAGCGTTGAGATTTTTTTCGTGTCGTTTACTATTATGTTTGACTGTTTTATTTCAACAGGATTGATAAAATCTTTAAAAATGTAGAAATAACGAAATCAGTAACATGTAAATTTATTCGGTAAAAATTCGATGACATTAATTTTCACAGTTCTAACATTCTTAAGTAGTTCACACGCTATCATAGATCCAAACTAAACGGAAAATAAGAAATTTACATGCACCAGAAATATTACACGGCTGCTTACATCCCGTGTACTGTGTAAATTTTAATTCCCCGTACATGCAATACTCGCCGTTTGATATCAGGAATTTCTTCTAAATTGTTCAATCCGCTGCATATTTGGCAGACAATAAGAATGGGGTCCGAGGTACATTTACACGAAATTTCATTAGGATTGAGTGAAGGGCTCGGGAGCTAGAATTTTTTTCTACAGTACATGTCAAGCATGCTAATCGAAACTCAAATGCCCAAAAATTCATAACTCTGTTAAAAATGAACGAATTGGCCTGGTCATTAGTACAGTAATCTAGAATAGTACTAGGTTGAAAGAACAGCTCAAAGATCAACGATCAAGTAAAATCAGGCCAGAAAAACTAAATGATTTTGTGAATCGGAGGGGGGGGGGGTCGGTGCGTGTACTGTGTTGTGTAGATCTTAATTCCCCGTATATACATTACGCGCTGTTTGATCTCAGAAATTTCTTCTTAATTGTTCAATCCGCTGCATATTTGGCAGACAGTAAGAATTGGGTCCGAGGTACATTTACACGAAATTTCATTAGGATTATGTGAAGGGTTCGGGAGCTAGAATTTTTCTCTACAGTACATGTCAAGCACGGTAATCGAAACTCAAATGCTCAAAAATTCATAACTCTGTTAAAAATGAACAAATTGGTCTGGCCATTAGTAGAGTATGTACTAGGTTGAAATTAAAGGTCCAAGATAAAAGATCAAGAAAAAGCAGGCTAGAAAAACTAAATGATTTTGCGACAAGGGGGGGGGGGGTGTCGGTGACTTCTATATTAAACGTAAAATACTAAATTCTAAATATTACATATTACACAATTACTTAATGAAATACATGTGTTAGAACAATGTATAAGCGTGTTATTCAAGATGTAACTACTTATTTTTCTGAACATTTTAAGTATATTTCAGTATGAATTCATAGCTAAGGATCTCAATACACAAATACGGGGAAAAGCGCTATTATTGTAACTTCTTTTACAAAATTAAAACAGAAAAGAACAGAATTCATTATTTTAAAGATAAAATCGTAGGTCTAAGCGAAAAATGAGTTAAACATTTTTGCGGCACTCGGGGCTTGAACTCGGATCGCCTAGGCACATGTCCACGACTCTATCGACTGAGCTACTCGGACTCTCGCTTCAGGACTTTGACGCTTAATATCTCGAGACTGCGTTAATCGATTTTAAAACAAACTACATATTCTGAATCAGAAAAAGGGTCACTATCAACCCTACAGAAAAATATTTTAAAACAAAAAAGTTCAAAAATTCGATTTTTAAAATTTGCTTCCAGTGACGACCGGAAGTGACGGCGGACATTGACCGAGGTGCACTAGAAAAACGGTAGATGTAACATTTCTGAAAATTTCAGCTCTAAATCTTTACTCGATTTTGAGAAACGTCGCAGACAAAATTGACTATTAAAAATCGTTTAACGACGATAACTTCCGACCGGAAGTGAATTTCTAAAAACTGTCGCAGCGGTATAAACTTCAGATGACGAGGCATTATCCCTGAAAATTTGTAGAAAATCGATCAAGCCATCTCCGAGAAATCGCCTGCACAAAATTTGTAAGACAAAAAAAGAATAATAATAATAACTAGACACGATCTCGTTGCGAGCAACGAGGAGGTCTTCCGTCCGATTTTTAGAAGAAATTATGACATCATCGACTTTGATTTTTGACAAAAAAAAACATGGAAAAAAGAGTGAAGAACTAATGCTTTTTTGTATCGCATTTTATAAGTTCTCTTATATTGCTTTTTCAAATACTTGCATTTCTTCCAATTAAGATAGAAAAGATTAAACTTGTTTACCTCTGGCTCCTAAAAACCCTAATTAGGTAATGCAAGAGAAAATCATTATGTAAGGATATATACACATATTATACCTAATTCAGCTTAAATAACCTTTCACAAAATAGTTATTAGTAAAACGCTATAGATAAAAGACTTTAGAGCCCTTTGATCCCCTTATTTAAGGGGCCAGCCCCTTTTTCTTGAAATCAAATGAAAGGTCATTTAATTCTGAACACATTTTGTCAACAAGTGTTTAGAAATTTGTTACCGTTCTTGAGATAAATGGGAAAGAAGGTTTTAGGGGCCGATCCCTTATCTCCTTATAGGGGCCGTTTAAAGAAATTTTGATGGTTGCATATTGTTAAGAACATCATTTTGAACAACTTTTCTTCTGTACTGCATTTCAAAATATTTTTGCTTTCTGAGATATGGGTGATCAAAATTTTGGACTTTTGGCCCCTAAAAACCCCTTATTACATAACACATGATAAAATTATTACATTGCTTGGATACATAACTGTGAGATAAACATATTTGCTTCTATAACATTTCACAAAATATCCCTCAGTAAAGGGCTATAGATAAAAGACTTTAGAGCCCTTTGGTTCCCTAATTTAAGGGGCCAGCCCCTTTTTCTTGATATCAAATAAAAGGTCACTTAATTCTAAACACATTTTGTTTAACAAGTGTTTTGAAATTTGTTACCGTTCTGGAGATATATGAGAAAGAAGGTTTTAGGGGCCGATCCCTTATCTCCTTTTAGGGGCCGTTTAACGAAATTTTGAAGGTTGCATTTTGTTAAGAACATCATTTTAAACAACTTTTCTTCTATACTGCATTTCAAAATATTTTTGCTTTCTGAGATATGGGTCATCGAAATTTTGGACTTTCGGCCCCTAAAAACCCCTTATTACGTAACACATGATAAAATCATTACATTGCCTGGATACATAACTGTGAGATAAACATATTTGCTTCTATAACATTTCACAAAATATCTCTCAGTAAAGAAATACAGATTAAAGACTTTAGAGCCCTTTGGTCCCCTAATTAAAGGGGCCAGCCCCTTTTTCCTGATATCAAATGAAAGGTCTTGTAAATAAAAACTTTTTTTACATTACATGTTTTAACAAAATATTTTTTAGAAAAGAGATAAACAAAGAAAACCAGAAAAAATTACGACGTTTTTTTAATCTCAATTTTCGGGTCCAGGCGAGCTTCGACGCCTTTTAAACCAGACAACTATAAATGCCTTTAGACACATCTACAATCTTTGGTCTACCATCCCTAAAAATTTGAATTCAATATCTCTGTTCGTTTAGGAGGAGATAACAGGACAATCAGACCCTCTGAAAATCGCTAAAACGTCAATATCTCCCGAACGGAAATGACGTCATTAAAATAAAAAAATATATATCAAGCTTTGATCAATATATACAAGATCTGAAAATTTCACGAAAATCGGTTGAGTCGTTTTCAAGAAACCGCTTGTACAAAAAAGCGTAAGAAAAAAAAAAATAATAAAAGGGAAAAAGAAACAAAGCAATAACAATAAGGTCTTCCGTTGGAAACGGAAGACCTTAACTAGACGCTCGTTGCGAACAACAAGAGGTCTTCCGTTTGAATACACCTTAAAAAAGACTATAGAGATAGTTGTTCTTTTCTACCATTTCTTAACACTTTTTAACATAGAGCAAAACCAATACCGGATATCTAAAACGCTATGTAAAAGTGAAACCAATATTGTAAAATCCGTATTGTGACGTATTTCGATCCTCGGTCACTTCGCCGACATCAAACACATTCCGCCGCAACAACAGCGAATATCAGGTTCCAACTATGCAACTGCATTACAAATAGATAAAATAGCTAACCGCGGGTCGAAAATCAAATATTTTCATATTTATACATGTACTAACATTTAAAATTATTCCTGTGTTTAGAATGACTTTTTTCAATAGTATGGAGAGAGAGAGAGAGAGAGAGAGAGAGAGAGAGAGAGAGAGAGAGAGAGAGAGAGAGAGAGAGAGAGAGAGAGAGCGAGAGTAATCACCACCTGTCATCGTAGAGGCGTTCAGACATTCACTGCTCATGACTTGAGAGAGAGAGAGAGAGAGAGAGAGAGAGAGAGAGAGAGAGAGAGAGAGAGAGTACATATTTGTCAATAAACGCATGTATACATGCATGCATGCCTGAATCCAAGTATATGGAGAAACATTAAACAACCCTCAATTTAAAGTCATGTATAATAATTGAAACATAAGCATATTGTTAGGAGAACGGTTATTTTCTACCCGCAATCGCTAATTGCTGTGTGCACACAGTCATTGAGATAGCGACATTTCTTTGATGCCGGCAAAGCGACCTGGCGAGTTCTAATGCGGTCGTATTACAGGGGTGCTACGGCGGCATGACTTTGATGCCGGCGATGCTACGAGCATCTGATTTTAGATAGCTGCTGATAAAAAAGAGACTGTCACAAATTTAAACAGAAAACATTTTAAACCATCATTTTCAAGATAAAATCGTTAAAGAAACCACAATTAAGAAAGAAAAAAACGTTCGACATTTGGGGACTGAACCCGGGTCGCCAGGGCACAAGTCCACCACTCTAACGACTGAGCTACGCGGACTCTCGCTTCAAGACTTTGGAGCCCAAAATCTCGAGAATGCGTGGATCGATTTAAAAACGGATTTCATATTCTGAAGTTTTGAACGTGTCTCTATCGAATTCAAACATTAAAAAATTTCGAAACAAAAAATTTAAAAAATGACTTATTTTTGTTTCCTTCCGGTGACGACCGGAAGTGACGGCGGACGTTCGGATATGCAAAGCGCACTGCGGCAGAGAACTCTCTATCATCCCTGAAAATTTGAAAGTTCTATCTTAAATACTTTTGGAGAAAAATCGTGAACAAGCAGAAACATAAAATTTTTAATAACTCGGGACCGGAAGTGACGACCAAAAAAATGTCGTGTAAAGTTCTTACAAATTTAGCCGTGAATAAGATCTTAAGTTTCATTAAAATCGGCTGAAGCGTTTTTGAGAAAACGTTACAGAAAAAAAAAATAATAATAACTAGAGCAAAGCTCGTTGCAAAGCAACGAGTGGGTCTTCCGTTAATGTCGAAAGAAAAGCTAGATGCTCCTGTAAGAAGTAGAGCTCTAAAACCAATACCAGGAGTTTTAAAACAAAAAGATATAAAAATTGAATAATTCTTCGTACGACTTAACAAAATCCGAATGACCTTAAGTACGAATTAACAAAAACCTTAACGATTTCAAGAACGACTTGACAAAAAAAATCCGAATGTGTTTAATAACGACTTAACAAATATCGAATCATTCTAGGTACGAGTTAATTTAACTTTGAACATAACCAAGAATGTGGAATCAAAATTTCCGGAAAAATCAATTTTTAAACCCCTATATCTCTGTAATGCATCGTCCGATTTTAAAACGGATTTCAGATTTAAATTAAGCGTAATAAGTTGAACATTTTTGCTTCATTAATATATAACAAATTATTTTTCAGTAAATAGTTATTATTAAAAGAATTTGTAGCCCTCCTGGCCCCTAATTTGAGAGGCCAGTTCTTTTTTCTTGATATCAAATGAAAGGTCTTGCAAATATAAACATATTTTGTTCAACAACTGTTCACGAATTGTTAACCGTTCTAGAGATATCTGAACAAATGTGTTTTAAGGGCCGACCCTTAAACTCCTTACTGGGGCCACCAACAAAAAAAGTTTAGGTATTATATTATTAAAAACATTATTTTGAGCAACTTTTCTTCTACAATGCTTTTCAAAATATTTCTCCTTTTCTAGCTATTACTGATCAGAGTATTGGACTTCTGGCCCCTTGAAACCCCTAATTACGTAACATATGACTTAGGTATGGTACTGTATAGATAAATAACTGTACAAAGAATATTTTTGCTTCTATAATTTATAACAAATTATTTTTCAGTAAAAAGTTATTATTTATAGACTTAAGAGCCCTCTTGGCCCCAGATTTAAGGGGCCAGCCCTTTTTTCTTGACATCAAATGAAAGATCTCGCAAATATAAACATGTTTTGTTCAACAAGTGTTCAGGAATTGTTGACCGTTCTAGAGATATCTGAACTAATGTGTTTTAGGGGCCGACCCTTTAGCTCCTTACTGGGGCCACCAACAATTTTTTTTAGATAGCATATTGTTCAGAACATTATATTAAGCCTTTTTTCTTCTACAATGCTTTTCAAAATATTTCTCCTTTTCTAGATATTAATGATCAAAGTTTTGGACTTCTGGCCCCTTGAAACCCCTATTTACGTAACATATGATTAAGGTGTGGTACTGTATAGATAAAAACCTGTACAATAAACATTTTTGCTTCTATAATTGATCACAAATTATTGTTCAGTAAAGAGTTATTGCAAAAAGATTTAAGAGCCCTCTTGGCCCCTAACTTGAGGGGCCAGCCCTTTTTTCTTGATATCAAATGAAAGCCCGTGGAAATTGAAACAAATTTTTCATTACATGTTTTAACAAAATATTCATACATCAAAAGATATAACAGAAAATGATCTAAAATTTCGTAAAAAAAAATTGGTGCTAATTTTCAGGTTCAGGCGAGCTTCGAGGCCTTGCGCAATTTTTATAATTGGAAGCATGGGGGTACATCTTCAAACATTTATCTACAATCCTATAAAACTTTGAAGCTTCTATCTTTATTGGTTTCGGAGGAGATGCGTGGACAAAATGACCCTTAAAAATTTACAAAATCGTCAATATATGAGACCGGAAGTGACGTCATCATTCGAAAATTTAATAATATGTAGCGCCGATGATGATCTATCAGTCCTGACAATTTCATGTAAATCGGTTGGATAGTTTTTGAGAAATAACGCTCCAAAAAAGTCAGAAAAAGAAAAAAAAGAATAACTAGAGCAAAGCTCGTTGCAAAGCAACGAGTGGGTCTTCCGTTAATGTCGAAAGTAAAGCTAGAAGTTCCTTTAAGAAGCAGAATTCTTAAACCAATATACATGAAAAACTAAAAAAAAAATCCAATTATTCTTGGTACGAGTTAACAAAATCCGAATGATTCTAAGTACGAATTAACAAAAACCTTTTTAATATCAAGAACGACTTTGCAAATAAAAATCCGAATGTGTTTAAGTACATTTTACAATCACCGAATTATTTTGGGTACGAGTTAATTTAACTTTGAATATAACACTATTTTCTTTACCAAGAATGTGGAATTAAAATTTCCGGAAAGATCAATTTTTAAACTCCAATATCTCTGTAATGCATCGTCAAATTTTAAAACGAAGTTCAGCTTGAAATTAAGCTTAATAAGCTCTTATTTTTCGCTTTTATGATTAATAACAAATTATCGCTCAAATAAAATTATTATAGTTATTATAAAAAGACTTTGAAGCCCTTTTGGCCCCGGATTTGAGGGATCAGCCCCTTTTTCTTGATATCAAAGAAAGGGTCTCGCAAATATAAACATATTTTGTTCAGCAAGTGTTCACAAATTGTTTACCTTTCTAAAGATATCTGAACAACTTTGATTTAGGGGCCGACCCTTAAACACCTTACTGGGGCCACCAATAAAGAACTTTTAGGCATCATTGTTGAGAACATTATTTTGAGCAACTTTTCTTCTACAATGCTTTTCAAAATATTTTTCCTTTTTAAGACTTTAATGATCAGAGTTTTGGACTCCTGGCCCCTTGAAACCCTTAATTACGTAACATATGACTTAGGTATAGTACTGTATAGATAAACATTTGTACAATGAACATTTTTGCTTCGATAATTAATAACAAATTATTTTTCAGTAGAGAGTTATTATAAAAAGACTTTAGAGCCCTTTTGGCCCCTAATTTGAGGGACCAGCCCCTTTTTCTTGATATCACATGAAAGGACTAAATATAAACACATTTTGTTCAACAAGTGTTCACGAATTGTTGACCGTTTCGTGAGATTTAGAGATATATAAAGATATCTGAACAACTGTGTTTTAGGGGACGACCCTTAAACACCTTACTGGGGCCACCAACAAAAAAAATTAGGTAGCGTATTGTTGAGAACAGTATATTAAGCAACTTCTGTTCAACATTGCTTTTCAAAATATTTCTCCTTTTCTAGATATTAATGATCAAAGTTTTGGACTTCTGGCCCCTTGAAACCCCTAATTACGTAACATATGACTTAGGTATGGTACTGTATAGATAAAAAGCTGTACAGTGAACATTTTTGCTTCTATACTTGATAACAAATTATTGTTCAGTAAAAAGTTATTGCAAAAAGACTTTAGAGCCCTCTTGGCCCCTAATTGAAGGGGCCAGCCCCTTTTTCTTGATATCAAAGGAAAGCCCGTGGAAATAGAAACAACTTTTACATTACATGTTTTAACAAAATATTTACAGGTTTAAAAATATTTCAGAAAATGTGCAAAATTTTTGTAAAAAAAAAATTGGTGTCCATTTTCGACCTCAGGCGAGCTTCAACGCCTTGCGTATTATCCATATTATAAAACAATGCGGTACATCTACAGACCTTCATCTACAATCCCTGAAAATTTCAACTTTCTATCGTGAATAGTTTCAGAGGAGTTGCGTGGACAAAATGACCCTTAAAATTTCATTAAATCGTCAATATCTTAGACCGGAAGTGACGTCATCAAAAAATGTAACTAAAAACATTTGTCATCTCCGATGCTGTATAAGTCCTGAAAATTTGGTGCAAATCGGATGAATAGTTTTCGAGAAATAAAGCTTTAAAGAAGGCAGAAAAAGAATATTAAGAATAACTAGACACGATCTCGTTGCGAGCAACGAGGAGGTCTTCCGTCCGATTTTAAGAAGGTGATATGACATCATCGACTTTGATTTTCGTCAAGAAAACATGATCTTTAAAAAGAAGTGGAGTACTACTGCTTTTCTGTGTCACTTTTTATAAGTTCTCTTACGTTGCTTTTTTAAATACTTGCATTTCTTCCAATTGAGATAGACACAATTAAACTTTTTACTTCTGGCCCCCAAAACCCCTAATTAGGTAATGAATAAGTAAATCATTATATTGTTAGGATATATAAACGTATTATACATAATTTTGTATAACAATAACTTTTATAACCCTCATAAAATATCCCTCAGTTAACAGATACAGATAAAAGACTTCAGGGCCCTCTGGTCCCCTAATTTGAGGGGCCAGCCCCTTTTTCTTGATATCAAATAAAAGGTCATTTAAATCGAAACACATTTTGTTCAGCAAGTGTTTAGAAATTCGTTACCGTTTTTAAGATATACGGCTAAGATCGTTTTAGGGGCCGATCCCTTATCTCCTTATAGGGGTCGTTTAACGAAATTTTGAAGGTTGCATATTGTTTAGTACATCATTTTGAGCATCTTTCCTTCTATACTGCATTTCAGAATACTTTTCCTTTCTGAGATATGGGTGATCAAAATTTGGACTTGTGGCCCCTAAAAACCCCTTATTACGTAACACATGATAAAATCATTACATTGCTTGGATAAATAACTGTGAGATAAACATATTTGCTTCTATAACCTTTCACAAAATACCCCTTAGTAAAGGGCTACAGATAAAATACTTTAGAGCCCTCTGATCCCCTAATTTAAGGGGCCAGCCCCTTTTTCTTAATATCAATTGAAAGGTCCTTTAATTCTAAACATATTTTGTTCAATAAGTGTTTAGACATTCGTTACCGTTCTTGAGATAATTGGGGAAAAAGATTTTAGGGGCCGACCCCATATCTCCTTATAGGGGCCGTTTAACAAAATTTTGAAGGTTGCATATTGTTAAGTACATCATTTTGAGCAACTTTCCTTCTATACTGCATTTCAAAATATTTTTCCTTTCTGAGATATGGGTTATCAAATTTTTGGACTTTTGACCCCTAAAAACCCCTAATTACGTAACACATGATAAAATCATTAAATTGTTTGGATAAATAGCTGTGAGATAAACATACTTTCTTCTATAACCTATCACAAAATATCCCTCAGTAAAGGGCTACAGATTAAAGACTTTAGAGCCCTCTGGTTCCCTAATTTAAGGGGCCAGCCCCTTTTTCTTTGTATCAATTGAAAGCTCTTGTAAATACAAACTTTTTTTTTTGCCTTACATGTTTTAACAAAATGTTTTTAAGAAAAAAGATAAACAAAGAAAGCCAGGAAAAATTACGGCGTTTTTTTAATCTCAATTTTCAGGTCCAGGCGAGCTTCGGCGCCTTTTTAATTAGGCATACATGATTGACATTATACACATCTACAATCTTTTGTCTACCATCCCTGAAAATTTGAACTCAATATCTTTAATAGTTTAGGAGGAGTTACATGGACAAAATAACCCTTAAAAAATCGCTAAAACGTTAATATCTCTGAAACGGAAATGACGTCATCAATATAAAAAATTTCCAATAAGGTTCAGACCAATATTTATCAGATCTGAAAGTTTCACGAAAATCGGTCGAGCCATTTTCGAGAACTCGCGCGGAAAAAAATTGTAAGAAAAACTAGATCGTTCTCGTTGCAAGCAACGAGTGGGTCTTCCGTCCGATTTTTGAAATAAAGTGATAAAACTCATCGTTTTAAAAATAAAATTGTGAGTCTACGCCAAAAAAAACAAAAAAAAATTTTTCGGCACTCGGGGCTTGAACCCGGGTCGCCTGGGCACTGTCCACGACCTTAACGACTGAGCTACTCGGACTCTCGCTTCAGTACTTTGACCCTTAATATCTCGAGAATGCGTTGATCGATTTTAAAACAAATTACATATTCTGAATCAGTAAAAGGGTCACTATCAACCCTGCAGAAAAATATAAAAAAAAGAAAACAATTGAAAAAATCGATTTTTTGTCTTTCCATCCGGTGACGACCGGAAGTGACGGAGGACGTTTCTATGACCATGTTGCACCAGAAAATCGGTATATCTATCATCACTGAAAATTTCAGCCCTCTATCTTTTCTCGTTTTTGAGAAACGTCGCAGACAAAATTGACTTTTAAAAATTGTTTAACGACGATAACTTCCGACCGGAAGTAAATTTTGGAAATTGGTCACGGGGGTACAAACTTCAGATAAGGAGGCAACAGCCCTGAAAATTTGAAGGAAATTAAACGAGCCATCTCCGAGAAATCGCCTGCACAAAATTTGCGAGGAAAAAAAGAATAATAACTAGATCGTTCTCGTTGCGAGCAACGAGTGGGTCTTCCGTTCGATTTTTGAATAAATGAGATAAAACTCATCGTTTTAAAGATAAAATTGTGAGTCTACGCAAAAAAAAACGAAAAAAAATTTGCGGCACGCGGGGCTTGAACCCGGGTCGCCTGGGCACTGTCCACGACCATAACGACTGAGCTACTCGGGCTCTCGCTTCAGGACTTTGACGCTAAATATCTCAAGAATGCGTTGATCGATTTTAAAACAAAATACATATTCTGAATCAGTAAAAGGGTCACTATCAACCCTGCAGAAAAATATTTTAAAACAAAAAAGTTGAAAAAATCGATTTTTGAAATTTCCTTCCGGTGACGACCGGAAGTGTCGGCGGACATTCTCTTGACCGAGGTACATTAGAAAAAAAATAGATCTATCATCTCTGAAAATTACAGCTCTAAATCTTTACTCGTTTTTGAGAAACGTCGCAGACAAAATCGACTTTTAAAAATCGTTAAAGGACAATAACTTCCGACCGGAAGTGAATTTTGAAAAACTGTCGCAGCGGTATAAACTTCAGTTGACGAGGCATTATCCCTGAAAATTTGAACGAAATCGAACAAGCCATCTTCGAGAAATCGCCTGCACAAAATTTGTAAGACAAAAAAAGAATAATAATAATAATAATAATAAGAAAAGTGAAAAAGAAACAATAGAATAATAGAAGGGTCTTCCGCTGAAGACGGAAGACCCTAACTAGATCGTTCTCGTTGCGAGCAACGAGTGGGTCTTCCGTCCGATTTTTGAATAAATGAGATAAAACCCATCATTTTAAACATAAAATCGTAAGTCTCCGCAAAAAATACAAAAAAAAATTTTGCGGCACTCGAGGCCTGAACATGGGTCGCCTGGGCACTGTCCACGACCATAACGACTGAGCTACTCGGACTCTCGCTTCAGGACTTTGACGCTTAATATCTCGAGAATGCGTTGATCGATTTAAAAACAAATTACATATTCTGAATCAGTAAAAAGGTCACTATCAACATTACAGAAAATTATTTTAAAACAATAAACTTGAAAAATTCGATTTTTGAAATTTCCTCCCGGTGACGACCGGAAGTGACGGACGACATTCTCTTGACCGAGGTACACTACAAAAAAGATAGATATATCATCTGTGAAAATTTCAGCTCTAAATCTTTACTCGTTTTTGAGAAACGTCGCAGACAAAATTGACTTTTAAAAATCGTTCAACGACGATAACTTCCGACCGGAAGTGAATTTGAAAAAATTGTCGCGGAGGTATAAACTTCAAATGACGGGGCATAATCCCTGAAAATTTGAAAGAAATCGAAAGAGCCATCTCCGAGAAAACGCCTGCACAAAATTTGTAAGACAAAAAAAGAATAATAATAATAACTAGACACGATCTCGTTGCGAGCAACGAGGAGGTCTTCCGTCCGATTTTTAGAAGAAAATATGACATCATCGACTTTGATTTTCGACAAAAAAAACATTGAAAAAAGAGTTGAGAACTAATGCTTTTTTGTATCGCATTTTATAAGTTCTCTTATATTGCTTTTTCAAATACTTGCATTTCTTCCAATTAAGATAGAAAAGATTAAACTTGTTGACCTCTGGCTCCTAAAAACCCTAATTAGGTAATGCAAGAGAAAATCATTATATTGTAAGGATATATACACGTATTATACCTAATTCAGCTTAAATAACCTTTCACAAAATAGTTATTAGTAAAACGCTATAGATAAAATACTTTAGAGCCCTTTGATCCCCTAATTTAAGGGGCCAGTCCCTTTTTCTTGATATCAAATGAAAGGACATTTAATTCTGAAAACATTTTGTCAACAAATGTTTAGAAATTCGTTACCGTTTTTGAGATATATGGGAAAGAAGGTTTTAGGGGCCGATCCCTAATCTCCTTATAGGGGCCGTTAAACGAAATTTTGATGGTTGCATATTGTTAAGAACATCATTTTGAACAACTTTTCTTCTGTACTGCATTTCAAAATATGTTTCCTTTCTGAGATATGGGTGATCCAAATTTTGGACTTTTGGCCCCTAAAAACCCCTAATTACATAACACATGATAAAATTATTACATTGCTTGGATACATAACTGTGAGATAAACATATTTGCTTCTATAACATTTCACAAAATATCTCTCAGTAAACGGCTTCAGATAAAAGACTTTAGAGCCCTTTGATCCCCTAATTTAAGAGGCCAGCCCCTTTTTCTTGATATCAAATGAAAGGACATTTAATTCTGAAAACATTTTGTCAACAAATGTTTAGAAATTCGTTACCGTTTTTGAGATATATGGGAAAGAAGGTTTTAGGGGCCGATCCCTAATCTCCTTATAGGGGCCGTTAAACGAAATTTTGATGGTTGCATATTGTTAAGAACAACATTTTGAACAACTTTTCTTCTGTACTGCATTTCAAAATCTTTTTGCTTTCAGAGATATGGGTGATCCAAATTTTGGACTTTTGGCCCCTAAAAACCCCTAATTACACAACACATGATAAAATTATTACATTGCTTGGATACATAACTGTGAGATAAACATATTTGCTTCTATAACATTTCACAAAATATCCCTCAGTAAAGCGCTATAGATAAAAGAATTTAGAGCCCTTTGGTTCCCTAATTTAAGGGGCCAGCCCCTTTTTCTTGATATCAAATAAAAGGTCACTTAATTCTAAACACATTTTGTTCAACAAGTGTTTAGAAATTTGTTACCGTTCTGGAGATATATGAGAAAGAAGGTTTTATGGGCCGATCCCTTATCTCCTTTTAGGGGCCGTTTAACAAAATTTTGAAGGTTGCATATTGTTAAGAACATCATTTTGAACAACTTTTCTTCTATACTGCATTTCAAAATATTTTTGCTTTCTGAGATATGGGTGATCGAAATTTTGGACTTTCGGCCCCTAAAAACACTTAATTACGTAACACATGATAAAATCATTACATTGCTTGGATTCATGACTGTCAGATAAACATATTTGCTTCTATAACCTTTCACAAAATATCTCTCAGTAAAGAAATACAGATTAAAGACTTTAGAGCCCTTTGGTCCCCTAATTTAAGAGGCCAGCCCCTTTTTCTTGATATCAAATGAAAGGTCTTGTAAATAAAAACTTTTTTTACATTACATGTTTTAACAAAATATTTTTCAGAAAAGAGATAAACAAAGAAAACCAGAAAAAATTACGACTTTTTTTAATCTCAATTTTCGGGTCCAGGCGAGCTTCGACACCTTTTAAACCAGACAACTATAAATGCCTTTAGACACATCTACAATCTTTGGTCTACCATCCCTGAAAATTTGAATTCAATATCTCTGTTCGTTTAGGAGGAGATAACAGGACAATCAGACCCTCTGAAAATCGCTAAAACGTCAATATCTCACGAACGGAAATGACGTCATTAAAATAAAAAAATATATATCAAGCTTTGATCAATATATACAAGATCTGAAAATTTCACGAAAATCGGTTGAGTCGTTTTCAAGAAAACGCTTGTACAAAAAAGCGTAAGAAAAAAAAAAATAATAAAAGGGAAAAAGAAACAAAGCAATAACAATAAGGTCTTCCGTTGGAAACGGAAGACCTTAATAAGAAAAGTGAAAAAGAAACAATAGAATAATAGAAGGGTCTTCCGCTGAAGACGGAAGACCCTAATAATAATAATAAGAAAAGTGAAAAAGAAACAATAGAATAATAGAAGGGTCTTCCGCTGAAGACGGAAGACCCTAATAAATAAGGTCTGTTTTTGTCTTAATTTAAATGGAACAGTGTTTTTCAACTTGTACTACATTCCAGCAACCTCTTTGTGAAGAGTATTTTTGTTAGAAAATCAAAAAAAAAAAAAAAAAAAAAAAAAATGGAGAGAAAGAAAAGGAGAGAAAGAGTAAATCTTGGCTCCGGCGAGATTAGAGTTATCACACCGGTAATCCACCAATGAAAATGAACTTAGTCAATTGTAGTTCCATACATTTATAGGGAATATTTTTTTCTCTTGCCCGCATTTTGCATTTTCCCATATTTGATTTGAATAAAAATGATATCTCTGATTAGGGAAATTGTTGTAGTTTGTAAATTTGATTCTACTTTTATCGGGAACTATTTCTTAAAGGGCATATAGGCCGACTTCATGGGGTGCGCGCAGTCTGTTTACAAACAGCTTGAAAACACGTGGTTTGGGGGGTAGGCATGTTCGCAGCTAGAAAACTTGAGAAAATGCCGTATCGCATGCGCATTTTTTGATGTTAGATAATGCGTAATGTATCATAGAACACTGCTATCTATCATTTTTCTCACGAGAAAATTATTTCGATTTTTTACGAATTTTTTTCTTACATAGAATTATATAGCCCGAACTTGATTTTCGTCGTAAATAAATCGAAAGTAGAATTCTGAGGTGTGGATCTCGGATTCGGTTAACGACAATAAGGGTAAGTCCTAAAACAATGACTGATGCATTTCACACATGTATTTCAAGCGATGAGATTTTTTTCGTGTCGTTTACTATTATGTATGACTGTTTTATTTCAACAGGATTGATAAAATCTTTATAAATGTAGAAAAAACGAAATCAATAACATGTAAATTTATCCGGTAAAAATTCGATGACAGTAATTTTGACATTTCTAACATTCATAAGTAGTTCGCACGCTATCGTAGATACAGACTAAACGGAAAACAAGAAATATACATGCACCAGATATATTACACGGCTGCTTACATCCCGTGTACTGTGTAAATTTTAATTCCCCGTACATGCAATACTCGCCGTTTGATCTCAGGAATTTCTTCTAAATTGTTCAATCCGCTGCATATTTGGCAGACAATAAGAATAGGGTCCGAGGTACATTTACACGAAATTTCATTAGGATCAAGTGAAGGGTTCGGGAGTTAGAATTTTTTTCTACAGTACATGTCAAGCACGCTAATTGAAACTCAAATGCCCCAAAATTCATAACTCTGTTAAAAATGAAAGAATTGGCCTGGTCATTAGTAGAGTAATCTAGAATAGTATTAGGTTGAAAGTACAGGTCAAAGATCAAGTAAAATCAGGCCAGAAAAACTAAATGATTTTGTGAATCGGGTTGGGGGGGGGTCGGTGCGTGTACTGTGTAAATTTGAATTCCCCGTATAGACAATACGCGCTGTTTGATCTAAGAAATTCCTTCAAAATTGTTCAATCCGCTGCATATTTGGCAGACGGTAAGAATGGGGTCTGAGGTACATTTACACGAAATTTCGTTAGGATTAATTGAAGGGTTCGGGAGCTAGATTTTTTTTCTACGGTACATGTCAAGCACGCTAATCGAAACTCAAATGTCCCAAAATTCAAATCTCTGTTAAAAATGAACGAATTGGTCTGGTCATTAGTACAGTAATCTAGAATGGTAATAGGTTGAAATTAAAGGTCCAAGATCAAAGATCAAGAAAAAGCAGGCCAGAAAAACTAAACGATTTTGTGATTTGGGGGGGGGGGGGTGGAGTGTCGATGACTTCTGTATTAAACTTAAAATATTAAATTGTAAATATTACATATAACACAATTACTAAATGATATACATGTGTTAGAACAATGTATAAGCGTGTTATTAAAGATGTAACTATTCATTTTTCTGAACATTTTAACTAGATCTCAATACACAAATACGGGGGAAAGCGCTATTATTGTAACTTATTTTACAAAATTAAAACGGAAAAGAACAGAATTCATCATTTTAAAGATAAAATCGTAGGTCTAAGCGAAAAATGAGTTGAAAAATTTTGCGGCACTTGAGGCTTGAACTCGGGTCGCCTGGGCATATGTCCACGACTCTAACGACTGAGCTACTCGGACTCTCGCTTCAGGACTTTGACCCTTAATATCTGGAGAATGCGTTGATCGATTTTAAAACAAATTACATATTCTGAATCAGAAAAAGCGTCACTATCAACCCTACAGAAAAATATTTTAACATAAAAAAGTTGAAAAATTTAATTTTTTAAATTTGCTTCCGGTGACAAACGGAAGCAACGGCGGCCATTCTCTTGACCGAGGTGCACCAGAAAAACGGTAGATCTATCATCTCTAGAAATTTAATTCCAATATCTTCACTCGTTTTTGAGAAACGTCGCAGACAAAATTGACTTTAAAAAATCGTAAACTGACGATAACTTCCGACAGGAAGTGAATTTTGAAAAACTGTCGCGGCGGTATAAACTTCACATGACGGGGCATTATCCCTGTAAATTTGAAAGAAATCGAAAGAGCCATCTCCGAGAAATCGCCTGCACCAAATTTGTAAGACAAAAAAAGAATAATAACTAGATGCGATCTCGTTGCGAGCAACGAGTGGGTCTTCCGTCCGATTTTTGAATAAATGAGATAAATCCCATCATTTTAAAGATAAAATCGTAAGTCTACGCAAAAAAAACGAAAAAAAATTTTGCGGCACTCGGGGCTTGAACCCGGGTCGCCTGGGCAGTGTCCACGACCATAACGACTGAGCTACTCGGGCTCTCGCTTCAGGACTTTGACGCTTAATATCTCGAGAATGCGTTGATCGATTTTAAAACAAATTACATATTCTGAATCAGAAAAAGGGTCCCTATCAACTGTAAAAAATTTAAAGAAAATATTAAAAAATAAAAAAGTCGAAAAATTAAAATTTTTCAAATTTGCTTCCGGTGACGACCGGAAGTGACGGCTGGCATTCTCTTGACCGAGGTGCACCAGAAAATAGGTAGATCTATCATCTCTGAAAATTTCAGCCCCTTATCTTTACTCGTTTTTGAGAAACCTGACAGACAAAATTGACTTTTTAAAATCGTAAACGGACGATAACCTCCGACCGGAAGGGTATTTTCAAAAATGTATAAAAAGCGATCAACTTCAGATAAAACTACGTTGATCCTGAAAATTTGAATGAAATCGATAGAGCCATCTCCCAGAAATCGTCTGCACAAAATCGGTAAGAAAAAAAAAGAATAATGATAATAATAATAACTAGATGCGATCTCGTTGCGAGCAACGAGTGGGTCCTCCGTCCGATTTTAGAATAAAAGAGATAAAACTCATCATTTTAAAGCTAAAATCGTAAGTATACGCAAAAAATACGAAAAAAAATTTGCGGCACTTGGGGCTTGAACCCGGGTCGCCTGGGCAGTGTCCACGACCATAACGACTGAGCTACTCGGGCTCTCGCTTCAGGACTTTGACGCTTAATATCTCGAGAATGCGTTGATCGATTAAAAAACAAATTAAATATTCTGAATCAGAAAAAGGGTCACTATCAACTATAAAATATTCAAAGAAAAATATTAAAAAATAAAAAAGTCGAAAAATTAAAATTTTTCAAATTTGCTTCCGTTGACGACAGGAAGTGACGGCTGGCATTCTCTTGACCGAGGTGCACCAGAAAATAGGTAGATCTATCATCTCTGAAAATTTCAGCCCCTTATCTTTATTCGTTTTTGAGAAACCTGACAGACAAAATTGACTTTTTAAAATCGTAAACGGACGATAACTTCCGACCGGAAGTGTATTTTCAAAAATTGAAAAAAACCTATCAGCTTTTGATAAAAACACGTAAATCTTGAAAATTTGAACGAAATCGAGCGAGCCATCTCCGAGAAATCGTCTGCACAAAATCGGTAAGAAAAAAAAAAGAATAATAACTAGATCGTTCTCGTTGCGAGCAACGAGTGGGTCTTCCGTCCGATTTTTGAATAAATGAGATAAAATTCATCGTTTTAAAGATAAAATTGTGAGTCTACGCAAAAAAAACGAAAAAAAATTTTTTCGGCACTCGGGGCTTGAACCCGGGTCGCCTGGGCACTGTCCACGACCATAACGACTGAGCTACTCGGGCTCTCGCTTCAGGACTTTGACGCTTAATATCTCGAGAATGCGTTGATCGATTTTAAAACAAATTACATATTCTGAATCAAAAAAAGAGTCACTATCAACCCTGCAGAAAAATATAAAAAAAGAAATAGATTGAAAAAATCTATTTTTTGTCTTTCCATCCGGTGACGACCGGAAGTGACGGAGGACGTTTCTATGAGCATGTTGCACTAGAAAATCGGTATATCTATCATCACTGAAAATTTCAGCCCTCTATCTTTTCTCGTTTTTGAGAAACGTCGCAGACAAAATTGACTTTTAAATATTGTTTAACGCCGATAACTTCCGACCGGAAGTAAATTTTGAAAATTTGTCAAGGCGGTACAAACTTCAGATAAGGAGGCATCAGCCCTGAAAATTTGAAGGAAATTGAACGAGCCATCTCTGAGAAATCGCCTGCACAAAATTTGCGAGGAAAAAAAGAATAATAATAAGAAAATTGAAAAAGAAACAATAGAATAATAGTAGGGTCTTCCGCTGAAGACGGAAGACCCTAATAATAATAACTAGATCGTTCTCGTTGCGAGCAACGAGTGGGTCTTCCGTCCGATTTTTGAATAAATGAGATAAATCCCATCATTTTAAAGATAAAATCGTAAGTCTACGCAAAAAAAACGAAAAAAAAATTTTGCGGCACTCGGGGCTTGAACCCGGGTCGCCTGGGCACTGTCCACGACCATAACGACTGAGCTACTCGAGCTCTCGCTTCAGGACTTTGACGCTTAATATCTCGAGAATGCGTTGATCGATTTTAAAACAAATTACATATTCTGAATCAGAAAAAGGGTCACTATTAACTATAAAAAATTTAAAGAAAAATATTAAAAAATAAAAAAGTCGAAAAATTAAAATTTTTCAAATTTGCTTCCGGTGACGACCGGAAGTGACGGCTGGCATTCTCTTGACCGAGGTGCACCAGAAAATAGGTAGATCTATCATCTCTGAAAATTTCAGCCCCTTATCTTTACTCGTTTTTGAGAAACCTGACAGACAAAATTGACTTTTTAAAATCGTAAACGGACGATAACTTCCGACCGGAAGTGTATTTTCAAAAATGTTTAAAAAGCGATCAACTTCAGATAAAACTGCGTTGATCCTGAAAATTTGAATGAAATCGGTAGAGCCATCTCCGAGAAATCGTCTGCACAAAATCGGTAAGAAAAAAAAGAATAATAATAATAACTAGATCGTTCTCGTTGCGAGCAACGAGTGGGTCTTCCGTCCGATTTTTAATTAAATGAGATAAATCCCATCATTTTAAAGATAAAATCGTAAGTCTACGCAAAAAAAAATAAAAAAAAATTTTGCGGCACTCGGGGCTTGAACCCGGGTCGCCTGGGCACTGTCCACGACCATAACGACTGAGCTACTCGGGCTCTCGCTTCAGGACTTTGACGCTTAATATCTCGAGAATGCGTTAATCGATTTTAAAACAAATTACATATTCTGAATTAGAAAAAGGGTCACTATCAACTATAAAAAATTTAAAGAAAAATATTAAAAAATAAAAAAGTCGAAAAATTAAAATTTTTCAAATTTGCTTCCGGTGACGACCGGAAGTGACGGCTGGCATTCTCTTGACCGAGGTGCACCAGAAAATAGGTAGATCTATCATCTCTGAAAATTTCAGCCCCTTATCTTTACTCGTTTTTGAGAAACCTGACAGACAAAATTGACTTTTTAAAATCGTAAACGGACGATAACTTCCGACCGGAAGTGTATTTTCAAAAATGTTTAAAAAGCGATCAACTTCAGATAAAACTGCGTTGATCCTGAAAATTTGAATGAAATCGATAGGGCCATCTCCGAGAAATCGTCTGCACAAAATCGGTAAGAAAAAAAAAGAATAATAATAATAATAATAACTAGAGCAAAGCTCGTTGCAAAGCAACGAGTGGGTCTTCCGTTAATGTCGAGAGTAAAGCTAGATATTCCTGTAAGGAGCAAAACTCTTAAACCAATAACAACAGTAACTAAAACCAAAAGATAAAAAACCGAATAATTCTTGGTACGACTTAACGAAATCCGAATGATTTTAAGTACGAATTAACAAAAATCTTTACGAGTTCAAGAACTTAAAAAAAAAATATGCAAATGTCAAAGAACAACTTAACAAAAATCGAATTATTTTTGGTACGTGTTAATTTTACTTTGAACTTTAAGCTATTTTTTAAACTAAGAACGCGGAATCAAAATTTCAGGAAAAGTCAATTTTTGAACCCCAATATCTCTGCAATGCGTCGTTCGATTTTAAAACGGATTTCAGTTTCGTATTTAGCATGAAAAACACTACAAATAACATCATCTTTTTTAATTAACACAAAAAATTAAAAATTTCGAAAATTTTAAAATACTTCCGGTTTAGACCGGAAGTGACGGAAGGTGAATTCCAGCCTCATGTCCCAATAATTTATCAAGCATTACATCTGAAGGTATTTTAATTGCTATCTGGTTTCTGTCTTTCAGTTTTGTTACATGTATAAGGCAGGTAGACATTAGGGAATTTTTTTTACACATTTATGTTAATCCTCATCTTGTCATAATGAACTGGAAACCATGGTTTGGGTGAACACATGATTTATTATTAACAATCACAGCAAATTGAATATGTTTTTAGTCTAATAATGCTATCACATATTATAACTAAATGACAATCAATGCAAGTTATAACAACAAAGAACATATATATGTAACACACTGAATTTTTATAAATATAAATCATGTGAAACTACTCCAAATTGGAAAATATACAATTTCCCCTAAACCATTTACAAGTATTAGATAAGTAGAAGGGAAAAAAATTAAATATGGCAGCATCCCAGACTTGTTAATTCACACCTTTCATTTACACAAACTGTTACTCACTAATAATTCTAAGTTAATATTCCAAAATGAAAACAAGTAATATTCTGCCTTGTGGTCATTGTCAAAATGGTTACCAGGCACATATTTGGGGTGTTGCCAGGACCGAATCAGATTTTGGAATACAAATCAACTGTGCATCATAGGGGTTGCTGGAATCGGAACAGAGTCTCAAATATGGTTCAACCATGCATCTTGAGGTCAGCAGAATAGGATCAGAGTCATTAAGGCATGTCAATGGACCATCGGGAGGAAAGACATGGTAGTATCACAAAACAAGGCAAGGGAGTTGCATATATTTTCCATTAGAAAATGATCCTGTATTGCATAAATTGTACATCAGCAATTACCGGTCAGAGTAACAGAGCATTCTCTGGTATTTGAGCATTTACTGTCTGTGCAGGGCAATCTCAGATTCATGCATGAACTGGTGACTGTCAGGATATTTGTTCTGGTATGGTCATGGGTATCAGATTAATAACAATTTTATGTGGGATACATAATACCATAGAAAAGATAGTACTCATGGAAAGCATTTGTGTTTGCAATGAGACTAATTGTAAATTTTCCAAATTGCTCCCCTAATTTTTGAACCACCAGCAAGTGATGGGAAAGTGAAGGGTCTACGTAAAGTTGGTAAGCAGTACTTGTTTAATTTCCTTGAGATTTGATCAATAGATTTACATTCTATGGTAAAATAGTACCACCACTTCTAAAAGTATTTTCAGAATATGCCAAATGGTTCATATCAACTTGTCTTAAACAATAGTTTGGATTGGAGCAAGTTATAAAAGGGTAAGTTAAGCTGTTATTCTTGTCAAAATAAAATAGCAGAGCAAGGTGCAGGAGTGGGGGGATAATGATGTAACAGGGACAATTTGAAAGTACAACCAGGGCAGAATTTTGAGTTGGGAATTTGAGGGAGGGGTATTTGCTGCATGCACTGACTAAACTGTAAATTTTTGACTAAGATACTATTATAAGAGCCCCAGAATGAAAACACATTGTCCATATTTAAGTGCTCATTTTGGTCAAAAAGCATGGCTAATGGGGGGAATAATTAAAGTTAGATTTCTGGAAAAATGAAAAGAAGGCTTCTAGGCATGCTGAGATTGTGTAAAATGTAATATTGATATATTTTTAGTAATAGCAAGTAGGTATTAGGGAGTTTTGATTTAGTACTAATATATAAAACTTGCTTGGCTTCTAGAGAATTATTTTGCATATAAAAGCTTTTTAGAGGATTAGGGTATTCTGCTTCAGAATGGTTATAGCTAACAATGAACAAATAATTTTAAATCGTATTAATAGCCTTATAGGTAGTTTGCAAGACAGATGAGCCACAGATCTATATAAGTTTTGTGGCAATAGGGGGACTAATGAGGTATGTAGCAATGCGCAAAACTTGACAGAGGCTACTAAGTAGGTTTTGAAGACTTCTTTGTGGAGTCAGCATCAGCATTCTTCCTAAACTTATACATTGTGGCATGTAGATTAGGTCTGGTTTCTTGACCTATGTCTCCTGAAAAGAAGAACAGATGAGTTTTAGACATATGACCATGAGAGGTTGTAGCAAAATGATTTGCAAATGTGCAAGCTGCATTATTATATATATGTTAAACTTTTGCTATTCATGCAGCCTATATAGTTGGTCTGCAAGAACATATTTGCCTGGTATGTATATTTGTAGCGGTTATTTTAAAATTGTTTCTGGCCTATAGCGTGAACAGCAGCTGGAAGTAACTCATATGCGTTTTGTTTTTTGATGACCCTTTATTTAATGAATGCGATTGTTGTCGAGTTGTCACAATAAACAGAAACGTTATGATACACCGAAAACTTGGACTAACGCAATATGTTGAAATCACAATTGCCATGATTTCAAATAATACTAAAGATAACTTATTTAGCGATGTTCAAACTATAAAATGATTAATGTTTGCGTTTAATTCATATAACACAATTTTTACTTTCTTGATGTCAAGTTAATTTTTCAAATTTAACATGTTTAAGGTGGTATGGTACATTTGTCGATATTAATGTGGATTAAAGTAAATTATCATTAAAATACTTTCAGTTTTAGAAATTTCAAATTTTACAATATTTAATCAAAAAATAGCTTTTAAAAATATTTGGAGAGGTAAAAATTGTAAAACCCCCAGCGGGATTCAAACTCATGACATACAGATTCGTAGTAAACTCTCTAACCGCTGCGCTACGCTGTTATAGTCTGTCCCAAGATATCTATGCAGCACATTTGGATGATTTTTACTAAAAATACACATACCTGTGAAAGAAGTGCAATTGAAATCGATGAAAGGGGAAATTTCCAAGATATCTTCATTGACAGATTATCATTTTTCACTCGAAAAAATTCCCAGCAATGGAAACAGATTTCTTACGAAGATTTATAATGGGGAATGTTTACATCTTTTCTCCATTCGGAACTACTCGGAATACCTCGCGCAATTTTTCAACATTAATATGAAAATATTAAACATGCAATACAAAATCCCTGTAGACATCAGATTTTTTAGTCCTGTATTAAAACCTGATAAGCTAACGGGGGCGTTATAAATGAGAAATCTTGGAAATTTTTCATACTTTTGAATGAACATCGAATGAACCCTGAGGTATATAAAAATATTAATTAATTAAGCAACATGTGAATCCAGGATATCTTGGGACAGAGTATAGGTGACAATATTGGGAAAGAAACTATTTATATAATTACACTTCATTGTATTGTTTATTTCGATAAACAATATGTCACAACATGGATGTGTCCCATATCACCTTAAACAAAGTAAACAAAATTCTGAAAAAATATTTTCAACATGATTTATTGGAATTGAACAGCTACTTCAACATTTTTATTTTAAGAACTGTTTGCTTACCACTACACCACAGCAGTATATGTTTAATCCTTTTAAATCAAACTATATTTAGTATTGCGCAAACATAATTCGGACTTGGTCATTTGATGATCATCTTGAAAATTGCAATACAGTCAAAACTGCCGAAGCGGTCACCCCTATTAAGCAGTCACCTTTCGTATGCGGTCATTTTATTTCCTCCCGATGAAAAATCCTATATAATTGCCCTCTAAAGAGCGGTCACCTGTCTAACGCGGTCAGCGGTCATCGTATTTTGATCCGAAACTGTACAGTCGACATGCATTAGGCGGCCATTTTGGTCGGTCACATGATATACACCCGGGGATTTTAAACATGGCTTCCGAATGTCAGGTAATAAATGTAAACAATAATTATACGCCTGAGGCGAGAGAAACCAAATTAATCGATGTATTTATAATACATAATTGGCAGATCAGATACGAATGGGAATCAAGTGAATTGTTTAAACATGTATAAACAATGTTTGTTTTATAAACACAAATGAAATAGGTGTCAAAAATGTCCGCGGCGAGGCAAGAGAAAATTGCTCGATTAATAATTTGATTTTGAGTTCGGACACAGTCGGTTAAAAAATAAATTGTTGATTTGTATTAAAAGTGTTTGTTTTCCAAATATACGGTATTCATGAAAATAGTTAGTGTTATTATTGTGAAAATGTCAGCGAGAAGGTTATACCACGTAATGACTTTTTTCAATAATTAAAAAAAAAGATACATGTATAAACAATTGCATGCACAATGCATTGATATGTATTTGTACTTATTTGTAAATATACATGTAACAGATACTATAAAAAACACCAAATCAATTACTTTATCTATCATTTTGATACATTATGCTAAATATCAAGTATATACCGTAGTTAAAATAAAATCCAATAATTGTTTTAATAAGATATTTGATGATGGCAAATTCATAAGTCTCTATTCAAAGGTCACCTCTGTTAAGAGGTCACTTTGGGTGCCTCCCGCAGGTGACTGCTTAATACAAGTTTGACTGTATATAGCATTTCATATTTTTATGTCTTAATCTCAATTAAATTTGAAGTCAATTTTTAATGGTTTTGGTTATGCTGAATGCATATGATTACATATGTTAATAGATGCAACAAAAGTAGTTTTTGTAAGGAGTTTTTGGTTTATTTTTCTTAATGGACCTAATTGGGTTTATATCTCGGCTTATTCATCTATGTTCTAATAGATAAAAGAGTTTGAACTAAATTACCATTACATGTTATTGGAAAATAGGTCAAAAATTGTAATTAATTTCACTGTATTACTAATAAATATTACAATTATTTACTCCATCCTTGGTCTAAAAATTTGAAATAAACTTGTGGGTTTCGCCATGAGTACATACCTGGCAAATTTGACCTGGTCGCCGATGTGTTTGTTGCTTGTTGTTTTTAATGAAGACGTCATTGATGTATTGGTCTGCCGTCGCCGGTGTCGTGGGTCTGCCCTGTGTCATCGGTGGGTGGTTTTGATTTAATTGAAGTTTAATCGCTTCTGTGTGTTGCGTGTGCACACACACAAACGGGTTCAATGTTGTCACAAAAAATGCATCCCATGCAGAAGGCTGAACAGTCCATCGATATATAGAACATGACTTGATCCACAGCGCCGTTACATTCCAAAATATAGGTGTTGTACCTGGCGATCTCCTCCTCAAACAGAATGTACCATAGTGGTATATCAAGAAAATAGCGCAGATGATGTTGGTCCGCCATTTTGAAAACGAGAAAACGTTCAGTCCAAAGGGAAAAACACAACTGGATAGAGAAGGTCTAACGTTGTTTGCTTCTGATGACACATTCAATCACATTATCGGCGAGATTATGACTTAGAAAGATTGTCACTTTAAAGTTGACTTTTAAATTTTTAAGCTTTCAAAACTGCTAAAAAATTTGCGTGGCAGTCCACTTCGAATTTTTTTTCAAAAGTGACGCTTAACGGGTAAATAGTCCCAAATTATGCTAATGCGTTCATCTGATTGGACAATATTTGAAATTGCTTATTAGCTTTGTCTAATTGGTTAAAAGTAAGCTACAATATTCGATTGGCTGGCGCAGGTTGTTTTACCACGGTGCGTTGTGTACCAAGAATGGCAGTGCCCCCAAGTAGCATAAAAAACCTCGCCCATCGCTAGAGGGCTCTATAATGACCGGAAATAAACAGACTCACAACAAATATGGCCAAAATACCCCCCAAAAATGGGGACTCAAAATAAAACGTATTTGATTAATATATTAAACTTTAGTCTATCATAAATGTATTGGAACTAAGAGCATTAATGTGATAAATTTTGACTATATATTAAGTTACTGCGGATATTATGTGAATGATGTTTACAGAGATTATGTAATATTAATAGTTAAAGAATTAATTATCGGTGCAGATTAAATTTGGAATACCTCAATACAATATTTACAAAAGAACTATTTTATCCTTATATTTGAGTTGAGCCCATAATTTTACCTTGTTATTTAATGAAACAACTTAGTACATGACTGAACCACCAACATGTAGCCTTTCAGTTGATAAAGGAATGTCTCAAAATTATATTTTGATTTCAGTTTTCCTAGCTTTCAGACAAAGCTTAGAACACACCAGTATAACATCTTGATCTTCAAACCCTGTAACATAATTTAAATAAATATATAAACATTTTACTATTATTTATTTTTTCATCCACTAATTTCTGTACTGTTTTTTGTTCAATTTCCGCTCTATTTCTCATGTTACATTATAAATCAGAACATACAAAAATATTACAACACGCACAAACTTGTTTAAGTAACAGCTAAAAATTCTGCCTACAAAAAATAATAACTTTATAATTTAATCCCTTTTTCGCTTGTACCAATCTTCACTATATGTCAGACAAATAAGAAATAATATTGGTGTGGCCTAGCTGGTTCAACTCCAATATAAGGATAAAGTAGTTCTTTTGTAAATATTGTATTGAGGTATTCCTACATCACATACTGATATATGATTAATAACCGATATTTCCACATTTATGCTCTAGGCCTACTGTCAACCAGGGGACAGGTTGACGGTTGACAGTTAACACTTTCCATAACATGATCTACTGTTTACCAGGGGACAGGTCAATGGTTGACAATTGACACTTTCCACAACATGATCTATATACTGTCGACCCAGGGAGACAGGTTGACGGTTGACATTTGACAGTTTCCATAACATGATCTAGGGTTGACAGTTGACACTTTCTATAACTTGATCTATTGTCGACATGGGGACAGGTCGACGCTTGACAGCTGAAACTTTCCATAACATGATATACTGTCGACATAGGGACAGGTTGACGCTTGACAATTCACACTTTCCATAACACGATATACTGTCGACCAGAGGACAGGATGACGGTTGACAATTGGAAAGTAATAATTTGGTCTGTATTTCTCCTTGGAAAGTGTAAGCTGTCAACTATCAACCTGTTTCGCATTCGACAGTAGATGCTTTCCATAACAGAATCAACTGTCGACCGAGGGACTGGTTGACAGTTGAAACTTTTCATGGAGAAATGAAGACCAAATCCCTACTTTATAATTCACAAGCTTCCGCATAGGGATTACATACCCTTATAATGGAGTTGACCCAAATTATGTTAGTTATTTAATTTTTAAAAGACCCTATGACATTATTTATTTAACTGTCTGATTTGATATCCAAGTGATGTCAAAAAAGCCTATGTGTGTAGCATTACTATTTAAAAGTAATTAATTTTTAATTTGCTTTAGTTAATTAGATAAAAACTGCTGTTTAAATTAAGGAATTTTATTCAAATAATTTAATATGCATTAACTTATAGATGTATGTTCAACCATGTGTGGATTTAATATAGAATCTCAAGAGATTGATTAATTTATGATGTAATAATGGTTCTAGGACCAAAAAGATACCTTGGATATTTACTAGATCTTGACCTTAAGGTAGTATGAGTGTGAGATCAAAGTAATGGAAACCAAATGATTTTGGTATCAGTGGATACACATATGTATAAACAATGCTTGGTTAAAAAATAAATAAAAAGAGTGTAGCCGTTTGCCCCTAATGGCTGTCAAAGTAAGGGAGGTAACTCTGTGTAATGTTTTCCTTAAAATTATAGTCTGTATATCAATTCTAATAAATAAGTGAAAGATGACATAAAATTTTTAAAATATTATTTTTAATTAAACATGTAGCATCTGTTCTAAAAAATAAAACAATAAAAAAATTAAAACATACTGTACACTTTGCTTGAGGCGCCACCTATGATGTCTAATTTGTCACAGCAAATTACCATAGATTGTGGATATTAATCAAATTGTAAAGGGCAGACAGAGTAATGGAAACAGAAAAAGCAAATTATATTCATAAAATATAATAACAATCACTCAATGTGTCCAAATTTTAGAAAAAAGAGTGGAGCCATTTTGAAAATATTCCGCCCGAATTTCCTCTAAACGCTTTTCTCTACAAAATGGTCATCATTCTCTACAACTGCTCTAAATTTGTCTTCAGTTACAGTTAAATAAAAAACATGGAAAATGAACACTATACCATATTTCATGAACTATATATCACCTGAACAAATATCATTTGTAGCATAAAAAATTAACATGGTACATGTAAATGTTTCATAATGTCCTCACAATGCCGTCCATTACCACACAATGAAATATGAGAAATTTGATTAGGTATTACATATTTTTCAACATAAAGAGTAATGCAAATGAAAAAAAACATGTTATTTTCATAAAACATAACAATAATTCATCAATGTGTACAAATTTCAGAAAAAAGAGTGGAGCCAGTTTGAAAATATCCAGCCCGAATTTCCTCTGAACAACTATTCTTTGCAAAATTTTCATGTTACAATTTACAGAAAAATAATTTCTAAATTATACACTTATGTATTGAACATGAACATGGTTTAAATTTTATGGAATGTTATACCTGAACTTTCATTTCAAGCAATATAACAATTATTTGAATCAAATTAGTATGACTGGGAATTAAAGCCTGAACACCTGGCTTGATTCGTGGATAAGTGTCTTCAAAACCATGAACTGTGTTACAATTTTTTTTCATAATTCCAAAAGACAATAATGCATGAAAAAGTACAGGAACATCATAATTTCTTTAATTATTTTAATTATGGCCAAGGAACACCACACTGTCATTGCCAGACAAAAAAATCCAAACAGCTTGTAAGACCTGTAGTAATTAATGTTCACTGCTTTCAGTTCTTTGTCATTGTGGTACATTTTCTTGTCCTTTGTCCTAATTCCAGTTATTTCTCTTACTTTTGGATGAACTGGAATCTGGTTGAGGTGGTTTTCTTCATTGATGGCAGAAATATGAAGTATATGTGATGTTCTGACTGAAATACAATAATAAAAATGTTTTACACTTTGCTAAACTAGATCAGATGGTATGACAAATATATTACTCCTGTACCAACTGCAAATACATATAATAAAACAAAGGAACACACATGAAAGCCCTATCACTTACCATCCAAAAATTATGCACTAAGCTTAACTTTTCAATTAAAGAAGGTTGAATATCAAAATCCAGGTCAAAATATGTTCAATAAGTATGCCCTGGGTTAAAGTATTTCTAAAGTACACTGTAGATCAAACTCTAAGATCAAGGTCAGGCGGTCAAAAATTTTACCCCTCAAAAAGTCTAGACTTTTACAAGGAGAACAAGTTTGTAAATGACAGCCCTAGCTCTCATCATTCAGAAATACTGTCCAAAACAAAAGTTTTTCAAATATAGATCAAATTGAAAGGTCAAGGTCAGAGGGGCAAAATAATTTGTACCAATACCTAAACCAGTTGCTTCCAAGTCAATGATAATTTCTGTTGCATTGGTCATTGTTCATAATTGCGCATTGGGAGGTTCCATATTTGGTATCTGGTATCTGGTATTTGTCTATATCATGAGGCTCCTCTAAAGCACATACAGACATATGAAGTTCCTTTCCTAAAATTTTGTTTGTATTCTGTTGCCTGTAAAATAAAAATGATATTTCAAAACAAATATGCCCCATGCTGGTTCTTTATTGTATAATACATGTAGTTTAGAATACACTACATGCTATCAAGTAACTTTTGACATTTTTAACTGAAAATCAAAACAGGTTATCTAATGCTCATTAAAAAACCCACTAGTATGACATATCTTCACTATCCAGCAAATGTCATTTTCAACATATAGGACAGACACTAACTATATAAGTAGTGAATTGCGTTAACTTAAATTTTATGCAGACCAAGTTGTTTTCACACCTCAATTAATACCATGACATGACTTATTTACATGTATATGCACATTTCTATTCCTTATTAATTCTCACAATGTGTAAATAAAAATATTAAACGGAATTCATATGATATAAAATTACTACTTAAACTCTGAGTTGCAATGCAAGTTTAATTTTGATGGTCAATTAAAGTTAAAAAACATTTGACTTGTGTACCAGTTTTGCACTGCATGCCATTCATGCTTTTGTTTGAAGTTTTCTACACAATTTGAATAAGCATTATGAATCAAATTCATTCACTTTTACAGACATTTTCCAAAAGAAAATCTCTCCTATTCATACCTGAGTCTGAAATAAATGTACAAGTGTATGAGTTGATCGCTATATGCCAGTGTCAACCACATTTGAGGGGTAAGGGGAGAGGGGATACCTCAACGAGAACAACATTTTATTATTATTCATCTTGGTTGCCGTTAATATCACTTGGTGTTTATCAACTTGCACAGATATTGATTAATTCAATAAAATATCTCCAAACTTGCTTTAGCATACATTACATATTAGTTTCCTTGCAGCCCCGAGCAATTCCTGAGTTTGTTTACATGTACATGTACTTTCTATTTCACAACGGGGAATAACTCTAACCGAAAGAAAAAATTACCAACAAAGCAACATGAATCACTTAATCGCTCAACGTATCTGGAAACAGCTGATTTCTTGTTATTATATGAATTCCAACAACATTTTTATTATGGCGAGATACATATATACAGTGTACACAAGGTCTGGGATCGATTAGGGATAATGTTATGTAATTTTGAGCCCTCCGTGATCGTTGATGCCGAAATTATGACTTACCGGTGTTTCTATACATACAGATGACACCGCATCCACCCCTGCTTCTGACTAATTTATGTAGCAACATTTCCGCCTGTGGATGTCAAAGCCGCCCGTGGCACGTCCCGTGGTCTGTCGTGACAGTCGTCTGTCAGTTCGGGAAGTTCAAGTTACGCGCTGTAGTTTCTATGTAAACCGGAAACGGGTCAGTTGTCGTAAAACAAAGAAGCCGTACTCGATGGCAATGCATAAATTTTAATTCTTATTTTTTATTGAAAATTGTTATGCTCTTAAGATAAATGCACAGAATAATTAATCATTTAATGTTTTAAATCACTTCAACTGACGTAGCATTGATTGCAACATTCATTCCACTTTGTGTTAAAAATCCTCACACTCATACTACCTTAAATTGATTTTTGCTTCCAAATGAGATCATTCCTGGTTGTTTCCCATGGCTGGGGTTAATATTTCAGTTCATGTGGTTGGTAACTGCTTAAAATTTAAAGGAAAAGTGAAAATATGATGGACCAAACCAGAATTATAATTCTGGACCGCTGATTTTTTTTAGTCAGCTAAATTTTCTACTAATTGAGCTTTCTGACCATTGGCAATTGAACCGGTCTGACAGCTACAGGAGCCCTGGATTCATATCTGTATCTTTTACTTGTCAAAATTTTTGTTAAGGGTCCTCCACACACCTGGGGAAAGTTCTGCATACAAGTCCATTCTTCTAAATTACTTTAAGATATGGACTTATAGCATGTGTTCGACTTAAAAATGACCAAAAATATTTCAATTTTGGGGAAAAAAGTCAACTTTTAAAATTTTACCGCTGTTCATGAAAATAAAAGTCTCTGTTGTATTCGAACTCGGGATTTGCAGGTTGGTAGACCGAAGCAACACCCATCGCGCCACAGAGATAGACAACAGATTTTGGCGATATAAACTAATTCACAATGCGGTAAAATTGCCATGTTGTAACGTACTGTCATAAAAAGGAGAAGTCACGGGGTGTCGAGAATCCTTAAGAAACATCATATTTTTAATACTATTTCTTTTGATATGCATATTATAATTGATTTTTGGAGTTTTATTGCGAGCACTAATACCAAAACGAGCTCCAAGAACCATTGCGCGTGGGAAGGGAATGAGCTAAATCTGCTGATTTATCAAGAAATTTTTTTTGTCTATCTCCTATAATGCTGTCTAATGATTTCTTCCATAGTGCTATGCCTAAAATAGCTAACATGTAACTTGTAATTTAGGGTGCGTTGAGGTTTGAAAATTAGAAAAGGTTTTGAGAACTGCTAAAACTTTGGTGAGACCCATGGTTTTTTTTTACATGCTTGCATTTATTATTGAGTGGAGATACATACCCAAACAAATGAGTATTGATGTTTATGTATGACATCAAAGTGATCTTGGCTATATATTTGCTGCCATAAATTTAAAGGTGAATCAAACATCTGTAATGTGTGTACTTGCTATTTCAGCATAAACTGTGATAATTTTCTCAGGTGATTTGTTTCTAATTGTTTTTCTGGTTTGATAAAGAGTGATATATATTTATAAAAGCAATTGCTGTTATATACTTTTCTGTGATATCCATTTGTTAACAAATTTTGCATGCATGTACTGTAAGTTTAAGTTGGTAGGAGGGATAAAAAAATTAATGATTTTGAACTAAATTTAAAAAAAAATTAAGAGAAAGAAATAAACATTTAAAAAATCTATGCAGATATTGCAGATTGTCAAACCATTAAATTGAAATATGGGAAATTACACATCTACAAAGTGGGGCTAGGGTCACATTCAATGTATGTAATTTGAATGCAAAAAGGAAAACTCATTGAAAAAATATATATGAACCACGGGAAAAATATAAATGTCATAACAACAAGATACAAAATAAATATAACACTGTACCTATTGTTTACTGTTTTGACCAAAATTAAGCAAACTACATGTTACAGACTGTTCAATTCTCTCCAAAACAAAGAACGGTTATAGGGGAAGCAAGTCTATGTATATATTAAGATTTTAGTTAAAATTTAGATATATTATCTGTTTCTCTTTGACTCTCTCTATTTCTCTTTATCGTTGATAGGCATTGGAACTGGGTGGAGTGGGGGTGGCTTACCTCCCCTCATTCTACTTTTTTTGCACTGCTATATACATAACTATAATAACCGAAGACTTTTTTCTTGTCAAGATTTTTGGTAAATCTACCCCCCCTCCCCCATTCTTAGCCACTGCTCTCTCTCTCTGTCTCTCTCCTGTCAAATTAACACTAAGTTGACATTGATAAGAGGTAAGAGTGATTTTTGTTGTGCTGATCACAACGATGGCACTGTAAAACATTATTTTACATATAGCTAGATGATTCTGTGTATATCTTGTCTGCTGATTAAACAGACATTTCATTTATAAATATATTGCTTTATGTAAATGAACTATGGCAAATAAACTTTAGCTATGCAGAGAAATAAGAGTAATTAGCGTTTGACAAGTTTGTGTTTTTCACATCTTTTGACAATCAAATGGTATTACACGAGTTATTTCCCTTATCATGTTCATCGGTCGAGGTCGTTAGATGGATTAATGAGATATTTTTCATCTTGGTAGATCTATATGAGATTGTTGTAATTATTAAAACTATATAGAATATAAAACTTAAAAAGATATGTATCGTTTGTGATATGTGTGGCATTGTGCACTTGTCAGTTAAAAACTGAACGGTTAACGTTGGTTAGGTATATAGCGCCATCTTGTGGTCATAATTTTCATAGACGTATATTTTAGTACAGAGCTGAGGCTAAATTATGTCAGAAAATCGCCGGGAGATATAGAGTTTATTCAAAAATTAATGTGGAAAGTAAAGATAATATTTTATGTGATAGTCATACCGTTAGTAAAATTTAGAAAGTCGAGCTGGACTGTTCTTTGCATTGAAAGGCTACTGTGATTGACGGTACGTATCAGTTATGCACCTTGAATATAGCCACCGGACATTAATATTCATTGTTTGTCAAACCCGATGTATATAATCAAACAATTTGCTTTAAAACATTATCAATGAAATGGGGTTTGAAATGGAATATGCTGTTATAGAGAGAAAACATGAATCGTGTTTTAATTAAAGGTAAATCACACCTGATTACACGTACTGGATTTAACGACTTGTTTGTTGAATTCTTGTTCTTATCAAAGAAATACTGCTAATATTTCGTTATTTAACTTTACTTTCTCATTTTTTTAGATTGGTATGACTTTTTGAGTTTTATGGAATTTGGTGTTATGATCGCCGTTTTGATGTGTTTGTTTCTGCTTTTTTTTTTAACTTAAAATCAGGTTTTTGGTGTATTTATATATTATTTTATTGTTTAAAAGAACAATTTAAATAGGTCTGCACTTAGTTGTTACAATTACAACCTGAAGGCATACCTAAAGGTATCAATTTGGTCCAAAATTTGTTTATTAACTGGTGTGTTGTAAGTTTTTTGGTTTAATTTTGATGAAAAATACCGTTACATTTTTTACTGTTGCGTTTTTCGTTATTTTGTTTTGTCTTAATATATTGTGCAGATAATAACGATTCCAATGATATATAGTTTATATATATTTCAAGCTTTAGATGTGCTTTTATTGCTTAAAAACCCTTCTATCGAAAACACAAATGCTGATCAACTACCCGTTTTCGTTGCTTTCTTAGTGGGTGCTTTCAACGACGTCCGCGTAACTGGTATATATAGAGGCGCCCTCTTGCTATCGGGTTAGTTCCCGTTTGGCCGAGTTCAGAGTAAGAAGGTATGTTATTTTTTTGTTTTTATCGTGGTGGGTATATAGATGATGCTTAATATGTATGAAATAAGCTGGAAAAATTTTTAATGGTGTTTTTAACATCAATTTGTTCGTTAATTGTAGATCAGCAGAAATTTCCGGAAGTTCAGTGTTGTCGAAAAATGGCGTCGCCGTTGAAGAGGATGAAGAGTGATGATGTAAGTTGGCATTTTTTGTTTAAGATTTTAGATGTTTGAAGAGAAAAATCAAAGTTTTGTTTTTTTTTGGGGGGGGGGTGTTGATATTTGTATGGTGTACAATACTATTATATACATTGGGAATATAATCGGTTACGGGTTTTTCATGGGATTGAGGTTTAGGGGTTTCAGAATATGAAAAATGTTGTTAAAATTCGTGAAAACTTTACAGTAAAGATTTTGTTCATTTTCACAACATTTCTTGTGAGAAACTTAAGTGTAAATTTGTTGTAACGTTACGAGAGATCAAATTAGCATTTTAATGTCCTAAATTGCTGTTTTGGTAAAAATATATAGACAAAATTGATATGAATGTTAAACTAATTAATTTGATGCCATTTATAAGGGTGTTTTAGATTACAATAGCTTTCAGAAATAGTTAAAGATCAATAATGAAATTTTCTGGTAATAAATTGTTAAGATGAAAATTTGATGAACAATTTATTATCTTTTGTGACAGAAGCTAATAAAACAATTGGTGACTCTGTCGTTACATTTTACAGATAATTTTTTGCATCATATTCATTTCATTAAATGTTTGGTTGCTAAATTTTAAATATTTTCAATCTTTATTGAAATAATTTATTTTTGATATTTACTGAACTTCAAAATTTGTCTTGAGATCATTGCTATGGAAGAGATTTCTTGTAACTGAAATTTTAGCTGAAACTGTAACAAATGCCTTTGGAAAACCATTTTTGGAGTGTCACATTTGGACATTGTAAGTTTAAGATTTGTGTTAAAAATCTTGAAATAAAATGTCAGATGGCTACAGTTATTTTATTTTTTTCATTTTATGGGTGCAGGGCAATGCTTTTATTGGTGAAAGCTATGGAATTTATGATTTTCATGACCGATTAAGTGCTCAAAATAGCACAATTACTTTTTACTTTAATTTTTTTATTTTTATTATGGAAAGGGAAAGTTTTCATTTAAGAGGACTTGGTAGTTTTAAAATAGTTAAATGGGATATTCAATAATTTTGTAAAATTTTATTTTTAAAAAAAATTCTATTTACCAGCATTGGGTTTTGATATGTCTTTAGGCTAGATGAAACACTGGCATTAAAGAGTGTTAGATCTTTTTAAAATAGCTTTGATGTTTTCTCTCATTTCATTGTTACTTAGACTACGTTATGGTTTTTCCTGGATTTAATGGAATTATTTCGTTTTTTTTTAAATTAAGGAATTTTTTCTTATTTAAATTACCATGGCCTTAAAAATAGTTTTAAAAATTTCTATCAAACCACTGACCATGCATTTGACTCAAACTCAGATTGTTCAATGTTTCAAGGTAATTTTTACATTTTTTAAATTAAATTTTTGTTAAATCAATGGATTATATATCAAGTACAGCTTTTTATATTTAGTAACTGAATTTTTGTTTTGTAACTAAAACTTAAACATGACAATGTTTTATTGTTTTAAAAAAAAATACATACCTTCCTGTCATATGTTAATATTATATAGTCAGGCATTTATTGAAAATATGTTGATTTAATTTACTTTGACCCATAATTTCCAAAAAGAGTAAATACATAGAAAGCCATATTAAAAAAATTGCATTTGCTATAAAATTATCAATTATTTATTAATTAAAACACAGACTAAACGATTTTTGATGTTTTGATATATTGAACATCAGATAGCCTCACAGGGTCACCCAAGATAGATTAAATTAACATTTTTGTCATTAAAATTTTTCATCTAAAAATCTTAAAGAATTATGACATGAGAACAATTTGTATTTCACTGGAAAACAGACATAAGACACACATGTAATTTGAAATTTCTGAAAAAAGTTTCCATTAAGTAGTTTTTGATGGCTTGGTCAGAGACTATTAAAATAGTCATTTTTTTATATTTAGACTTGGCAAAAGAAAGATTAAAATTACTTTATCCATTATTTTGTAGCTTACTTCATGAAAAGTCTAAAGTGATTTGTTTTTAATGAAGTATGTCCAATGTTTCATGTTTTAGTTGTTAAAAAATAAACTGTAACAAATTATCTCTAAAATAAGTGAGCCATATTAGAATAAAAATTGTCACAGAGTAATTTAATAATGACTTCCAGGGTTAGGGCATGTCAAGTTTGTAAACTGTGTTTTTAGCGTACACCCAGAAAATTATAAGCTATCTATTAGCTTGAAAAAAAATAGACACAAAATATTAAATAAACTCATTTGTAAGGTTAGATAATCTGCTGCACAGCCTGAAAGTTTGTTGATAATCTGTAATGTATTATTTATTATACCTCTGCTCCGAAGGAGAAGGGGGTATACTGTTTCACTTTTGTGTGTCTGTCTGTCCGTCCTAAAACAAAAATTTCTGTGGCATTTATCTTGTCAACTATTTATCGCAGATGCTTGAAATTTTAACACACTATTTGTTCAGGCATGCCATATCGTGGGATATATTTTTGTACCAATTGGACGTCAACTTCCTGTTAAATAATGACTTCGTTTAATTTTAGCCAAAATTTTCAAACAGATTTTCATCAAAGATTTCTCAGTAGCTATTTATCACAGATGCTTGAAATTTTAATGCAGTATTTGATTAGGCATGCCATATTGTGGGATATATTTCTGTACCAATTGGATGCCAGCTTTCTGTTAAATCTCGACTTTGCTTATTTTGCATATTCACATCAGAGCAGAGGCTCATAGATATTTTGTTTTTCATATGTTATATACATTTATATATATAATAAAATGGAAAGGTATCTTTTGCTTTATCGAGACATTTTATATAGTTATAAAAAATTTATAGATTTTACATAAAGAAATACATAATGTTGGGGTAAAGATTACAGTTGAAATGATCCATCGCAGGCTTGAACCCACAATTTGTATATTGGAAAAAACTAGTCTATCGTCCGTGATATAATTAATCTCTGACTTTGTTGGCTTTAGATGTATTAAACCTGCTAGTTGAAAGTTTTTCAATGTTCACATAAAAAACCCAAAATCTATGGTACAAAAAACTAATTTTGGATATTTTAGTGTTAAAGAACATAAATGAGCAGCAGATAATGTTCATGTACTGCAATTTTTAATGATCATTGTACATGTATTAGATGATTCTTCAAATTTAATTTTATTTCAACAATTTCATATTTTTCTTTCATTTAACCTGTTTTTACTAAATATCTTTTAATTTTTTTTACATCAATACACACCCAGTACTGTTCCATCAGTAGCTTTTTTAAAAGAATGAACAAAACAGTTTAAAAGGATTAAACTTCATGCAAAGTAAATGATATACATGTAGACTAAAGTAATTTTTTGGTTGTTTTTTTCATCATGTTTATTATAATTTTAGAGTGAACTTAACATATACTAGCAGGAAATTTACACTCAACTTGAAATCATAGTATATCAGCTGTATTTTAAGGGATGTTTTGAAATTTGATATTGCTTTTAACTGTCTGGATCATTCTATAAGCATTTGTAAATTTGGTTGCAAGTTATAATTTTTTTTGAAAAAGGGTAGGCATATTTCTTGCAAAGACAAATTTTTGTTAGGTTGAGTGTCTTTTGATTCAATGCATTAAATGTGCAATATTATATAAAGGATAACAGGACGTATCACACTATGTGACTATTGTTTACAATTAGACTACACAAAAATTTGGGACCTCAAAACAATTTATATTCTGTCTATGCATATTGTAGAAAACTTGAATGTCTTTTGGGTTTGGGAATATTTTTCTTGAGAATATAAATTTTGCAATGATTAATGTTGTTGGAACTTTGTATGGTTGTGTACTAGAATGAGGACTTAACCAAATAACCAATAAGAAGTTTTACATATGTATCAGTTATAGAAATTATAGAAAGGAAATTTTTTAAGACCAGTCAAGGAAAACCTTAACAAATTTTAAGTTGGATTCATTTCACATATTTTTGTACAGTAATGTTTTATTGAAATATTGAAAGGGTATTTTGAATTTCACAGGAATTTGTTGGTGATTGAATTTGTGCAAAAATGCTTTTGTTATTTTCATTTGTAATAAGAAAAAAAATACTACAGATACTTTGATGAAATTAAAATGCTCACCTTTTGATCAAAGGTAATAAACACTTCAAAATCAATTTAATTGCAAAACTCTCTGCTTACAACATTTTTATTTGACTTGTGAAAATGGTTTATTTACTTTATTGGTTTAGCTATTTGGATAGGTTTAGCTATTTGCATATTTAAAAAGTTCAGATTGATTAAAATTTGTTCAATATTATTTCTATGTAGTACTATACATCAACCCTTATGCTAATATAGAACGCCAGTGCTGGTCATAGCTTGTATTTCGGAAATTTCAAAACCTATTTATTGATAAAAAGCGTTTATTTAAACTTTGAATGCTTATTTTTGGATGTTGTTGGTCCTGTAACACAACGAGCAGTGCAGACAAATTGAATAAACCTGTTTTAACGTGATAATATACTACATAAGGGGCAATATGCAGACTTTGAATATTTTGTTCCGAGGTTCGATAGCCATCAGCTGACGCCACTAAATTTTAGCTCTGCACCAAATGCTTTAAATAAATACATAAATTTTTTAAAACATGTATGTAAAGTAAAATGAGGGATAATGAACAACATAGTTTTTGGTAAAAGTTTATGTATCAGTTTAAATTTAATTAAACATGCTGGGGCCTAAACATTTTGGGGTCTAAACATCTTGGAGCCTAAACTAGTGTAGCCTGACATCACGGTAAGATTATTTTTTCCATAACCTGTATCACCCTAAATATATAATGCTTAACAAATTTTATCTTGCTTATCTGTGTTACCTGAGCATATAAGCTGTATCACACTGGAAATGTTATTAAAAGTGACCATATATAATTGATTAAGACTGTTATGCTCTTTAACATATATGATGAAGTCAGAATGAAGAAAGAAAAGTTTTTGCTTTGTAACTTTTTATAAATGTTATTAAAAATATTATGCTTATAAGATATTGTAAAATGTAACATTTTATTATAAATAAGCTTCCCATTAGCAGGTAAATTGCAAGGCTAAACAATAAGCATTGCAAATTTAGGGCAAATATTTTTTTTTAGGTCAGAGAAGTAATTTTTAACCGGTTTTTTGGAACAAAAAATCAGTAGCCCCTTTCACAGAAAATCTTAAGATTAATTTTTATCGTAAGTAAAAATTTAAGTTTTTGTTCATTTTCACAACACATGAGATTTGTACGTGTTAAATTTGTCTTAACTTTACGACAGCACATACCTTCTCTGAAGTATTTCATAACTGTAAATAATAATCGTTTTATGTAAAATATACAAGAAAACAGCTAAATTTAATGTTTCGAGTCGCATTTTACCGTTATTTTGCATTATCTAGCAGTTATTGTTGAAAAAATATAAAAATACAAAAATAAATTTTCCAAAAACATTCATTGTAAATCTTGTAAGTTTTTTGTACGTCACGCTAAACAAACACTATGATTTTGACCTCATATTTTGATTTCTAATACATCACATTAATTTCACGCGATGTAAGTGGTATATAATTCCAGTTTTGCATCCTTTTTATGCGAATGTTGGTTTATTTATATGTTTCTCCTGTTTTTTTAAAGATTTATTAAGTGAATTGAAATCGTTGCTAGGTAAAGGATAACTCTAAAGTAAATTTTTATGTGAAACCTGTTATGAATGCGTTCGTGAAAAGCATGTAAGATTTCTTGTAAGAGATTCTTAAGTTGAAATCTTGCGCAAAACCATAAGATATTTTGTGGAAAGAGCTACAGATTATTGAAATAATGAAAATGGCAGATGGGTGAGCAGCTGCCAGAACCAGACTTATTGTACGGAGTTTTCAAGATAGGAAGTTGTTGTTTTGCAGATCTATTGTACATATATCAGAGATGTGCACAATACTAAACTTCTGAGTTTTGGATTTTATGAGAAATACTAGCTTTTGAACATAGTCATTTTCTCGCAGAATATTGTATAAGGGTACACCAATTTTCTAGATGCTGTATGTTGTGTTTATCAATTCAGGGTAGACACGAACTATGGATACAGTTGAAATGAAAGAAAATCGTGTTGACTGTTAAATTACAAGGTTTTCACTTGTTTAAGTAGTTGTAGTCTTGATTTGGACAAGTGCTTATTTCAGAGCTATTAAACTGTAGGCAATAGTTTTTTATTCAAAACTGATTTTTTTTATTAGAAATTAAACATTGCTAAATGTGTACTTTATATTAGCTTATCGTAGCTCGTGGGTTTGCTGACGTCACAATAGGATTCGACGTAAAGTGTTGACCTTCATAGCAAACCATACATTTAAAAAAAAATGACAAATGATCTTTAGAAACATAAAAGGATATATTTTAAAAAGGTTAAATGCAGTTTATACAAACATTTATAATTATCAGGAACTAAAAATTTAAAGACGTGACATATATTGTCACATTTTGTTCTGTAAGGTATGAGTGTGCGTTGGAACTGTTCTATTTACAATCTTGTTTAGACAAGTAAATAAATTAAACTGTATGCATTAACTTTGCTTCATTTACAATTATAACTTCTGTATTTTCAACTAGTGATCACATTATTAAAATTCTTTTGGCTTTAGCGAATTATCAAACTTATAATATCATCAGTTGTATGGTAATTATTTTTGCATTGATTGACTCAAAGTTTCATGAAAAGAAAATCAGCCATTTTTCTTCTCTTCGCAGCCTTACATTAATTGCATTTGTGCATTCGATAACATTCATAATAATGTCTTATTAATATTTACATGTTCAAATATGTGTTTATCAGCTAGTCTTGTCAGTGAATAAACGCATTTTAATTTATTGGTTCTCAGACGTAAGAAAATGATGACGTCGAGATAACGTCATAATGAAAATATAAGGTTTTGTGAAATCTTTTACATCTTTAAAGTTGTTTTGCAAAAAATTGGCCAAAAACACATATTGATTATTTTTTATGAATTGATTCAAAATTATCTCTTCTGTTATTGTGTCGAGTAAAATTAAGTTCATTAAAATCGTTTTAAAGTTTGGAGCATGGTTTTGAAATGCGTTTCCTGACTACGATATGCATTTTATTATATATTTCATTGAAATGGCGTTGCTTGATTTCATCAGCGACACTGTGTTTGAAACACGATAACATTATTACCACGAAGACGATTCTTAAATGAATTTAAGAAATAAAACTCTTAAAACCTATGGATAACGCGGACAAATTTCCAGGGTAGGTTTTCTCACAAGCAGTAAACCCGCGAGCTACCTTAAATTGAAAATTTTCCTGATGTTGAATGGTTCCAATTTCATTTAATTGATATATACTTGTTATATTTTTAGCTGTATTGCTGCAACTTTTTTTTTTTGGAGATAAAAATGTTTGGAATGGTGTGCTAATAATGCATTCAATTAATTAAATTGTTTATCAGAATAATTTTACTTTAAAGTTAAGTTATGCAAAGATTTGTAGGTTAAATTAAGACTATCTGAATTATATTTTTTGCATAATATACTTCAGTTATTTTTAGTTTTCCAGTAACAAGGGAGGGCATATTGCTTTGCTAGTTAGCGTTTGTTTGACAGTAGATCAGTCAATGATAGTTTCCATTCATTGAAATGGAATTTGGTATTCGGTTTTATTCAATAATGTCTAGATCAAGTTCGATTTTGGTTGCATTCAAGCAATATTTGCCATTTGGACTTAGAAAAATTCCCGTATTTGCTGTTTGTTAATTTTTTTGTGGTTGTTTTCCAAGGTAGGGGGCACAAGAGTTTCACAAATAACTTTTGTTATTTGTAACAGTAAATCCATTTATGTAAAACTTGGCAGTTTTTACTATTTTTTTTTACAAACATTTTTTTCACTTTGATACTAACTGCACGTTTTGTACATTATTTTATGTACATGTTGAATGTATAGTAATTAACAATAGTTTTAGAACACACATATCACAGTGTTCTTAATTAAAGTTTATATTATTTGATATAGGGTCCCAAACCCATCACAATATTTGTTTTGGAGGACTTGGTTGTAAGGAAGTATGCGACAGGGGAGCAGACCTTCGGCACCAGCTGGATGCTATCCAGTGACAATGGATTTGAAACTTTGAAACAAGTTATTGTTCATGAAAAACATCTTAATGTTCTGAAGAAAATGAGTGCCTTTGTTGTTATCAAGTATACAACGTTAGAAGACGGAACGTTGAAAATTGGGCAGCAAACAGTGGTAAGTTTTAATTATGATTAATTTGATTATAATTAATAATCAACAAATTGTTTTTGAGGTTGTAGCTTTAATTAAAACCATATAAATCTGGCATATCTAATCATTTTAATTGTATTTGTAGTGTTAATTTTTTAGTAGGGTTTTCATGGAGATCGGATTCTGGGAAAATTAAATGCTTCAATTGATGAAAATGGTGCTTAGAAATAAAATTGAAAATTAAAAAAAAATAATTGTTGCAAGGTCGATGATATTGTTGATAATCCTCAATTTGTGGCCAGTTACAATTGATATTTAACCTTTAACATTAAATTGAAATAAAGGAAGAACATTTTTTTCATTTTACAATTTTTATATTGGAAAACGATTTTATGTTTATAAAAGTAGTTCATGCTTTATTTTTTAAAATAAGTACTGGTATAGTTTTCTGTTTTAATATTGTTTCTGATAATGGGTGACTCATAAAAACTCTTCATGATATATGGGATATATATCAATAGACATTTTCTGTATTTTTCTAGGTTATGCAAACAAAGAGGCCAGATGCCTTAACAGAAGAAATGATTGTTTCATTTGTGAAGCCTGATGTTGTAGAGGAGCTTGGGAGAATTGGTTCATTTGAGAACAAGAAGAGGATTAGCGTGAAAGGTGAAGTAACAAAGGTGAGCCTTATTTACACACACTTTCTTTTGATGGCCAGGTTGAGTGAAATTGAAAATAAGTAATGTAAAGATACTTTTGAGGTGGTTTTGCCCTTTGATTCTGCTGAGTATAATATTTTCATTGTAATTAATACAATGCTATTATTTGCAATAATTAAACTGTGAACAATTATTCTGACATATTATGGAAATTGTGATTTATCATGTTGATTGTGATTTAGCATCAATATATGTTATAATAGAGATAATTGCATGATCATTTTAATTTTTTTTTACAAGGTGTCGAGCGTGATCGAAGGTACGAAATCTAAGAGGAAAGTGATTACTTTGAGTGATGGACAGGCTTCGATTGATGTCAAGTTGTGGGGCGGACTAGCAGAGTCTATTATCCATGAGGGAACTAGCATTGAGGTTTCCTGTGTTCACGTGGATTTATATCAAAATAAACGGTCCCTGAACTCAACTGGAGGAACAAAGATCAAGGTAAAGTCAGAACTTTGAACTATCTTATTTTTTATCTAATTATTGTTAAAATCAATTTATTTCATTGCTGATAGAGATTAACATTGTTTCATGCATTGAAATAATTTTTTTAATTTATATTTTCTATCGTATTTTAGATAACTGATGTAGAAGAAGAATTCTCTGGATTTATTGAGGGTGTTTCATTTGAACAGTAAGTTAAATTACTTTAAAAGAGCATATACAACAACAGTCAATTCTTATTTTAAAAATGGATGTTGCAAGTGATGTTATTTCCTTTGAGAAGTATTTTGGGGATCAAGCCATCAAAAGTATCATGTTGCATTGATTAGGGCTTTTTTCACTTTGGTAGAAATTTTATTTGATTTTAAGTAGTTGGCATTTTTGTATGAATTTGCAGTTCAAAATAAACTCTTAAATCATGGAAATTTATAAACAGTTGGTATATTTTAATGGTTTTATTTTTGATATGGAAATCATGAACAGATGAAAAATGAAAACTTTTATTTTAAAAAGTTTGGAAAAAGTATAACATTTTGACAATAGTAAAATGTGTGCCTTGAGCTTTTGTTTTTTGTGCAAATTTGCACAACAAATGTTTTTTAGGTTAATGTTGTTTATGCTGAATGTAGTTTTATGCACATTGTAATATGATATAATAATTTTGCAGAGGCAGTTTGGCTATTTTCCTGAATGGAGAAGTGTTGACATGTTCATCTAGACATATTGACAGTCTCTTCCCAACACATGAGTTTATCGAGAACAAATATGTTGAAGGAAAGAAAAAGGGATGCATTGTGACTGCAGTGTAAGTTTTAACCCTGAATAATAGTTCTGATTTTTTAATTATAAAATTAGAAATTTAGATTAATTTCAATTTCTTCGTAAAGGCTAAGTTGATTTAAATTTGTCAGAACGAGAGTTTATCATCATATGAGTTAAAAATGCAGGGCTGTACATTTTATTTTTTTTCCCTTACATGTCTATTCATTTAACTGAACAAGACATTTACATTTTCAAAGTTCAACTTCAATTGTCCGAAAATTTTTCATTATTTAAGATCAAATACTGAAAGCTTGAAAACTACAGTTCTGTATTACTAGAATAAAGTTCTTTATTGTTTATTATTCTTGCTATTATTTATAAGCTGACTTTTCAAATGAAAACTTAAACGTCTTTCATAAATCTATTTGTTCATGAACATTAAACATGATTTTTGAGCATAGCTTTGTCATGGTAAATTTTCAAGACATTTTAGCATGAGGTTTAAATTTTGTTAAGTGATATAGCATTCTTATATGTTTTTTAAAACTTTCAATGATTCCTTAAAAATATTACTTATTTCCAATTTGCTTTACCTTTACTACTTTTTTGTTTTTGTTTTTTTTTAACGTTTGTCTGGTCTGGTGAATCAAAACTTTGGAAGAACTAAAATCTACACCTTTATACTTCAATATTGAAACTAGTTCGAAACAATCTGGATCAACAGTAATTCAACTGTATTGCAATTTGATGTAGGGATCAAAATTCAAAATAATTAATCGATAAACTTATAACTTTTAATTTTGGAGACTTTTTACATAAAAGTACACAGTCAAGTCAAACAAGTGACTAGCAATATTAACCTGTCCGTATTTTCTTTAAACTGGTACTGGTCTAGCAGACAAGCGTAATTGTCAAGCTGTGAAATGGTTTCATTATTTATTAATTTCAATTTTTTTAATTATCTTTCAGTAAGGAGCAGATGCCTAAGGAGAATGAAGATCTGGAGCAAGTAAACAAAGATCAGGTAGAAGATGAACAGCTGGACGACAGGCTTTTGCTCTGACATGTAATGAGATCACTGCTGATGACTGCTAAATTCAACTTGTCTATTAAATCTAATGTTTCTCAGAATTGCTAAGACTTTTCAGTGCGATTTGTTTGCTGTTTATCTGATCATATTTATTTTTTTTTTTAAAGTGCAGTTCATTTTATACAAAAATGTTGAATGTGTAGAAGTTGAAAACAGATGAAAATTTACAAATTTTGCTTCAGACAGTATTTTATGAGACATGTAGTTTTACAGTATTACCGGTACATTGTATATAATTTGTTGAATATTTTCAGGGGTTGTACATAAGTTTTGCTAGTCAACATGTGCCTTGTAATGTCTTACACAATGTCGTATTTTTTTGTAAACTGTTTTTATTTGAAATGGTAAAGGAATTTTTTCTGTGCAACCTGTTCATGATGAAGCTTTAGATTTGATTTTCATACATAATTTTGAGCAGCATGGTTAGAATTGTAATGGTTAAACGGTTTTTGATTTTATTTGAAATTTAATTTCAGTTTTTTAATTGTCATAATTTTAAATGTTATTTGACATTATGTTGGTAAATTAACTAATTCCATTTCTTATTTATTATACATATATATATATTTTTTTGTTTTAAGGCCAAACAAATTTTTGAGAAAATTATACATGTCAAAATAATTGCTGCATTCTTTCCCTTTTTATGATTCTATGGTTTGTGATATTTCATTGGTATGTTAATGTCAAAGAAAAAGTTGAGTTCTATTTTTATTTTGCGATTAAGCTTGAGTATCATAATTTCCAATTTTCAAATCATATTTCATTTCGTATGAAGGTATTCCAGCTGATTTTTTAAACCTGATCTCATTTCAGTATTTTTGGTATACTGAAAAACGGCTTTTATGCTATTTTACTGTTGTATATATTAGTATGTTTTACAAACTTTTTCCCTGTGCCATTGTTATTCTTTGATTTAGTTGCCATTCTTTTTTGAAACCTTTGAATTGGTGCCGTTTCATATTGTTCATGATGTATAGATATATGTTTATTTTGACTACCGTTTTGTAAATGTTCGAGACAAAGTTCAGTTTTATTTCCATTTTGCTGTTATTCTTGACTGTTATATTTCAATGTTGCCAATGAGATTTCATTTTTTATGAAGCTGATTTTTTTTTAACTAGAACTCATTTCCAGTATTTTTGGTTTAACTGAACAACTTTTTACTCTATTTTTATTGTATATATTTGTAAATTTTATACAAGTTTTCATCTGTCCCATTATAGTTTATTATTTTTTGTGAATGATTTTGTTAATTTTAACCAGTAAATTTTATACCTCTATAAAATGACTGTTTTTTCTTTTGCTCAATGTAAACTTCATTCCTATTTTTGATTGTTGTACACTTGTCATTTTCATGTTGTTGATTTTATTTATTTTTTATTTAAACAGCAAATGATTTTTTAAATTGTATTATCCATAACTCCTTGAAATGTGATAAATTTTTGGGTTATTGTTTTAAACTGTAAATCAGATGTTTAAATAAATGAGATAAAAACTTTGACTTTTTCTAGTTAACAGTTTTTCAGGTGTTATTGGAGACCTTAAGAGATTATCCATTGGTACACAGTCTATCTGTCACCTATTTGAACTTGCTATATGAAATTTATGGATAAATATGTTTGGTACACAAAAAAGCTACTAAATGGTATAACATTCTTAAATTTGGTTTTTAATATAGACAATATCGCCGTGGATAGTAAAATGAGAAATTTTTTGTAATTCTTTCAAAAACCCCTACAGTTTTGATCAAATATAAAAATGAAGCAGTATTCAATTAAATTATCAAAGGATAAACAATTCTGTGCTTCTTTTATTTTGGCAAACAATGTGTCCTGATTATTAAAGAAAGATTTAGAATCGTATGCGGTATGGTGTTACTTTTGCCTTCAATTTCTATGGATTTGAATAAAACATGATATTATACATAATCCATAAAACTAAAAATGCTAGTTTCAGAAATCTTAAAGTTTTACAACATTAATCATTCGAGTGCCTCTATGACGTCATTTAAACGGTCAATTTTAGCTCGATGTTTCCTTTTCAAAAAATTGATAATGAAAGCCTTACATTAGGCCTAAATACGTACTCTTTGTGAATTTCTCACTATTAACACTTCATATATCTTTTATGGCATCGATTAGGTAATTGATATATAAAGTTGCTGTAGATATTAGACAAGCTAAACCTGTAGTAGATATCGAAAGCTCTATCATGACTGGCTTTGGGGGCATAAACACACTTTTATCCCGCACATAGTCGTTTGTTTGTAATTTAATCATCCAATTATAGCAACAGTTTTGGCACAAGAAAGTACATTACATTGAGACAATTGAGTAGGGTGTGAGAAATGCCAAAGTTACTAAAATCGAAGTTTCCATACACTGTTTCAAAAGGCTATATACTGTTCGTAAATTTCAGTTTGCTTGCAGAAATCATTGCCACAAAACAGGGTTGGTCTTGTTTATCATAAAAGTTTATGTTATATGCATTTATCATGCTAGCAGGTATTTACCATAAACTAAAATTCTAAAAAAAAAAAAATACAGCTCGTATAACTTAACTAATGCAAATGTTATTATTATTTAATTGCATTATTATTATTATTTATTTTTTGGTTTGTTATAAGCACTCATTCCGTTCAAAAACTGGCATAGATTAACATTACAAACAAAGAAAAAATTACTCTGGTCATTTCTAAGTAACAATATACTAAAACCTTCGTAATAGTTGTGCTTCATAAACATTTTAATCGGATTATTTTGGTTGATATTAACTAAAAGTGTTTATGATATCTATCTATCTATCTATCTATCTATCTATCTATATTTACCCAATCGTCCGCTTTATGGCATTTTTGAAACATTTTCGATTTTTAACTACTGCGACTTTAATGTCTTCCGGTATTAAACTGAAAGTGAAAGTGAAAGATAAACACGTGCATCATTATAAAAAAAAATAGAGCCCTTTCTGCTAAAGCGAATGAATAGTGTTTAGCAGGTTTGTTTGCAAACGTATGTAAGCAGCAGAAATACACGTTTAATTGGATTTATAGTCTGTCCCAAGATATTTATGCTGAATGTTTGTACGATTTTTAAATAGAAATACAAATACCTTTGATAGAAGTGCAATTAAAATCGTTGAATGGGAAAATTTCCAAGTAACTTCATTTACACATTATCATTTTTCCCTCGTAAAAGTTCACATTTCCTACGGAGATTTATAATGGGGAATGTTAACATCTTTTCTCCATTCGGAAGTCAGTCGGAATACCTCGCACCGTTTTTCGACGTATGGCTGTTGCAATGCAAAATCCCCGTATACTTTTTATTTTTAGCCGTGTATTGAAACCTGACAAGCTAGAGGGGGCGTTTCAAAAGGGAAACTTTGGGATTTTTTAAGAGTATTGAATGATCATCGTCTGAATCAAGAGGTATTTATAAATATCGAATAATTTAAGAAAATCAAGTTAGCGGCAAAAATATCTTGGGACAGACTTTAGTACCCTATTTATGTTGGAATTTAGCTGTTTTATGCACTTAAATATTAGAGTTTATTGAGTTTTTTTTTTTAATTTAAATATTGTTGTACTGTCTCGGGACAAGCCCCTACAGTCGGGATCTTTTGACATTTTTAATTTAATGACAGAACATTTATGAACATTATAATTTCTATTTAACATTCTAAGGTTTAAATGCTTTCAATAGTTTTTGAAACTATTTTTAATGAAAATACTTCACATTAAATTTTTGTGTTGATGCATACATTATACAGTAACTGTAATTTTAAAATAGCTAATGTATGTTTTAAATAGGTATGCTCCCTGAAAGCTTTTGAAGCTTTACATATTAAGCGTTTAATCATTGCATCAAGGCGCTGTTAAATGCTTTAGAATGTGTTAAAAACACAATACTGAATTGACAATTTTATTTTAAAAATAATAATCCAAATAATATAATTTTGTGGGTTGTCTCAGCTATATACATGTATATATAAACACATTTGTTGTGACATCACAACGTCTCCTTTATCATTATTTGATGATCAATAAACGTTTTAAGGGTATTGCAGAAAAATTGCTTTGTGGTGATTTAATACTATTACTGATACTTTGTTATAGAAATCAAATGACTGTTCAAAAGACAACTTTTAAGTCACATATTTTTCTTTAAAAATTTGCGGTAACTTATTTGATGTCATTTCCTATAAAAATTAAAAATTTTAAAAAATTTTGCAATTTACGTATAAGCTTGGTGCAATTTCCGTAAACATATGGGGCGCACTATTTGACAGTAATGCAATGATTTTTACCATATAATTTTATATTCATCAAAATTGTAAGTTGATTTTTTTATTCAAAAGCTACGAAGTCTTCCTGTGTTCGATACAGGGTATAAACTTTAGATATGTGCAGATATAGCCAAATTTCAAAGGCAAGACAATGTTATTGTTGAAATTTTAACATTTATATTATAATTATAAAGGTTTTAATTTTTGTAGGTCACATAGGTTTTATCTGTATTCTTGGTATACACCCAGGGTTTACAAACCGAAATTAACATTTACATGTTAAATGTTGTTTGTTGTCATCCGAGTCAAATTATTTATTCAAGTTAATTAAGACTGCTTCATGATAGCTGTAGAAAGTGGGTATCTTGATTGTTTCCACTTGCAATGGACATGTTGTGTATACCAAATCAAGTACTGTCTGTTGCTCTGTTGTGGGGAAATTTACAACTTGTGTAAAACCTTTTTCTAGCATAAATTTTTGCACAGGTCCACCAATGTTTGCATTCTCATTAAAATCTCCTACTATAATGCATCTGTAACCAGGTAAATATACTGTGTTTACCACCTTTTCTAAAGCAGGTAAGAAGTCTTTGGCTGGTAGGACAGATGGTCTGTAAACATTCACTAAAATTAGTTGGTCTTCAATCAATTTTAAAGCTATACACTCTATGTTTTCACCACAAATTGGTACAACTACAGCATTTGTGTTTTTTCTGCTGTACATCCCAACACCTCCAGCTTTTGACATGCGTAATCTCTCTGAATAACAATTGCTGCTGTTATACGACTCTGCTCTAGAGGTATGACAGAAATTGTAATCCTCAATTTGGAAATTTGTGGTATCTTGACCTTGTGCCAGCCATGTTTCTGTTAAACACAGAATATCAGCATTCCAAAACCGATGGTCTTGTTTCAGACTTTCAAAATTTCCAGCTAAACTTTGAATATTATGCATGATGATCTTTATACAATTTTCTGGTGTTGATTTCAAATTTCCATTTGGAAACAAAAGGGGCATTTCCTCAATAGATGATATCACATCAGCATCGGCATGTATTTTTTTTTCAAGCAGTGCTTCATCTGCAGTTTCTATAAAAAGTCCATTCATTGATGTAACTCTACTTAGGGCAACATATGCTTGTCCTGGAGAGAATGACTTGTCCAAATTAACAACAATCTGATTTGCTGTCATTCCTTGCACTTTATGAGCTGTGCACGCCCAGGATAGCTTTAATGGAAACTGGTGTCGAACAATACTATTTGATTTGTTTACTTTAACTTCTTCTTCTATTCTTTCTATTAGAACTATATGACCTTTCGCTATTTTCTTTCCAGTTCTAGCTCCCACATTTTCATTATCAAATTGAACCCCAATTGCTTTGATACAATTTTTTCCATTTTTGTCTTCTGAAATAAAGTGCGAGATGTAGCCCATAACACCATTGACCAGTCCATCATCCACATTAATGTTTCTTATGAGCATAACTCTTGCATTTACTGAAAAAAGAATCGAAGCACTAAGTCCATCCAACTTGGTATTTGATATCGGACTCTCTCTTAGGAAAAGTTTTCCTGTTGTTTTGTCTTTCTGATAGTCTAATGCATCAATTTGAACAAGTTCCATAGACGTTTTTTTCAGCATAGTCAGATTGAAGCTATTCACCTCATCATTAGTTGAATAAACATGCAACGCATCTTCAGGACCTTCTCTTATACAACTCTTAAGCATATCCTTGGTTTCTTCCAGCAGTTTTTCTTCTTTTGTTCGTATGCGTAAGATGTTGAGAAACATGGCAAATGGAACATCCTCACGTTGTCTCATAACTTCTTTTAATTCAACAAGTTTGAAAAGCTCTAGCCAATGATCTTCAGGATATAATCCATTTTCTTTGTATAGACGCTCATTTTTTGACTGTTTTACTGGTGGGAGTTGGAAAAAGTCACCAACTGCGAGAACTGTTACACCACCAAAGGGTTTTTTGCATTTTTTAATTTGAACTAGCCTTTCATGCAGATAATAAAGAAGCCTTTTATATACCATTGATACCTCATCAATAACCAGTATTTGCAATGACTCAAGTTTCACTCTAAGAGCACTGAGGGTCTGTTCTTTTAGTGGTTCATATGGCAGTGGTAAAAATTTTGTCAGTGAGAAAACCTTATGAATGGTGTTTCCACCAATATTAAAAGCTGCTGTTCCTGTGAATGCTGTTAAAACTACGGAAACACAATCTGGAGATGACAAAGTTTTTCTAAACAAACGTTCTGCTTCATAATGGACAGCTTTTATCAAATGACTTTTTCCAGTTCCAGCTCCTCCAGTAACAAAAATATGCAAAGGGTCAATTTTTTCTCCTGCAACTCTTTTAAGGCACCACTCTCGCACATGATAAAATATTTTCTTTTGTGTTTCATTCAGTGATTGCAATATAGGTAATATTTGTTGCTTTGTGCTGCTATTTTGTTCAACAACGTATGACAGATTTCCTGTTGAGAATTCACATTGAATATCCGGTATCAATTCACCAGTGTCATTTTCCTGTATATCGTTTTTTTTTCTTTTCGACATACATTCTCTCCTGCTCAGTTCAGATTCTGGGCAAAGTTGGGCCCATGCGTCTTCTGGTTCACCTACCATGTCATATACCTCTTGAGCAGAATTAATGATATCCTCATTCATAGCAAAACAAGCTCGATTCTTATCGACAATAGATTTGACAGACTGCAAGTTTCTTTTTCGAAACAAACGTATGTGTCCATTTTCATAAAATGTCTCGTAGAATTCAAATCCATGTGGTTTTAATTGTTCCTCTTTTCTGTGTGGCAAATAAAGCTGTAATATAGACTGATAATACTTTTCTGGTGCTTTTTCTGAACTAAATCTTGGATATCTGATCACTGCTGGATTAGTTCTTGTTCTTTGCTGTATAAAACCCTTTCCATTCTGTAGTTTGTACACAGATTTGTTATGTCCTTTTGGCACTTGTGATTTTGAAAGAACTCTGTACTCTGAACAGAACTCTGCAAGGCTCATTTCTTCAAACTTCTCATTATCTGGGCGATTCTCATACCTTTCTATAATATTTGTCATCCACACACTTTCCTCATCATCTTCATCATTATTCATGTTTTGAGCAATTTCTTCACATTTTTTGTTTTTCATCTGAGAGAGAGGTTTGCTAAGGCGGGTTGGGTTGTCACCTACAGGAATAAATACAATTTTTCTGGAACACTCCTTCATTTTCAAGTTACAAACTCTGTAGACAGCTTCCTGAGCACTCACTTCCCTGTGATGCAGATAAGCTGATCCAATTTTTTTCATTGTATCACGGGCATTGAGATTTCCTTCTTCAGCTTCTATTTTAGTTTGTTTTAACAACATACCCATTTCTCTTTCAGCTTTTGATATGTATGACACGATGTAGACTATGCAACTGAAAGGATCCAACACAAATTGTATATCCATGTTTGCATCCCAACATTTCAGCAGGCATGGATTATACTGATTTGTCCATACTTCATTTGGGTTTCTTTTCAGAACTGTGGCTGTTTTGGCAGTTACTTTATTGTGAGCATATTCATAAATTTCTTGGGTTAATTCAAGGTCATTGAATATGTCACTTGCAGACTTGTTAGCATTTCCCTCATCTAGTAAATGATTCCAGACTCGCAACAAAATTTCCTTAGCTTGGGATTTGCTAAGCTTCGGTTCATTTGTTTCTGATGCACAATTTTTGTCATCATCTTCATCTTCAGGTTTACTAATAAATGTTCTATGTGATGGTGGTCTCGGGAAATTAAATCTGCATTCAGTTCCCTTTTTCCTGCAAGATTTTGAATGGGTTTTACTGTGTTGTTGCACTTCAAGCACAATTTTCCTTAAATCTGGCTGATCTTCCGATGGAACTGCACAAGACACGTATTTGTCTACAAATTCACATATGCTCTCATCATCATCTTTCCCAAACTTTGGTGCATTCTCTACCCAGTACAAGCAATGCATATGTGGTGAACCTCTCTGTTGAAATTCAACTCTGTGAAAGAAATCAACAACTTTCCCAATTGGCTGAGAGGGTGAAAAAATAACATCCCTTTGAAAGACATGAAATCTATGCTCAAACATCCTGGCTACAGTCACAGGATTGCTGTTGAGAATTTTGCATTTTTCAGACCAATCAAGCTGATTTGGATCTCTGCTGTCATTCTGTTGTGCAAGTAGTGTACTGATAGTGTCATTCCACCTGAACTCAGCTGCAGAAAATGAACAAAACCATGTTGGAATGCCTAACTGTCTAAGCATAGCAAACAAATCTTTTTGTACAAGTGACCAATATGCTGGTGTACCTCTAATTGGCTGCATGAATCTTAATGCTTCATCACTCTTTAATAGCTTTGAAAGAACACTTGGATCGCGTAACATGTCTGAAGTTACCTTTTTCCCAGATTCAAATTTTGAAAATGATTTGCGTATTGATATTTGAGTTTTCTCGATAACTTGATTCAGTTCAGACATATATTGGCTGAAAAATATATAATTTGTATTTTTTGCAAAGCGATTGTCTACATTCATCAGTCTGTTGTTAAAGTATCTAGACAGGGATATTTTGACTTCTCTGTTTTCATGCCATCCAAATCTTCCACTTGGAAACAAACATGGAAATGTCTTTGCTTCATTCCCCTCATCTTGTAACATTCGAATTGGATTTTTCCCTTCACCAGGAGCAATATTGTAAATGTCATCAAAATAATGATCGAGCACTTCTTGGCCAATATCTACAGGTTGTAAACATGTATCCATTGCAATTGTTGTAGTTTCAATGTCTTCATCCACACTTTTTGCATCCACATTGCATTCATCTTCCATGTGGTTACTTGTCAAATCATTGCAATTCTCCTGCCAATGTGAATCAAAAGTAATGTCTTTATACCATTGATTGTTTTCCTTCAAAAACATAATTGCTTCTCCAATATGTTTTGGGTTCACAAACTGATATTCAAAATAGCCCTTGTAATTTAGCTTTCTTTTTAATTTCACTCTAAGCAATGCATTGTCTTCAAATTTCAAAGGAAGACTAGTTGCTTTTTTCATATCTGATGGAACACAAACAACTGGACCATGTACATTTTTTTGACTACCCTGTGGAAGAGCCATTACTTTCATGAAAGGTATATGAAGAGCAACTAAATGTTGTTCTAAACTATTTAGATTGCACAGTTGCTCTGGAATATCTTCAAGAAACATGTCATTAGCAGCTGCTTCGGCTGGCATTTTTCCACTTAAAATTTTTCGATGACATGTGTAGCAAATCCACAGTGATGACCTTGTACAATTCTTTTGACATGTCTTTGTACAAGCATGCAAATATTTTTCTTGAATGCAATGATCTGCAATAGATGCTGTTGAGGAATTTTTTTCATACATTTGATGATCGCATCGTTGTACTTGGTTTTCAAATAATAAACGAGAACAGCAGCAGCAAACATAATCTATACCCTTGGAGGAATTCTGCTTGAACATCATTTCAGCATTATCTTCACTTTGTAATTTTGATTTTGCTTTTTGTCTTTGCTTTTTAACATTTTTTTTCTTTGCATGTTTGACTTTCGCTTTTGTGTCATAGATTTTTTTCCCAGCCATTTTGACTTTATTTCTAAATGACTCGTTTGTCCTGTATTTTTCAATACTTTGATTTTTCAGCTTGTCCTTAAAGGCTTCATTACCTTTGTATTTCATAATACTCTGAGCTTTGACTTTGTTTCTGTGATGCCTATTTGTTTTGTACTTTTGAACACTTTGTTTTTTCATTTTTTCTTTGTAGATTTCATTTAATCTATATTTCATGTTTATTGATTGCTTACTTCTAGCAATGGTTTTCTCTTTATATGTAATATTGTTGGCATATCGGATTTTGCTAGCTTTGTTACTAACTTTTTTACATTTTTCTTTGAATGCCTCATCTTTTTGATATCTAACACTTGCATCATGGAGTTTCTTATTTCTACTGGCATTATTCTCTCTGTACCTCTTTCTATCATACACCCTCCTTTGTTCTGCATGATACAAATGATCCAATGTCATATGCGCAGAGTGTTGCTGTTGCTGATTTCTTCTGCTATCTTTTCTTTTATATTTTTTAAGATTGGTTAGAGCACTTTTCTTCTTTTGAAGAGCCGAGTTTGATGTAGAAAGTACTACATTGTAATGGTTTTCATCCTTGTGGTGTAAATAAATAGAGCCCTTTCTCTGATGTGTTCTTTCAGCTGAATACTTCAACCAGCAATTTTCACTGTAGGTGTAGATGTCCAATTTCAAAATGTGCGATACAGCTAAAATCTCTATTTCTGTTGCCCATGCGCCTTCTCTTATCATCTGTGTTGAGGCTAAATGAGACTGTACTGAGTTGTCACCTGGCCTTAGGTAAGATTTAAAGAAGTTCTGGTTTTGTAGCAAATAGTTGCAAACCAACTTTCGAATCTCCAGGTGAAAGCCTTCAGACTGCGCGACACAATAAGAAATAGCTCTAAAAAAGCAATTCCCATCACCCTCAATATGTTTGACTTTTGATGGAGCTTCCAATTGTTGATCAAGGTTGAATTCAAACTCTTCATCAGTTTCTTGAATTGGTAATTGTAACTGGATACAAATCTCCCTTTTCTCTTCAATTGTAAGAGGATTGAATCTTTGTTGTTGGTGTTCAGACCTAACAAAAAGCACACTATCATCTGCACTCTGTTCAGCTGTTATGTTATTCTCCAGCAAAGAATTTGCCAGCTTGTCAGAAAAGCTCATATTTTCTTTCAATGTTTCACAAAGATTAATATTTAGCGGTTCATCCCTCATGTTTGATCTCACTGTACAAAACACGCCCATTATTTCACATTCAACAATGCTACAGAATCCCAAAGATATTGCTAGAGACTGCAATTGAAAATATATCTGCTCAATACTTCCAAGAAGAATTCTTGTGCTTTTCCCATCAACACAAAGCAAACCTTTGTCACATCTGGAATGAGAATCAAACAAAAAATAACCATTATCTGTTCTACCTATTAACAGTGAGTTTCCACCAAAGCAAATGAAACATCCATCTGTGTCATTTAATGCCAATGTTAAAGCTTCCAAAAGTGGACAGGCCCCAAAGTCATTGTAATTTGGCTCATCACCAGACAAATAAATAATGCTAGATATTGGTTCCCTTCTGCAAAATTCAAAAGTTTCATTGAAACATTCAAAATACTGTGGTAATTCATCAACTAACAGAAACCTATTACTGATTGTTGAACTACGCTGCAAAAACATATACAACTCATTACCAGTTTCCAAGATTTTGTCCATGTCAATTTTCTTCCAGCATTTAGAGCTCTTGATCTTATGATATGCTAAACCTGACAAGCAATTTGCAACACACTGACTACCAGCTGTTTCACCAAACCTATGGTCTCCTTGATGATATGTGCCTTGAACAGAAATTGGACAAATGCATTTTTCTTGATGCAGACATATTTGGCACCCATTAACAGCAAACCTTCTTTGAACAGAATAATTCTCAGCACTTATAGCAGTATTAGCACTTTTGACATTCTTTTGTACATGTTCAAAACTGTCTTTTTTACATTCTTTAACGATCTTTAAACCATTCCTTGAACTGTCCTTAAAACATTCATCATTTGAATTCCTGCTGAATTTGTCTTCCAACAAATTCAGCTGCGTCTGACCTGCTGAGCTAGGCTTTAAGCCATCATCATGCCCAGGTACTCTCGCTGGAGTACAAACCCACGCAGGGGAGTCAGGGGACTGTGCCTTGTCCTCGTTACGGACAAACAGACGACTTCCCTGAGGAGATGATTGCCTCAGGGCTTTTGAATGCATTTTCTCATGAGGAGAAGCTTGCACCCTAGCTAATTCCTTTTTCCCCTGTTGATCTGGATCTATTAAGACTTGCTCTGGAGTGTTGCTATCAAAGACTTCTGTTGTGTTCAAATCAGTTAGAGGAATGTCTCTTTGTGTTTCAAATACAGTATCATCTGGCATATTTCTGCTTCCTTCACGTTTCTTCCGCTTTCTTAACTTGTCCATCTCTCTTTTTGTTCTATCTGACAATCGCTTACGCTTAGCCATCTAAAAAAATTTCATTAACAGAGTAAAATAAAAGGTAAAATATTTTAACATAAAAAACTTAATGCATCGAATTGATTTCAAGCAAGCCAAATATAACACAATCTTGATCAGTCAAAAATTATTAAGCTGATTGTTAAGGTTTGTAATTATAATCCCATATAAAAAAATATCACTGCTGAAACAAATGTTGAAATATTCGCGAATGAAAAGTAAATTTCAAATATTCGTATGCATATTTAGCATTCAAATATTCGGACATATGTTTAACACCCATATTAAGCGCTATAAACTGTGCAGCGAGTTATTTCGTTACGATGGAAAAGAGAAGATCGGTGTGGTATCACGTTAATCAAAACAAAAGATAAAGCCATTTGCAAAGTTAAATCTGATCTATGACTGCCCTACTTGTTTACATTGAAAGTAAAACACGGTTTATATTGTACGGAGACAAACATTCTGGATTTTCGATTCATATTAGACGATGCATAAAAATTTGCCAAAATGTTTGAACGAGTGCAAATGTTAATATTGAAAGGTACATTAAAAGTGTTTTTTAAAAACATGTACAATATAATTTGTTGTTTAATTTTAGATATACAGGACATTTTCCAGAATTAAGGTCGTTATTGGTTTTTTTAATACCATTAACAAACATGGCAAAAATATTTGGACTGACTTACAAAGTTACGAATTAGTCTCATACAAAAGTCAGGACTGTAGTATGTTATTAAAGAAATAATAAGTATTATGATTATAGTTGATGGAGATTTTTTAAAAAATTAATACATTATTTCTTTAAAAAATAAATGCGCACCTAATTCAATGGATACTCACAAAGTCAACCGACTGACATGTTTAAGCAATCTACACAAACAAACACATTGTAATATAAACTATCATACATGATTAATACAATACAGCGACGTCTACAAACATTCAAATACGAATCGAATAGCACACAGGTATATTCAAAAATTGATTTATGGTATTTGTTTCAGCACTAGAAAATATCATAAGAATTTAATGTGAATATATGACATAAACAAAAGGCCCATGGTATTTAATGGTTAACACTGACATTTTATTCCAGAATTTTTTTTTAAGATGGCTTACTACACCTTGAAATATTTCCTCAAATCAGCAGAAAATTACTTGATTATGATAGATATCATAATGAATAAGAAGTATTTAAGTGAAATAGGCAAAAAAAATGTGTAATTTTAGATGAAAAATTACATTTTCAAAAATTTAATTCAGTAAATTAAAAAAAAGCTCCAAGCAAATTTAACTCATGATCTGCATTTCTAAAGCCCAATATTTCAGCCACTGAGCTAAGACAATATACAAACGAATCAACGATATAAACTGTTGAACAAAGTATTTAAATCGACATCTTAAAATGTAGTGTCTTAAAAAGTATAACTCTGGTGTAATGAGGTACCTTAATTGTCATCTATAATATCATAACTATCTTAACCTGCAACAGTTACATCACCAGTAGTCAATTTATTTAATGTTCAATAAAAATATCATACGAACATGATGTAATATTTATATTATAGAAGTATGATTGACTGATAAAACTTAAACTGCCTTCCCTTCCTGTGTGTAATAATTACAATTATTTATATCTGATCTTCTTGATTACAGTTAACATTATAATGTGATTTTTAAAAAATTGGTCTTTCCTGTTCCTTGTTTTTAAGGTCATACCGGACTGTATACTTAAGGGAGCAGTCAAGTGAGGTAATACCCAAACCCACTTATACCCAAACATACTAATAAATACATGGGTCTGGTGTTAAACAATACTTGAACTGTAAACATAAAAGATAATCTGTTAAGGTTAGGTTTTGATATATTTTACAATAATTAGAAATTATCAGATAAATGAATGTAAATTTCTGATAATACAATGTCATCTCCTTAAAGTTTTGCCAATGATAGAGGTTTCTCAACTTTTGATAGAAAATTTCTGTTTACATGCAATTTAATATTTAAAAAATTGATTAATTATATTGACAAATTTATAAATTCTTCTCACTCTTTCATGGCAGGCTTAATATTATAACTGAAGTGTTATTTTTTTTTATATTGGACAATTTGATTACAAGTCTGTTTGGGTACGTGTCAGTTTGGTAACGAGTTGACTGTATCTTAAGGGACACAAATAGTCACAAAATAACAAAGAAAACTTAAAAAATCTAAACAAATGCTCACTACGATGAAGAAATGACTGTTTCATCTCCACAAATTATTTCCTTTCGCACTGTGTAACAGTTATCCCCCGTATTTTCTCTTATCTTTGGATATCGTTGAACAAATGACACACCAATACGGTGCAGACAAATTATCATACCAACTACATCCAAAAATAAGCAATTCAATTTAATTATAACTACAAAGAACATCAGAAAAGCTGTACGAAAATATTGTTGATATTGGCATATTTTATCGCTTTACTTACACCTCTGTATCTCCAGAATTTTCAAGCTTAATAGCAGCAATAGCAAACTTCACCAAACATATAAATAATACTTAATATGACGACGTTATAGTAAAATTTCGTGCAGCTTTTAAATCTGTAGCCAGTGTAGGCCTAATGGAAAATTTATGTTATCGGACTACCTCGATAGTTTTTATTAAACATACAGTGATCGGAACTTCTCTGACGATTATTTATCGCCTGTAATGGAAAATTTATTGTATCGGACGTCCTTGGCAGTTTATATTCAACATACAATGATCGGAACCCCTCTGTCGACTTACCGACCCATCCATAGGAAAATCCCCAAAGTAGACTGGTTCTCTGCCCATTGTGTCGATAGATTAGTAAACTGGTCTCTCGGGTACCAGTCTATTTGCTAACCCGTACAAAACTATTTCGTATTTATAAATTTCGTAGTTATGCTTTTAACACCATTAATGTGACGCGGTTATTTAATATTCATTCATGATTTAAAAAACTATAACACCTTTCCCATTTCAATAACAATTTCAACAGAAATTGTGCTTTATCTTTATTATCAAAGACGTAACGTACTGTAACGTTACATACCATAACTTAGCTCATTAATTAATTTAAGTCCATGCGCGGATCCAGAAAAGAACTAAGTACAGTTTCAGTCATATTTGGCCATGTTTTAGAGTGATTTTTAAAAATATCACAGGAAATTGAAATGTAACGTTTACACCAAAATACCCATAAATTAAACATCTATAAATAGTTTCCTGGTAAGACTTTCACAAGGTTAATTGTGACGTCACAAACTGCATTTTCCTGTAATTTTCATAAAAATGAGCAGAAGACACCAATTTCTTAATAGTTTTTTTCATCATTTTTGACCAAATCTTTGAAATATGCCAAAGTGTTGAAGTCATAATTATTTTTTGAAACAAGATAAAAGTGTATAACTTGATATTTTATATAGACACATGTTCAAGATGGCATAAATATGTGTATTTTTATGAGATTTAAACAACTTTTAAATTTTAGGGCAAATATTGATGGAAACTGTACCTTCTTTTCCCGGGAAAGGGGGGGGGGGGTCCGAATTGAAAGTAATGGGGGCTACACTAATCATCAGAAATCTTGACAAGCAAAAAAATGAAATTCCTAACCTGCGGGGGGGGGGGGGGGGGGCATTATACCTATATAACTGCAATTTCCAATATCACTCTTAATATTTCCACTTCCAACGCCTTTGCAAAGCATATATGTGTTTTCCATGGTGGTTCCAAGGCATATTTTCGATAATTTTACTATGTTAATTTAATAACTTTTCATTTTCCAGAGGGGGTCCAGACCCTCTAGCCTCTAGATACGCGCATAACTCCCCACCCATATCCTTACTTACATTTACATAGTTCAATGTCATTACAACGAAGCAAAAAAAAAAAAACCATAATAGTAACTAAAAACCAAATATTATGGAAGCTTTTTCCAATAAAATTGATAACCATCTCTTTCCACCTTCCCCCGTTTAACTTGTAACATAAAATTTGATGCGCAGGACAAAGTACATAAATAGTCAAGCATAAATTTGTTATCTAAATCTAGTCATTTATTTGATACTTAAATAGAAAACAAACTCATGTAATACATTTAAATTGCTTTCCTTTATAAAAATGTACTGTTTGATTATACTTATAATATCATTATAGTTTTTTTAATCAAGGCCGAACATGTATACATCACAACACAAATAGTGCCACAATTAATTTTTTGTATTATGGTTATTATTTTTTTCATTCATCTGCAATCAGAGGTCTGCTCCCAAATCATGCTCATGCTTGGAATAAAACTTCACAATTTCAAGTATCATTCAGCAGAAACACAGTCACACCTAAAAAAAAATATGGTAAAAAAATATTACTTAATTAATATTAATATGTACTTCCAAATATAAAAAAACACACAACAAAAGCCAAAATCTCTTTGAACAACACTTCATAATTAACCAAAAAAAATTCAATGATACATTACATTAAGTCTAAAAAAATTGAATTTGATCATAATGCTAATGAATTAAACAGATAAAAGTACACCCGTGTCATATATACCCTAAATTTCAGTATACTCTGTCTCTCTTTTGATTTTCATAAATTGCATTAGTTTGAAATCTTTTGATTGATATTATGGAATTCGTGGAAATATTCTTGAGTCATTTCTCACACATATTTGAAAACAATCATCACTGATCGATATTAAAAATTGATCTGTTTTGTTAAATAGATGATTTGTGGCACTTAGCATATGATTTCTTGTTTCCATGAAAAAAGTAAACTTGTAGTCATATTCAATGAAACTTGTAATTTCACTGTGCAAAGTTAAACAACAGTTACAACCACAAGTTACACATTTAATTTCTAATGCCCATGTACTTAACATTAAGGGCCTATATATTGCATACATGTACCAATTTCAACAAAAGACAAATCTATAACTAATAGAGGCCCATGGGGCCACATCGATCACCTGAGCAACAATGGCTTTATATTGGCATTCAAAGTATATTGTGCCATATGGCCCCTCGGTAGAATAACAAAAAATAAATACTGTAAACTATTCTAATTTTACACTTACTTTTGCATAAACTCAATCTTTGACATTGTAACTTTATGAAATACCATTTTTACCGAATATAAGAAGATTCAATGTAAAATATAAAACTAAAATTTTGGTAGTTATACACTGTTAACTTCCAATTTCCTTTATTTTAGTTCTGCCCCCCCCTTTTATAAAGCAATCAAAATATAAGAGCATATAGCAATATTTTCTCCTTCAACTACTTTCTAGTTATTGTATTTCATTTAAAAAATTCCCATATGTGAGCAAAGAAAATTGTACCTCAATGCGCTCAAATTAAAAACATTCAAAAATTTAATGGTTACAGGCAACTTACAGCAATACTTTTCACAATCACAAATTAACCAAACTGAATTCTTGATAGAGTGACGTGAGACAATTTAGCTATAGGTCTCCACACCGAAAAATTCTCTCTGTCAATGGCTTCAGTATTGCTCAGAATGTGTCACCTTAACGTCCTAAGCAGGGTTTAAACTTAACTAAAATTTTCACAAGCCATGTGGGCTCCTAAAGTTTCAAATTTAGGAGCCCACAACCAAACTTATTAGCCCACATTCCAATTAATTGTAACATGAGAAATGTATGAAAAAATTCAAATACAAACAACCTTTTAAAATAAATCTTTATTTAGTGACTGGTTATTGACTGCCTACTTGGCCTTGCTATGTTTTTTAAATTTCAGCACAGTTTTTTTTGCACCTTTGACTTTTCGATTTTTAAAAATAAAATCTAAATTTTAAAGGATGCAACCTTTTGCAAAAGTTCACGTCGCTTCATTAAAAACTATGAACAAATCTTTCCTGTCTCTGTTAACCACGGTCTCCCAATAACCGATTCTATTTGATCTGCATCTTCCTTTTTCTCATTAAGTTTATAATACCCATCTCATGACTGTGACTTAGACCGACCCCGCTTCTTATTAATATCTCCAATATTAAAAAAAAAAATGTGAACTGTGTGTATGCCTCGCCATCTTGATTTAGTATTCGTCATTGAAACGCTTACGGTAAGCGAAATGATAGAAGTTTGATGAAGCGTTTACGTCATCTTGATTTTTGGAATAACAAACCCGATTAAATACCAATATAAATAAATCGATGGAATTTCTGTTACCAAAATTTTCATTCGCAATGTAGACGAACACGTTTTGAACTTTAGAGCCCACAGCAAATTTTACTCGCATTTGGCGAGTGGGCGAGTGTTAAGTTTAAACCCTGCTTAGACAGTCCCTTGTAATTTCCAAGAAAATCGAATTAAACATTTTATACAGATTATTACCCAATTCTTTCCTTCAAACATTATAGTTTAATAATTTCAGTTTTCCCTCCTTTACACTGTAATTAAGCATTACCCTGATTAATCTATCAGGAGTGTTGATTACATCAATTTCTCATAAACTTGAAACCACACCACCATACTGAATGCTTTATTTCAGCTCCCTGCCTTCTTATTTAAATAGAGAGGTTTAGCTAATCAACATGCATGCATACGTGTACATGTACAAAGAAAAAATATATGCATTATGTCATCAGTTTTTTGTAATGATGAACTTCTACACGCATGCATGAACACAAATTACCATACATTTAAATTACAAAGTACATGTAATGTCGACCATATAACTTATATTTATCTATTGGCTATTTTTCTAAATCCTTAATAATTGATGTGAGTACTGATATTATCAGATCAGCTGTTGTGTGTGAAAGCTTAATTTCAGACGCCCTGCCTTCTTATTTAAATAGAGAGGTTTAGCTAATCAACATGCATGCATACGTGTACATGTACAAAGAAAAATATGTGCATTATGTCATCAGTTTTTTGTAATGACGAATTTCTACACGCATGCATGAACACAAATTACCATATGTCGACCTTATAACTTATATTTATCAATGGGCTATTTTTCTACATCCTTAATAATTGATGCGAGTACTGATATTATCAGATCAGTTGTTGTGTGGTTTTTTGATAGCGTACCAATAAAATTCAGTCAGCTACCGGTAAAAGGCTCTAACGAAATCAAAGGGTTTATATATATCTTATACTTGCATTGTAGCTTCTGATATGGTCTAACCCAAATTTTCTTCGTAGAGCAACAGCTTTATGTACTACATATATGTTTTGTCACAGGTATCAATTTTCAAAAAATACCCAAATTTCGACAGTCAAAAGTAACCTGATGAATTTTTCATTCTCTGACATCTTCAGTGTTGTTTTGTCCGTGCATATGCTTGTGCATTATGAGTGAACAATAGTTGATACCACAGGGGGTGGTCTCAAAAGTTCAGGCATGATCGTAGGCAGCTCGGGGAAAATGCAAAAAGTTGATGCAGGTAAGTATAGATATTGATGTAAACTTACATTTAAAACATTAACAAACTGTACAAGTACATAAAACGAAAAGTTATGTGAAATAGTATATGCATAGTTCTAACTTGTAACCTACACATACAAGTACATGTACCCGTTGGTCTGCTAAACCTCTCTATAATGATACAACGATCATCATCATCGAAATATTAAAGTCATGTTTTAACTCTGAAGAATACAATTTTTTTTAACTTGATATTATGTTTACATTTGGAGTCTAACCAAAAGAATATATGATATGTTTCTAAATAGACCCTGCTTTAAATTTTGAATTAAAAATTCATAATCTGTTTATTTTTTAAAAATAAATTTGGTCATCCTTTGCAGTCGCCCATGAACCTTGAGCAAGTCTATAGTTACTATAGTAAAAACATCCAGTAAACAATGTAAAAATTACATGTTAATAAACAAACACCCTCACCCTAACAAAACATCTCTGTAATTCAAACAAAATTCTGGTAAAAAAAAAAACAAGTGAAAACTAAAACATTTGGGATTCAATCATGTTAAAAAGATTTATAGACACTGTCTGGACTAAATAGTGACAATGCGCACGTATATTTTGGCTAAACGATAACCAGTTAACATTAAATGTTAACCAGTTAACATGTTGACATTTCAACATCTATACAATAGACAAGAAACTTCAAAAGGAGTAGAAAGCCTTACCTTCTTCAGCAACATCCACATAAATCACACACTTTAATGTCTATCTTTTCTCTTTTGTTACTCGTAGCTTTAAAAGGCTGATCAATGGAAACATAAACATCCGTCGACAGTAGTGTGGCTGTCAGAATTTCCTCGTAAACGATTCACAGGAGAATATATCCCTCCATATACAAATATGTAGTATTGTTCCCTGCGCGTGTTCATATGCTTCACAGTAAATTGAAAATGCGTGTGTACACCGCAAAAATACACAACTTCTCTTCTGCATTACGGCTATCTCTTTCCTACAATGTTCGTTACTGTTTACATTCGGGGTTACAAACACGGGGGCCCCGACAACATTTGCTCTGCGCGGACACATAGAACGTTTAAAATAAGTAGTTGTGTGTGTTCATTGAATTCATAAATGATATAGATGAAAAAAAGATGAAATTGAATCACAACAATTTATCTAAGACGCAACACTATGTAAAGCAGTAAATGCCCAGGCCTTAAAACGGCATTTCTATGTAGACATATTAACTCGTTCATGTACGATTCTCACATATTTGTTTTATGAAATTTGAAATAAAAATAGCACAGAGATTGTTTAATTTGATACCAAATGACAATATTTAATATATTAAAAATAATTTAATTAATTTCTTTTCATAAAATGATAACGTTTTTAGCTATCAGAAAAAGACGTGTGCGAACTGCTGACCCCTAATTATAGGGGCCAGCCCTTTTTTCTTAATTTTATATGAAAGCTCTCGTTATTCTAAACAACTTTTCTTCTTAATGTCTTAACAAAATATTTATAGTTTAAAAGTTATTATACAAAAACCAACAAAATTTCAGCCCCCCAAAAACCTTAAACTTTACCGGCAAACAGCTCACAAACTAAAAAACATTTTGCCAAAATTTTCATGCCAGCAAAACTATAAAATGTTAGCTACAATTTCGCCAAATTTCATGCAACTATCTTGAGTAGTTTCCGAGATCAACTCTGGACAAAAGACCCCCCAATTTTCAATTAAAGGGCAATAACTCATAACCGAAAGTGAATTTTAAAAATTTGAAAAAACCGTTTTTAGACCTTAACATTATCTACATACCCTGAAAGTTTCATAGCAATCAGACAAAAAATGTTCGAGAAATGGCCTGCACAAAATTTGCGGGAAAAAAAAAAAAATAATAATAAGAAACAGTAGAATAACAGAAGGGTCTTCCGTTGAAAACGGAAGACCCTAATAACAATAAGAAAAGTGAAAAAGAAACAATAGAATAATAGAAGGGTCTTCCGCTGAAGACGGAAGACCCTAATAATAACTAGATCGTTCTCGTTGCGAGCAACGAGTGGGTCTTCCGTCCGATTTTTGAATAAATGAGATAAAACCCATCATTTTAAACATAAATCGTAAGTCTCCGCAAAAAATACAAAAAAAAAATTTTGCGGCACTCGGGGCTTGAACCCGGGTCGCCTGGGCAATGTCCACGACCATAACGACTGAGCTACTCGGGCTCTCGCTTCAGGACTTTGACGCTTTATATCTCGAGATTGCGTTGATCGATTTTAAAACAAATTACATATTCTAAATCAGTAAAATGGTCACTATCAACTTTAAAAAGTTCAAAGAAAAATAACAAAAAATAAAAAAGTCGAAAAATTAATTTTTTTATATTTCCTTCCGGTGACGACCGGAAGTGACGGCGGACATTCTCTTGACCGAGGTGCACCAGAAAAAGGATAGATCTATCATCTCTGAAAATTTCAGTCCTACATCTTTACTCGTTTTTGAGAAACCTGACAGACACAATTGACTTTTAAAAAATCGTTTAACGACGATCACTTCCGACCGGAAGTGAATTTTGAAAAACTGTTACGGAGGTACAAACTTCATATGACGGGGCATCATCCCTGAAAATTTGACTAAAATCGGTCGAGCCATCTCTGAGAAATCGCCTGCACAAAATCGGTAAGAAAAAAAAAAAGAATAAGAATAATAAGAAAAGTGAAAAAGAAACAATAGAATAATAGAAGGGTCTTCCGCTGAAGACGGAAGACCCTAATAATAATAACAATAAGAAAAGTGAAAAAGAAACAATAGAATAATAGAAGGGTCTTCCGTTGAAGACGGAAGACCCTAATAACAAAAAAAAAAGTGAAAAAGAAACAATAGAATAATAGAAGGGTCTTCCGCTGAAGACGGAAGACCCTAATAACAATAAGAAAAGTGAAAAAGAAACAATAGAATAATAGAAGGGTCTTCCGCTGAAGACTGAAGACCCTTATAAGAAAATTGAAAAAGAAACAATAGAATAATAGTAGGGTCTTCCGCTGAAGACGGAAGACCCTAATAAATAAGGTCTATTTTTGTCTTAATCTAAATGGAATAGTGTTTTTCTACGTGTACTTCTTTCCAACAATTCTTTTGTGAATAATATTTTTGTAAGAAAATCAAAAAAAAAAATGGATAGAAAGAAAGGATAGAAAGAACAAATCTTGTGGCTCCGGCGAAATTAGAACACCCAACTTATGCAGGTGTCATAACAGAATTTCAGCGAAGGTTCACGTCAAAACATGGCTGACGCAAAATAATTCCCGAATTTCTCTTTGAATTTGGGGCGTTTCCGCCCGGGACAGGAGCTGATTTTTTGTATGAGATGAAAAAGAACGTGTAAGATGTCTGACTATTCAGGTTTTGTAACAATGCGAGGTCATTTGAAATATTGATGCGTGTTTGTTTCTGGAGGGGGGTGAAAAGACCCGAGCTTGATTTTCGTCGTAAATAAATCGAAAGTAGAATTTGGAGGTGTGGATCTCGGATTCGGTTAACGACAAATAGGGGAATCCTAAAACAATGCCTGATGCATTTTACACATGTATTTCAGCGTTGAGAATTTTTTTTCGTGTCGTTTACTATTATGTTTGACTGTTTTATTATGCCAGGATTGATGAAATCTTGATAAATGTAGAAATAACGAAATCAGTAACATGTAAATTTATTCGGTCCAAAATCGATAACAGTAATTTTCACAGTTATAACATTCATAAGTAGTTTACACGCTATCGTAGATACAGACCAAACGGAAAACAATAAATATACATGCACCAGAAATATTACACGGCTGCTTACATCCCGTGTACTGTGTAAATTTTAATTCCCCGTACAGGCAATGCCTGCCGTTTGATCTCAGGAATTTCTTCTAAATTGTTCAATCCGCTGCATATTTGGCATACAATTAGAATGGGGTCCGAGGTACATTTACACGAAATTTGATTAGGATTGAGTGAAGGACTCGGGAGTTAGATTTTTTTTCTACAGTACATGTCAAGCTCGCCAGTTTAAACGCAATTGCCCAAAAATGCATAACTCTGTTAAAAATGACGAATTGGTCTGGTCATTAGTACAGTAATCTAGAATGGTACTAGGTTAAAAGTAAAGGTCGAAGATCAAAGATCAAGAAAAAGCAGACCAGAAAAACTAAATGATTTTATAAATCGGGAGGGGGGGGGGGGGGGGTGAGGGTAGTCGGTGACTTCTATATTTAACGTAGAATATTAAATTCTAAATATTACATATTACACAATTACTAAATGAAATACACATGTTAGAACAATGTATAAGCGTTGTATTAAAGATGCAACTATTTATTTTTCTCAACATTTTAACTTTATTTCAGTACGAATACATAGCTAAGGGTCTCAATACACAAATACGGGGAAAAACGCTATTATTGTAACTTCTTTTATTAAATTAAACCGGAAAAGAACAGAATATCCATCATTTTAAAGATAAAATCGTAGGTCTTATCGAAAAATGAGTTAAAAAATTTTGCGGCACTCGGGGCTTGAACCCGGGTCGCCTGGGCACTGTCCACGACTCTAACGACTGAGCTACTCGGACTCTCGCTTCAGGACTTTGACGCTTAATATCTCGAGAATGCGTTGATTGTTTTTAAAACAAATTACATATTCTGAATCAGTAAAAGAGTCACTATCAAACCTACAAAAAATATTAAAAAACAAAAATGTTGAAAAATTCGATTTTTTTAATTTCCTTCCGGTGACGACCGGAAGTAATGGATGACGTTTTTATGACCATGTTGCACCAGAAAAACGGTATATCTATCATCACTGAAAATATCAGCCCTCTATCTTTACTCGATTTTGAGAAACGTCGCAGACAAAATTGACTTAAAAAAATCGTTTAACGACGATAACTTGCGACCGGAAGTAAAATTTGAAAATCTTTCACGGAGGTACAAACTTCAGATAAGGAGGCATCAGCCCTAAAAATTTGAAGGAAATTGAACGAGCCATCTCTGAGAAATTGCCTGCACAAAATTTGCGAGGAAAAAAAGAATAATAATAAGAAAATTGAAAAAGAAACAATAGAATAATAGTAGGGTCTTCCGCAGAAGACGGAAGACCCTAATAATAATAATAATAATAAGAAAAGTGAAAAAGAAACAATAGAATAATAGAAGGGTCTTCCGCTGAAGACGGAAGACCCTAATAAGAAAAGTGAAAAAGAAACAATAGAATAATAGAAGGGTCTTCCGCTGAAGACGGAAGACCCTAACTAGATCGTTCTCGTTGCGAGCAACGAGTGGGTCTTCCGTCCGATTTTTGAATAAATGAGATAAAACTCATCGTTTTAAAGATAAAATTGTGAGTCTACGCAAAAAAAACGAAAAAAAAATTTTGCGGCACTCGGGGCTTCAACCCGGGTCGCCTGGGCAATGTCCACGACCATAACGACTGAGCTATTCGGACTCTCGCTTCAGGACTTTGAGCCTTGATATCTCGAGAATGCGTTGATCGATTTTAAAACGAATTACATATTCTGAATCAGAAAAAGGGTCACTATAGAGTGTAAAAAATTTAAAGAAAAATATTAAAAAATAGAAAAATTCAAAAATTAAATTTTTCAAATTTCCTTCCGGTGACGACCGGAAGTGACGGCGGACATTCTCTTGACCGAGGTGCACCAGAAAATAGGTAGATCTATCATCTCTGAAAATGTCAGCCATTTATCTTTACTCGTTTTTGAGAAATCTGACAGACAAAATTGACTTTTTAAAATCGTAAACGGACGATAACTTCCGACCGGAAGTGAATTTTCAAAAAGTGATTTGAAAACATCAATTTCAAATAAAAACGCGTTTATCTTAAAAATTTGAACGAAATCGATCTAGCCATCTCCGAGAAATCGTCTGCACAAAATCGGTAAGAAAAAAAAAGAATAATAATAATAACTAGATCGTTCTCGTTGCGAGCAACGAGTGGGTCTTCCGTCCGATTTTTGAATAAATGAGATAAAACTCATCGTTTTAAAGATAAAATTGTGAGTCTACGCAAAAAAAAACGAAAAAAAAATTTTCGGCACTCGGGGCTTGAACCCGGGTCGCCTGGGCACTGTCCACGACCATAACGACTGAGCTACTCGGGCTCTCGCTTCAGGACTTTGACGCTTAATATCTCAAAAATGCGTTGATCGATTTTAAAACAAATTACATATTCTGAATCAGTAAGAGGGTCACTAGCAACTATAAAAAAATTAAAGAAAAATATTAAAAGATAAAAAAGTTAAAAAATTAAATTTTTTTAAATTTGCTTCCGGGGACGACCGGAAGTGTCGGCTGGCATTCTCTTGACCGAGGTGCACCAGAAAATAGGTAGATCTATCATCTCTGAAAATTTCAGCCCTTTATCTTTACTCGTTTTTGAGAAACCTGACAGACAAAATTGACTTTTTAAAATCGTAAACGGACGATAACTTCCGACCGGAAGTGTATTTTCAAAAATGGTTAAAAAACAATCAACTTCAGATAAAACTGCGTTGATCCTTAAAATTTAAATGAAATCGATCGAGCCATCTCCGAGAAATCGTCTGCACAAAATCGGTAAGAAAAAAAAAGAATAATAATAATAAGAAAAGTGAAAAAGAAACAATAGAATAATAGAAGGGTCTTCCGCTGAAGACGGAAGACCCTAACAATAAGAAACCTGAAAAAGAAACAATAGAATAATAGAAGGGTCTTCCGCTGAAGACGGAAGACCCTAATAATAAGAAAAGTGAAAAAGAAACAATAGAATAATAGAAGGGTCTTCCGCTGAAGACGGAAGACCCTAATAAATAAGGTCTGTTTTTGTCTTAATCTAAATGGAATAGTGTTTTTCAACTTGTACTTCATTCCAACTACCCCTTTGTGAAGAATAGTTTTGTTAGAAAATCAAAAAAAAAAAAAAAATGGAAAGAAAGAAAAAGAGAGAAAGAACAAATCTTGGCTCCGGCGAGATTAGAACACCCAACTTTTGCAGGTGTCATAACAGGATTTCAGCGAAGGTTCACGTCAAAACATGGCTGACGCAAAATAATTCCCGAATTTCTCTTTGAATTTGGGGCGTTTCCGCCCGGGACAGGAGCTGAATTTTTGTATGAGATGAAAAAGAACGTGTAAGATGTCTGACTATTCAGGTTTTGTAACAATGCGAGGTCATTTGAAATATTGATGCGTGTTTGTTTCTGGAGGGGGGGTGAAAAGGCCAGAGCTTGATTTTCGTCGTAAATAAATCGAAAGTAGAATTTTGAGGTGTGGATCTCGGATTCGGTTAACGACAATTAGGGGAAGTCCTAAAGCAATGACTGATGCATTTTACACATGTATTTCAGCGTTGAGATTTTTTTTCGTGTCGTTTACTATTATGTTTGACTGTTTTATTTCAACAGGATTGATAAAATCTTTATAAATGTAGAAATAACGAAATCAGTAACATGTAAATTTATTCGGTAAAAATTCGATGACAGTAATTTTCCCAGTTCTAACATTCTTAAGTAGTTCACACGCTATCATAGATCCAAACTAAACGGAAAATAAGAAATTTACATGCACCAGAAATATTACACGGCTGCTTACATCCCGTGTACTGTGTAAATTTTAATTCCCCGTACATGCAATACTCGCCGTTTGATCTCAGGAATTTCTTCTAAATTGTTCAATCCGCTGCATATTTGGCAGACAATAAGAATGGGGTCCGAGGTACATTTACACGAAATTTCATTAGGATTGAGTGAAGGGCTCGGGAGCTAGAATTTTTTTCTACAGTACATGTGAAGCACGCTAATCGAAACTCAAATGCCCAAAAATTCATAACTCTGTTAAAAATAAACGAATTGGCCTGGTCATTAGTACAGTAATCTAGAATAGTACTACGTTGAAAGAACAGGTCAAAGATCAACGATCAAGTAAAATCAGGCCAGAAAAACTAAATGATTTTGTGAATCGGGGGGGGGGGGGGGTCGGTGCGTGTACTGTGTTGTGTAAATCTTAATTCCCCGTATATACATTACGCGCTGTTTGATCTCAGAAATTTCTTCTAAATTGTTCAATCCGCTGCATATTTGGCAGACAGTAAGAATTGGGTCCGAGGTACATTTACACGAAATTTAATTAGGATTATGTGAAGGGTTCGGGAGCTAGAATTTTTCTATACAGTACATGTCAAGCACGGTAATCGAACCTCAAATGCTCAAAAATTCATAACTCTGTTAAAAATGAACGAATTGGTCTGGCCATTAGTAGAGTAATCTAGAATGGTACTAGGTTGAAATTGAAGGTCCAAGATAAAAGATCAAGAAAAAGCAGGCTAGAAAAACTAAATGATTTTGTGATTGGGTGGGGGGGGGGGTGTCGGTGACTTCTATATTAAACGTAAAATATTAAATTCTAAATATTACATATACATAATTACTTAATGAAATACATGTGTTAGAACAATGTATAAGCGTGTTATTAAAGATGTAACTATTTATTTTTCTGACCATTTTAAGTATATTTCAGTATGAATTCATAGCTAAGGATCTCAATACACAAATACGGGGAAAGGCGCTATTATTGTAACTTCTTTTACAAAATTAAAACGGAAAAGAACAGAATTCATTATTTTAAAGATAAAGTCGTAGGTCTAAGCGAAAATTGAGTTAAAAATTGTTGCGGCACTCGGGCCTTGAACTCGGGTCGCCTGGGCACATGTCCACGACTCTATCGACTGAGCTACTCGGACTCTCGCTTCATGACTTTGACGCTTAATATCTCGAGACTGCGTTGATCGATTTTAAAACAAACTACATATTCTGAATCAGAAAAAGGGTCACTATCAACCCTACAGAAAAATATTTTAAAACAAAAAAGTTCAAAAATTCGATTTTTGAAATTTGCTTCCAGTGACGACCGGAAGTGACGGCGGACATTTTCTTGACCGAGGTGCACTAGAAAAGAGGTAGATCTCTCATCTCTGAAAATTTCAGCTCTAAATCTTTACTCGGTTTTGAGAAACGTCGCAGACAAAATTGACTTTTAAAAATCGTTTAACGACGATAACTTCCGACCGGAAGTGAATTTCTAAAAACTGTCGCAGCGGTATAAACTTCAGATGACGAGGCATTATCCCTGAAAATTTGTAGAAAATCGATCAAGCCATCTCCGAGAAATCGCCTGCACAAAATTTGTAAGACAAAAAAAGACTAATAACTAGATCGTTCTCGTTGCGAGCAACGAGTGGGTCTTCCGTCCGAATTTTGAATAAATGAGATAAAACTCATCGTTTTAAAGATAAAATTGTGAGTCTACGCAAAAAAAAACGAAAAAAATTTTTGCGGCACGCGGGGCTTGAACCCGGGTCGCCTGGGCACTGTCCACGACCATAACGACTGAGCTACTCGGGCTCTCGCTTCAGGACTTTGACGCTTAATATCTCGAGAATGCGTTGATCGATTTTAAAACAAAATACATATTCTGAATCAGTAAAAGGGTCACTATCAACCCTGCAGAAAAATATTTTAAAACAAAAAAGTTGAAAAAATCGATTTTTGAAATTTTCTTCCGGTGACGACCGGAAGTGTCGGCGGATATTCTCTTGACCGAGGTACATTAGAAAAAAGATAGATCTATCATCTCTGAAAATTACAGCTCTAAATCTTTACTCGTTTTTGAGAAACGTCGCAGACAAAATCGACTTTTAAAAATCGTTAAACGACAATAACTTCCGACCGTAAGTGAATTTTGAAAAACTGTCGTAGCGGTATAAACTTCAGTTGACGAGGCATTATCCCTGAAAATTTGAACGAAATGTAACAGGCCATCTCCGAGAAATCGCCTGCACAAAATTTGTAAGACAAAAAAAGAATAATAATAATAACTAGATCGTTCTCGTTGCGAGCAACGAGTGGGTCTTCCGTCCGATTTTTGAATAAATGAGATAAAACTCATCGTTTTAAAGATAAAATTGTTAGTCTACGCAAAAAATAAAAAAAAAAATTTCTCGGCACCCGGGGCTTGAACCCGGGTCGCCTGGGCACTGTCCACGACCATAACGACTGAGCTACTCGGGCTCTCGCTTCAGGACTTTGACGCTTTATATCTCGAGATTGCGTTGATCGATTTTAAAACAAATTACATATTCTAAATCAGTAAAAGGGTCACTATCAACTTCAAAAAGTTCAAAGAAAAATAACAAAAAATAAAAAAGTCGAAAAATTAATTTTTTAAAATTTCCTTCCGGTGACGACCGGAAGTGACGGCGGACATTCTCTTGACCGAGGTGCACCAGAAAAAAGATAGATCTATCATCTCTGAAAATTTCAGTCCTACATCTTTACTCGTTTTTGAGAAACCTGACAGACAAAATTGACTTTTAAAAAATCGTTTAACGACGATCACTTCCGACCGGAAGAGAATTTTGAAAAATTGTTACGGCGGTACAAACTTCATATGACGGGGCATCATCCCTGAAAATTTGACTAAAATCGGTCGAGCCATCTTTGAGAAATCGCCTGCACAAAATCGGTAAGAAAAAAAAAAAGAATAAGAATAATAAGAAAAGTGAAAAAGAAACAATAGAATAATAGAAGGGTCTTCCGCTGAAGACGGAAGACCCTAATAATAAGAAAAGTGAAAAAGAAACAATAGAATAATAGAAGGGTCTTCCGCTGAAGACGGAAGACCCTAATAATAAGAAAAGTGAAAAAGAAACAATAGAATAATAGAAGGGTCTTCCGCTGAAGACGGAAGACCCTAATAATAAGAAAAGTGAAAAAGAAACAATAGAATAATAGAAGGGTCTTCCGCTGAAGACGGAAGACCCTAATAAATAAGGTCTGTTTTTGTCTTAATCTAAATGGAATAGTGTTTTTCAACGTGTACTTCATTCCAACAACCCCTTTGTGAATAATATTTTTGTTAGAAAATCAAAAAAAAAAAAAAAAAAAAAAATGGATAGAAAGAAAAGGAGAGAAAGAACAAATCTTGTGGCTCCGGCGAGATTAGAACACCCAACTTATGCAAGTGTCATAATAGAATTTCAGCGAAGGTTCACGTCAAAACATGGCTGACGCAAAATAATTCCCGAATTTCTCTTTGAATTTGGGGCGTTTCCGCCCGGGACAGGAGCTGATTTTTTGTATGAGATGAAAAACAACGTGTAAGATGTCTGAGTATTCAGGTTTTGTAACAATGCGAGGTCATTTGAATTATTGATGCGTGTTTGTTTCTGGAGGGGGGTGAAAAGGCCAGAGCTTGATTTTCGTCGTAAATAAATCGAAAGTAGAATTTGGAGGTGTGGATCTCGGATTCGGTTAACAACAAATAGGGGAATGATAAAACAATGACTGATGCATTTTACACATGTATTTCAGCGTTGAGAATTTTTTTTCGTGTCGTTTACTATTATGTTTGACTGTTTTATTATCCCAGGATTGATAAAATCTTGATAAATGTAGAAATAACGAAATCAGTAACATGTAAATTTATTCGGTAAAAAATCGATAACGGTAATTTTCACAGTTCTAACATTCATAAGTAGTTCACACGCTATCGTAGATACAGACTAAACGGAAAACAAGAAATATACATGCATCAGAAATATTACACGGCTGCTTACATCCCGTGTACTGTGTACATTTTAATTCCCGGTACAGGCAATGCCTGCCGTTTGATCTCAGGAATTTCTTCTTAATTGCTCAATCCGCTGCATATTTAGCAGACAATTAGAATGTGGTCCGAGGTACATTTACACCAAATTTCATTAGGATTGAGCGAAGGGCTCGGGAGTTAGAATTTTTTTCTACAGTACATGTGAAGCACGCTAATCGAAACTCAAATGCCCAAAAATTCATAACTCTGTTAAAATAAAACGAACTGGTCTGGCCATTAGTACAGTAATCTAGAATGGTAGTAGGCTGAAAGTAAAGGTCCAATATCAAAGATCAAGTAAAATCAGGCCAGAAAAACTAAATCATTTTGTGAATCGGAAGGGGGGGGGGGGTCGGTGCGTGTACTGTGTAAATTTTAACTCCACGTACAGGCAATACTCGCCGTTTGATCTCAGGTATTTCTTCTAAATTGCTTAATCCGGTGCATATTTGGCAGACAATAAGAATTGGGTCCGAAGTATATTTACACGAATTTTCATAAGGATTGAGTGAAGGGCCCGGAAGTTAGAATTTTTTTCTACAGTACATGTGAAGCACGCCAGTTAAAACGCAAATGCCCAAAAATTCATAACTCTGTTAAACATGAACGAATTGGTCTGGTTATTAGTACAGTAATCTAGAATGGTACTAGGCTGAAAGTAAAGGTCAAAGATCAAAGATCAAGAAAAAGCATACCAGAAAAACTATATGATTTTATGAATCGGGAGGGGGGGGGGGGGGGGGGGGAGTCTGTGACTTCTATATTAAACGTAGAATATTAATATCTAAATATTACATATTACACAATTATTAAATGAAATACACATGTTAGAACAATGTATAAGCGTTGTATTAAAGATGCAACTTATCTATTTTTCTCAACATTTTAACTTTATTTCAGTATGAATACATAGCTTTGGATCTCAATACACAAATACGGGGAAAAACGCTATTATTGTAACTTCTTTTACAAAATTAAAACGGAAAAGAACAGAATTCATCATTTTAAAGGTAAAATCGTAGGTCTAAGCGAAAAATGAGTTGAAAAATTTTGCGGCACTTGAGGCTTGAACCCGGGTCGCCTGAGCACGTGTCCACGACTCTAACGACTGAGCTACTCGGACTCTCGCTTCAGGACTTTGGCCCTTAATATCTCGAGAATGCGTTGATCGATTTTAAAACAAATTACATATTCTGAACCAGAAAAAGGGTCACTATCAAACCTACAGAAAAATATTTTAAAACAAAAAAGTTGAAAAATTCGATTTTTAAAATTTGCTTCCAGTGACGACCGGAAGTGACGGCGGACATTCTTTTGACCGAGGTGCACTAAAAAACTGGTAGATCTATCATATCTGAAAATTTCAGCTCTAAATCTTTACTCGGTTTTAAGAAACGTCGCAGACAAAATTGACTTTTAAAAATCGTTTAACGACGATAACTTCCGACCGGAAGTGAATTTCTAAAAACTGTCGCAGCGGTATAAACTTCAGTTGACAAGGCATTGTCCCTGAAAATTTCAAGAAAATCGAAAGAGCCATCTTTGAGAAATCGCCTGCACAAAATTTGTAAGACAAAAAAAGAATAATAATAATAAGAAAAGTGAAAAAGAAACAATAGAATAATAGAAGGGTCTTCCGCTGAAGACGGAAGACCCTAATAATAACTAGACACGATCTCGTTGCGAGCAACGAGGAGGTCTTCCGTCTGATTTTAGAATTTGAGACACATGTACTACCTTGATTTTGCTATTTAACAGCTAAACATGATTTAAAATAGAAGAAAATGGTCTACATTCTGCGGGCCAGATACTATTTTTTTTCAGGTGTTTAGTTGAAAACATTTATACCCCTCTTGGTCTCTTATTTGAGGGGTCAGCCACTTTTTATTAATATCAAATGAAAGGTCATTTACTTTTAAAGACATTTTGCTCAACAAGTGTTAAGAAATTCGATACCGTTCTTGAGATATCCGAGAAAAAACATTTTAAGGGCCGGTCCCTTATCTCCTTATTGGGGCCGCTGTACAAAATTTTGAAGGTTGCATATTGTAAAAAAATATTTTCCTTTTTGAGTTATAGGTGTTCAAAACTTTGGACTTTTGACCCATAAAAACCCCAAATTACGTAACACATGAGAAAATCATAATACTGTTAGGCTACATAACTGTAAGATAAACATATTTGCTTCTATAATTTATTACAAAATATCCCTCAGTAAAGGGTTATAGATAAAAGACTTTAGAGCCCTTTAGGTCCCTTGTTTGAGGGGCCAGCCCCTTTTTCTTGGTATCAAATGAAAGGTCATTTAATATTTAAAACATTTTGTTCAACATGTGTTTAAAAATTCGATTCCGTTCTTCAGATATCTGAGAAAGAACGTTTTAGGGGCCGGTCCCTTATCTCCTCATTGGGGCCGCTGAACAAAATTTTGAAGGTTGCATATTGTTAAGTACATCATTTTGAGCATCTCTTCTTCTATACTGCATTTCAAAATATTTTTCGTTTTTGAGTTATAGGTGATCAAAGTTTTGGATTTTGACCCCTAAAAACCCCTAATTACGTCACACATGAGAAAATCATAATACTGCTAGGCTACATAACTGTAAGATAAACATATTTACTTCTATAATTTATTACAAAATATCCCTAAGTAAAGGGTTATATATAAAAGACTTTAGAGCCCCCTAGGTCCCTAATTTGAGGGGCCAGCCCCTTTTTCTTGGTATCAAATGAAAGGTCATTTAATATTTAAGACATTTTGTTCAACAAGTGTTTAAAAATTCGATTCCGTTCTTGAGATATCTGAGAAAGAACGTTTTAGGGGCCGGTCCCTTATCTCCTTATTGGGGCCGCTGAACAAAATTTTGAAGGTTACATATTGTTAAGTACATCATTTTGAGCATCTCTTCTGCAAAAATATTAGTTACAAAGTTTTGGATTTTGGTCACACATGAGGCTTACATAACTGTAAGATAAACAGAGGGTTAGACTTTAGAGCCCCTAGGTCCCTAATTTGAGGGGCCAGCCCCTTTTTCTTGGTATCAAATGAAAGGTCATTTAATATTTAAGACATTTTGTTCAACAAGTGTTTAAAAATTCGATTCCGTTCTTGAGATATCTGAGAAAGAACGTTTTAGGGGCCGGTCCCTTATCTCCTTATTGGGGCCGCTGAACAAAATTTTGAAGGTTACATATTGTTAAGTACATCATTTTGAGCATCTCTTCTTCTTTACTGCATTTGAAAATATTTTTCCTTTTTGAGTTATTGATGATCAAAGTTTTGGACTTTTGACCCCTAAAAACCTCTAATTACGTCACACATGAGAAAATCATAATACTGCTAGGGTACATAACTGTAAGATAAACATATTTGCTTCTATAATTTATTACAAAATATCCCTCAATAAAGGGTTATAAATAAAAGACTTTAGAGCCCTCTAGGTCCCTAGTTTGAGGGGCCAGCCCCTTTTTCTTGGTATCAAATGAAAGGTCATTTAATATTTAAGACATTTTGTTTAACAAGTGTTTAGAAATTCGTTACCGTTCTTGAGATATCTGAGAAAGAACGTTTAAGGGGCCGGTCCCTTATCTCTTTATTGGGGCCGTTGAACAAAATTTTGAAGGTTGCATATTGTTAAGTTCATCATTTTGAGCATCTCTTCTTCTATACTGCATTTGAAAATATTTTTCGTTTTTGAGTTATAGGTGATCAAAGTTTTGGACTTTTGGCCCCTAAAAACCCCTAATTACGTAACACATGAGAAAATCATAATACTGTTAGGCTACATAACTGTAAGATAAACATATTTGCTTCTATAATTTATTACAAAATATCCCTCAATAAAGGGTTATAGATAAAAGACTTTAGAGCCCCCTTGGTCCCTAATTTGAGGGGCCAGCCCCTTTTTCTTGGTATCAAATGAAAGGTCATTTAATATTTAAGACATTTTGTTCAACAAGTGTTTAGAAATTCGTTATCGTTCTTGAGTTATCTGAGAAAGAACGTTTTAGGGGCCGGTCCCTTATATCCTTTTTGGGGCCGCTAAACAAAATTTTGAAGATTGCATATTGTTCATTACATCATTTTGAGCATATCTTTTTCTATACTGCATTTCAAAATATTTTTCGTTTTTGAGTTATAGGTGATCAAAACTTTGGACTTTTGACCCCTAAAACCCCCTAATTACGTAACACATAAGAACATCATAATACTGTTAGGCTACATAACTGTAAGATAAACATATTTGCTTCTATAATTTATTACAAAATATCCCTCAGTAAATGGTTATAGATAAAAGACTTTAGAGCCCCCTAGGTCCCTACTTTGAGGGGCCAGCCCCTTTTTCTTGGTATCAAATGAAAGGTCTTGTAATTGTAAACTTTTTCGGCATTACATGTTTTAACAAAATATTTTAAAGAAAAGAGATAAACAAAGAAAACCTCGAAAAATGATGACGTTTTTTTAATCTCAATTTTCGGGTCCAGGCGAGCTTCAGCGCCTTTTGAGTCGGACAAAAATGAATGCCTAAAGACACATCTTCAATCTTTCATCTACAATCCCTGAAAGTTTGAACTCAATATCTTGAATCGTTAAGGAGAAGATCCCAGGACAAGCCGACCCTCTGAAAATCGTTAAAACGTCAATATCTCAAAAACGGAAATGACGTCATCAAAATAAAAAAATGCGTATAACGTTCAGATCAGTATCTATAATATCTGAAAATTTGATGAAAATCGGTCGAGTCGTTTTTGAGAAATCGCCTGCACAAAATGTGTTGGAAAAAAAAGAAAAATAATGAAGAAAAAGAAACCGAAGAATAACAATAAGGTCTTCCGTTGGAAACGGAAGACCTTAATAATAAAAAAAACAATAGAATAACAATTTCAGCAAAGGTTCACGTCAAAACATGGCTGACGGAAAATAATTCCCGAATTTCTCTTTGAATTCGGGGCGTTTCCGCCCGGGACAGGAGCTGATTTTTTGTATGAGATGAAAAACAACGTGTAAGATGTCTGACTATTCAGGTTTTGTAACAATGCGAGGTCATTTGAAATATTGATGCGTGTTTGTTTGTAGAGGGGGGTGAAAAGGCCAGAGCTTGATTTCGTCGTAAATAAATCGAAAGTAGAATTTTGAGGTGTGGATCTCGGATTCGGTTAACGACAAATAGGGGAATCCTAGAACAATGACTGATGCATTTTACACATGTATTTCAGCGTTGAGAATTTTTTTTTCGTTTCGTTTACTATTATGTTTGACTGTTTTATTATTCCAGGATTGATGAAATCTTGATAAATGTAGAAATAACGAAATCAGTAACATGTAAATTTATTCGGTAAAAAATCGATAACAGTTATTTTCACAGTTCTAACATTCATAAGTAGTTCAAACGCTATCGTAGATACAGACTAAACGGAAAACAAGAAATATACATGCACCAGAAATATTACACGGCTGCTTACATCCCGTGTACTGTGTAAATTTTAATTCCCCGTACAGGTAATGCCTGCCGTTTGATCTCAGAAATTTCTTCTAAATTGTTCAATCCGCTGCATATTTGGCAGACAATTATAATGGGGTCCGAGGTACATTTACACGAAATTTCATTAGGATTGAGTGAAGGGCTCGGGAGTTAGAATTTTTTTCTACAGTACATGTGAAGCACGCTAATCGAAACTCAAATGCCCAAAAATTCATAACTCTGTTAAAAATGAACGAATTGGCCTGGCCATTAGTACAGTAATCTAGAATAGTATTAGGTTAAAAGTACAGGTCAAAGATCAAGTAAAATCAGGCCAGAAAAACTAAATGATTTTGTGAATCGGGGTGGGGGGGGGGGGGGGGGGTCGGTGCGTGTACTGTGTAAATTTGGACTCCCCGTATAGACAATACGCGCTGTTTGATCTCAGAAATTTCTTCTAAATTGTTCAATCCGCTGCATATTTGGCAGACAGTAAGAATGGGGACCGAGGTTCATTTACACGAAATTTGATTAGGATTAAGTGAAGGGCTCGGAAGTTAGAATTTTTTTCTACAGTACATGTCAAGCACGCTAATCGAAACTCAAATGCCCCAAAATTCATAACTCTGTTAAAAATGAACGAATTGGTTTGGTCATTAGTAGAGTAATCTATAATGGTAATAGGTTGAAATTAAAGGTCCAAGATCAAAGATCAAGAAAAAGCAGGGAAGAAAAACTAAACAATTTTGTGTGACTCGGGGGGGGGGGGGGTGGAGTGTCGGTTACTTCTGTATTAAACGTAAAATATTTAATTCTAAATATTACAATTTACACAATTACTAAATGATAAACATGTGTTAGAACAATGTATAAGCGTGTTATTAAAGATGAAACTATTTATTTTTCTGAACATTTTTAACTAGATACACAAATACGTGGGAAAGCGCTATTATTATAACTTCTTTTACAAAATTAAAACGGAAAAGAACAGAATTCTTCATTTCAAAGATAAAATCGTAGGTCTAAGCGAAAAATGAGTTGAAAAATTTTGCGGCACTTGAGGCTTGAACCCGGGTCGCCTGGGCATATGTCCACGACTCTAACGACTGAGCTACTCGGACTCTCGCTTCAGGACTTTGACCCTTAATATCTCGAGAATGCATTGATCGATTTTAAAACAAACTACATATTCTGAATCAGAAAAAGGGTCACTATCAACCCTACCGAAAAATATTTTAAAACAAAAAAGTTGAAAAATTCGATTTTTTAAATTTGCTTCCAGTAACGACCGGAAGTGACGGCGGACATTCTTTTGACAGAGGTGCACTATAAAAACGGTAGATCTATCATATCTGAAAATTTCAGCTCTAAATCTTTACTCGTTTTTGAGAAACGTCGCAGACAAAATTGACTTTTAAAAATCGTTTAACGACGATAACTTCCGACCGGAAGCGAATTTCTAAAAACTGTCGCAGCGGTATAAACTTCAGTTGACAAGGCATTGTCCCTGAAAATTTGAAGAAAATCGAAAGAGTCATCTTCGAGAAATCGCCTGCACAAAATTTGTAAGACAAAAAAAGAATAATAATAACTAGATCGTTCTCGTTGCGAGCAACGAGTGGGTCTTCCGTCCGATTTTTGAATAAATGAGATAAATCCCATCAATTTAAAGATAAAATCGTAAGTCTACGCAAAAAAAACGAAAAAAAAATTTTGCGGCACTCGGGGCTTGAACCCGGGTCGCCTGGGCACTGTCCACGACCATAACGACTGAGCTACTCGGGCTCTCGCTTCAGGACTTTGACGCTTAATATCTCGAGAATGCGTTGATCGATTTTAAAACAAAATACATATTCTGAATCAGAAAAAGGGTCACTATTAACTTTCAAAAAATTAAAGAAAAATATTAAAAAACAAAAAAGTCGAAAAATTTAAATTTTTCAAATTTGCTTCCGGTGACGACCGGAAGTGACGGCTGGCATTCTCTTGACCGAGGTGCACCAGAAAATAGGTAGGTCTATCATCTCTGAAAATTTCAGCCCCTTATCTTTACTCGTTTTTGAGAAACCTGACAGACAAAATTGACTTTTTAAAATCGTAAATGGACGATAACTTCCGACCGGAAGTGTATTTTCAAAAATGTTTGAAAAGCGATCAACTTCAGATAAAACTGCGTTGATCCTGAAAATTTGAATGAAATCGATAGAGCCATCTCCGAGAAATCGTCTGCACAAAATCGGTAAGAAAAAAAAAAGAATAATAATAATAACTAGATCGTTCTCGTTGCGAGCAACGAGTGGGTCTTCCGTCCGATTTTTGAATAAATGAGATAAATCCCATCATTTTAAAGATAAAATCGTAAGTCTACGCAAAAAAAACGAAAAAAAAATTTTGCGGCACTCGGGGCTTGAACCCGGGTCGCCTGGGCACTGTCCACGACCATAACGACTGAGCTACTCGGGCTCTCGCTTCAGGACTTTGACGCTTAATATCTCGAGAATGCGTTGATCGATTTTAAAACAAAATACATATTCTGAATCAGAAAAAGGGTCACTATTAACTATAAAAAAATAAAAGAAAAATATTAAAAAGTAAAAAAGTGAATAAATTAAAAATTTTCAAATTTGCTTCTGGTGACGACCGGAAGTGACGGCTGGCATTCTCTTGACCGAGGTGCACCAGAAAATAGGTAGATCTATCATCTCTGAAAATTTCAGCCCCTTATCTTTACTCGTTTTTGAGAAACCTGACAGACAAAATTGACTTTTTAAAATCGTAAACGGACGATAACTTCAGACAGGAAGTGTATTTTCAAAAATGTTTAAAAAGCGATCAACTTCAGATAAAACTGCGTTGATCCTGAAAATTTGAATGAAATCGATAGAGCCATCTCCGAGAAATCGTCTGCACAAAATCGGTAAGAAAAAAAAAGAATAATAATAATAATAATAATAACAATAAGAAAAGTGAAAAAGAAACAATAGAATAATAGAAGGGTCTTCCGCTGAAGACGGAAGACCCTAATAATAATAATAATAAGAAAAGTGAAAAAGAAACAATAGAATAATAGAAGGGTCTTCCGCTGAAGACGGAAGACCCTAATAAATAAGGTCTGTTTTTGTCTTAATTTAAATGGAATAGTGTTTTTCAACTTGTACTACATTCCAGCAACCCCTTTGTGAAGAGTATTTTTGTTAGAAAATCAAAAAAAAAAAAAAAAAAAAAAAAAAAAAAAAAAAATGGAGAGAAAGAAAAGGAGAGAAAGAGCAAATCTTGGCTCCGGCGAGATTAGAGTTATCACACCGGTAATCCACCAATGAAAATGAACTTAGTCAATTGTAGTTCCATACATTTATAGGGAATATTTTTTTCTCTTGCCCGCATTTTGCATTTTCCCATATTTGATTTGAATAAAAATGATATCTCTGATTAGGGAAATTTCTGTAGTTTGTAAATTTGATTCTACTTTTATCGGGAACTATTTCTTAAAGGGCATATAGGCCGACTTCATGGGGTGCGCGCAGTCTGTTTACAAACAGCTTGAAAACACGTGGTTTGGGGGGTAGGCATGTTCGCAGCTAGAAAACTTGAGAAAATGCCGTATCGCATGCGCATTTTTTGATGTTAGATAATGCGTAATGTATCATAGAACACTGCTATCTATCATTTTTCTCACGAGAAAATTATTTCGATTTTTTACGAATTTTTTTCTTACATAGAATTATATAGCCCGAACTTGATTTTCGTCGTAAATAAATCGAAAGTAGAATTTTGAGGTGTGGATCTCGGATTCGGTTAACGACAATTAGGGTAAGTCCTAAAACAATGACTGATGCATTTCACACATGTATTTCAAGCGATGAGATTTTTTTTCGTGTCGTTTACTATTATGTATGACTGTTTTATTTCAACAGGATTGATAAAATCTTTATAAATGTAGAAATAACGAAATCAATAACATGTAAATTTATTCGGTAAAAATTCGATGACAGTAATTTTCACATTTCTAACATTCATAAGTAGTTCACACGCTATCGTAGATACAGACTAAACGGAAAACAAGAAATATACATGCACCAGATATATTACACGGCTGCTTACATCCCGTGTACTGTGTAAATTTTAATTCCCCGTACATGCAATACTCGCCGTTTGATCTCAGGAATTTCTTCTAAATTGTTCAATCCGCTGCATATTTGGCAGACAATAAGAATAGGGTCCGAGGTACATTTACACGAAATTTCATTAGGATCAAGTGAAGGGTTCGGGAGTTAGAATTTTTTTCTACAGTACATGTCATGCACGCTAATTGAAACTCAAATGCCCCAAAATTCATAACTCTGTTCAAAATGAACGAATTGGCCTGGTCATTAGTAGAGTAATCTAGAATAGTATTAGGTTGAAAGTACAGGTCAAAGATCAAGTAAAATCAGGCCAGAAAAACTAAAATGATTTTATGAATCGGATGGGGGGGGGGGGGTCGGTGCGTGTACTGTTAAAATTTGAATTCCCTGTATAGACAATACGCGCTGTTTGATCTCAGAAATTTCTTCTAAATTGTTCAATCCGCTGCATATTTAGCAGACGGTAAGAATGGGGTCCGAGGTACATTTACACGAAATTTCGTTAGGATTAAGTGAAGGGTTCGGGAGTTAGAATTTTTTTCTACAGTACATGTCAAGCACGCTAATCGAAACTCAAATGTCCCAAAATTCATATCTCTGTTAAAAATGAACGAATTGGTCTGGTCATTAGTACAGCAATCTAGAATGGTAATAGGTTGAAATTAAAGGTCCAAGATCAAAGATCAAGAAAAAGCAGGCCAGAAAAACTAAACGATTTTGTGATTTGGGGGGGGGGGGGTGGGTGGAGTGTCGGTGACTTCAGTATTAAAGTTAAAATATTAAATTGTAAATATTACATATAACACAATTACTAAATGATATACATGTGTTAGAACAATGTATAAGCGTGTTATTAAAGATGTAACTATTCATTTTTCTGAACATTTTAACTAGATCTCAATACACAAATACGGGGGAAAGCGCTATTATTGTAACTTCTTTTACAAAATTAAAACGGAAAAGAACAGAATTCATCATTTTAAAGATAAAATCGTAGGTCTAAGCGAAAAATGAGTTGAAAAATTTTGCGGCACTTGAGGCTTGAACCCGGGTCGCCTGGGCATATGTCCACGACTCTAACGACTGAGCTACTCGGACTCTCGCTTCAGGACTTTGACCCTTAATATCTGGAGAATGCGTTGATCGATTTTAAAACAAATTACATATTCTGAATCAGAAAAAGGGTCACTATCAACCCTACAGAAAAATATTTTAACATAAAAAAGTTGAAAAATTTAATTTTTTAAATTTGCTTCCGGTGACAAACGGAAGCGACGGCGGCCATTCTCTTGACCGAGGTGCACCAGAAAAACGGTAGATCTATCATCTCTAGAAATTTAATTCCAATATCTTCACTCGTTTTTGAGAAACGTCGCAGACAAAATTGACTTTTAAAAATCGTAAACTGACGATAACTTCCGACAGGAAGTGAATTTTGAAAAACTGTCGCGGCGGTATAAACTTCACATGACGGGGCATTATCCCTGTAAATTTGAAAGAAATCGAAAGAGCCATCTCCGAGAAATCGCCTGCACAAAATTTGTAAGACAAAAAAAGAATAATAATAATAATAATAATAATAATAATAATAATAAGAAAAGTGAAAAAGAAACAATAGAATAATAGAAGGGTCTTCCGCTGAAGACGGAATACCCTAATAAGAAAAGTGAAAAAGAAACAATAGAATAATAGAAGGGTCTTCCGCTGAAGACGGAAGACCCTAATAATAATAATAATAATAATAATAATAATAAGAAAAGTGAAAAAGAAACAATAGAATAATAAAAGGGTCTTCCGCTGAAGACGGAAGACCCTAATAAATAAGGTCTGTTTTTGTCTTAATCTAAATGGAATAGTGTTTTTCAACTTGTACTTCATTCCAACTACCCCTTTGTGAAGAATAGTTTTGTTAGAAAATCAAAAAAAAAAAAAAAAAAAAAATGGAAAGAAAGAAAAAGAGAGAAAGAACAAATCTTGGCTCCGGCGAGATTAGAACACCCAACTTTTGCAGGTGTCATAACAGGATTTCAGCGAAGGTTCACGTCAAAACATGGCTGACGCAAAATAATTCCCGAATTTCTCTTTGAATTTGGGGCGTTTCCGCCCGGGACAGGAGCTGAATTTTTGTATGAGATGAAAAAGAACGTGTAAGATGTCTGACTATTCAGGTTTTGTAACAATGCGAGGTCATTTGAAATATTGATGCGTGTTTGTTTCTGGAGGGGGGTGAAAAGGCCAGAGCTTGATTTTCGTCGTAAATAAATCGAAAGTAGAATTTTGAGGTGTGGATCTCGGATTCGGTTAACGACAATTAGGGGAAGTCCTAAAGCAATGACTGATGCATTTTACACATGTATTTCAGCGTTGAGATTTTTTTTCGTGTCGTTTACTATTATGTTTGACTGTTTTATTTCAACAGGATTGATAAAATCTTGATAAATGTAGAAATAACGAAATCAGTAACATGTAAATTTATTCGGTAAAAATTCGATGACAGTAATTTTCCCAGTTCTAACATTCTTAAGTAGTTCACACGCTATCATAGATCCAAACTAAACGGAAAATAAGAAATTTACATGCACCAGAAATATTACACGTCTGCTTACATCCCGTGTACTGTGTAAATTTTAATTCCCCGTACATGCAATACTCGCCGTTTGATCTCAGGAATTTCTTCTAAATTGTTCAATCCGCTGCATATTTGGCAGACAATAAGAATGGGGTCCGAGGTACATTTACACGAAATTTCATTAGGATTGAGTGAAGGGCTCGGGAGCTAGAATTTTTTTCTACAGTACATGAGAAGCACGCTAATCGAAACTCAAATGCCCAAAAATTCATAACTCTGTTAAAAATAAACGAATTGGCCTGGTCATTAGTACAGTAATCTAGAATAGTACTACGTTGAAAGAACAGGTCAAAGATCAACGATCAAGTAAAATCAGGCCAGAAAAACTAAATGATTTTGTGAATCGGGGGGGGGGGGGTCGGTGCGTGTACTGTGTTGTGTAAATCTTAATTCCCCGTATATACATTACGCGCTGTTTGATCTCAGAAATTTCTTCTAAATTGTTCAATCCGCTGCATATTTGGCAGACAGTAAGAATTGGGTCCGAGGTACATTTACACGAAATTTAATTAGGATTATGTGAAGGGTTCGGGAGCTAGAATTTGTCTATACAGTACATGTCAAGCACGCTAATCGAACCTCAAATGCTCAAAACTTCATAACTCTGTTAAAAATGAACGAATTGGTCTGGCCATTAGTAGAGTAATCTAGAATGGTACTAGGTTGAAATTGAAGGTCCAAGATAAATGATCAAGAAAAAGCAGGCTAGAAAAACTAAATGATTTTGTGATTGGGTGGGGGGGGGGGGTGTCGGTGACTTCTATATTAAACGTAAAATATTAAATTCTAAATATTACATATTACATAATTACTTAATGAAATACATGTGTTAGAACAATGTATAAGCGTGTTATTAAAGATGTAACTATTTATTTTTCTGACCATTTTAAGTATATTTCAGTCTGAATTCATAGCTAAGGATCTCAATACACAAATACGGGGAAAGGCGCTATTATTGTAACTTCTTTTACAAAATTAAAACGGAAAAGAACAGAATTCATTATTTTAAAGATAAAGTCGTAGGTCTAAGCGAAAATTGAGTTAAAAATTTTTGCGGCACTCGGGGCTTGAACTCGGGTCGCCTGGACACATTTCCATGACTCTATCGACTGAGCTACTCGGACTCTCGCTTCATGACTTTGACGCTTAATATCTCGAGACTGCGTTAATCGATTTTAAAACAAACTACATATTCTGAATCAGAAAAAGGGTCACTATCAACCCTACAGAAAAATATTTTAAAACAAAAAAGTTCAAAAATTCGATTTTTGAAATTTGCTTCCAGTGACGACCGGAAGTGACGGCGGACATTTTCTTGACCGAGGTGCACTAGAAAAGAGGTAGATCTCTCATCTCTGAAAATTTCAGCTCTAAATCTTTACTCGGTTTTGAGAAACGTCGCAGACAAAATTGACTTTTAAAAATCGTTTAACGACGATAACTTCCGACCGGAAGTGAATTTCTAAAAACTGTCGCAGCGGTATAAACTTCAGATGACGAGGCATTATCCTTGAAAATTTGTAGAAAATCGATCAAGCCATCTCCGAGAAATCGCCTGCACAAAATTTGTAAGACAAAAAAAGAATAATAATAATAATAACTAGATCGTTCTCGTTGCGAGCAACGAGTGGGTCTTCCGTCCGATTTTTGAATAAATGAGATAAAACTCATCGTTTTAAAGATAAAATTGAGAGTCTACGCAAAAAAAACGAAAAAAAAATTTTCGGCACTCGGGGCTTGAACCCGGGTCGCCTGGGCACTGTCCACGACCATAACGACTGAGCTACTCGGGCTCTCGCTTCAGGACTTTGACGCTTAATATCTCGAGAATGCGTTGATCGATTTTAAAACAAGTTACATATTCTGAATCAAAAAAAGGGTCACTATCAACCCTGCGGAAAAATATAAAAAAAGAAATAGATTGAAAAAATCGATTTTTTGTCTTTCCATCCGGTGACGACCGGAAGTGACGGAGGACGTTTCTATGACCATGTTGCACCAGAAAATCGGTATATCTATCATCACTGAAAATTTCAGCCCTCTATCTTTTCTCGTTTTTGAGAAACGTCGCAGACAAAATTGACTTTTAAATATTGTTTAACGACGATAACTTCCGACCGGAAGTAAATTTTGAAAATTTGTCACGGCGGTACAAACTTCAGATAAGGAGGCATCAGCCCTGAAAATTTGAAGGAAATTGAACGAGCCATCTCTGAGAAATCGCCTGCACAAAATTTGCGAGGAAAAAAAGAATAATAATAAGAAAATTGAAAAAGAAACAATAGAATAATAGTAGGGTCTTCCGCTAAAGACGGAAGACCCTAATAATAATAATAATAATAATAATAATAAGAAAAGTGAAAAAGAAACAATAGAATAATAGAAGGGTCTTCCGCTGAAGACGGAAGACCCTAATAAATAAGGTCTGTTTTTGTCTTAATCTAAATGGAATAGTGTTTTTCAACTTGTACTTCATTCCAACTACCCCTTTGTGAAGAATAGTTTTGTTAGAAAATCAAAAAAAAAAAAAAAAAAAAAAAAAAATGGAAAGAAAGAAAAAGAGAGAAAGAACAAATCTTGGCTCCGACGAGATAAGAACACCCAACTTTTGCAGGTGTCATAACAGGATTTCAGCGAAGGTTCACGTCAAAACATGGCTGACGCAAAATAATTCCCGAATTTCTCTTTGAATTTGGGGCGTTTCCGCCCGGGACAGGAGCTGAATTTTTGTATGAGATGAAAAAGAACGTGTAAGATGTCTGACTATTCAGGTTTTGTAACAATGCGAGGTCATTTGAAATATTGATGCGTGTTTGTTTCTGGAGGGGGGTGAAAAGGCCAGAGCTTGATTTTCGTCGTAAATAAATCGAAAGTAGAATTTTGAGGTGTGGATCTCGGATTCGGTTAACGACAATTAGGGGAAGTCCTAAAGCAATGACTGATGCATTTTACACATGTATTTCAGCGTTGAGATTTTTTTTCGTGTCGTTTACTATTATGTTTGACTGTTTTATTTCAACAGGATTGATAAAATCTTGATAAATGTAGAAATAACGAAATCAGTAACATGTAAATTTATTCGGTAAAAATTCGATGACAGTAATTTTCCCAGTTCTAACATTCTTAAGTAGTTCACACGCTATCATAGATCCAAACTAAACGGAAAATAAGAAATTTACATGCACCAGAAATATTACACGGCTGCTTACATCCCGTGTACTGTGTAAATTTTAATTCCCCGTACATGCAATACTCGCCGTTTGATCTCAGGAATTTCTTCTAAATTGTTCAATCCGCTGCATATTTGGCAGACAATAAGAATGGGGTCCGAGGTACATTTACACGAAATTTCATTAGGATTGAGTGAAGGGCTCGGGAGCTATAATTTTTTTCTACAGTACATGTGAAGCACGCTAATCGAAACTCAAATGCCCAAACATTCATAACTCTGTTAAAAATAAACGAATTGGCCTGGTCATTAGTACAGTAATCTAGAATAGTACTACGTTGAAAGAACAGGTCAAAGATCAACGATCAAGTAAAATCAGGCCAGAAAAACTAAATGATTTTGTGAATCGGGGGGGGGGGGGGGGGGTCGGTGCGTGTACTGTGTTGTGTAAATCTTAATTCCCCGTATATACATTACGCGCTGTTTGATCTCAGAAATTTCTTCTAAATTGTTCAATCCGCTGCATATTTGGCAGACAATAAAAATTGGTTCCGAGGTACATTTACACGAAATTTAATTAGGATTATGTGAAGGGTTCGGGAGCTAGAATTTTTCTATACAGTACATGTCAAGCACGGTAATCGAACCTCAAATGCTCAAAAATTCATAACTCTGTTAAAAATGAACGAATTGGTCTGGCCATTAGTAGAGTAATCTAGAATGGTACTAGGTTGAAATTGAAGGTCCAAGATAAAAGATCAAGAAAAAGCAGGCTAGAAAAACTAAATGATTTTGTGATTGGGTGGGGGGGGGGGTGTCGGTGACTTCTATATTAAACGTAAAATATTAAATTCTAAATATTACATATTACATAATTACTTAATGAAATACATGTGTTAGAACAATGTATAAGCGTGTTATTAAAGATGTAACTATTTATTTTTCTGACCATTTTAAGTATATTTCAGTATGAATTCATAGCTAAGGATCTCAATACACAAATACGGGGAAAGGCGCTATTATTGTAACTTCTTTTACAAAATTAAAACGGAAAAGAACAGAATTCATTATTTTAAAGATAAAGTCGTAGGTCTAAGCGAAAATTGAGTTAAAAATTGTTGCGGCACTCGGGGCTTGAACTCGGGTCGCCTGGGCACATGTCCACGACTCTATCGACTGAGCTACTCGGACTCTCGCTTCATGACTTTGACGCTTAATATCTCGAGACTGCGTTAATCGATTTTAAAACAAACTACATATTCTGAATCAGAAAAAGGGTCACTATCAACCCTACAGAAAAATATTTTAAAACAAAAAAGTTCAAAAATTCGATTTTTGAAATTTGCTTCCAGTGACGACCGGAAGTGACGGCGGACATTTTCTTGACCGAGGTGCACTAGAAAAGAGGTAGATCTCTCATCTCTGAAAATTTCAGCTCTAAATCTTTACTCGGTTTTGAGAAACGTCGCAGACAAAATTGACTTTTAAAAATCGTTTAACGACGATAACTTCCGACCGGAAGTGAATTTCTAAAAACTGTCGCAGCGGTATAAACTTCAGATGACGAGGCATTATCCTTGAAAATTTGTAGAAAATCGATCAAGCCATCTCCGAGAAATCGCCTGCACAAAATTTGTAAGACAAAAAAAGAATAATAATAATAACTAGATCGTTCTCGTTGCGAGCAACGAGTGGGTCTTCCGTCCGATTTTAGAATAAATTAGATAAAACTCATCATTTTAAAGATAAAATCGTAAGTCTACGCAAAAAATACGGAAAATTTTTTCTCGGCACCCGGGGCTTGAACCCGGGTCGCCTGGGCACTGTCCACGACCATAACGACTGAGCTACTCGGGCTCTCGCTTCAGGACTTTGACGCTTAATATCTCGAGATTGCGTTGATTGATTTTAAAACAAATTACATATTCTAAATCAGTAAAAGGGTCTCTATCAACTGTAAAAAATTTAAAGAAAAGTAACAAAAAATAAAAAAGTCGAAAATTTTTTTTTTTTAAATTTCCTTCCGGTGACGACCGGAAGTGACGGCTGACATTCTTTTGACCGAGGTGCACCAGAAAAAAGATAGATCTATCATCTCTGAAAATTTCAGTCCTATATCTTTACTCGTTTCTGAGAAACCTGACAGACAAAATTGACTTTTAAAAAATCGTTTAACGACGATCACTTCCGACCGGAAGTGAATTTTGAAAAACTGTTATGGCGGTACAAACTTCATATGACGGGGCATCATCCCTAAAAATTTGACTAAAATCGGTCTAGCCATCTCTGAGAAATCGCCTGCACAAAATCGGTAAGAAAAAAAAAAAAGAATAAGAATAATAAGAAAAGTGAAAAAGAAACAAAAGAATAATAGAAGGGTCTTCCGCTGAAGACGGAAGACCCTAATAACTAGATCGTTCTCGTTGCGAGCAACGAGTGGGTCTTCCGTCCGATTTTTGAATAAATGAGATAAAACTCATCGTTTTAAAGATAAAATTGAGAGTCTACGCAAAAAAAACGAAAAAAAAATTTTCGGCACTCGGGGCTTGAACCCGGGTCGCCTGGGCACTGTCCACGACCATAACGACTGAGCTACTCGGGCTCTCGCTTCAGGACTTTGACGCTTAATATCTCGAGAATGCGTTGATCGATTTTAAAACAAATTACATATTCTGAATCAAAAAAAGGGTCACTATCAACCCTGCGGAAAAATATAAAAAAAGAAATAGATTGAAAAAATCGATTTTTTGTCTTTCCATCCGGTGACGACCGGAAGTGACGGAGGACGTTTCTATGACCATGTTGCACCAGAAAATCGGTATATCTATCATCACTGAAAATTTCAGCCCTCTATCTTTTCTCGTTTTTGAGAAACGTCGCAGACAAAATTGACTTTTAAATATTGTTTAACGACGATAACTTCCGACCGGAAGTAAATTTTGAAAATTTGTCACGGCGGTACAAACTTCAGATAAGGAGGCATCAGCCCTGAAAATTTGAAGGAAATTGAACGAGCCATCTCTGAGAAATCGCCTGCACAAAATTTGCGAGGAAAAAAAGAATAATAATAAGAAAATTGAAAAAGAAACAATAGAATAATAGTAGGGTCTTCCGCTAAAGACGGAAGACCCTAATAATAATAATAATAATAATAATAATAAGAAAAGTGAAAAAGAAACAATAGAATAATAGAAGGGTCTTCCGCTGAAGACGGAAGACCCTAATAAATAAGGTCTGTTTTTGTCTTAATCTAAATGGAATAGTGTTTTTCAACTTGTACTTCATTCCAACTACCCCTTTGTGAAGAATAGTTTTGTTAGAAAATCAAAAAAAAAAAAAAAAAAAAAAAAAAAAATGGAAAGAAAGAAAAAGAGAGAAAGAACAAATCTTGGCTCCGACGAGATAAGAACACCCAACTTTTGCAGGTGTCATAACAGGATTTCAGCGAAGGTTCACGTCAAAACATGGCTGACGCAAAATAATTCCCGAATTTCTCTTTGAATTTGGGGCGTTTCCGCCCGGGACAGGAGCTGAATTTTTGTATGAGATGAAAAAGAACGTGTAAGATGTCTGACTATTCAGGTTTTGTAACAATGCGAGGTCATTTGAAATATTGATGCGTGTTTGTTTCTGGAGGGGGGTGAAAAGGCCAGAGCTTGATTTTCGTCGTAAATAAATCGAAAGTAGAATTTTGAGGTGTGGATCTCGGATTCGGTTAACGACAATTAGGGGAAGTCCTAAAGCAATGACTGATGCATTTTACACATGTATTTCAGCGTTGAGATTTTTTTTCGTGTCGTTTACTATTATGTTTGACTGTTTCATTTCAACAGGATTGATAAAATCTTTATAAATGTAGAAATAACGAAATCAGTAACATGTAAATTTATTCGGTAAAAATTCGATGACAGTAATTTTCCCAGTTCTAACATTCTTAAGTAGTTCACACGCTATCATAGATCCAAACTAAACGGAAAATAAGAAATTTACATGCACCAGAAATATTACACGGCTGCTTACATCCCGTGTACTGTGTAAATTTTAATTCCCCGTACATGCAATACTCGCCGTTTGATCTCAGGAATTTCTTCTAAATTGTTCAATCCGCTGCATATTTGGCAGACAATAAGAATGGGGTCCGAGGTACATTTACACGAAATTTCATTAGGATTGAGTGAAGGGCTCGGGAGCTAGAATTTTTTTTCTACAGTACATGTGAAGCACGCTAATCGAAACTCAAATGCCCAAAAATTCATAACTCTGTTAAAAATAAACGAATTGGCCTGGTCATTAGTACAGTAATCTAGAATAGTACTACGTTGGAAGAACAGGTCAAAGATCAACGATCAAGTAAAATCAGGCCAGAAAAACTAAATGGTGACTTCTATATTAAACGTAGATTATTAAATTCTAAATATTAGATATTACACAATTACTAAATGATGAAATACACACGTTTGAACAATGTATAAGCGTTGTATTAAAGATGCAACTATTTATTTTTCTCAACATTTAAACTTTATTTCAGTATGAATACATAGCTTTGAATCTCAATACAGAAATACGGGGAAAAACGCTGTTATTGTAACTTCTTTTACAAAATAAAAACGGAAAAGAACAGAATCCATCATTTTAAAGATAAAATCGTATGTGTTATCGAAAAATGAGTTAAAAAATTTTGCGGCACTCGGGGCTTGAACCCGGGTCGCCTGGACACTGTCCACGACCATATCGACTAAGCTACTCGGACTCTCGCTTGAGGACTTTGACGCTAAATATCTCGAGACTGCATTAATTGATTTTAAAACAAATTACATATTCTGAATCAGTAAAAGGGTCACTATAGAGTGTAAAAATTTCAAATAAAAATCTTAAAAAATAAAAAAGTTGAAAAATTCAATTTTTTTAAATTTCCTTCCGGTGACGACCGCAAGTAACGGCTGACATTCTCTTGACCGAGGTGCACCAGAAAAACGGCAGATCTATCATATCTGAAAATTTCAGCCCTATATCTTAGCTCGTTTTTGAGAAACCCGACAGACAAAATTGACTTTTTAATATCGTAAACGGACGATAACTTCCGACCGGAAGTGTATTTTCGAAAATGGTTAAAAAACAACCAACTTCAGATAAAATCGCGTTAATCTTAAAAATTTGAAGGAAATCGATCGAGCCATCTCCGAGAAATCGTCTGCACAAAATCGGTAAGAAAAAAAAAGAATAATAACTAGATCGTTCTCGTTGCGAGCAACGAGTGGGTCTTCCGTCCGATTTTTGAATAAATGAGATAAATCCCATCAATTTAAAGATAAAATCGTAAGTCTACGCAAAAAAAACGAAAATAAAATTTTGCGGCACTCGGGGCTTGAACCCGGGTCGCCTGGGCACTGTCCACGACCATAACGACTGAGCTACTCGGGCTCTCGCTTCAGGACTTTGACGCTTAATATCTCGAGAATGCGTTGATCGATTTTAAAACAAAATACATATTCTGAATCAGAAAAAGGGTCACTATTAACTGTCAAAAAATTAAAGAAAAATATTAAAAAACAAAAAAGTCGAAAAATTAAAATTTTTCAAATTTGCTTCCAGTGACGACCGGAAGTGACGGCTGGCATTCTCTTGACCGAGGTGCACCAGAAAATAGCTAGATCTATCATCTCTGAAAATTTCAGCCCCTTATCTTTACTCGTTTTTGAGAAACCTGACAGACAAAATTGACTTTTTAAAATCGTAAATGGACGATAACTTCCGACCGGAAGTGTATTTTCAAAAATGTTTAAAAAGCGATCAACTTCAGATAAAACTGAGTTGATCCTGAAAATTTGAATGAAATCGATCGAGCCATCTCCGAGAAATCGTCTGCACAAAATCGGTAAGAAAAAAAAAGAATAATAATAATAACTAGATCGTTCTCGTTGCGAGCAACGAGTGGGTCTTCCGTCCGATTTTTGAATAAATGAGATAAAACTCATCGTTTTAAAGATAAAATTGTGAGTCTACGCAAAAAAAAACGAAAAAAAATTTTGCGGCACTCGGGGCTTGAACCCGGGTCGCCTGGGCACTGTCCACGACCATAACGACTGAGCTACTCGGGCTCTCGCTTCAGGACTTTGACGCTTAATATCTCGAGAATGCGTTGATCGATTTTAAAACAAATTACATATTCTGAATTAGAAAAAGGGTCACTATCAACTATAAAAAATTCAAAGAAAAATATTAAAAAATAAAAAAGTCGAAAAATTAATTTTTTTCAAATTTGCTTCCGGTGACGACCGGAAATGACGGCTGGCATTCTCCTGACCGAGGTGCACCAGAAAATAGATAGATCTATCATCTCTGAAAATTTCAGCCCTTTATCTTTACTCGTTTTTGAGAAACCTGACAGACAAAATTGACATTTTCAAATCGTCAACGGACGATTACTTCCGACCGGAAGTGTATTTTTGAAAATGGTTAAAAAACAACCAACTTCAGATAAAACTGCGTTGATCCTGAAAATTTGAATGAAATCGATCGAGCCATCTCCGAGAAATCGTCTGCACAAAATCGGTAAGAAAAAAAAAGAATAATAATAATAACTAGATCGTTCTCGTTGCGAGCAACGAGTGGGTCTTCCGTCCGATTTTAGAATAAATTAGATAAAACTCATCATTTTAAAGATAAAATTGTAAGTATACGCAAAAAATACGAAAAAAAATTTCTCGGCACCCGGGGCTTGAACCCGGGTCGCCTGGGCACTGTCCACGACCATAACGACTGAGCTACTCGGGCTCTCGCTTCAGGACTTTGACGCTTTATATCTCGAGATTGCGTTGATCGTTTTTAAAACAAAATACATATTCTGAATCAGTAAAAGGGTCACTATCAACTGTAAAAAATTCAAAGAAAAATATTAAAAAATAAAAAAGTCGAAAAATTAATTTCTTTAAATTTCGTTCCGGTGACGACCGGAAGTGACGGCTGACATGCTCTTGACCGAGGTGCATCAGAAAAATGACAGATCTATAATCTCTGAAAATTTCAGTCCTATATCTTTACTTGTTTTTGAGAAACCTGACAGACAAAATTGAATTTTAAAAAATCGTTTAACGACGATCACTTCCGACCGGAAGTGAGTTTTGAAAAACTGTTACGGCGTTACAAACTTCATATGACGGGGCATCATCCCTGAAAATTTTACTAAAATCGGTCAAGCCATCTCTGAGAAATCGCCTGCACAAAATCGGTAAGAAAAAAAAAAAAGAATAAGAACTAGATCGTTCCCGTTGCGAGCAACGAGTGGGTCTTCCGTCCGATTTTTGAATAAATGAGATAAAACTCATCGTTTTAAAGATAAAATTGTGAGTCTACGCAAAAAAAACGAAAAAAAATTTTTGCGGCACTCGGGGCTTGAACCCGGGTCGCCTGGGCAATGTCCACGACCATAACGACTGAGCTATTCGGACTCTCGCTTCAGGACTTTGAGCCTTAATATCTCGAGAATGCGTTTATCGATTTTAAAACGAATTACATATTCTGAATCAGAAAAAGGGTCACTATAGAGTGTAAAAATTTTAAAGAAAAAATTAAAAAAATAAAAAAATTCAAAAATTAAATTTTTCAAATTTCCTTCCGGTGACGACCGGAAGTGACGGTGGACATTCTCTTGACCGAGGTGCACCAGAAAATAGGTAGATCTATCATCTCTGAAAATGTCAGCCCTTTATCTTTACTCGTTTTTGAGAAACCTGACAGACAAAATTGACTTTTTAAAATCGTAAACGGACGATAACTTCCGACCGGAAGTGAATTTTCAAAAAGTGATTTGAAAACATCAAATTCAAATAAAAACGCGTTTATCTTGAAAATTTGAACGAAATCGATCCAGCCATCTCCGAGAAATCGTCTGCACAAAATCGGTAAGAAAAAAAAAGAATAATAATAATAACAATAAGAAACCTGAAAAAGAAACAATAGAATAATAGTAGGGTCTTCCGCTGAAGACGGAAGACCCTAACTAGATCGTTCTCGTTGCGAGCAACGAGTGGGTCTTCCGTCCGATTTTTGAATAAATGAGATAAAACTCATCGTTTTGAAGATAAAATTGTGAGTCTACGCAAAAAAAAAAACGAAAAAAATATTTGTGGCACTCGGGGCTTGAACCCGGGTCGCCTGGGCACTGTCTACGACCATAACGACTGAGCTACTCGGGCTCTCGCTTCAGGACTTTGACGCTTAATATCTCGAGAATGCGTTGATCGATTTTAAAACAAATTACATATTCTGAATCAGAAAAAGGGTCACTATCAACTATAAAAAATTCAAAGAAAAATATTAAAAAATAAAAAAGTCGAAAAATTAATTTTTTTTAATTTCCTTCCGGTGACGACCGGAAGTGACGGTTGGCATTCTTTTGACGAGGTGCACCAGAAAAAAGGTAGATCTATCATCTCTGAAAGTTTCAGCTCTATATTTTTACTCGTTTTTGAGAAACCTGATAGACAAAATTGACTTTTAAAAATCGTAAACAGGCGATAACTTCCGACCGGAAGTGAATTTTCAAAAATCGATCAGAAAACATCAACTTCAGATCAAACCGCATTTATCTTGAAAATTTGAACGAAATCGATCCAGCCATCTCCGAGAAATCGTCTGCACAAAAACGGTAAGAAAAAAAAAGAATAATAATAACAAGAAGAAACCTGAAAAAGAAACAATAGAATAATAGTAGGGTCTTCCGCTGAAGACGGAAGACCCTAATAACAAAAAGAAAAGTGAAAAAGAAACAATAGAATAATAGAAGGGTCTTCCGCTGAAGACGGAAGACCCTAATAATAATAATAATAAGAAAAGTGAAAAAGAAACAATAGAATAATAGAAGGGTCTTCCGCTGAAGACGGAAGACCCTAATAAATAAGGTCTGTTTTTGTCTTAATTTAAATGGAATAGTGTTTTTCAACTTGTACTACATTCCAGCAACCCCTTTGTGAAGAGTATTTTTGTTAGAAAATCCAAAAAAAAAAAAAAAAAAAAAAATGGAGAGAAAGAAAAGGAGAGAAAGAGCAAATCTTGGCTCCGGCGAGATTAGAGTTATCACACCGGTAATCCACCAATGAAAATGAACTTAGTCAATTGTAGTTCCATACATTTATAGGGAATATTTTTTTCTCTTGCCCGCATTTTGCATTTTCCCATATTTGATTTGAATAAAAATGATATCTCTGATTAGGGAAATTTCTGTAATTTGTAAATTTGATTCTACTTTTATCGGGAACTATTTCTTAAAGGGCATATAGGCCGACTTCATGGGGTGCGCGCAGTCTGTTTACAAACAGCTTGAAAACACGTGGTTTGGGGGGTAGGCATGTTCGCAGCTAGAAAACTTGAGAAAATGCCGTATCGCATGCGCATTTTTTGATGTTAGATAATGCGTAATGTATCATAGAACACTGCTATCTATCATTTTTCTCACGAGAAAATTATTTCGATTTTTTACGAATTTTTTTCTTACATAGAATTATATAGCCCGAACTTGATTTTCGTCGTAAATAAATCGAAAGTAGAATTCTGAGGTGTGGATCTCGGATTCGGTTAACGACAATTAGGGTAAGTCCTAAAACAATGACTGATGCATTTCACACATGTATTTTAAGCGATGAGATTTGTTTTCGTGTCGTTTACTATTATGTATGACTGTTTTATTTCAACAGGATTGATAAAATCTTTATAAATGTAGAAATAACGAAATCAATAACATGTAAATTTATCCGGTAAAAATTCGATGACAGTAATTTTGACATTTCTAACATTCATAAGTAGTTCACACGCTATCGTAGATACAGACTAAACGGAAAACAAGAAATATACATGCACCAGATATATTACACGGCTGCTTACATCCCGTGTACTGTGTAAATTTTAATTCCCCGTACATGCAATACTCGCCGTTTGATCTCAGGAATTTCTTCTAAATTGTTCAATCCGCTGCATATTTGGCAGACAATAAGAATAGGGTCCGAGGTACATTTACACGAAATTTCATTAGGATCAAGTGAAGGGTTCGGGAGTTAGAATTTTTTTCTACAGTACATGTCAAGCACGCTAATTGAAACTCAAATGCCCCAAAATTCATAACTCTGTTCAAAATGAACGAATTGGCCTGGTCATTAGTAGAGTAATCTAGAATAGTATTAGGTTGAAAGTACAGGTCAAAGATCAAGTAAAATCAGGCCAGAAAAACTAAATGATTTTATGAATCGGGTGGGGGGGGGGGGGTCGGTGCGTGTACTGTTAAAATTTGAATTCCCCGTATAGACAATACGCGCTGTTTGATCTAAGAAATTCCTTAAAAATTGCTGCATATTTGGCAGACGGTAAGAATGGGGTCCGAGGTACATGTACACGAAATTTCGTTAGGATTAAGTGAAGGGTTCGGGAGTTAGAATTTTTTTCTACAGTACATGTCAAGCACGCTAATCGAAACTCAAATGTCCCAAAATTCATATCTCTGTTAAAAATGAACGAATTGGTCTGGTCATTAGTACAGTAATCTAGAATGGTAATAGGTTGAAATTAAAGGTCCAAGATCAAAGATCAAGAAAAAGCAGGCCAGAAAAACTAAACGATTTTTTGATTTGGGGGGGGGGGGGTGGAGTGTCGGTGACTTCTGTATTAAACTTAAAATATTAAATTGTAAATATTACATATAACACAATTACTAAATGATATACATGTGTTAGAACAATGTAAAAGCGTGTTATTAAAGATGTAACTATTCATTTTTCTGAACATTTTAACTAGATCTCAATACACAAATACGGGGGAAAGCGCTATTATTGTAACTTCTTTTACAAAATTAAAACGGAAAAGAACAGAATTCATCATTTTAAAGATAAAATCGTAGGTCTAAGCGAAAAATGAGTTGAAAAATTTTGCGGCACTTGAGGCTTGAACCCGGGTCGCCTGGGCATATGTCCACGACTCTAACGACTGAGCTACTCGGACTCTCGCTTCAGGACTTTGACCCTTAATATCTGGAGAATGCGTTGATCGATTTTAAAACAAATTACATATTCTGAATCAGAAAAAGGGTCACTATCAACCCTACAGAAAAATATTTTAACATAAAAAAGTTGAAAAATTTAATTTTTTAAATTTGCTTCCGGTGACAAACGGAAGCGACGGCGGCCATTCTCTTGACCGAGGTGCACCAGAAAAACGGTAGATCTATCATCTCTAGAAATTTAATTCCAATATCTTCACTCGTTTTTGAGAAACGTCGCAGACAAAATTGACTTTTAAAAATCGTAAACTGACGATAACTTCCGACAGGAAGTTAATTTTGAAAAACTGTCGCGGCGGTATAAACTTCACATGACGGGGCATTATCCCTGTAAATTTGAAAGAAATCGAAAGAGCCATCTCCGAGAAATCGCCTGCACAAAATTTGTAAGACAAAAAAAGAATAATAATAATAATAATAATAAGAAAAGTGAAAAAGAAACAATAGAATAATAGAAGGGTCTTCCGCTGAAGACGGAAGACCCTAATAATAACAATAAGAAAAGTGAAAAAGAAACAATAGAATAATAGAAGGGTCTTCCGCTGAAGACGGAAGACCCTAATAATAATAAGAAAAGTGAAAAAGAAACAATAGAATAATAGAAGGGTCTTCCGCTGAAGACGGAAGACCCTAATAATAATAATAAGAAAAGTGAAAAAGAAACAATAGAATAATAGAAGGGTCTTCCGCTGAAGACGGAAGACCCTAATAAATAAGGTCTGTTTTTGTCTTTATTTAAATGGAATAGTGTTTTTCAACGTGTACGTCATTCCAACAACCCCTTTGTGAATAGTATTTTTGTTTGAAAATCAAAAAAAAAAAAAAAAAAAAAAAAAAAAATGGATAGAAAGAAAAGGAGAGAAAGAACAAATCTTGTGGCTCCGGCGAGATTAGAACACCCAACTTATGCAGGTGTCATAACAGAATTTCAGCAAAGGTTCACGTCAAAACATGGCTGACGCAAAATAATTCCCGAATTTCTCTTTGAATTCGGGGCGTTTCCGCCCGGGACAGGAGCTGATTTTTTGTATGAGATGAAAAACAACGTGTAAGATGTCTGACTATTCAGGTTTTGTAACAATGCGAGGTCATTTGAAATATTGATGCGTGTTTGTTTGTAGAGGGGGGTGAAAAGGCCAGAGCTTGATTTTCGTCGTAAATAAATCGAAAGTAGAATTTTGAGGTGTGGATCTCGGATTCGGTTAACGACAAATAGGGGAATCCTAGAACAATGACTGATGCATTTTACACATGTATTTCAGCGTTGAGAATTTTTTTTCGTGTCGTTTACTATTATGTTTGACTGTTTTATTATGCCAGGATTGATGAAATCTTGATAAATGTAGAAATAACGAAATCAGTAACATGTAAATTTATTCGGTAAAAAATCGATAACAGTTATTTTCACAGTTCTAACATTCATAAGTAGTTCAAACGGTATCGTAGATACAGACTAAACGGAAAACAAGAAATATACATGCACCAGAAATATTACACGGCTGCTTACATCCCGTGTACTGTGTAAATTTTAATTCCCCGTACAGGTAATGCCTGCCGTTTGATCTCAGAAATTTCTTCTAAATTGTTCAATCCGCTGCATATTTGGCAGACAATTATAATGGGGTCCGAGGTACATTTACACGAAATTTCATTAGGATTGAGTGAAGGGCTCGGGAGTTAGAATTTTTTTCTACAGTACATGTGAAGCACGCTAATCGAAACTCAAATGCCCAAAAATTCATAACTCTGTTAAAAATGAACGAATTGGCCTGGCCATTAGTACAGTAATCTAGAATAGTATTAGGTTAAAAGTACAGGTCAAAGATCAAGTAAAATCAGGCCAGAAAAACTAAATGATTTTGTGAATCGGGGTGAGGGGGGGGGGGGGGTCGGTGCGTGTACTGTGTAAATTTGGACTCCCCGTATAGACAATACGCGCTGTTTGATCTCAGAAATTTCTTCTAAATTGTTCAATCCGCTGCATATTTGGCAGACAGTAAGAATGGGGACCGAGGTTCATTTACACGAAATTTGATTAGGATTAAGTGAAGGGCTCGGAAGTTAGAATTTTTTTCTACAGTACATGTCAAGCACGCTAATCGAAACTCAAATGCCCCAAAATTCATAACTCTGTTAAAAATGAACGAATTGGTTTGGTCATTAGTAGAGTAATCTATAATGGTAATAGGTTGAAATTAAAGGTCCAAGATCAAAGATAAAAAAAAAGCAGGGAAGAAAAACTAAACAATTTTGTGTGACTCGGGGGGGAGGGGGGGGTGGGGTGGAGTGTCGGTTACTTCTGTATTAAACGTAAAATATTTAATTCTTAATATTACAATTTACACAATTACTAAATGATAAACATGTGTTAGAACAATGTATAAGCGTGTTATTAAAGATGTAACTATTTATTTTTCTGAACATTTTTAACTAGATACACAAATACGGGGGAAAGCGCTATTATTATAACTTCTTTTACAAAATTAAAACGGAAAAGAACAGAATTCATCATTTCAAAGATAAAATCGTAGGTCTAAGCGAAAAATGAGTTGAAAAATTTTGCGGCACTTGAGGCTTGAACCCGGGTCGCCTGGGCATATGTCCACGACTCTAACGACTGAGCTACTCGGACTCTCGCTTCAGGACTTTGACCCTTAATATCTCGAGAATGCGTTGATCGATTTTAAAACAAATTACATATTCTGAATCAGAAAAAGGGTCACTATCAACCCTACCGAAAAATATTTTAAAACAAAAAAGTTGAAAAATTCGATTTTTTTAAATTTGCTTCCAGTAACGACCGGAAGTGACGGCGGACATTCTTTTGACCGAGGTGCACTATAAAAACGATAGATCTATCATATCTGAAAATATCAGCTCTAAATCTTTACTCGTTTTTGAGAAACGTCGCAGACAAAATTGACTTTTAAAAATCGTTTAACGACGATAACATCCGACCGGAAGCGAATTTCTAAAAACCGTCGCAGCGGTATAAACTTCAGTTGACAAGGCATTGTCCCTGAAAATTTGAAGAAAATCGAAAGAGTCATCTTCGAGAAATCGCCTGCACAAAATTTGTAAGACAAAAAAAGAATAATAATAATAATAATAATAAGAAAAGTGAAAAAGAAACAATAGAATAATAGAAGGGTCTTCCGCTGAAGACGGAAGACCCTAACTAGACATGATCTCGTTGCGAGCAACGAGGAGGTCTTCCGTCCGATTTTAGAAGTTGAGATACATGTAAGATCTTGATTTTGCTATAAAACAGCTGAACATAATTTGAAAAAAGAGGAAAAGGGGTTTTTATTTTAAATATCAGAGAGTATTTTGCTTCAGGTGTAAGAACTTTGGTTAAAAAACTTGAGACCCTTCTTGATCCCTTATTTAAGGGGCCAGTCACCTTTTCTTGATATCAAATGAAATCTTTGAATTCTTTAATTTCTTAATTCTTCATTTTTTCAACAAGTGTTAACAAATTTGATACAAATCTAGAGATGTTTGGAAAATATTGCTTTAGGGGTTGTGCCCTTATCTCCTTATCGGGGCCTTTAAAGAAATTTTTAAGGTTGCAAACTGTTTAGTAGATCATTTTAAGCATTATTTCTTCGATACTGCTTATCAAAATATTTCCCTTTTTTGAGATATGGGCGATCAAAGATTGGGACTTTTGACCCCTATAAACCCCTTATTACGTAACACCTGATAAATTTATGATTGTGTTTGGCTTCATTACTGTAAGATAAACATATTTGATTCTATAACCTATGACAAAATAGCCCTCAGTTAAGGGCTATAGATTAAATACTTTAGAGCCCATTAGGTTCCTAATTTTAGGGGCCAGCCCCTTGTCCTTGGAAATAAATGAAAGTTCACTAAAACTACACACACTTTGTTCAAAAAGTGTTTACAAATTCGTTATCGTTCTTGTGATATCTGAGAAAAATGGTTTTAGGGGCCGACCCCTATCTCCTAATCGGGGCCATTTAACGAAATTTTGATGGTTGCGTACTATAAAAATGATCATTTGGAGAATCTTTTCTTCTATACTGCTTATCAAAATATTTTCCCATTTTGAGATATAGGTGATCAAAGTTTAGGACTTTTCACCCCTAAAAACCCTTAATTACGTAACACATGAGAAAATCATTATATTGTTAGGCTTTATAACTTTAAGATAAACATATTTGCTTCTTTAACTTATTACAAAATATCTCTCAGTTAAGGGCTATATATAAAATACTTCAGAGCCCTCTAGTTCCCTAATTTTAGGGGCCAGCCCCTTGTCCTTGGTATTAAATGAAAGGTAACTTAAAACTACATACATTTTGTTCAACAAGTGTTTACAAATTCGTTATCGTTCTTGAGATATCTAAGAAAAATGGTTTTAGGGGCCGATCCCTTATCTCCTTATCGGGGCCGTTTACCAACATTTTGATGGTTGCATACTGTTTAGTAGATCATTTTCAGCATCTTTTCTTCTATACTGCTAATCAAAATATTTTTCCTTTTTGAAATATAGGTGATCAAAGTTTTGGACTTTTGACCCCTAAAAATCCCTAATTACGTAACACATTAAAAAAATCGTTATATTCGTAGGCTTCATAACTGTAAGATAAACATATTTGCTTCTATAACTTATTACAAAATATCCCTCAGTTAAGGGCTATAGATTAATTACTTTAGAGCCCTTCAGGTCCCTAAGTTTAGGGGCCAGCCCCTTTTTCTTGATATCAAACGAAAGATCTTGTAAATTTAAACAATTTTTGCTTTACATGTTTTCACAAAATATTTACCAGAAAAGAGATAAACACAAAAAAGCATGAAAATTTACGACACTTTTGATATCTCAATTTTCGAGCCCTACCGAGCTTTGGCGCATTTAGAGCTAGATATATAAAACAACAACCATGCAAAACTTCAATCTTTCCTCTACCAACCGTAAAAATTTGAGCTCGATATCTCTTATAGTTTAGGAGAACGACTGCAGACAAAATACCCATATAAAAATTGGAAAAATCTCAGTATCTCAAAAACGGATGTGACGTCATCAACGCAAAAAATTTGCTATCAGGTTCAGAGTAATATCTATCACATCTGAAAATTTGATGGAGATCGGCCGAGCCGTTTCTGAGAAATCGCGTGCACAAAAATGGGAAGAAAAAAAAAGAATAAAAATAATAGGGAAAAAGAAACCGAAGAATAACAATAAGGTCTTCCGTTGGAAACGGAAGACCTTAACTAGATCGTTCTCGTTGCGAGCAACGAGTGGGTCTTCCGTCCGATTTTTGAATAAATGAGATAAATCCCATCATTTTAAAGATAAAATCGTAAGTCTACGCAAAAAAAACGAAAAAAAAATTTTGCGGCACTCGGGGCTTGAACCCGGGTCGCCTGGGCACTGTCCACGACCATAACGACTGAGCTACTCGGGCCTTCGCTTCAGGACTTTGACGCCTAATATCTCGAGAATGCGTTGATTGATTTTAAAACAAAATACATATTCTGAATCAGAAAAAAGGTCACTATTAACTATAAAAAAATTAAAGAAAAATATTAAAAAATAAAAAAGTCGAAAAATTAAAATTTTTCAAATTTGCTTCCGGTGACGACCGGAAGTGACGGCTGGCATTCTCTTGATTGAGGTGCACCAGAAAATAGGTAGATCTATCATCTCTGAAAATTTCAGCCCCTTATCTTTACTCGTTTTTGAGAAACCTGACAGACAGAATTGACTTTTTAAAATCGTAAACGGACGATAACTTCCGACCGGAAGTGTATTTTCAAAAATGTTTAAAAAGCGATCAACTTCAGATAAAACTGCGTTGATCCTGAAAATTTGAATGAAATCGATAGAGCCATCTCCGAGAAATCGTCTGCACAAAATCGGTAAGAAAAAAAAAGAATAATAATAATAATAATAACTAGATACGATCTCGTTACGAGTAACGAGTAGGTCTTCCGTTCAATATGTTAAACGATACGATTAATATATTAATGAAATTTCTGAATTCCCAATCAACCCCTTTCCTTTCAGGTAATGTATACGATTGTCAATATCCTGTACAATGCTTAACAAAGTGTTTTGCTTTTTCACATACCGCACATTAACGATTTAAGATTTTAGTTCCTTAAAATCCCTAATTATGTCATCAATGGGTGTGGCAATGAATTTTACAAACTGATATTGTTACAATCAACCACTTTGCTTCTATAATGCATTACAAAATCTTGATCATTTTAAAATTATTTGTAAAACAGTTTACGAGTCTCTTGGCCCCTAATTTAAGGGGCCAGCCCCTTTTTCTTGATTTTATACGAAAGGTCTTATGAATACTTACAGTTTTTGTTCTTAAACCTATCTAAAATTGTTGTTCATTTTTGAGATACAAATGATTGCATATTTTAGGGGCCAGCCCTCTAGATCCTTAATGGGGACATACATTGGTGTTTTGATTAGTGGAATCGATTAGAATCACCAATGCAAGCATTTTGTCTTCTACAATGACTAACAAAATATGTTTCCTTCTCTAGATATATTGCGTCAAAGTTTAAGTACTTTGGCCCCTAAAAATCCCTAATTACGTCATAAATGGGCGTGGCAATTTTTTTTTCTGTTAGATATTGTGACGATCAACAACTTTTCTTCTATAATGCATTACAAAACCTTTATCGTTTTTAAGTTATTTGTAAAACAGTTTACGAGTCTCTTGGCCCCTAATTTAAGGGGCCAGCCCCTTTTTCTTGATTTTATACGAAAGGTCTTATGAATACTTACATTTTTTGTTCTTACACCTATCTATAATTGTTGTTCATTTTTGAGATACAAATGATTGCATATTTTAGGGGCCAGCCCTCTAGATCCTTAATGGGGACATACATTGGTGTTTTGAATGGTGGAATCGATTAGAATCATCAATGCAAGCATTTTCTCTTCTACAATGCCTAACAAAATATGTTTCCTTCTCTAGATATATTGCGTCAAAGTTTAAGTACTTTGGTCCCTAAAAATCCCTAATTACGTCATAAATGGGCGTGGCATTGATTTTTTCTGTTAGATATTGTGACGATCAACAACTTTGCTTCTATAATGCATTACAAAATCGTTATCGTTTTCTAGTTATTTGTAAAAAAGTTTACGAGTCTCTTGGCCCCTAATTTAAGGGGCCAGCCCCTTTTTCTTGATTTTATAAGAAAGGTCTTATGAATACTTACATTTTTTGTTCTTACACCTATCTAAAATTGTTGTTCATTTTTGAGATACAAATGATTGAATAATTTAGGGGCCAGCCCTCTAAATCCTTAATGGGGACATACATTGGTGTTTTGATTAGTGGAATCGATTAGAATCATCAATTCAAGCATTTTCTCTTCTACAATGCCTAACAAAATATGTTTCCTTCTCTAGATATATTGCGTCAAAGTTTAAGTACTTTGGCCTATAAAAATCCCTAATTACGTCATAAATGGGCGTGGCAATGATTTTTTCTGTTAGATATTGTTACGATCAACAACTTTGCTTCTATAATGCATTATAAATTTTTTATCGTTTTCTAGTTATTTGTAATAGACTTTACGAGTCTCTTGGCCCCTAATTTAAGGGGCCAGCCCCTTTTTCTTGATTTTGTTGGAAAGAACTTTTGATTCTCTACTACATTTGTTCTATATGTCTTAACAAAATATCAACTAATAAAAAGATACAGATCAAAACGTATGAAAATTTTGAATGAAAATTAGTACCCAATTTTCGTGCCTAGGCGAGCGCCAAGAAATGGCGCCACTGGCGTAAAACAAATACATGCTGCACAACTTCAAGCTATAGCCTACCTATCCTAAAAATTTCATGGTGATATCTCTGATAGTTTCTGAGTTTATAGGTGCACAAAATGAGTCGTCAAAAATTACAAAATGGCCGATAAATCGGTACCGGAAGTGACGACAAAAAAAATGAAAAAGATGTATGAAGTTTAGATTACGTCCAATCATCTGTGAAAAAATGAGCGAGATCGGTCGAATAGTTTTCGAAAAATCGCGTGCACAAAATTTGGAAAAAAAAAAAAATAATAATAACTAGATACGATCTCGTTACGAGTAACGAGTAGGTCTTCCGTTCAATTTGTTAAACAATACGATTAAAATATTAATGAAATTTCTGAATTTGCAATCAACCCCTTTCCTTTCAGGTAATGTATACGATTTTCAATATCCTGTACGATGCTTAACAAAGTGTTTTGCTTTTTCACATACAGCACATTTAAGATTTAAGATTTTAGTGCCTTAAAATCCCTAATTATGTCATCAATGGGTGTGGCTTTGGGTTTTACAAACTGATATTGTTACTATCAACAACTTTGCTTCTTTAATGCATTACAAAATCTTCATCATTTTTAAGTTATCTGTAATAGAGTTTACGAGTGTCTTGGCCCCTAATTTAAGGAGCCAGCCCCTTTTTCTTGAATTCATTCGAAAGGTCTAACGAATCCTCACATTTTTTGTTCTAACACCTATCTTAAATTGTTGTTCATTTTTGAGATACAAATGATTGAATATTTTAGGGGCCAACCCTCTAGATCCTTCATGGGGACAAATATTAGTTTTTTGATTAGTGGAATCGATTTGAATCATCAATGCAAGCATTTTCTCTTCTACAATGCCTAACAAAATATGTTTCCTTCTCAAGATATATTGCGTCAAAATTTAAGTACTTTGGCCCCTAAAAATCCCTAATTATGTAATAAATGGGCGTGGCAATGATTTTTTCTGTTGGATATTGCTACGATCAACAACTTTGCTTCTATAATGCATTACAAAATTTTTATCGTTTTTAAGTTATTTGTAAAACAGTTTACGGGTCTATTGGCCCCTAATTTAAGGGGCCAGCCCCTTTTTCTTGATTTTATACGAAAGGTCTTATGAATACTAACACTTTTTGTTCTTACAACTATCTAAAATTGTTGATCATTTTGAGATACAAATGATTAAATATTTTAGGGGCCAGCAATCTAGATCCTTAATGGGGACAGACATTGGTGTTTTGATTGGTGGAATCGATTAGAATCATTTATACAGACATTTCCTCTTCTACAATACTTAACAAAATATGTCTCCTTCTCTAGATATATTGCGTCAAAGTTTAGGTACTTTGACCCCTAAAAATCCCTAATTACGTAATAAATGGGCGTGTCAATAATTCTTTCTGTTAGATATTGTTACGATCAACAACTTTGCTTCTATAATGCATTACAAAATCTTTATCGTTTTTAAGTTATTTGTAAAAGAGTTTACGGGTCTTTTGGCCCCTAATTTAAGGGGCCAGCCCCTTTTTCTTGATTTTATACGAAAGGTCTTATAAATACTTACATTTTTTGTTCTTACACCTATCTAAAATTGTTGTTCATTTTTGAGATACAAATGATTGAATATTTTAGGGGCCAGCCCTCTAGATCCTTAATGCGGACATACATTGGTGTTTTGATTAGTGGAATCGATTAGAATCATCAATGCAAGCATTTTCTCTTCTACAATGCCTAACAAAATATGTTTCCTTCTCTAGATATATTGCGTCAAAGTTTAAGTACTTTGGCCCCTAAAAATCCCTAATTACGTCATAAATGGGCGTGGCAATGATTTTTTCTGTTAGATATTGTGACGATCAACAACTTTGCTTCTATAATACATTACAAAATCTTTATCGTTTTTAAGTTATTTGTAAAACAGTTTACGAGTCCCTTGGCCCCTAATTTAAGGGGCCAGCCCCTTTTTCTTGATTTTATACGAAAGGTCTTATGAATACTTACATTTTTTGTTCTTACACCTATGTAAAATTGTTGATCATTTTTGAGATACAAATGATTGAATATTTTAGGGGCCAGCCCTCTAGATCCTTAATGGGGACATACATTGGTGTTTTGATTAGTGGAATCGATTAGAATCATCAATGCAAGCATTTTCTCTTTTACAATGCCTAACAAAATATGTTTCCTTCTCTAGATATATTGCGTCAAAGTTTAAGTACTTTGGCCCCTAAAAATCCCTAATTACGTCATAAATGGGCGTGGCAATGATTTTTTCTGTTAGATATTGCTACGATCAACAACTTTGCTTCTATAATGCATTATAAATTTTTTATCGTTTTCTAGTTATTTGTAATAGACTTTACAAGTCTATTGGCCCCTAATTTAAGGGGCCAGCCCCTTTTTCTTGATTTTGTTGGAAAGAACTTTTGATTCTCTACTACTTTTGTTCTATATGTCTTTTCAAAATATCAACTAATAAAAAGATACAGATCAAAACGTATGAAAATTTTGAATGAAAATTAGTACCCAATTTTCGTGCCTAGGCGAGCGCCAAGAAATAGCGCCACTGGCGTAAAACAAATACATGCTGCACAACTTCAAATTATAGTCTACCTATCCTAAAAATTTCATAGTGATATCTCTGATAGTTTCTGAGTTTATAGCTGCACAAAATGAGTCGTCAAAAATTACAAAATGCCCGAAAAATCGGTACCGGAAGTGACGACCAAAAAAATGAAAAATATGTATGAAGTTTAGATTACGTCCAATCATCTGTGAAAAAATGACCGAGATCGGTCGAATAGTTTTCGAGAAATCGCGTGCACAAAATTTGGAAAAAAAAAATAATAATAATAATAATAAGAAACAGTACGAAAACAATAAGGTCTTCCGTTGGAAACGGAAGACCTTAATAATAATAAGAAACAGTACGAAAACAATAAGGTCTTCCGTTGGAAACGGAAGACCTTAATAATAATAATAACAATAAGAAAAGTGAAAAAGAAACAATAGAATAATAGAAGGGTCTTCCGCTGAAGACGGAAGACCCTAATAACTAGATACGATCTCGTTACGAGTAACGAGTAGGTCTTCCGTTCAATATGTTAAACGATACGATTAATATATTAATGAAATTTCAGAATTCCCAATCAACCTCTTTCCTTTCAGGTAATCTATACGATTGTCAATATCCTGTACAATGCTTAACAAAGTGTTTTAAGATTTTAGTGCCTTAAAATCCCTAATTATGTCATCAGTGGGTGTGGCAAATGAGTTTTACAAACTGATATTGTAACGATCAACAACTTTGCATCTATAATGCATAACAAAATCTTGATCATTTTTTAATTATCTGTAATAGAGTTTACGAGTGTCTTGGCCCCTAATTAAAAGGTCCAGCCCCTTTTTCTTGATTTTATACGAAAGGTTTTATGAATACTTACAATTTTTGTTCTTACACCTATCTAAAATTTTTTTTCATTTTTTAGATACAAATGATTCAATATTTTAGGGGCCAGCCCTCTAGATCCTTGATGGGGACAGACATTGGTTTTTTTGATTAGTGGAATCGATTAGAATCATCAATGCAAGCATTTTCTCTTCTACAATGCCTAACAAAATATGTTTCCTTCTCTAGATATATTGCGTCGAAGTTTTAGTACTTTGGTCCCTAAAAATCCCTAATTACGTAATAAATGGGCGTGGCAATGATTTTTTCTGTTAGATATTATTACGATTAACAACTTTGCTTCTATAATGCATTATAAAATCTTTATCGTTTTTTAGTTATTTGTTATAGACTTTACGAGTCTCTTGGCCCCTAATTTAAGGGGCCAGCCCCTTTTTCTTGATTTTGTTGGAAAGAACTTTTGATTCTCTACTACATTTGTTCTATATGTCTTAACGAACTATCAACTAATAAAAAGATACAGATCAAAACGTATAAAAATTTTGAATGAAAATTAGTGCCCAATTTTCGTGCCTAGGCGAGCTCCAAGAAATGGCGCCACCGGCGTATAACAAATACATGCTGCACAAGTTCAAACTATAATCTACCTATCCTAAAAATTTCATAGTGATATCTCTAAAAGTATCTGAGTTTATAGGTGCACAAAATGAGTCGGCAAAAATTACAAAATGGCCGATAAATCGGTACCGGAAGTGACGACAAAAAAAATGAAAAATATGTATGAAGTTTAGATTACGTCCAATCATCTGTGAAAAAATGACCGAGATCGCTCGAATAGTTTTCGAGAAATCGCTTGCACAAAATTTGGAAAAGAAAAATAATAATAATAATAACTAGATACGATCTCGTTACGAGTAACGAGTAGGTCTTCCGTTCAATATGTTAAACGATACGATTAAACTGTTAATGAAATTTCAGAATTCCCAATCAACCCCTTTCCTTTCAGATAATGTACAATGAGTTTTACAAACTAATATTGTAACGATCAACAACTTTGCTTCTATAATGCATTACAAAATCTTGATCATTTTTAAGTTATCTGTAATAGAGTTTACGAGTGTCTTCGCCCCTAATTTAAGGAGCCAGCCCCTTTTTCTTGAATTCATTCGAAAGGTCTCACGAATACTCACATTTTTTGTTCTAACACCTATCTTAAATTGTTGTTCATTTTTGAGATACAAATGATTAAATATTTTAGGGGCCAGCCCTTTAGATCCTTTATGGGGACAAATATTAGTTTTTTGATTAGTAGAATCGATTTGAATCATCAATGGAAGCATTTTCTCTTCTACAATGCCTAACAAAATATGTTTCCTTCTCTAGATATATTGCGTCAAAGTACTTTGGCCCCTAAAAATCCCTAATTACGTCATAAATGGGCGTGGCAATAATTTTTTCTGTTGGATATTGCTACGATCATCAACTTTGCTTCTATAATGCATTACAAAATCTTAATCGTTTTTAAGTTATTTGTAAAACAGTTTACGGGTCTATTGGCCCCTAATTTAAGGGGCCAGCCCCTTTTTCTTGATTTTATACGAAAGGTCTTATGAATACTTAAATTTTTTGTTCTTACACCTATCTAAAATTGTTGTTCATTTTTGAGATACAAATGATTGAATATTTTAGGGGCCAGCCCTCTAGATCCTTAATGGGGACATACATTGGTGTTTTGATAAGTGGAATCGATTAGAATCATCAATGCAAGCATTTTCTCTTCTACAATGCCTAACAAAATATGTTTCCTTCTCTAGATATATTGCGTCAAAGTTTAAGTACTTTGGCCCCTAAAAATCCCTAATTACGTCATAAATGGGCGTGGCAACGATTTTTCCTGTTAGATATTGTTACGATCAACAACTTTGCTTCTATGATGCATTACAAAATCTTAATCGTTTTTAAGTTATTTGTAAAACAGTTTACGGGTCTATTGGCCCCTAATTTAAGGGACCAGCCCCTTTTTCTTGATTTTATACGAAAGGTCTTATGAATACTTACATTTTTTGTTCTTACACCTATCTAAAATTGTTGTTCATTTTTGAGATACAAATGATTGAATATTTTAGGGGCCAGCCCTCTAGATCCTTAATGGGGACATACATTGGTGTTTTGATAAGTGGAATCGATTAGAATCATCAATGCAAGCATTTTCTCTTCTACAATGCCTAACAAAATATGTTTCCTTCTCTAGATATATTGCGTCAAAGTTTAAGTACTTTGGCCCCTAAAAATCCCTAATTACGTCATAAATGGGCGTGGCAACGATTTTTCCTGTTAGATATTGTTACGATCAACAACTTTGCTTCTATGATGCATTACAAAATCTTAATCGTTTTTAAGTTATTTGTAAAACAGTTTACGGGTCTATTGGCCCCTAATTTAAGGGGCCAGCCCCTTTTTCTTGATTTTATACGAAAGGTCTTATGAATACTTAAATTTTTTGTTCTTACACCTATCTAAAATTGTTGTTCATTTTTGAGATACAAATGATTGAATATTTTAGGGGCCAGCCCTCTAGATCCTTAATGGGGACATACATTGGTGTTTTGATAAGTGGAATCGATTAGAATCATCAATGCAAGCATTTTCTCTTCTACAATGCCTAACAAAATATGTTTCCTTCTCTAGATATATTGCGTCAAAGTTTAAGTACTTTGGCCCCTAAAAATCCCTAATTACGTCATAAATGGGCGTGGCAACGATTTTTCCTGTTAGATATTGTTACGATCAACAACTTTGCTTCTATGATGCATTACACAATCTTTATCGTTTTTAAGTTATTTGTAAAACAGTTTACGAGTCTATTGGCCCCTAATTTAAGGGACCAGCCCCTTTTTCTTGATTTTGTTGGAAAGAACTTTTGATTCTCTACTACATTCGTTCTATATGTCTTAACAAAATATCAACTAATAAAAAGATACAGATCAAAACGTATGACAATTTTGAATGAAAATTAGTACCTAATTTTCGTGCCTAGGCGAGCGCCAAGAAATGGCGCCACTGGCGTAAAACAAATACATGCTGCACAACTTGAAACTATAGTCTACCTATCTTAAAAATTTCATAGTGATATCTCTGATAGTTTCTGAGTTTATAGGTGCACAAAATGAGTCGTCAAAAATTACAAAATGGCCGATAAATCGGTACCGGAAGTGACGACAAAAAAAATGAAAAATATGTATGAAGTTTAGATTACGTCCAATGATCTGTGAAAAAATGAGCGAGATCGGTCGAATAGTTTTCGAGAAATCGCGTGCACAAAATTTGGGAAAAAAAAATAATAATAATAATAATAACTAGACACGATCTCGTTACGAGTAACGAGTAGGTCTTCCGTTCGATTTTTTAAAATGATACGATGATTTATCGATAAACCTTATAAAAATGACTGAATATTTTAGGGGCCACCCCTATAGATTTAAATGGGGACATATATTGGTGTTTTAATTAGTTAAATGCAGACAATTTCTTTTCTACAATGCTTAAAAAAATATGTCTCCTTTAGACATATTGCATCAAAAGTTAAGGACGTTGGCTCCTAATAACGTCATAAATGGGCGTGGCAATGAGTTTTTCAAACAGATATTGTTACGATCAACAACTTTGCTTCTATAATGCATCACAAAATCTTTATCGTTTTTAAGTTATTTGTAATAGACTTTACGTGGGTCTTGGCCCCTAATTAAAGGGGCCAGCCCCTTTTTGTTCATTTCATACAAAAGATCTTACAAATACTAACATTTTTTGTTCTTACACCTTTCTTGAACTGTTGTTCATTTTTGAGATACAAATGATTGAATATTTTAGGGGCCAGCGCTGTAGATCCTTAATGGGAACAGACATTGGCGTTGAAAATAATGGAATCGATTATAGTTATCAATACAAGCATTTTCTCTTCTACAATGCTTAACAAAATATGTCTCGTTCTCTAGATATATTGTGTCTAAATTTGAGAACTTTGGCCCCTAAAAATCCCTAATTACGTCATAAATGGGCGTGGCAATGAGCTTTTCAAATATATATTGTTACGATCAACAACTTTGCTTCTATAATGCATTACAAAATCTTTATTGTTTTTAATTTATCTGTAATAGACTTTACGAGTCTATTGGCCCCTAATTAAAGGGGCCAGCCCCTTTTTCTTGATTTCATACAAAAGATCTCTCAAATACTAACAGTTTTTGTTCTTACACCCATCTTAAATTGTTGTTCATTTTTGAAATACAAATGATTGAATGTATTAGGGGCCAGCCCTCTAGATCCTTAATGGGGACAGCCATTGGTGTTTTGATTAGTGGAATCGATTAGAATCATCAATGCAAGCATTTTCTCTTCTACAATGCCTAACAAAATATGTTTCCTTTTCCAGATATATTGCGTCAAAGTTTAAGTACTTTGGCCCCTAAAAATCCCTAATTACGTCATAAATGGGCGTGGCAATGATTTTTTCTGTTAGATATTGTTACGATCAACAACTTTGCTTCTATAATGCATTACAAAATCTTTATCGTTTTTTAGTTATATGTAATAGACTTTACGAGTCTATTGGCCCCTAATTTAAGGGGCCAGCCCCTTTTTCTTGATTTTGTTGGAAAGAACTTTTGATTCTCTATCACTTTTGTTATATATGTTTGAACAAAATTTCAACTGATAACAAGATACAAATCAAAACGTATGAAAATTTTGAATAAAAATTCGTACCCAATTTTCGTGCCTAAGCGAGCTCCAAGAAATGGCGCTACTGGCGTAAAACAAAATAATAGTGCACAACTTCAGACTATAGATTACCTATCCTGAAAATTTCAAAGTCATATCTCTGATAGTTTCTGAGATCAGCTCTGCACAAAATAGGTCGTAAAAAACTACAAAATGGCCGATAAATCGGTACCGGAAGTGACGACAACAAAAATTTCAAAAACATATAAAATTCATATCATGACTCATTATCTGTGAAAAAATGGTTGAAATCGGCTGAATAGTTTTCGAGAAATCGCGTGCACAAAATTTGGAAAAAATAATAATAATAACTAGATACGATCTCGTTACGAGTAACGAGTAGGTCTTCCGTTCAATTTCTTAAACGACACATTTACAAAATTAATGAAATTTCAGAATTCCCCCTCAACCCCTTCCTTTCAGATAATGTATACGATTGTCAATATCCTTTACAATGCTTAACAAAGTGTTTTGCTTTTTCACATTCAGCACATTTAAGATTTAAGATTTTAGTTCCTTATTATCCCTAATTATGTCATCAATGGGTGTGGCAATGAGTTTTACAAACTTATACAAACGATCAACAACTTTGCATCTATAATGCATTACAAAATCTTGATCGTTTTTAAGTTATGTGTAAAAGACTTTAAGAGTGTCTTGGCCCCTAATTTAAGGGGCCAGCCCCTTTTTGTTAATTTCATATGAAAGGTCTCAATAATACTAACATTTTTTGTTCTTACACCCATCTCAAATTGTTGTTCATTTTTGAGATACAAATGATTGAATATTTTAGGGGCCAGCCCTGTAGATCCTTAATGGGGACAGCCATTTGTGTTTTGATTAGTGGAATCGATTTAAATTATCAATACAAGCATTTTCTCTTCTAAAATGCTTAACAAAATATGTCTCGTTCTCTAGATATATTGTGTCAAAGTTTGAGAACTTTGGCCCCTAAAAATCCCTAATTACGTCATAAATGGGCGTGGCAATGATTTTTTCTGATAGATATTGTTACGATCAACAACTTTGCTTCTATAATGCATTACAAAATCTTTATCGTTTTTAAGTTATTTGTAATAGAGTTTACGAGTCTATTGGCCCCTAATTAAAGGGGCCAGCCCCTTTTTCTTGATTTTGTTGGAAAGAACTTTTGGTACTCTATCACTTTTGTTATATATGTCTTAACAAAATATCAACTGATAAAAAGATATAGATCAAAATGTGTGAAAATTTTGATTTGAAATTCGTACCCAATTTTCGAGCCCTAGCGAGCTCCAAGAAATGGCGCCACTTGCGTAAAACGAAAACAATAGGCACAACTTCAAACTATGGACTACCTATCCTGAAAGTTTCATATTCATATCTCTGATAGTTTCTGAGATCAACTCTGCACAAAAAAGGTCGTAAAAATGTGCAAAATGGCCGATAAATCGGTACCGGAAGTGACGACAGGAAAAATATTAAAAATGTATGAAGTTTATCTCAAGTCTCATCTTCTGTGAAAAAATGGTTGAAATCGGTCGAATAGTTTTCGAGAAATCGCGTGCACAAAATTTGTGGAAAAAAATAATAATAATAAGAAATCGTACGAAAACAAAAAGGTCTTCCGTTGGAAACGGAAGACCTTAATAAGAAACAGTACGAAAACAATAAGGTCTTCCGTTGGAAACGGAAGACCTTAATAATAAGAAACAGTACGAAAACAATAAGGTCTTCCGTTGGAAACGGAAGACCTTAATAATAATAATAATAATAATAACAATAAGAAAAGTGAAAAAGAAACAATAGAATAATAGAAGGGTCTTCCGCTGAAGACGGAAGACCCTAATAATAAGAAGAAAAGTGAAAAAGAAACAATAGAATAATAGAAGGGTCTTCCGCTGAAGACGGAAGACCCTAATAAGAAAATTGAAAAAGAAACAATAGAATAATAGAAGGGTCTTCCGCTGAAGACGGAAGACCCTAATAAGAAAATTGAAAAAGAAACAATAGAATAATAGAAGGGTCTTCCGCTGAAGACGGAAGACCCTAATAAGAAAAGTGAAAAAGAAACAATAGAATAATAGAAGGGTCTTCCGCTGAAGACGGAAGACCCTAATAATAAGAAAAGTGAAAAAGAAACAATAGAATAATAGAAGGGTCTTCCGCTGAAGACGGAAGACCCTAATAAATAAGGTTTGTTTTTGTCTTAATTTAAATGGAATAGTGTTTTTCAACTTGTACTACATTCCAGCAACCCCTTTGTGAAGAGTATTTTTGTTAGAAAATCAAAAAAAAAAAAAAAAAAAAAAAAAAAATTGTGTGAAAGAAAAGGAGAGAAAGAGCAAATCTTGGCTCCGGCGAGATTAGAGTTATCACACCGGTAATCCACCAATGAAAATGAACTTAGTCAATTGTAGTTCCATACATTTATAGGGAATATTTTTTCCTTTGCCCGCATTTTGCATTTTCCCATATTTGATTTGAATAAAAATGATATCTCTGATTAGGGAAATTTCTGTAGTTTGTAAATTTGATTCTACTTTTATCGGGAACTATTTCTTAAAGGGCATATAGGCCGACTTCATGGGGTGCGCGCAGTCTGTTTACAAACAGCTTGAAAACACGTGGTTTGGGGGGTAGGCATGTTCGCAGCTAGAAAACTTGAGAAAATGCCGTATCGCATGCGCATTTTTTGATGTTAGATAATGCGTAATGTATCATAGAACACTGCTATCTATCATTTTTCTCACGAGAAAATTATTTCGATTTTTTACGAATTTTTTTCTTACATAGAATTATATAGCCCGAACTTGATTTTCGTCGTAAATAAATCGAAAGTAGAATTCTGAGGTGTGGATCTCGGATTCGGTTAACGACAATTAGGGTAAGTCCTAAAACAATGACTGATGCATTTCACACATGTATTTCAAGCGATCAGATTTTTTTTCGTGTCGTTTACTATTATGTATGACTGTTTTATTTCAACAGGATTGATAAAATCTTTATAAATGTAGAAATAACGAAATCAATAACATGTAAATTTATCCGGTAAAAATTCGATGACAGTAATTTTGACATTTCTAACATTCATAAGTAGTTCACACGCTATCGTAGATACAGACTAAACGGAAAACAAGAAATATACATGCACCAGATATATTACACGGCTGCTTACATCCCGTGTACTGTGTAAATTTTAATTCCCCGTACATGCAATACTCGCCGTTTGATCTCAGGAATTTCTTCTAAATTGTTCAATCCGCTGCATATTTGGCAGACAATAAGAATAGGGTCCGAGGTACATTTACACGAAATTTCATTAGGATCAAGTGAAGGGTTCGGGAGTTAGAATTTTTTTCTACAGTACATGTCAAGCACGCTAATCGAAACTCAAATGTCCCAAAATTCATATCTCTGTTAAAAATGAACGAATTGGTCTGGTCATTAGTACAGTAATCTAGAATGGTAATAGGTTGAAATTAAAGGTCCAAGATCAAAGATCAAGAAAAAGCAGGCCAGAAAAACTAAACGATTTTTTGATTTGGGGGGGGGGGGGTGGAGTGTCGGTGACTTCTGTATTAAACTTAAAATATTAAATTGTAAATATTACATATAACACAATTACAAAATGATATACATGTGTTAGAACAATGTATAAGCGTGTTATTAAAGATGTAACTATTCATTTTTCTGAACATTTTAACTAGATCTCAATACACAAATACGGGGGAAAGCGCTATTATTGTAACTTCTTTTACAAAATTAAAACGGAAAAGAACAGAATTCATCATTTTAAAGATAAAATCGTAGGTCTAAGCGAAAAATGAGTTGAAAAATTTTGCGGCACTTGAGGCTTGAACCCGGGTCGCTTGGGCATATGTCCACGACTCTAACGACTGAGCTACTCGGACTCTCGCTTCAGGACTTTGACCCTTAATATCTGGAGAATGCGTTGATCGATTTTAAAACAAATTACATATTCTGAATCAGAAAAAGGGTCACTATCAACCCTACAGAAAAATATTTTAACATAAAAAAGTTGAAAAATTCAATTTTTTAAATTTGCTTCCGGTGACAAACGGAAGCGACGGCGGCCATTCTCTTGACCGAGGTGCACCAGAAAAACGGTAGATCTATCATCTCTAGAAATTTAATTCCAATATCTTCACTCGTTTTTGAGAAACGTCGCAGACAAAATTGACTTTTAAAAATCGTAAACTGACGATAACTTCCGACAGGAAGTGAATTTTGAAAAACTGTCGCGGCGGTATAAACTTCACATGACGGGGCATTATCCCTGTAAATTTGAAAGAAATCGAAAGAGCCATCTCCGAGAAATCGCCTGCACAAAATTTGTAAGACAAAAAAAGAATAATAACTAGATCGTTCTCGTTGCGAGCAACGAGTGGGTCTTCCGTCCGATATTTGAATAAATGAGATAAAATTCATCGTTTTAAAGATAAAATTGTGAGTCTACGCAAAAAAAACGAAACAAATTTTTGCGGCACTCGGGGCTTGAACCCGGGTCGCCTGGGCACTGTCCACGACCATAACGACTGAGCTACTCGGGCTCTCGCTTCAGGACTTTGACGCTGAATATCTCGAGAATGCGTTGATCGATTTTAAAACAAATTACATATTCTGAATCAGAAAAAAGGTCACTATCAACTATAAAAAATTCAAAGAAAAATATTAAAAAATAAAAAATTCGAAAATTTAAATTTTTTCAAATTTTCTTCCGGTGACGACCGGAAGTGACGTCTGGCATTCTCTTGACCGAGGTGCACCAGAAAATAGCTAGATCTATCATCTCTGAAAATTTCAGCCCTTTATCTTTACTCGTTTTTGAGAAACCTGACAGACAAAATTGACATTTCAAAATCGTAAACGGACGATAACTTCCGACCGGAAGTGTATTTTCAAAAGTGGATAAAAAACAATCAACTTCAAATAAAACTGCGTTGATCCTGAAAATTTGAATGAAATCGATCAAGCCATCTCCGAGAAATCGTCTGCACAAAATCGGTAAGAAAAAAAAAGAATAATAATAATAACTAGACACGATCTCGTTGCGAGCAACGAGGAGGTCTTCCGTCCGATTTTTAGAAGGTGGTATGACATCATCGACTTTGATTTTTGAAAAATAAACATGATCTTGAAATAGGAGTTGAGTACTATTGCTTTCCTGCAATGCTTTTTATAAGTTCTCTTATGTTGCTTTTTTAAATACTTGCATTTCTTCCAATTGAGATAGAAAAGATTAAACTTTTTTACCTCTGGTCCCTCAAAACCCTAATTAGGTAACGCATGAGAAAATCATTGTATGGTTAGGATATATAAACGTATTATACCTAATTTTGCTTATATAACATATTACAAAACATATCTCAGTAAATGAATTTAGACTCATCTTGATCCTTATCTTTAGACCCATCTTGATCCCTAATTTGAGGGGTCAGTCCCTTTTTCTTAATATCAAATGAAAGGTCTTTTAATTTTAAACATATTTTGTTCAACAAGTGTTTGAAAATCGTTACTGTTCATGAAATATATGGGAAACAATGTTTTAGGGGCTGATCCATTATTCCCTTATAGGGGCCGTTTAACGAAATTTTGTAGGGTGCATATTGTTTAGTACATCATTTTGAGCATCTTTTCCTGTATACTGCATTTCAAAAGATTTTCCTCTCTGATATATGGGTGACTAATTTTTCGGACATTTGACCTCTAAAAGGACCTAATTACGTAACGCATGATAAAACATTACATCGCTTGGATGCATAACTGTAAGATAACATATCTGCTTTTATGACATTTCACAAAATATCTCTCAGTAAAGGGGTATAGATAAAAGTCTTTAGAGCCCTCTGGTCCCCTAGTTTGAGGGTTCAGCCCCTTTTTCTTGATATCAAATGAAAGGTCGTTTAATTGTAAACACATTTTGTTCAACAAGTGTTTTGAAATTCATTACCGTTCCTGAGATATATGGGAAAGAACGTTTTAGGGGCCGATCCCTTATATCCTTATAGGGGCTGTTTAACGACATTTTTAATGTTGAATATTGTTTAGTACATCATTTTGAGCATCTTTTTTTTTCTATACTGCATTTCCAAAGGTATTTCCTCTCTGATATATGGGTGATTAAAACGTTGGACATTTGACCTCTGAAAACCTCTAATTACGTAACGCATGATAAAATCATTACATTGCTTGGATACATAACTGTAAAATAACATATCTGCTTTTATGGCATTTCACAAAATATCTCTCAGTAAAGGGCTATTATATAATAGATAAAAGACTTTAGAGCCCTCTGGTCCCTCAATTTGAGGGGCAAGCCCCCTTTTCTTGAAATGAAAATGAAAGGTCAAATATCAAATGATATATGGTTGATCAAAATTTTGGACGTTTGACCCCTAAAAACCCCTAATTACGTAACACATGATAAAATCAGTAGATTTCTTGGATACAGTTGAGATGGACTCAAAATTTGAAATTTTATTTACCTCACGTGATTTTGAATGACAACAGTTGTGAAAGGAATTGGAGATCATTTTGGAGAAATAAACAGGTAGTGAAAATAATTCATGCACAGGATCATGCACAAGACAAATAAAGTGTCTTACACATGTTAATCTAAATGTTAAACCTGCTTAGTCCGATTTTCAATAAAAGTTTTGTACTCTAATGCTAAGTATGTGTGTAATAATATACGTTGCAGCAGTTTTCCGGGTCAATTAAGCCATATTTCAATGAAAAAATAATGTACATGTTGAAACTTGTTGAATCCGGATGTTGTTTATTCCAAGATGCTGTCCAATCCGGCGACATTATTCAGCCCCTTGACATTTTCCTATAATTTTTGTGTAAAAAATGTTGTGCAATCCGGATCTTGTCTATTCTGTAAACCGGCCGCGATGAAAAAAACACGAATGCTTATAACTAGTGAGAGTTATCTCCCGTAGTCTGGCCACTTATCGATCGATCGGCCTTCTGCGAGATAATTAATGTTAAATTATCGACCAATTTTTCTGTCGTTGCTATTGATTTAAACAACTATGAATATAGATCCAAACTAGCAACTCATTTCAGTTTATATCGTTATGTCCTGTTATAAATAAATACGCATTTTTTGCCAAAATTAGATAATTAGATTATAGTTCACCCTATTTTTTTTCAGGCCGTGATTCAGGCTACTGAGGGAGTAAGACTGCCGATATCGTTTGTTATCCCCGTTGTATGGCTACACGTACAGATCTAGAGTTACATATTATTCTGTCAAACTGCTCAATTTTTTATAAAATTCTCATTTATATAATATTTATCCATTGTTCCCTGCATCAAAACAGTTCTCGCCATTACGTATTCAGCCACCTGTTGATTTGTAATGTTTGTTTAACAATTTCCGGTTAAGCATGCAATTTTCAGGTTAATCGGATGTTTGAAAAATTATCAGTTACGATGATTTGATTGAAAAGTATTTCCATCGTAAGTATTCCGTTGTGGATTTATTGTCCCCCCTCCCCCCCCCCCCCCCCCCCCAAAAAAAAATGAAAATGAAAATAAGTGCCGTAACTAAGATCGATGAAATCTAATGTATTTCAAAAGAATTGAAAATTTTGCAAGAATACACGACGAAGACCTACTGCATTAAATACTAAAATTAATTTACAACAATGCCCTCTAAACCGGATGTTGCCTAATCCGGCCATTTTTTTAGAACCACCCTCCGCCGGATTCGACAAGTTTTACTGTAAAATGTACAAACAACTGACATAAAAGGGTTTCGCGTTATTTCGCCTCGTGTTTAAACTGGGGGCCGAAGCGAGTATGATTGTATCTGTCCTTTTTATATGATCTATTATAACAAATGAAATATACAGCATGACTATTAAAAAAACCCAAAAATAAAGCAGTGTACACCCTCTTGTTTGAAGTTTACGTTGTTTATAATCGATGCAAAACTTGCAGGATGAATAAATCCAATCATTCGGAGGACGAAACCAAACGGTTATCTTTTCTAAACATTCCCATGCTGTATTTTTAGGGGTTTTTGTATGCCCCAAAATTTATTTTTATTTACTTTGAATATTTCTAACGTTGAAAGGAGATCAATTCCGTGTAAATACGTCTATAACTTTGTAAGATCATTCATTTGGTTTGCATGGAAAAATTTTTTGATACTGTAATGGCCGACAAATCGGAAGATGCCGCTTTAAGAAATTTCTCCGCTTGGTATACCTCGAAATGTTATTTCAAATCAGGCACCAAACAATGAAGGGAAATGGAAATATTCGACGGATCTAAATGTTAAAATATTCGTATGATAAAATGTTGTATTTATGGCAAACGTAGATTAATTATTTTTAATCTCCTACAATATATAATCGCACTTGTGTTTTGTATCCATCTCTTTTAAACTCTTTGTAGCTGAATCTGTCAAAATTCGTGGTCGTTTCACCCTCTTGTTGTAAACCACGCTGAAATGTTCACAATCGATGTGCTGTTGAACGAAAGACGAAAAACTAACAGCATGAGCCGTCGAAAATTATTAATTTTTATGATAAATTCAGAAATGTTTAGATTTCACAAAGTGTAATTTTTGTTGTTACATGAAAATTGTCATTTCTTGCACATATAATTTGCACAAAATAAGTTATATGTTATTCAACCAGTGTTTGAAATTTGAGACCGTTCTTGATTTATTTGGGAAATAAATTGTAGGGGTCATGCTTTCATCTTCTTATCGGGCCGTTAACAAAATTTGAGCCATTTCCGAGAAAATGCGTGCACAAAAATCGTTCATAAAAGAAAAGAATGCAGGAAACGGAAGCTCTTAACAAGGGGGCGGGGAGTGCTTTAAAATTCATATTTACATGTATTTAATTTACCTTGTAAAATTATCAATCATAGGCATTGGATAACTGCTATTGCCTAATTGGCAAATTTGATTTGCTTATTGACTCCATGACCTCTACAATTTCGCTTGGTTAAAAGTTAACTTTTAAAGAAAAAAATATATAAGCATGTACTCTAATCAGGTGTTGTACTATACATAAGTTTCTTTATGCGATCGCCGAGCGCTTCTTTTGGGGAAGAATAGTCCTATTCAGGCAGCAAATACATAATACAATATACAGACGTTTTAGTAGAATATATATAATTTATGTATTAACTATTCGAGTGTGCCTGCATATGCAAAGCCCATTCGATTTGAAAATTTCGCTAATCTACTAAGTAGTATTTTTAACCATGTGTCCTCTACTCGATCTTCAACTGTCCGAATCCAATCAAATATTTTACTCACCGAATGTACATAAACTTTTTAAAAACTCACATATTCTTTCATAATCAATAACAAAAAATAAAAATTTAATTAAATGAAAGAATAAAATCAACAATGAGCATGCTTTTTAATAAATCGAACTACCATTCAGAAGAGGTTAAACCAATAGTGTGACCATTATTGTTTTACGGCCTGAATGTAAATACAACTTCAACTTGTTTAAAATTGGTTAGTTTTATCGTTCCCGCACCTACCGCAAGCATGTGACATTGTACCACTTAAGCTGCCTTATCTCGAACGCTTTTTAAATATATTTCAACTCACTTTACTTACTACACCCTACGTAATTCATGCTCTCTCTCTCTCTCTCTCTCTCTCTCTCTCTCTCTCTCTCTCTCTCTCTCTCTCAACTCATAAAAAATTCTAATATATTAGCCAAATGAATTATCACAGATTACAGATACTTAAGTTGTGTGTGTGTTGGAATTATCGCCTATTTTGTTGAAATGGGTAGTGTAATGCATTAAATTCTCAGCAGCAAAATGTCAGAAATAGACACAGGTGAATGTATTTACATTTCAACTCGATTTACGATTGTAAAACGTTGTATTATATTCATTGATGGCAGTTTTTTTTCCCTTTATTTTACGCACTATGATTTAAATCAATGGTCTGATGCATCGTTAACCAATGTAATTAAAAATGAAAATAATTTAACAAAGAATCATAGAACATTCAAATGTGTGATAACGTATAAACACGAGAAGCATGTGTCCTAGACTACAGCGAATCGGTTGTCCACTAGCGCAGCATCTCCTCGGCCCGTGTTATGTAAATGTACACTCAACGTGGTGGGTTTAAAATGTTTGCAGTTTGATAACTGAATTTTATTTTCCAACAATAAAACTATTTTATTACATAGACAAGATCACAAAGAACGCCTTTTTTCAATGACAGTCGACTAAAACAGCATTACTTCGTAGGTAAAGGTATAATCTTTAATATCGTTAAAATCGGAATTCTTGGTGTTTGCAGCTACATAAATAAACCCATGTGTGCATTACAGCAAGGCGCAAATCTTGTGTATTGGATAACGATAGATCGCTCGCTAGTCCAGCCGCGACCTATTTCCTCGGCCGCAGGCACGAAATCGGATACGTATAATTGTTTGCATACACAGCTCGGAATCCAGCTAGATTTTAAATGCGACTCAAATGCATTGCATAGAAGCAGTTCTTTTATCCATAATGTGTTTCACTAGAAAAGAATTAAACTGTTTAAACACTTTCCACATGTAAGCTGGTACACTGTCTATGGTAGTAGGTAAAGGTATAATCTTTTTTTTGTTTACTATTAAAATCGTTTAAATAGGAATGTTTGTGTTTGCAGCTACACAAAGAAACCCATATGTGCATTTCAGCAAGGCGCAAATCTTGTGTATTAGATAACGGCAGACCGCTCGCTATCTCCAGCCGCGACCTATTTCCTCGGCCGCGGGCAAGGGATCGGATATACAGCTCGGAATCCAGCTTGATTTTAAATGCGACTGCATTGCATAGAAGCAGTTCTTTTATCCATAATGTGTTTCACTTGAAAATAATTAAAATGTTTAAACACTTTCCGTATGTAAACTGGTACACTTCATGTCAGTCATACGCACAAATACCCCGTTTTTTGCTAAATAAAACACAAATACATGGTAACAAGTCTAGCTTTTTACACTCATATTACGCAATACCCGAACAAAATATTATTGCTACGACATTATTAAGATCATAATGAACAACTTTTGCAGCAACAGCAATATCGAAATCTTAACCGTTTTTGAGTTATAAAGTAAACAATTTTAAGGGTTCTAGCTCCCTAATTTGAGGGGCCAGTCCCTTTTTCTTGATGTCAAACAAAAGATCTTGTAAATAAAAATCTTTCTTCTTCTACATGTCTTAACAAAATATTTGCGAGAAAAGAGATAAACTAAGAAAATCAAGCAAAATTACAACGCATTTTTTATCTCAATTTTCAAGCCCTATGGAGCTCCGGCGTTTCTTGTGCTAGGCAAATATAAATGCTTTTGTACATATAAACAATCTTTTGTCTATCATCCCTGAAATTTTGAAATCGATATCGTTTGTAGTTTATGAGAACACTCTTGGACAATCCAACCCCCTAAAAATCCTTAAAATGTCAATATCTCAAAAACGGAAATGACGTCATCAACCAAAAAAATTTCCGATAAGGTTCAGAACATATTTAGTAAGATCTGAAAATTTCGTGCAAATCGGTCGAGCCATTTCTGAGATATCGCGTGCACAAAATTGGTAAGAAAAAAAAAGAAGAAGAAGAAGAACTAGAGCAAAGCTCGTTGCAAAGCAACGAGTGGGTCTTCCGTTAATGTCGAAAGAAAAGCTAGATGTTCCTGTAAGAAGCAGAGCTCTTAAACCAATACCAGGAGTTTTAAAACAAAAAGATATAAAAAATCGAATAATTCTTGGTACGACTTAACAAAATCCGAATGACTTTAAGTACGAATTAACAAAAACCTTACCGATTTCATGAACGACTTGACAAAAACATCCGAATGTGTTTAAGAACGACTTAACAAATATCGAATCATTCTAGGTACGAGTTAATTTAACTTTGAACATAACACTATTTTCTTAACCAAGAATGTGGATTCAAAATTTCCGGAAAAATCAATTTTTAAAGCCCTATATCTCTGTAATGCATCGTCCGATTTTAAAACGGATTTCAGATTTAAATTAAGCTTAATAAGTTGAACATTTTTGCTTCAATAATATATAACAATTTTTTTTCAGTAAATAGTTATTATTAAAAGACTTTGTAGCCCTCCTGGCTCCTAATTTGAGGGGCCAGCCCCTTTTTCTTGATATCAAATGAAAGGTCTCGCAAATATAAACATATTTTGTTCAACAACTGTTCACGAATTGTTAACCGTTCTAGAGATATCTGAACAACTGTGTTTTAGGGGCCGGCCCATTAAACTCCTTAATGGGGCCACCAACAAAAAAGGTTTAGGTATTATATTATTAAAAACATTATTTTGAGCAACTCTTCTTCTACAATGCTTTTCAAAATATTTCTCCTTTTCTAGCTATTACTGATCAGAGTTTTGGACTTCTGGCCCCTTGAAACCCCTAATTACGTAACATATGACTTAGGTATGGTACTGTATAGATGAATAACTGTACAAAGAATATTTTTGCTTCTGTAATATATAACAAATTATTTTTCAGTAAAAAGTTATTATTAATAAACTTAAGAGCCCTCTTGGCCCCTAATTTAAGGGGCCAGCCCTTTTTTCTTGATATCAAATGAAAGATCTCACAAATATAAACATATTTTATTCAACAAGTGTTCAGGAATTGTTGACCGTTCTAGAGATATCTGAACTAATGTGTTTTAGGGGCCGACCCTTAAACTCCTTACTGGGGCCACCAACAATTTTTTTAGGTAGCATATTGTTGAGAACATTATTTTAAGCATTTTTTATTCTACAATGCTTTTCAAAATATTTCTCCTTTTCTAGATATTAATGATCAAAGTTTTGGACTTCTGGCCCCTTGAAACCCCTAATTACGTAACATATGATTAAGGTGTGGTACTCTATAGATAAACAGCTGTACAATAAACATTTTTGCTTCTATAATTGATAACAAATTATTGTACAGTAAAGAGTTATTGCAAAAAGACTTTAGAGCCCTCTTGGCCCCTAATTTGAGGGGCCAGCCCTTTTTTCTTGATATCAAATGAAAGCCCGTGGAAATTGAAACAACTTTTGCATTACATCTTTTAACAAAATATTTATACATCAAAAGATATTAGACAAAATGTTCGAAAATTTTGTGAAAAAATTTGGTGCTAATGTTCAGGTTCAGGCGAGCTTCGAGGCCTTGTGCAATTTTAATAATTGGAAGCAGGGGGTACAACTTTAAACATTTATCTTCAATCCTGTAAAAATTTGAAGCTTTTATCTTGATTGGTTTCGGAGGAGATGCGTGGACAAAATGACCCTTAAAATTTTACAAAATCGTCAATATCTGAGACCGGAAGTGACGTCATCATTCGGAAATTTAATAATATGTAGCGCCGATGATTCTCTATCAGTCCTGATAATTTCATGTAAATCGGTTGGATAGTTTTTGAGAAATAACGCTCCAAAAAAGTCAGAAAAAGAAAAAAAAGAATAATAAAGAAAAAGAAACCGTAGAATAACAATAGGGTCTTCCGTTGGAAACGGAAGACCCTAAAAAAAATCCGAAGAATAACAATAAGGTCTTCCGTTGGAAACGGAAGACCTTAACTAGATCGTTCTCGTTGCGAGCAACGAGTGGGTCTTCCGTCCGATTTTTGAATAAATAAGATAAAACTCATCGTTTTAAAGATAAAATTGTGAGTTTACGCAAAAAAACCGAAAAATTTTTTTTCGGCACTCGGGTCTTGAACCCGGGTCGCCTGGGCACTGTCCACGACCATAACGACTGAGCTACTCGGGCTCTCGCTTCAGGACTTTGACGCTTAATATCTCGAGAATGCGTTGATCGATTTTAAAACAAATTACATATTCTGAATCAGTAAAAGGGTCACTATCAACATTATAGAAAATTATTTTAAAACAATAAACTTGAAAAATTCGATTTTTGAAATTTCCTTCCGGTGACGACCGGAAGTGACGGAGGACATTCTCTTGACCGAGGTACACTAGAAAAAAGATAGATCTATCAGTTTTGAAAATTTCAGCTCTAAATCTTTACTCGTTTTTGAGAAACCTGACAGACAAAATTGACTATAAAAAATCGTTTAACGACGATAACTTCCGACCGGAAGTGACTTTTCAAAAATTGTCACGGCGGTATAAACTTCAGATAGATAGGCATCATCCCTGAAATTTTGATGAAAATCGCACGAGCCATTTCCGAGAAATCGCCTGCACAAAATGTGTAAGGAAAAAAATAATAATAATAATAATAACTAGAGCAAAGCTCGTTGCAAAGCAACGAGTGGGTCTTCCGTTAATGTCGAAAGAAAAGCTAGATGTTCCTGTAAGAAGCAGAGCTCTAAAACCAATACCAGGAGTTTTAAAACGAAAAGATATAAAAAATCGAATAATTCTTGGTACGACTTAACAAAATCCGAATGACTTTAAGTACGAATTAACAAAAACCTTAACGATTTCAAGAACTACTTGACCAAAAAAAATCCGAATGTGTTTAAGAACGACTTAACAAATATCGAATAATTCTAGGTACGAGTTAATTTAACTTTGAACATAACACTATTTTCTTAACCAAGAATGTGGAATCAAAATTTCCGGAAAAATCAATTTTTAAACCCCTATATCTCTGTAATGCATTGTCCGATTTTGAAACGGATTTCAGATTTAAATTAAGCTTAATAAGTTGAACATTTCTGCTTCAATAATATATAACAAATTATTTTTCAGTAAAAAGTTATTATTAAAAGACTTTGTAGCCCTCCTGGCCCCTAATTTGAGGAGCCAGCCCCTTTTTCTTGATATCAAATGAAAGGTCTTGCAGATATAAACATATTTTGTTCAACAACTGTTCACGAATTGTTAACCGTTCTAGAGATATCTGAACAACTGTGTTTTAGGGGCCGACCCTTAAACTTCTTAATGGGGCCACTAACAAAAAAGTTTTAGGTATTATATTATTAAAAACATTATTTTGAGCAACTTTTCTTCTACAATGCTTTTCGAAATATTTCTACTTTTCTAGCTATTACTGATCAGAGTTTTGGACTTCTGGCCCCTTGAAACCCCTAATTACGTAACATATGACTTAGGTATGGTACTGTATAGATAAATAACTGTACAAAGAATATTTTTGCTTCTATAATATATAACAAATTATTTTTCAGTAGAAAGTTATTATTAATAGACTTAAGAGCCCTCTTGGCCCCTAATTTAAGGGGCCAGCCCTTTTTTCTTGATATCAAATGAAAGGTCTCGCAAATATAAACATATTTTGTTCAACAAGTGTTCAGGAATTGTTGACCGTTTTAGAGATATCTGAACTAATGTGTTTTAGGGGCCGACCCTTAAACTCCTTACTGGGGCCACCGACAAATTTTTTTTAGGTAGCATATTGTTGAGAACATTATTTTAAGCATTTTTTCTTCTACAATGCTTTTCAAAATATTTCTCCTTTTCTAGATATTAATGATCAAAGTTTTGGACTTCTGGCCCCTTGAAACCCCTTATTACGTAACATATGATTAAGGTGTGGTACTGTATAGATAAACAGCTGTACAATAAACATTTTTGCTTCTATAATTGATAACAAATTATTGTTCAGTAAAGAGTTATTGCAAAAAGACTTTAGAGCCCTTTTGGCCCCTAATTTGAGGGGCCAGCCCATTTTTCTTGATATCAAATGAAAGCCCGTAGAAATTTAAACAACTTTTGCATTACATGTTTTAACAAAATATTTATACATCAAAAGATATTAGAGAAAATGTTCGAAAATTTCGTGAAAAAATTTGGTCCTAATTTTCAGGTTCAGGCGAGCTTCGAGGCCTTGCGCAATTTTAATAATTGGAAGCAGGGGGGTACAACTTCAGACTTTAATCTACAATCCTGGAAAAGTTTCAAGCTTCTATCTTGATTAGTTTCGGAGGAGATGCGTGGACAAAATGACCCTTAAAAATTTACAAAATCGTCAATATCTGAAACTGGAAGTGACGTCATCATTTGAAAATTTGACAATATGTAGCCCCGATGATGCTAAATCAGTCCTGAAAATTTCGTGCAAATCGGTTGAATAGTTTTTGAGAAATAACGCTCCAAAAAAGTCAGAAAAAGAAAAAAAAGAATAATAATAATAAAGAAAAAGAAACCGTAGAATAACAAGAGGGTCTTCCGTTGGAAACGGAAGACCCTAATAATAAGAAAATTGAAAAAGAAACAATAGAATAATAGTAGGGTCTTCCGCTGAAGACGGAAGACCCTAATAATAATAATAATAATAATAATAAGAAAAGTGAAAAAGAAACAATAGAATAATAGAAGGGTCTTCCGCTGAAGACGGAAGACCCTAATAATAAGAAAAGTGAAAAAGAAACAATAGAATAATAGAAGGGTCTTCCGCTGAAGACGGAAGACCCTAATAAGAAGAAAAGTGAAAAAGAAACAATAGAATAATAGAAGGGTCTTCCGCTGAAGACGGAAGACCCTAATAAATAAGGTCTGTTTTTGTCTTAATCTAAATGGAATAGTGTTTTTCAACGTGTACTTCATTCCAACAACCCCTTTGTGAATAATATTTCTGTTAGAAAATCAAAAAAAAAAAAAAATGGATAGAAAGAAAAGGAGAGAAAGAACAAATCTTGTGGCTCCGGCGAGATTAGAACACCCAACTTATGCAAGTGTCATAACAGAATTTCAGCGAAGGTTCACGTCAAAACATGGCTGACGCAAAATAATTCCCGAATTTCTCTTTGAATTTGGGGCGTTTCCGCCCGGGACAGGAGCTGATTTTTTGTATGAGATGAAAAACAACGTGTAAGATGTCTGAGTATTCAGGTTTTGTAACAATGCGAGGTCATTTGAATTATTGATGCGTGTTTGTTTCTGGAGGGGGGTGAAAAGGCCAGAGCTTGATTTTCGTCGTAAATAAATCGAAAGTAGAATTTTGAGGTGTGGATCTCGGATTCGGTTAACGACAAATAGGGGAATGATAAAACAATGACTGATGCATTTTTCACATGTATTTCAGCGTTGAGAATTTTTTTCGTGTCGTTTACTATTATGTTTGACTGTTTTATTATGCCAGGATTGATAAAATCTTGATAAATGTAGAAATAACGAAATCAGTAACATGTAAATTTATTCGGTAAAAAATCGATAACGGTAATTTTCACAGTTCTAACATTCATAAGTAGTTCACACGCTATCGTAGATACAGACTAAACGGAAAACAAGAAATGTACATGCATCAGAAATATTACACGGCTGCTTACATCCCGTGTACTGTGTACATTTTAATTCCCAGTACAGGCAATGCCTGCTGTTTGATCTCAGGAATTTCTTCTTAATTGCTCAATCCGCTGCATATTTGGCAGACAATTAGAATGGGGTCCGAGGTACATTTACACCAAATTTCATTAGGATTGAGCAAAGGGCTCGGCAGTTAGAATTTTTTTCTACAGTACATGTGAAGCACGCTAATCGAAACTCAAATGCCCAAAAATTCATAACTCTGTTAAAATAAAACGAACCGGTCTGGCCATTAGTACAGTAATCTAGAATGGTAATAGGCTGAAAGTAAAGGTCCAATATCAAAGATCAAGTAAAATCAGGCCAGAAAAACTAAATGATTTTGTGAATCGGAAGGGGGGGGGGTCGTTGCGTGTACTGTGTAAATTTAACTCCACGTATAGGCAATACTCGCCGTTTGATCTCAGGTATTTCTTCTTAATTGTCTGATCCGGTGCATATTTGGCAGACAATAAGAATTGGGTCCGAAGTATATTTACACGAATTTTCATAAGGATTGAGTGAAGGGCTCGGAAGTTAGAATTTTTTTCTACAGTACATGTGAAGCACGCCAGTTAAAACGCAAATGCCCAAAAATTCATAACTCTGTTAAAAATGAACGAATTGGTCTGGTCATTAGTACAGTAATCTAGAATGGTACTAGGCTGAAAGTAAAGGTCAAAGATCAAAGATCAAGAGAAAGCAGACCAGAAAAACTATATGATTTTATGAATCGTTAGAGGGGGGGGGGGGGGGGGGAGTCGGTGACTTCTATATTAAACGTAGAATATTAATATCTAAATATTACATATAACACAATTACTAAATGAAATACACATGTTAGAACAATGTATAAGCGTTGTATTAAAGATGCAACTTATTTATTTTTCTCAACATTTTAACTTTATTTCAGTATGAATACATAGCTTTGGATCTCAATACACAAATACGGGGAAAAACGCTATTATTGTAACTTCTTTTACAAAATTAAAACGGAAAAGAACACAATTCATCATTTTAAAGGTAAAATCGTAGGTCTAAGCGAAAAATGAGTTGAAAAATTTTGCGGCACTTGAGGCTTGAACCCGGGTCGCCTGAGCACGTGTCCACGACTCTAACGACTGAGCTACTCGGACTCTCGCTTCAGGACTTTGGCCCTTAATATCTCGAGAATGCGTTGATCGATTTTAAAACAAATTACATATTCTGAATCAGAAAAAGGGTCACTATCAAACCTACAGAAATATATTTTAAAACAAAAAAGTTGAAAAAATTCGATTTTTAAAATTTGCTTCCAGTGACGACCGGAAGTAACGGCGGACATTCTTTTGACCGAGGTGCACTAAAAAAATGGTAGATCTATCATATCTGAAAATTTCAGCTCTAAATCTTTACTCGGTTTTAAGAAACGTCGCAGACAAAATTGACTTTTAAAAATCGTTTAACGACGATAACTTCCGACCGGAAGTGAATTTCTAAAAACTGTCGCAGCGGTATAAACTTCAGTTGACAAGGCATTGTCCCTGAAAATTTGAAGAAAATCGAAAGAGCCATCTTCGAGAAATCGCCTGCACAGAATTTGTAAGACAAAAAAAGAATAATAATAATAACTAGAGCAAAGCTCGTTGCAAAGCAACGAGTGGGTCTTCCATTAATGTCGAAAGAAAAGCTAGATGTTCCTGTAAGAAGCAGAGCTCTGAAACCAATACCAGGAGTTTTAAAACGAAAAGATATAAAAAATCGAATAATTCTTGGTACGACTTAACAAAATCCGAATGACTTTAAGTACGAATTAACAAAAACCTTAACGATTTCAAGAACGACTTGACAAAAAAAATCCGAATGTGTTTAAGAACGACTTAACAAATATCGAATCATTCTAGGTACGAGTTAATTTAACTTTGAACATAACACTATTTTCTTAACCAAGAATGTGGAATCAAAATTTCCGGAAAAATCAATTTTTAAAGCCCTATATCTCTGTAATGCATCGTCCGATTTTAAATCGGATTTCAGTTTTAAATTAAGCTTAATAAGCTCTTATTTTTGCTTTTATGAGTATAACAAATTATCGCTCTGAAAAAGGTTACTATAAAAAGACTTTGTAGCCCTCCCGGCCCCTAATTTGAAGGGTCAGCCCCTTTTTCTTGATATCAAATGAAAGGTCTCGCAAATATAAACATATTTTATTCAACAACTGTTCACGAATTGTTAACCGTTATAGACATATCGGAACAACTGTGTTTTAGGGGCCGACCCTTCAACTCCTTACTGGGGCCACCAACGAAAAATTTTTAGGTATCACATTGTTAAGAACATTATTTTGAGCAACTTTTATTCAACATTGCCTTTCAAAATATTTCTCCTTTTCAAGATAATAATGATCAAAGTTTTGGACTTCTGGCCCCTTGAAACCCCTAATTACGTAACATATGCCTTTGGTATAGTTCTTAGTAGATGAACAGCTGTACAATGAACATTTTTGCTTCTATAATTAATAACAAATTATTTTTCAGTAAAGAGTTATAATAAAAAGACTAAAGAGCCCTCCTGGCCCCTAATTTGAGGGGCCAGCCCCTTATTCTTGATTTTAAATAAAAGATATCTTTAATATAAACATATTTTGTTAAATAAGTGTTCAGAAATTTAATTAGTCCTGTAAATTGACCGATTTGGAGATATCTGAGCAACAGTGTTTTAGGGGCCGACCCTTAAACTCCTTAATGGGACCATAGACCATAAATTTTAAGGTACCATGTTCTTAAGAACATTATTTTAAGCAACTTTTATTCAACAATGCCTTTCAAAATATTTCTCCTTTTCAAGATATTAATGATCAAAGTTTTGGTCTTCTGGCCCCTTGAAACCCCTAATTACGTAACAAATGTTTAAAATAAGGTACTGTGAAGATAAACAACTGTACACTGAACATTGGCTTCCTATATTGGCTTCTATAATTAATGACAAATTATTGCTCAGTAAAGAGTTAAAATTAAAAGACTTTAGAGCCCTCCTGACCCCTAATTAAAGGGGCCAGCCCCTTTTTATTAAAACAAAACAAAAGCTCGTGTAAATCTTAACAACTTTTGCATTACATGTTTTAACAAATTATCTACAGGTTAAAAGATATTTTGCAAAACGTGTTAAAATTTTGCCAAAAATTTTGGTGCTTATTTTCGACCTCGGGCGAGCTTCGGCGCCGTGCGCATTTTCCACAATGTCAAATACAGAGGATCATCTACAGACATCCATCTACATATTCCTGAAAGTTTCACGTTTCTATACCCCTTAGTTTCGGAGGAGTTACGTGGACAAAATGGTCCTTAAAAATTCACAAAATCTTCAAAATCTCCAACCGGAAGTGACGTCATCAGCTCAAAATTTTATAATCGCAAGCACGTTTTATGTTCTATCAGTCCTGTAAATTTGGGGGAAATTGACCAAATAGTTTTTGAGTTATAGCTCTCGAAAAATGTCAGAGGAAAAATAATATAAAATAACTAGAGCAAAGCTCGTTGCAAAGCAACGAGTGGGTCTTCCGTTAATGTCGAAAGTAAACTAGAAGTTCCTGTAAGAAGCAGAGTTTTTAATCCAATAAACATAAGAAACTAGGACAAAAAGAAAAAAAGTCGAATTATTCTTGGTACGAGTTAACAAAATCCGAATGATTCTAAGTACAAATTGACAAAAACCGTATCAATTTCAAGAACAACTTAGCAAATACAAATCCGAATGTGTTAAAGTACGATTTTACAATTATCGAATAATTTAAGGTACGAGTTGATTTCACTCTGACCATAAACTATTTTCTTTACCAAGAATGTGGAATCAAAATTTCCGGGAAAATCAAAATTTTAAACCCCTATATCTCTGTAATGCATGGTCCGATTTTAAAACGGATTTCAGTTTTAAATTATGATTAATAAGGTCTTTTTTTTTTTGCTTTTATGATTAATAACAAATTATCGCTAAAAAATGAGTTATAATAAAAAGACTTTGTAGCCCTTTCGGCCCCTTATTTGAGGGGTCAGCCCCTTTTTCTTGATATCAAATGAAAGGTCTTCAAAATATAAACATATTTTGTTCAACAAGTATTCATGAATTGTTTACCGTTCTAGAGATATCCGAACAACTGTGTTTTAGGGGCCGACCCTTAAACTCCTTACCGGGACCACCAACAAATAAATTTTAGGTACCATATTGTTAAGAACATTATTTTGAGCAACTTTTCTTCTACAATGCTTTTCAAAATATTTCTCCTTTTCTAGATATTAATGATAAGAATTTTGGACATCTGGCCCCTTGAAACCCCTAATTACGTAACATATGACTTAGGTATGGTACCGTATAGATAAACAACTGTACAATGAACATTTTTGCTTCTATAATAAATAACAAATTATTTTTCAGTAAAGGGTTATTATAAAAAGACTTTAGAGTCCTCTTGGCCCCTTATTTGAGGGGCCAGCCCTTATTTCTTAAAATCAAATAAAAGATCTAGTAAATATAAACATATTTTGTTCAACAAGTGTTTAGGAATTGTTGACCGTTTTAAAGATATCTAAACATATGTGTTTAAGGGGCCGACCCTTAAACTCCTTACCGGGGCCACCAACAAAAAATTTTTAGGTACCACATTGTTAAGAACATTATTTTGAGCAACTTTTCTTCTACAATGCTTTTCAAAATATTTCTCCTTTTCAAGATATTAAAGATAAAAAATTTGGGCTTTTGGCCCCTTGAAACCCCTAATTACGTAACATATGACTTAGGTATGGTACTCTTTAGATAAACAGATGTACAATGAACATTTTTGCTTCTATAATTGATAACAAATTTTTGTTCAGTAAAGAGTTATTCCAAAAATACTTTAAAGCCCTCTTAACCCCTAATTTCAGGGGCCAGCCCCTTTTTCTTGATATCAAACGAAAGTCCTTGTTAATCTGAACAACTTTTGCATTACATGTTTTAACAAAATATTTATACATTAAAAGGTAGGGCTGAAAATGTGGGAAAATTTCATGAAAAAAAATAGTGCCAATTTTTGAGCTCGGGCTTGGGCGAACTTCGGCGCCTTGCGCATTTTTCAAAATATCAAACAAATAGGATCATCTACAGACATTAATCTACTAATCCCTGAAAGTTTCACGTTTCTATCACAATTAGTTTTTTGGAAGTTACGTGGACAAAATGGTCCTTAAAAATTCACTAGATCCTCAAAATCTCAAACCGGAAGTGACGTCATCAGCCAAAAACTTTATAATATCAAGTATGTCTGATGCTTAATACGTCCTGAAAATTTCATGCAAATCGGTCTAGTAGTTCACTATATAAACTATAAAAAAAATCGAATTATTCTTGGTACGAATTAACAAAATCCGAATGATTCTAAGTACGAATGAACAAAAACCTTATCAAGATCAAAAACGACTTTGCAAATAAAAATCCGAATGTGTTTAAGTACATTTAACAATCATCGAATTATTTTAAGTACGAGTTAATTTAATTTTGAACATAACACTAATTTCCGGAAAAATCAATTTTTTAAACCCCTATATCTCTGTAATGCATCGTCAGATTTTAAAACGGATTTCAGATTTAAATTAAGCCTTATGAGTTGAACATTTTTGCTTCTATAATTATTTACAAATTATTTTTCAGTAAAAAGTTATTATTTAAGGACTGTGTAGCCCTCCTGGCCCCTAATTTAAGAGGTCAGCCCCTTTTTCTTGATATCAAATGACAGGTCTTGCAAATATGAACATATTTTGTTCAACAACTGTTCACGAATTGTTAACTGTTCTAGAGATATCTGAACAACTGTGTTTTAGGGGCCGACCCTTAAACACCTTACTGGGGCCACCGACAAAAAAAATTAGGTAGCGTATTGTTGAGAACAGTATATTAAGCAACTTCTGTTCAACATTGCTTTTCAAAATATTTCTCCTTTTCTAGATATTAATGATCAATGTTTTGGACTTCTGGCCCCTTGAAACCCCTAATAACGTAACATATGACTTAGGTAGGGTACTGTATAGATAAAAAGCTGTACAATGAACATTTTTGCTTCTATACCTGATAACAAATTATTGTTCAGTAAAGAGTTATTGCAAAAAGACTTAAGAGCCCTCTTGGCCCCTAATTTGAGGGGCCAGCCCCTTTTTCTTGATATCAAATGAAAGCCCGTGGAAATAGAAACAACTTTTACATTACATGTTTTAACAAAATATTTTCAGGTTTAAAAATATTACAGAAAATGTGAAAAATTTTTGTAAAAAAAATTGGTGCCAATTTTCGACCTCGGGCGAGCTTCAACTCCTTGTGTATTTTCCATATAATAAAACAATGCGGTACATCTACGGACTTTCATCTACAATCCCTGAAAATTTCAACTTTCTATCGTGAATAGTTTCAGAGGAGTTGCGTGGACAAAATGACCCTTAAAATTTCATTAAATTGTCAATATCTTAAACCGGAAGTGACGTCATCAAAAATGTAACTAAAAACATTTGTCCCCTCCGATGCTGTATAAGTCCTGAAAATTTGGTGCAAATCGGATGAATAGTTTTCGAGAAATAAAGCTTTAAAGTAGGCAGAAAAAGAATATTAAAAATAATAATAACTAGAGCAAAGCTCGTTGCAAAGCAACGAGTGGGTCTTCCGTTAATGTCGAAAGTAAAGCTAGTAATTCCTGTAAGAAGCAGAACTCTTAAACCAATATACATGAAAAACTAAAAAAAAAAATCGAATTATTCTTGGTACGAGTTAACAAAATCCGAATGATTCTAAGTACGAATTAACAAAAACCTTATCTATATCAAGAACGACTTTGCAAATAAAAATCCGAATGTGTTTAAGTACATTTAACAATCATCGAATTATTTTAGGTACGAGTTAATTTAACTTTGCACATAACACTATTTTCTAAACCAAGAATGTGGAATCAAAATTTCCGGAAAAATCAATTTTTTAAACCCCTATATCTCTGTAATGCATCGGCCGATTTTAAAACGGATTTCAGATTAAAATTAAGCCTTATGAGTTGAGCATTTTTGCTTCTATAGTTATTTACAAATTAGTTTTCAGTAAAAAGTTATTATTTAAAGACTTTGTAGCCCTCCTGGCCCCTAATTTGAGGGGTCAGCCCCTTTTTTTGATATCAAATGAAAGGTCTCGCAAATATAAACATATTTTGTTCAACAACTCTTCACGAATTGTTAACCGTTCTAGAGATATCTGAACAACTGTGTTTTAGGGGCCGACCCTTAAACTCCTTAATGGGGCCACCAAAAAAAAAAGTTTAGGTATAATATTATTAAAAACATTATTTTGAGCAACTTTTCTTCTACAATGCTTTTCAAAATATTTCTCCTTTTCTAGCTATTACTGATCAGAGTTTTGGACTTCTGGCCCCTTGAAAGCCCTAATTACGTAACATATGACTTAGGTATGGTACTGTATAGATAAATAACTGTACAAAGAATATTTTTGCTTCTATAATATATAACAAATTATTTTTCAGTAAAAAGTTATTATTAATAGACCTAAGAGCCCTCTTGGCCCCTAATTTAAGGGGCCAGTCCTTTTTTCTTGATATCAAATGAAAGATCTCGCAAATATAAACATATTTTGTTCAACAAGTGTTCAGGAATTGTTGACCGTTCTAGAGATATCTGAACTAATGTGTTTTAGGGGCCGACCCTTAAACTCCTTACTGGGGCCACCAACAAATTTTTTTTAGGGAGCATATTGTTGAGAACATTATTTTAAGCATTTTTTGTTCTACAATGCTTTTCAAAATATTTCTCCTTTTCTAGATATTAATGATCAAAGTTTTGGACTTCTGGCCCCTTAAAACCCCTAATTACCTAACATATGATTAATGTGTGGTACTGTATAAATAAACAGCTGTACAATAAACATTTTTGCTTCTATAATTGATAACAAATTATTGTTCAGTAAAGAGTTATTGCAAAAAGACTTTAGAGCCCTCTTGGCCCCTAAATTGAGGGGCCAGCCCTTTTTTCTTGATATCAAATGAAGGCCCGTGGAAATTGAAACAACTTTTGCATTACATGTTTTAACAAAATATTTATACAACAAAAGATATTACAGAAAATGTTCGAAAATTTTGTGAAAAAATTTGGTCCTAATTTTCAGGTTCAGGCGAGCTTCGAGGCCTTGCGCAATTTTAATAACTGGAAGCAGGGGGGTACAACTTCAAACATTTATCTACAATCCTGTAAAAATTTAAAGCTTCTATCTTGATTGGTTTCGGAGGAGATGCGTGGACAAAATGACCCTTAAAATTTTACAAAATCGTCAATATCTGAGACCGGAAGTGACGTGATCATTCGAAAATTTAATAATTTGTAGCGCCGATGATTCTCTATCAGTCCTAAAAATTTTATGTAAATCGGTTGGATAGTTTTTGAGGAATAACGCTCCAAAAAAGTCAGAAAAAGAAAAAAAAGAATAATAAAGAAAAAGAAACCGTAGAATAACAATAGGGTCTTCCGTTGGAAACGGAAGACCCTAATAATAGAAAGAAACAGTAGAATAACAAGAGGGTCTTCCGTTGGAAACGGAAGACCCTAATAATAAAAAGAAACCGTAGAATAACAAGAATAACTAGAGCAAAGCTCGTTGCAAAGCAACGAGTGGGTCTTCCGTTAATGTCTAGAGTAAAGCTAGATATTCCTGTAAGGAGCAACGTTCTTAAACCAATAACAACAGTAACTAAAACAAAAAGATAAAAAATAGAATAATTCTTGTTACGATCTAACAAAATCCGAAAGATTTTTTGTACGAATTAACAAAAACCTTTAAAATTTCAAGAACGACTTAACAAAAAGAAAATCCGAATGTGTCAAAGTACGACTTAACAAAAATCGAATTATTTTTGGTACGAGTTAATTTAACTTTGAACTTAACGCTATTTTTTAAACCAAGAACGCGGAATCAAAATTTCCGGAAAAGTCAATTTTTGAACCCAAATATATCTACAATGCATCGTCCGATTTAAAAACGGATTTCAGTTTCGTATTCAGCATTATAATTCTACAAATAACATCAACTTTTTAAATTAACACAAAAAAATGAAAATTTTGAAAATTTTAAAAGATTTCCGGTTTGGACCGGAAATGACGGAATGTGAATTCCAGCCTTATGTCCCAATAAAAATGATAAATGTATAAACACAGAAAATTTCAAATCCCTATCTAAAAGCATTTTTGAAAAACTTTAAAATCTTTGAGGGACGACAATGCCACGTAGCCTCTAAAAGTTTCATTGAAATCGGTTGAAAACTTTTAAAGATATGAAGCTTCAAAAGAGTCAAAAAAATGAAGAAAAAGAATAATAACTAGAGCAAAGCTCGTTGCAAAGCAACGAGTGGGTCTTCCGTGAATGTTGAAAGTAAAGCTAGAGCTTCCTGTAAGAAGCAGAATTCATAAACTAATATAAATGAGAAACTAAAACAAAAAGAAAAAAAAATCGAATTATTCTTGATACGAGTTAACAAAATCCGAATGATTCTAAGTACGAATTAACAAAAACCTTATGAATTTCAAGAACGACCTAGCAAAAACAAATCAGAATGTGTTTGAATACGATTTAACAATTATCGAGTGATTTTAGGTACGAGTTAATTTAACTTTGAACATAACACTATTTTCTTAACCAAGAATGTGGAATCAAAATTTCCGGAAAGATCAATTTTTAAACCCCAATATCTCTGTAATGCATCGTCAGATTTTAAAACGGAGTTCAGCTTTAAATTAAGCTTAATAAGGTCTTTTTTTTTGCTCGTATGATTAATAAAAATTATCGCTCAAAAAAAGTTATCATAAAAAGACTTTGAAGCCCTTTTGGCCCCGGATTTGAGGGGTCAGCCCCTTTTCTTGATATCAAAGAAAGGGTCTCGCAAATATAAACATATTTTGTTCAGCAAATGTTAACAAATTGCTCACCTTTCTAAAGATATCTGAACAACTTTGATTTAGGGGCCGACCCTTAAACACCTTACTGGGGCCACCAATAAAAAACGTTTAGGTATCATATTGTTGAGAACATTATTTTGAGCAACTTTTCTTCTACAATGCTTTTAAAAATATTTCTCCTTTTTAAGATATTAATGATCAGAGTTTTGGACTTCTGGCCCCTTGAAACCCCTAATTACGTAACATATGACTTAGGTATAGTACTGTATAGATAAACAGCTGTACAATGAACATTTTTGCTTCGATAATTAATAACAAATTATTTTTCAGTAAAGAGTTATTATAAAAAGACTTTAGAGCCCTTTTGGCCCCTAATTTGAGGGGCCAGCCCCTTTTTCTTGATATCAAATGAAAGGACTCGTAAATATAAACACTTTTTGTTCAACAAGTGTTCACGAATTGTTGACCGTTATAAAGATATCTGAACAACTGTGTTTTAGGGGCCGACCCTTAAACACCTTACTGGGGCCACCAACAAAAAAAATTAGGTAGCGTATTGTTGAGAACAGTATATTAAGCAACTTCTGTTCAACATTGCTTTTCAAAATATTTCTCCTTTTCTAGATATTAATGATCAGAGTTTTGGACTTCTGGCCCCTTGAAACCCCTAATTACGTAACATATGACTTAGGTTTGGTACTGTATAGATAAAAAGCTGTACAATAAACATTTTTGCTTCTATACTTGATAACAAAGTATTGCTCAGTAAAGAGTCATTGCAAAAAGACTTTAGAGCCCTCTTGGCCCCTAATTTGAGGGGCCAGCCCCTTTTTCTTCATATCAAATGAAAGCCCGTGGAAATAGAAACAACTTTTACATTACATGTTTTAACAAAATATTTACAGGTTTAAAAATATTTCAGAAAATGTGCAAAATTTTTGTTAAAAAAATTGGTGTCAATTTTCGACCTCAGGCGAGCTTCAATGCCTTGCGTATTATCCATATAATAAAACAATGCGGTACATCTACAGACTTTCATCTACAATCCCTGAAAATTTCAACTTTCTATCGTGAATAGTTTCAGAGGAGTTGCGTGGACAAAATGACCCTTAAAATTTCATTAAGTCGTCAATATCTTAAACCGGAAGTGACGTCATCAAAAAATGTAACAAAAAACATTTGTCCCCTCCGATGCTTTATAAGTCCTGAAAATTTGGTGCAAATCGGATGAATAGTTTTCGAGAAATAAAGCTTTAAAGAAGGCAGAAAAAGAATATTAAGAATAATAATAATAATAGAAAGAAACAGTAGAATAACAAGAGGGTCTTCCGTTGGAAACGGAAGACCCTAATAACTAGAGCAAAGCTCGTTGCAAAGCAACGAGTGGGTTTTCCGTTAATGTCGAAAGAAAAGCTAGATGTTCCTGTAAGAAGCAGAGCTCTAAAACCAATACCAGGAGTTTTAAAACGAAAAGATATAACAAATCGAATAATTCTTGGTACGACTTAACAAAATCCGAATGACTTTAAGTACGAATTAACAAAAACCTTAACGATTTCAAGAACGACTTGACCAAAAAAAATCCGAATGTGTTTAAGAACGACTTAACAAATATAAAATAATTCTAGGTACGAGTTAATTTAACATTGAACATAACACTATTTTCTTAACCAAGAATGTGGAATCAAAATTTCCGGAAAAATCAATTTTTAAACCCCTATATCTCTGTAATGCATCGTCTGATTTTAAAACGGATTTCAGATATAAATTAAGCTTAATAAGTTGAACATTTTTGCTTCAATAATATATAACAAATTATTTTTCAGTAAAAAGTTATTATTAAAAGACTTTGCGAGCAACGAGTGGGTCTTCCGTCCAATTTTTCAGCAGATGCAATGAAATGAGATTTTTGACTGAGATTTAAATCTGTTTGATTTCATGTTAACTCGATTTAAATGAGTATGAAATCATTGAGAATTCTATAATTCATCCAAAGATATTGAACAAGATGTCATTCAATCAAACGCAGAATTGCAAGCGCAACTTAGATATCATGTTTAAAATTAGTCTGAGGTCATTAAAACACGATTTAATTAAATTTAAAATTTTTGAAAAATGTAAATATTATCCAATCAATTCGAGAAAGATGTCATTAGACGCTGAATTATAAGCGCAACTTAGATATCATGTTTTAAAATTAGTCTGAGGTCATTTAAACAAGATTTAATTAAATTTAAATTTTTTGAAAAATTTAAATTTCATCCAATCAATTCGAGAAAGACGTCATTAGACGCAGAATTATAAGCGAAATTAAGATATCATGTTTTAAAATTAGTCTGAGGTCATTTAAACGCAATTTAATTAAATTTAAAATTTTGAAAAAAATTAAAAATCATCCAATCAATTCGAGAAAAATGTCATTAGACGCAGAATTATAAGCGAAACTTAGATATCATGTTTTAAAATTAGTATGAGGTCATTTAAACGCAATTTAATTAAATTTAAAATGTTTTAAAAAATTAAAAATCATCCAATCAATTTGAGAAAGATGTCATTGGACGCAGAATTATAAGCGCAACTTAGATATCATGTTTTAAAAGTAGTCTGAGGTCATTAAAACACGATTTAATAAAATTTAAAATGTTTGAAAAATTTAAATATTATCCAATCAATTCGAGAAAGATGTCATTAGACGCTGAATTATAAGCGCAACTTAGATATCATGTTTTAAAATTAGTCTAAGGTCATTTTAACACAATTTAAATGAGTTTAAATTTTTTGAAAAATTTAAATTTCATCCAATCAATTCGAGAAAGACGTCATTAGACGCAGAATTATAAGCGAAACTTAGATATCATGTTTTAAAATTAGTCTGAGGTCATTTAAACGCAATTTAATTAAATTTAAAATTTTGAAATATATTAAAAATCATCCAATCAATTCGAGAAAGACGTCATTAGACGCAGAAGTATAAGCGCAACTTAGATATCATGTTTTAAAATTAGTCTGAGCTCATTAAAACACGATTTAATTAAATTTAAAATTTTTGAAAAATTTTAATATTATCCGATCAATTCGAGAAAGATGTCATTAAACGCAGAATTATAAGCGCAACTTAGATATCATGTTCTCAAATTAGTCTGAGTTCATTTTAACACAATTTAAATGAGTTTAATTTTTTTGAAAAATTTAAATATCAACCAATCAATTCGAGGAAGACGTCATTAGACGCAGTATTATAAGCGCAACTTAGATATCATATTTTAAAATAAGTCCGAGGTCATTTAAACAGGATTTAATTAAATTTAATTTTTTAGAAAAATTTAAATTTCATCCAATCAATTCGAGAAAAATGTCATTAGACGCAGAATTATAAGCGCAACTTAGATATCATGTTTTAAAACTAATCTGAGGTCATTTAAACTTGATTTAAATGAGTTTTAATTTTTTGAAAAATTTAAATTTCATCCAATCAATTCGAGGAAGACGTCATTAGACGCAGAATTATAAGCGCAACTTAGATATCATATTTTTAAAATAAGTCCGAGGTCATTTAAACAGGATTTAATTAAGTTTAATTTTTTTGAAAAATTTAAATTTCATCCAATTAATTCGAGAAAAATGTCATTAGACGCAGAATTATAAGCGCAACTTAGATATCATGTTTTAAAACTAATCTGAGGTCATTTAAACTTGATTTAAATGAGTTTTAATTTTTTGAAAAATTTAAATTTTATCCAATCAATTCGAGAAAGATGTCATTAGACGCAGAATTGTAAGCGCAACTTAGATATCATGTTTTAAAATTAGTCTGAGGTCATTTTAACAGGATTTAAATGAGTTAAAAAAAATTGAAAAATTTAATTTTCATCCAATCAATTTAAAAAAGATTTCTTTAGACGCAGAATTGTAAGTGCAACTTATATATTATGTTTTAAAATTAGTCTGAGGTCATTATAACACAATTGATTAGAGTTTAAGAATTTAGCTTCCCTACTCGGAATTTCCAGACAATGATTTTTCTCGTGAGGCTAGACTATCATGTCCTTTATTATTCCTGAAAATTTCAGCTTTCTATCTTTACTCGCTTCTAAATAGATGCTTGGACAAAGAAAACTCATCGAAAATGTGTCCTATATTTTGAACCCAGCTAGCTTCCGTATTCGGAATTTCCGAACAATGATTTTCCTTGTGAGGCTAGATTTCCATATCCTCTTCCATTCTTTAAAATTTAAGCTTTCTATCTTAACTCGTTTTTGAGGGGATGCGTGGACAAATAGAATTCGTCAAAAACGTGTCCCTAATTTTGACCCCAGCTAGCTTCCGTACTTGGAATTTCCGGATTTTGATTTTCTTCCTGTGGCTAGACTATTATGTCCTCTATCATTTCATAAAATTTCCGCTTCCTATTTTTGCTCGTTTTTGAGGAGATGCGTGGACAAGGAGTATTTGTCAAAAACGTGTCCTATATTTTGACCCCAGATAGCTTCCGTACTCGGAATTTCCGGAAAATGATTTTCCTCGTGAGGCTAGACGTTCATGTCCTCTATCATTCCTGAAAATTTCAGTTTTCTATCTTTGCTCGTTTTTGAGGAGATACGTGGACAACAATTTTTTAAAAAAATGACAAAATGGCGGATAAGTCCGAACCGGAAGTGATTTTTACAAAATCTAAAATAGGGTACAAACTTCAGATAATGAGAGATCGATCCTGAAAATTTGACCAAAATCGGACGACCCATCTCCGAGAAATCTTCTGCACAAAAATTGTAAAGAAAAAAAAAAAAGTGAAAAAGAAACAATACAATAATAGAAGGGTCTTCCGCTGAAGACGGAAGACCCTAATAATAATAATAATAAAGAACTAGAGCAAAGCTCGTTGCAAAGCAACGAGTGGGTCTTCCGTTAATGTCGAAAGTAAAGCTAGAAGTTCCTTTAAGAAGCAGAATTCTTAAACCAATATACATGAAAAACTAAAAAAAAAAAAAAAATCGAATTATTCTTGGTACGAGTTAAGAAAATCCGAATGATTCTAAGTACGAATTAACAAAAACCTTTTCAATATCAAGAACGACTTTGCAAATAAAAATCCGAATGTGTCTAAGTACATTTAACAATCATCGAATTATTTTAGGTACGAGTTAATTTAACTTTGAACATAACACTATTTTCTTAACCAAGAATGTGGAATCAAAATTTCCGGAAAATCATTTTTTTAATCCCCAATATCTCTGTAATGCATTGTCCGATTTTAAAACGGATTTTAGATTTAAATTAAGCCTTATGAGTGCTTCTATAGTTATTTACAAATTATTTTTCAGTAAAAAGTTATTATTTAAAGACTTTGTAGCCCTCCTGGCCCCTAATTTGAGGGGCCAGCCCCTTTTTCTTGATATCAAATGAAAGGTCTTGCAAATATAAACATATTTTGTTCAACAACTGTTCACGAATTGTTAACCGTCCTAGAGATATCTGAACTGTGTTTTAGGGGCTGACCCTTAAACTTCTTAATGGGGCCACCAACAAAAAAGATTTAGGTATTATATTATTAAAAACATTATTTTGAGCAACGTTTCTTCTACAATGCTTTTCAAAATATTTCTCCCTTTCTAGCTATTACTGATCAGAGTTTTGGATTCTGGCCCCTTGAAACCCCTAATTACGTAACATATGACTTAGGTATGGTACTGTATAGATAAATAACTGTACAAAGAATATCTTTGCTTCTATAATATATAACAAATTATTTTTCAGTAAAAAGTTATTATCAATAGACTTAAGAGCCCTATTGGCCCCTAATTTAAGGGGCCAGCCCTTTTTTCTTGATATCAAATTAAAGACCTCGCAAATATAAACATATTTTGTTCAACAAGTGCTCATGAATTGTTGACCGTTCTAGGGATATCTGAACTAATGTTTTTTAGGGGCCGACCCTTAAACTCCTTACTGGGGCCACAAACAATTTTTTTTAGGTAGCATATTGTTGAGAACATTATTTTAAGCATTTTTTGTTCTACAATGCTTTTCAAAATATTTCTCCTTTTCTAGATAATAATGATCAAAGTGTTGAGCTTCTGGCCCCTTGAAACCCCTAATTACGTAACATATGATTAAGGTGTGGTACTGTATAGATAAACAGCTGTACAATAAACATTTTGGCTTCTATAATTGATAACAAATTATTGTTCAGTAAAGAGTTATTGCAAAAAGACTTCAGAGCCCTCTTGGCCCCTAATTTGAGGGGCCAGCCCTTTTATCTTGATATCAAATGAAAGCCCGTGGAAATTGAAACAACTTTTGCATTACATGTTTTAACAAAATATTTATACAACAAAAGATATTAGAGAAAATGTTCGAAAATTTTGTGAAAAAAATTGGTGCTAATTTTCAGGTTCAGGCGAGCTTCGAGGCCTTGCGCAATTTTAATAATTGGAAGCAGGGGGGTACAACTTCAAACATTTATCTACAATCCTGTAAACATTTGAAGCTTCTATCTTGATCGGTTTCGGAGGAGATGCGTGGACAAAATGACCCTTAAAATTTTACAAAATCGTCAATATCTGAGACCGGAAGTGACGTCATCATTTGGAAATTTAATAATATGTAGCGCCGATGATTCTCTTTCAGTCCTGAATTTCATGTAAATCGGTTGGATAGTTTTTGAGAAATAACGCTCCAAAAAAGTCAGAAAAAGAAAAAAAAGAATAACTAGACACGATCTCGTTGCGAGCAACGAGGAGGTCTTCCGTCCGAGTTTAAGAAGGTGATATGACATCATCGACAAGAAAACAGTCATGATCTGTAAAATGGAGTGGAGTACTTATGCTTTTCTGCATCGCTTTTTATAAGTTCTCTTACGCTGCTTTTTTCAATACTAGCATTTCTTCCAATTGAGATAGAAACTATTAAACTTTTTACATCTGGCCCCTAAAAGCCCTAATTAGATAAGTAAATCATTATATTGTTAGGATATATAAACGTATTATACCTTATTTTGCTTTTATAACCCTCACAACATATCTCTCAGTAAACGGATACAGATAAAAGACTTTAGGGCCCTCTGGTGCCCTGATGTGAGGGACCAGCCCCTTTTTCTTGATATCAAATAAATGGTCATTTAACTCTAAACTCATTTTGTCCAGCAGGTGTTTAGAAATTCGTTACCGTTTTTAATGTATACGGCAAAGAACGTTTTAGGGGCCGACCCCTTATCTCCTTTTAGGGCCGTTTAACGAAAGTTTTGAAGGTTGCTTATTGTTAAGTACATCATTTTGAGCATCTTTCCTTCTATATCATATTTCAAAATATTCTTTCTTTCTGAGATATGGGTGATCAAAATTTTGGACTTGTAACCCCTAAAAACCCCTAATTACGTAACACATGATAAAATCATTACATTGCTAGAATAAATCACTGTGAGATAAACATATTTGCCTCTATAACCATTCACAAAATATCTCTCAGTGAAGGGCTACATATAAAAAAACTTTAGAGCCCTCTGGTCCCCTAATTTTAGGGGCCAGCCCCTTTTTCTTGATATCAAATGAAAGGTCATTTAATTCTAAACACATTTTGTTCAACAAGTGTTTAGAAATTCGTTACCATTCTTGAGATATATGGGAAAAAACGATTTAGGGGCCGATCCCTTATCTCCTTATAGGGGCCGTTTAACTAAATTTTGAAGGTTGCATATTGTTAAGTACATCATTTTGAGTATCTTTCTTTCTATACTGCATTTCAAAATATTTTTTCTTTCTGAGATTTGGGTGATCAAATTTTTGGACCTTTGGCCCCTAAAAACTCCTAATTACGTAACACATGATAAGATCATTACATTGCTTGGATAAATAACTATGAGATAAACATATTTGCTTCTATAACCTTTCACAAAATATCTATCAGTAAAGGGCTACATATAAAAAACTTTAGAGCCCTTTGGTCCCCTAATTTTAGGGGCCAGCCCCTTTTTCTTGATATCAAATGAAAGGTCCTTTCATTCTAAACACATTTTGTTCAACAAGTGTTTAGAAAATCGTTACCGTTCTTGAGATATATGGGAAAAAACATTTTAGGGGCCGGTCCCTTATCTCCTTATAGGGGCCGTTTAACGAAAGTTTAAAGGTTGCATATTGTTAAGTACATCGTTCTGAGCATCTTTCCTTCTATACCATATTTCAAAATATTTTTCCTTTCTGAGATATGGGTGATCAAAATTTTGGACGTTTGGCCCCTAAAAACCCCTAATTACGTAACCCATGATAAAACCATTACATTGCTTGGATAAATAACTGTGAGATAAACATATTTGCTTCTATAATCTTTCACAAAATATCTATCAGTAAAGGGCTACAGATAAAAAACTTTAGAGCCCTCTGGGTCCCTAATTTTAGGGGCCAGCCCCTTTTTCTTGATCTTAAATGAAAGGTCATTTAATTCTAAACACATTTTGTTCAACAAGTGTTTAGAAATTCGTTACCGTTCTTGAGATATATGGAAAAGAACGCTTTAGGGGCCGATCCCTTATCTCCTTATAGGGGCCGTTTAACGAAATTTTGAAGGTTGCATATTGTTTAGTACATCATTTTGAGCATCTTTCCTTCTATACTGCATTTAAAAATATTTTTCCTTTCTGAGATATGGGTGATCAAAATTTTGGACTTTTGGCCCCTAAAAACCCCTAATTACGTAACACGTGATAAAATCATTACATTGCTTGGATAAATAACTGTGAGATAAACATATTTGCTTCTATAACCTTTCACAAAATATCTATCATTAAAGGGCTACAGATAAAACAATTTAGAGCCCTCTGGGCCCCTAATTTTAGGGGCCAGCCCCTTTTTCTTGGTATTAAATGAAAGATCTTGTAAATATAAACTTTTTTTACATAACATGTTTTAACAAAATATTTTTCAGAAAAGAGATAAACAAAGAAAACCCGAAAAAATTACAACGTTTATTAAATCTCAATTTTCGGGTCCAGGCGAGCTTTGAGGCTCTTTGAGCCAGACATTTTTTATCGCCTTTAGACATATCTACAATCTTTCGTCTATCATCCCTGAAAATTTGAACTCAATATCTTTTACCGTTAAGGAGGAGTTCAATGGACAAGCAGACCCTTTAAAATTCACTAAATCGTCAGTATCTCAAAAACGGAAATGACGTCATCATTATAAAAAATTTCCAATAAGGTTCAGATCAACATCTATCAGATCTGAAAGTTTCATTAAAATCGACTGAGCCGTTTTCGAGAACTCGCGTGCACAAAATTTGTAAGAAAAAAAAAGAAAAAAAATAATAACTAGACACGATCTCGTTGCGAGCAACGAGGAGGTCTTCCGTCCAATTTTTAGAAGGTAAAATGACCTTGCTTTTTATCTTCGTTAACGAAACATATCTGGAAATTAGGGTGGGATCTAAAAGAGCTATGGCTAGATGACATTAGACCCCTCTTGGTCCCTAATTTGAAGGATCACACACCGCATCACAAAATATTTCAAAATTGAAAGTTATTAATAAAAGACTTAAGCCCTCTCGGCCCCTAATTTGAACGGCCAGTCCCTTTTTCTGGATGTAAAATTAAACCTCTTGTCATTTTAAACACATTTGGTTCAATAAGTGTTTACAAATAATGTGCTGTTCTCGAGATATCTGGAACAGATCGATTTAGGGGCCAACACTATAACTCCTTTTAGGGGCCGGATAACAAAGAAATTACAGTTGCATATCGATAAACACATTATTTTGAGCATCTTTTGCTCAATATTGCTTTTCAAAATTTTTCTTCATTTTGAGATATTGATGATCACAATTTTGGACTTCTGGCCCCTAAAAATCCCTTATTACATAACAGAGGAGCAAACACTTATCTTGTATAGATAACCAACGCTACGATGAACATAGTTGCTTCTATAATATATCACAAAATAGTTCACAGTTAAAAGTTATTAATAAAAGACTTAAGAGCCCTTTCGGCCCCTGATTTGAAGGGCCAGCCCCTTTTTCTTGATGTCAAATAAAAGCTCTTGTCATTTAAAACACATTTGGTTCAATAAGTGTTTACAAATTATGTACTGTTCTCGAGATATCTGGAAAAGATCGATTTAAGGGCCAACACTATAACTCCTTTTAGGGGCCGGATAACAAAGAAATAATGGTTGCATATTGTTAAACACATTATTTTGAGCATCTTTTGTTCTATATTGCTTTTCAAAATTTTCCTCCATTTTGAGTTATTGAGGATCGAAATTTCTGACTTCTGGCCCCTTAAAATCCCTAATTACGTAACAAAGGAGCAAATAATTGTCATGTTTAGGTCAATGACGTTATGATGAACATAATTGCTTCTATAATGTATTACAAAATATTTCACAGTTAAAAGTTATATCTTAAAGACTTTGGAGTCCTCTCGGCCCCTAATTTGAAGGGCCAGCCCCTTTTTCTTGATGTCATATGAAAGATCTTGACGTTATTAAGTTTTTTTGTTCTACATGTTTTACCAAAATACTATCGAGAAAAAAGATATTGAAAGAAAACCACCAAAATTCATGACGCTTTTTAAAGCGTAATTTTCGAGCTCGGGCGAGCTTCGGCGCTTTTGGTCACAGGTCAATGTATATACCACATGTCAGATCTACAACCTTTCGTCTACCATCCCTGAAAGTTTGAACTCAATATCTTAAATCGTTTAGAAGTTTACCCCTGGACAAGCCGACCCTCTGAAAATCGCTAAATTTTTAAAATCTCAAAACCGGAAGTGACGTCATCATTAAAAAAAAAATTCCAATAAGGTTCAGATCATTATCTATCATATCTGAAAGTTTCGTGTAAATCGCTCGAGTAGTTTCTGAGAAATCGCGTACACAAAATTCGTAAGAAAAAAAAAGAAAAATAATAATAATAATAATAGGGAAAAAGAAACCGAACGAAAACAATAAGGTCTTCCGTTGGAAACGGAAGACCTTAATAATATGGAAAAAGAAACAAAGCAAAAACAATAAGGTCTTAATAAAGAAAAAGAAACCGTAGAATAACAATAGGGTCTTCCGTTGGAAACGGAAGACCCTAACTAAGAATAAGAAAAGTGAAAAAGAAACAATAGAATAATAGAAGGGTCTTCCGCTGAAGACGGAAGACCCTAATAATAAGAAAAGTGAAAAAGAAACAATAGAATAATAGAAGGGTCTTCCGCTGAAGACGGAAGACCCTAATAATAAACTAGTAGACTAATTGTTCTCGAACAATTAGAGGTCTTTCCACCTCATTATTTTTTTATGTTTTGTTTCAATATAATTAATAAAACATTTTCTCTTCATTAAATAATAACAAAAAGTGAAAGGTTCAAAAGTTGTTAGTGTTTTTAACAAAATAAAGAAACTTTCAGGGGCGATAACTGCTAGAAGGTGGACTCAGGCCCTTTCGGTTTGAGAAGATTAAAGGAGCGCCTAACTGTACTCAATACATTAGTAAAAGTTTCAAGTCTCTACTTCTTATAGTTTATGAGAAGTAGCAATAACAAGCATTTTATACAATAGGGGCAATAACTCTATAATTGTTTCAATGTAGGGGCTGAAGAGTTATATTTTGAAATGACTCAAGAAGCCCTACTATATCCATAAAAAAGTTTTTCTCTACCATCCTAAACAAAAAAGATCAAAAAACTCATTAATTAACAGATTTTCAAATGACCTTGACCTTTGACCTTTATGTCATTTTGTTCGGCCAAGGTAGACGCTTCCATCCCAAGTGGTCCGACCTCTCTACGATTATTAATAAAAAAGTTGGAAGTGATTTTATATAAATTGAAATACTTTCAGGGGCAATAACTACTAGAAGGAGGCCTCAGATCCTTTCGGTATGAATAGATTGAAGAACCCTCTAAGTGTACTGAAGACATTGGTAAAAGTTCCAAGTCTCTATCTCTTATGGTTTCAGAGGAGTAGCGATAACAAGCATTTCGTACAATAGGGGCAATGACTCTGTAATTATTAAAAGGTATGAGCCAAGGGGCTATATTTTGAAATGTCATAAGATGTCCTACTACATCCATGAAAAAGTTTTTCTCTACCTGTGCTGTAACCAACAAGAGTTATGCCCCTTTTTTGTCTTTTGTAAAAAAGTTTTCTTATGTATGAGTTATCTAATGTTTTTGTATTTTGGAACTCTTCAATTTTACGTTGATACAACGTTTATCGAGCTGAACTACACGAGGTGCTCCACCTTCGTTTTGTTTATTTTACATCCTAGCCTGCTCAAAATGTAAGACTGTTTATATAAACTTATAATTATAAATACATATGTTTTTCTTAGATTGCTTTTCATGTGTTTATCAAATATTTTAATCGAACACGGTTTAATACTTTAATCGATACTTTGGCGGCCATATTTAAATGTCCTATATCTGTATACTTGGTATCAACAATTTGTTTTAAAAGTTTCTGGTATATTAATAGATCTTAAATTTATTAAGTTTTGTGAATATGTATTTTCTCTCTATTAACTCTTAGCCTACTACAATATAAATGTATGTGACTGTGTGTGTATTGTATGACATGGTATTGTAATGGTGTCTTTATTTGTGTTTTATTTTTCGTTACAGCCTTTTACCATATGTTGGCACATGCTTTATCAATAAGCTGAATATACATGCTGTGATAGTTCACTTAGCTGTTTTTCTAACAGCATAGTTAAAGGATTTACCAGGTTTATGGATCCATTGAAACTCACATTACACTATACAGTACACAGTGTGATACAGTCAGCTTGAAAAATGTCAGCAGAAAAACAAGAAGATAAGTCAGCAGACAAAGAAGAAAGAGAAGTTAAACGTGAAATTAAGTTTACAGAAAAAGGTTTAGAGAACTTTGAAACATTGTGTAAGGAAAATGGAAAACTTATAGACAAAGCCTGGAATTCTGTTGAACATTCTATTCTTAGTATACAAGATAGTGAGAAAGATGTGAAATCTTTACGAAAACTTGACAATGACATTCGTGTTGTGTTTGAAGAATATACTGAAAGAGTCAATGTGTATGGAGAAAGTTTACACAGAGTTAATACTGAACTTGCAAGAAAAGAAGAAGAGAAACTGAAAACATATTATTCAAGAGCGAGACAACTTGTAGGAAACGCTTTAGACGAAATAAAGAGTTTAAGAATGGACCTGGTGGAAAATGCATCACATATTTCTACTACTTCAAGTTCAGAAAGAAGAAGGAGAGGAGAGCGGAAATTAGAATACCTGAAGAAAGAAGCAGAACTTCCGAAAGAAAAGCTGAAATTAGAACAAGAAGAAATAACCCACAAAGCGGAAGCAGCGAGAAAGAAACAAGAAGTAGAGATAAATCTGAATCTACTCAAACAAGAAAGTGCTGTGATGATGGATGAAGAAGACGAAGAGGATGATGTGTCATTATCTGTTACAACAGACAATAGAAGGGACCGAACAAGAAGATACGTGGAAAACTTGAACTCACATGATAATGACATTGAACGTGAAGATGCAGACCTTCGTACTCCGGTTCCTGCCGAAACTGTTCCAATTCCCACACCTTATCGCCCGTCTTATATCCAGCAACAACATTTTGCAGACAATAGTGCAGCTCATGTTCCTGTTGATCCTCCGTCAAATACAGTTGATACACAGAACCCTCAAACCCAGATGTCATCTGCGGACTCACATTTGTCAGAGTTAACACTATTCCTTATGCGAAAACAGTTTGTACCAGAAAGATTTTCGAATTTCGACGATAAAGTTGAATCGTACAATTCTTGGAAATCTTCATTTCAAAGCATTGTGGCTGAACTAAAAGTGTCAAAATTTGAAGAGCTTGAATTGCTTGTAAACCGTCTCTCAGGAAGGTCGAAGGAGTGGCCACCAGCATCCGTAATGCCAACCCTGATGATGCCGACCGTGCTGTCAAACCGATATGGGAACGATTAGACGAGATGTATGGTAGACCTGAACTGATTGAGTCTTCGCTGCGTTCACAATTAGAGAACTTTCGACAAATAGGTCCCAGTGAAAATAGTAGACTATATGACTTACTGAACATTTTAATCAAGATTGAATCGTTGAAAACAAACCCCCAGTTTGCCACAAGCTTAGCCTACTATGATTTATCTTCAGGAGTGAACCCCATTGTCAGCAAGTTACCTTACAGCCTCCAAGAAAAGTGGATCACTAGAGCATCCACCCACAAAAGGACAAATCAAGTCCCATTTCCACCCTTTTCCTTTTTTGTTACGTTTCTCAAGGAAATGTGTGCTATAAGAAATGACCCTGCATTTATGTATTGCAGACCAGCAGTTCCTGCTAATAAGAACAGACCTGTACGTACTCCTATGGTGCAAAGTCGTAAATCAGAGGTGACTGACCCTGGACGAATTGATCCAAAACTGTGTCCTTATCATAAGGCTGATCACAGCATACATGACTGTTATGGTTTTCGTGCAAAGCCACTTACTGAAAGAAAAAACTTTTTACAAAGTAGAAACATTTGCACAAGATGTTGTTTGTCAACCCAACACTTACCCAAGGACTGTCAAGTGAGAATTCAGTGCAAAATCTGCGGGAATTCCAACCACGCCACAGCACTACATGTGGATAAAGTTTCATCTTGGAGCCCAAGTGTTCATGGCGGGGAGGGAATTCGCAATTCCTTTACACAACCACACTCCTCTGGACCTGGCCAAGCAAACTTGCCTTCAACGTCCAAGGTTTCGGCAAACGCAAGTAGTTCTGTGACTTCAAAGTGTACCACTTTCTGCGGGGACAGATTCCAAGGAAAATCTTGCAGCAAAATCTTTCTTGTGGATGTGTTTCATGAAAACAACCCAAACAATGTGCACCGTATTTATGTGATCGTGGACGATCAGTGCAATCAGACACTTGCTTCACCGGAACTGTTAGATATCCTGGATATCTCTAGTGTACCTACCAAATTCACCCTAACTACATGTTCAGGAAAGACAGTTATGTATGGCAGAAATGTTCTAGGACTGAAAGTGCAATCTATTGACAAGACCGTTACTTTAGACCTTCCATCTACTCTCGAATGCGAAGACATACCTAACGATTTATCTGAAATCCCAACACCGGAGATTGCAGAATCTTATCCTCATCTTAGTGTTATCACATCTAAGATTCCTGAGTTTGATTCAGACTCAAAGGTTCACTTACTGATTGGCAAAGATCTACTGGAAGCCCATCATGTTGAAGAGCAAATCCTTGGACCCCGAGGAGCACCGTTCGCACAGAAACTCGTACTTGGTTGGGTCATTATTGGCGAAGTCTGTCTTGGGAGGATTCATCAGAGAACGTCACTTAACGTTAAGAAAGTCTCAGTTTTGAATGACGGTAGAGTGACATGCAATGAACTTTGTCCGAATCATTTGCATGTCAAAGAACAGATTTCGTCTTAGTTTGTGCTCGTGACTTTCGCGGTGATTATGTATTCATGAAGACACCTGATGATGACCAAGTTGGTTTATCAGTTGAGGATCGTATGTTCCTAAAGCTTATGGACAAAACTTTCAAGAAGGACGAGGAAGGTTATTGGACAGCCCCTCTGCCCTTTAGACAACTTCCCGAATACTTACCCAACAACAAACCACAAGCATTTCACCGAGCCCAAATACTGCATTCAAACTTGCAAAGAGATCCTGTTAAGAAAGAACAGTTTGTGACATTCATGCATAAAGTACTGGACAGTGGAGCAGCAGAAGTAGCCCCTTTGTCTTCAAATGCAGTTTGTTGGTATCTACCGTTATTTGGAGTTCGCCACCCGAGAAAGCCCGAACAAATCAGAGGTGTTTTTGATTCATCTGCTGTTCATGAAGGTATCTCGCTCAACAGCCTTCTTATGTCTGGCCCAGACATGGTTAATAGCCTATTAGGAATCCTACTTCGCTTCAGGAAGGATGAAGTGGCAATTACTGCGGACATTGAACAAATGTTCTACCGTTTTCGTGTGGATGAGGACCATCGTGACTTCCTACGTTTTTATTGGTACAGAGAGAATGATCCTGACAACACCCTTGTTGAATACAGAATGCGTGCGCATGTGTTTGGCAATAGTCCATCGCCTGCCATAGCAACTTACGGAATCCGCAAGACGGTAGAAAATGCTGATGAAGATGTCAAGGACTTTGTGAATCGTAACTTTTATGTTGACGACGGACTCATTTCCTTGCCTGATGAAACCAGTGCTATTGACCTCATGAAACGCACCTAGTCTATCATGAAGTCAGAAGGTAGATTAAGACTGCACAAAATTACCTCTAATAAACTGGCAGTGATGGAAGCGTTTGATCCAAGTGACCATGGTGAACAACTCCAGGAGTTTGACGACGACGATTTGGTCCATAGAAGCCTTGGTCTCTGTTGGAACCTGAAAGATGACACATTTAGATTTACAGTGCCAGTGGAGGAAAAGCCATTCACTCGACGTGGTCTCTTGTCAACGGTAAACAGTTTATTTGACCCCATAGGATTTATAACGCCCATTACTATTAGTGGAAAGATCCTCCTTCGAAAAGCAACACCCCCTGGTGCAGACTGGGATGAACCTTTGCCCTCCAGATACCTTCAGAAGTGGACGGAGTGGCAGTCTTCACTTCAGAGCTTAAAGGAAGTGGCCATACCACGGATGTTATCGCACACGTCTGTGAGCCTAGTCAAGACTGTGGAGGTTCATATATTTTGTGACGCATCTGAAAATGCTATCGCAGCATCAGCGTATATCAAAGTGGAAGACAACCAAGGCCGCAACAGTGTTAGGTTTCTGATGGGCAAGGGCAAGCTAGCCCCACCTAGAGGTCACACTATTCCACGCTTAGAGCTCTGTGGAGCTGTTCTGGCAACATAACTTGCAGAAATAATATCCATGCAGCTAGACATCCCATTGGACTCTATGCATTATTACACAGACAGCAAAGTTCTGTTAGGATATATCAGCAATCGTACTCGTCGTTTTTATACGTATGTGAGTAATAGAGTTGACCGCATTCTGAAAATCTCCACTGCTGATCAATGGAAATATGTTCCTACAGATAAGAATCCTGCCGATTCCTGCACCAGATGTATTACTTCAGTCATTGATATCATGCAGCTTCACTGGATAATTGGCCCACAGTGGTTATGCAATACAAGTACATCAGAATGCACTGGTACCTCGGAGTATTTTCCACTCATTGAACTTGATTATGATGTAGAAGTTAGGCCACTAATGACGAAGATCACCACCAACCATCTTCCCTCCATACCTGCTTGTCTCGGAACAAAGCGCTTTGAGCGTTTTTCTAGCTGGAAGTCTCTGGTTTCCGCAATCGCATCTCTTCAACGCAAAGCTCGGAATCGTCGTGATGGATATCATGACACCAAACCCATCAGCCAGTGTGATGCTCTCAGAAAAGCTGAGACTCTCATTCTGAAAGAAACCCAGCAAGAACACTTTACTAAAGACATTAAATGCCTGGCCAATGATAAACTTCTGGCAAAGAACAGCAGTATTGCGACACTTTCACCCTTTCTTGATGAGAATGGGCTATTTCGTGTTGGAGGCAGAATCAATCGAGCAGCCGGACAAATACCTGCAAGAGAAGTCAACCCTATTATCCTACCTAAAGCTAGCCACATTTCCATCTTACTTATTCGTCACTTTCATGAACGAACCAAGCATCAAGGAAGACTTATTACGGAAGGGGCTCTTCGCACAGGAGGATATTGGCTCATTGGCGCCAAACGATTGATTTCCTCTCTCATATACAAGTGCGTGACTTGTCGGAGACTAAGACGCAGTTTAGAAACTCAAAAAATGGCTGATGTTCCTACAGACAGGATAACCCCAGGACCCCCCTTTACATCGGTCGGCATTGATGCCTTAGGACCCTGGCAAGTGGCTACACGCAAAACTCGAGGAGGTGCCGCTAACAGCAAAAGATGGGGAATCATCTTTACATGCCTTACTTGTAGGGCAGTGCACATAGAAATTGTAGAGGAGATGTCAAGTTCTTCATTTATAAACGCCTTCCGTCGTTTCTTGGCAATCCGTGGCCCTGTGAAGTTTATACACTCTGATAGAGGCTCCAATTTTATCGGAGCAGCTGAAGAAATGAAGATGAATACAGTTAAAGTAGAAGAAGGACCCGTTCAAGAATTCTTGCGCAACTCTGGAATTACTTGGATATTCAATGTTCCTCATGCTTCACATATGGGGGGCATCTGGGAAAGAATGATAGGGATGACCAGAAAGATTTTAGACTCTATGCTACTTGAATCCAGATCCAAACCCCTCACACATGAAACTCTTGCTACCTTTTTATGTGTAGTATGTGCCATTATATAAATAGTGCCTGATTGGGAGGGTACCAGTTGAAATTGACACCCCGAGAAAACCATTGTCAACCGACGCGAAGCGGAGTCTCTATCTCTTATGGTTTCAGAGGAGTAGCGATAACAAGCATTTCGTACACAAGGGCAATAACTTTGGAAGTTCTGGGAGTTATGAAGCAAAGGGTCATTTGGTACCATAACTTTTTATGGTCAATAACATAAAGAAAAAAATGTTTCAATATCTCTTGAAATAAAAAAGCTGTCCCTGGAAAAAAAGAGAAGATAAAAAATAACTAGCAGACTAATTGTTCTCGAACAATTAGAGGTCTTTCCACCTATATTATTTTTTATGTTTTGTTTCAATATATTTAATTTCAATATATTTAATTAAACATTTTATCTGCATTACTGAATAAAAAAGGTAAAAAACTTAAACATGCTATTGTTTTTATGGTTTGACCTTGACCTTTGACCTTTATGTCATTTTGTTCAGACAAGGTAGACGCTTCCATCCCAAGTAGTCCAAAGTCTTTACGATAAATAATAAAAAAGTTGGAAGTGATTTTATAGAATATTGAATACTTTCAGGGGCGATAACTACAAGAAGGAGGCCTCGGATCCTTTCGGTAATCATAGATAGAAGAACACTCTAAGTGTACTGAAGACATTGGTAAAAGTTCCAAGTCACTATCTCTTATGGTTTCAGAGGAGTAGCGATAACAAGCATTTCGTACAATAGGGGCAATAACTCTGTAATTATTCAAAGGTATGAGTCAAGGGGCTAAACTTTAAAATGTCTTAAGATGTCCTACTACATCCATGAAACAGTTTTTCTCTACCACCCTTAACAAAAAAGATCTAAAAACTCATTAATTAACAGATTTTCAAATGACCTTGACCTTTGACCTTTATGTTATTTCGTTCGGCCAAGGTAGACGCTTCCATCCCAAGTAGTCCGAAGTCTCTACGATAAATAATACAAAAGTTGAAAGTGATTTTATAGAAATTGAAATACTTTCAGGGGCAATAACTACTAGAAGGAGGCCTCAGATCCTTTCGGTTAAAATAGATTGAAGAACCCTCTAAGTGTACTGAAGACATTGATATAAGTTCCAAGTCTCTATCTCTTATGGTTTCAGAGGAGTAGCGATAACAAGCATTTTGTACACAAGGGCAATAACTTTGGAAGTTCTGGGAGTTATTAAGCAAAGGGTCATTTGGTACCATAACTTTTAATTGTCAATATCATAAAGAAAAAAAATGTTTCAATATCTCTTGAAATAAAAAAACCGTCCCTGGAAAAAAAGAGGAGAAAAAAAATAATAAAAAACAGAAGAAAAACTAGTAGACTAATTGTTCTCGAACAATTAGAGGTCTTTCCACCTCATTATTTTTTTATGTTTTGTTTGAATATAATTAATAAAACATTTTCTCTGCGTTACATTATAAAAAAAAGTCAAAAACTTAAATATGCAAATTTTATTTTGTTTGACCTTGACCTTTGACTTTTATGTCATATTGACTAACAAAGGTCAACATTTTAATTTAAAGTAGTCTGATACCCCTACGATGTAAGGTTCAAAAGTTGTAAGTGTTTTTAACGAAATTAAGAAACTTTCAGGGGCGATAACTGCTAGAAGGGGGCATCAGGCCCTTTCGGTATAAAAGACTGAAGAAGCCCCTAAATGTACTGAATACATTAGTAAAAGTTTCAAGTCTCTGCCTCTTATGGTTTATGAGAAGTAGCGATAACAAGCATTTTGTACAATAGGGGCAATAACTCTATAATTGTTTCAAGGTAGGGGTTAAAAGGTTATATTTTGAAATGTCTTAAGAAGCCCTACTATATCCATGAAAAAGTTGTTGACTACCACCCTAAACAAAAGAGATCTAAAAACTCATTAATTAACAGATTTCCAAATGACCTTGACCTTTGACCTTTATGTCATTTTGTTCGGCCAAGGTAGACGCTTCCATCCCAAGTGGTCCGAAGTCTTTACGATAAATAATGAAAAAGTTGGAAGTGATTTTATAGAAATTGAAATACTTTCAGGGGCAATAACTACTATAAGGGGGCCTCAGATCCTTTCGGTATGAATAGATTGAAGAACCCTCTAAGTGTACTGAAGACATTGGTAAAAGTTTAAAGTCTCTATCTCTTATGGTTTCAGAGAAGTAGTGATAACAAACATTTCGTACACAAGGGCAATAACTTTGTAAGTTCTGGGAGTTATTAAGCAAAGGGTCATTTGGTACCATAACTTTTTATGGTCAATAATACAAGGAAAAAATTGTTTCAATATGTCTAGCAATAAAAAAGTTGTCCCAAGGAAAATAGAAAAGAAAAATTATAAGAATAATAAAAAACATAAGAAATACAAAAGGTCTTTCACCTGAAAGGTGGAAAGACCTAACAAAAGGTCTTTCACCTGAAAGGTGGGAAGACCTAATAATAATAAAAAACATAAAGAAAACAAAAGGTCTTTCACCTGAAAGGTGGAAAGACCTAAAAACATAAGAAATACAAAAGGTTTTTCACCTGAAAGGTGGAAAGACCTAATAACTAGTAGACTAATTGTTCATGGAACAATTAGGAGGTCTTTACACCATTAATATATTTGTCCTCTTGTTTTGTTAAAATGAATTGCAGGAAATCGGTAAATTTAAAAAAAAAAATCTTCACTAAGGGGAATCGAACCAAGAACCGTTAGGTTCGCACGACAGATCGTTACCTCTACGCTACATTGCTTGTTACTTGAGATGGGATAAAAAATGTTGAGTTGTGTAGTAAATTTGGATGATGATAGAAAGAAGAGATCCAGCGTTCTTCCGTCCATCTGAAGTTGATACCCAATGTTGTGGAACCTTTAGAATAGATAGGCGGTTAGCGATTGGTTGAGTTGACAGTATTTTTTAATAAAAAATCAGTGCTGCTTGTAAACAATGTGGCCGAATAGCGTTGGCTAAGAAATGAACATGCCAGGTCAAACTCTGGTCGCGAGCGGCTATTTGAAGGTGTGGGAATGTCATGCTGGATTAAGTGTTGCGCATTCTCCTGTTGATTTGAAATGCACGTGCTTAGAAATCTATTAACTGACATGCATTTGTGGATTACAACTACGGAAAATCTGAAATGAATCAAGGTCAGTCATGTATTTGAGCCAAGTCGGGAAATCAACAAACTGAGAGAAAATGTAAACAAAATTCATATAAAATCGGGGTCTGGGAAGGAAGAGTTATCTTTCGTTGAACGTCAACAAATATCGTCACAGGTTGCTGATAAAAATGTAAACACAGATTTTCAGTGAAGTTTGAGCATGAATTTATTGGAAACAAATATGGAAGCGTTGAAATTTCGTTTCTCGGGAGGATGGTTTGATGCCGCTGGAGTGGATTACTTTCTTCAATATGGTTCATTTCGTTTCAAATTTGGCAGGCAATTAGATTCAGGTGTAAGGAAAAATCACATGAATTTTCGCCAAGTACTACAGAGTGTTACCGGAGCTGGAATTTTTATTCAGAGGCGTAGTCTAAAACGCCGTCTGGAGTAAAATGGCAGTCAGAGTTTCAGACTTTTAAAAAAACTCTGACAAACGGTTTCAACACTTTGCTTGGTGTATTTTTTTTATGGTCAAGGTCATTGCAAGTTGTTTCGTGTCTCTACTGCTTATCTTTTTCATGTTTTTGATTTTTCGCGAAATAAAAAAAAAAGCGAAGAACAGTAGTTCTCGCCGCTGATTGCGAAACAGTTTGTCTTTCAGAGATCTGCAACTACTTGTGATACTGAAAGCATCCGCAAAGGTTTCGAAAGCGCAAGTGTCACGGCTTCTGAGGAGTAGCGATAACAAACTTTTACGTGCACGCGTCAACAGTAACGAAACGTGAGGTGTTTTTAAAAACAGGGTCAAATGCCATCATCATTTTCCGAAAGCAGTACGACGTGAATGAAAGCGTTTCGATAAGTCGCGAAACAAAAATTTCACTTCGCTTACGGAAGAAAAATAATAATAAGAAGAATAAAAATAAACAGAACTAGTAGACTAATTGTTCTCAAACAATTAGAGGTCTTTCCAACTCATTTTTTTTTGTTTATTATAATGTTGTTTCAATTAAACTAATTTTTTCGTCGCTATTTCATTAAAAAATTATAAAAAGATTAAAATTGCAAAACTTTTTTTTGTTGACCTTGACCTTTGACCTTTATGTCATTTTGTTCGGCCAAGGTAGTCGCTTCCATCCCAAGTGGTCCGAAGTCTCTACGAATAATAATAAAAAAGTTTGAAGTGATTTTATATAAATTGAAATACTTTCAAGGGCAATAACTATTAGAAGGAGGCCTCAGATCCTTTCGGTATGAATAGATTGAAGAACCCTCTAAGTGTACTGAAGACATTGGTAAAAGTTTCAAGTCTCTATCTCTTATGGTTTTAGAGTAGTAGCGATAACAAGCATTTCGTACAATAGGGGCAATAAATTTGCAATTATTCAAAGGTATGAGATAAGGGGCTATATTTTAAAATGTCTTACGATGTCCTTCATTATCAATGATAAAGTTTTTCTCTACCACCCTTAACAAAAGAGATCTAAAAACTCATTAATTAAGAGATTACCAAATGACCTTGACCTTTGACCTTTATGTCATTTTGTTCGGCCAAGGTAGACGTTTCCATCCCAAGTAGTCCGAAGTCTTTACGATAAATAATAAAAAAGTTGGAAGTGATTTTGTAGAAATTGAAATACTTTCAGGGGCAATAACTACTAGAAGGGGGGCTCAGATCCTTTCGGTATTACTAGATTGAAGAACCCTCTAAGTTTACTGAAGACATTGGTAAAAGTTCCAAGTCTCTATCTCTTATGGTTTCAGAGGAGTAGTGATAACAATCATTTTGTACACAAGGGCAATAACTTTGGAAGTTCTGGGAGTTATTAAGCAAAGGGTGATTTGGTACCATAACTTTTTATGATCAATAACATAAAGAAAATATTGTTTCAATATCTCTTAAAATAAAAAAGCTGTCCCTGGAAAAAAAGAGAAGAAAAAAAAAATAATAATAATAACTAGTAGACTAATTGTTCTCGAACAATTAGAGGTCTTTCCACCTATATTATTTTTTATGTTTTGTTTCAATATAATTTATTAAACATTTTATCTGCGTTACTTAATAAAAAAATGTTAAAAACTTAAATATGCTATTTATTTTCTTTTTTTTTTTGACCTTGACCTTTGACCTTTATGTCATTTTGTTCGGACAAGGTAGACGCTTCCATCCCAAGTGGTCCGAAGTCTTTACGATAAATAATAAAGAAGTTGGAAGTGATTTTATAGAATATTGAATACTTTCATGGGCAATAACTGCTAGAAGGGGGCCTCGGATCCTTTCCGTATACATAGGTTAAAGAACCCTCTAAGTGTATTGAAGACATTGGTAAAAGTTCCAAGTCACTATCTCTTATGGTTTTAGAGGAGTAGAGATAACAAGCATTTCGTACAATAGGGGCAATAACTCTGTAATTATTCAAAGGTATGAGACAAGGGGCTATATTTTTAAATGTCTTAAGATGTCCTACTACATCTATGAACAAGTTTTTCTCTACCACCCTAAACAAAAGAGATCTAAAAACTAATTAATTAACAGATTTTCAAATGACCTTGACCTTTGACCTTTATGTCATTTTGTTTGGCCAAGGTAGACGCTTCCATCCCAAGTGGTCCGAAGTCTCTATGATAAATAATAAAAAAGTTGGAAGTGATTTTATGGAAATTCAACCACTTTCAGGGGCAATAACTAATAGAAGGGGGTCTCGGATCCTTTCGGTATGAATAGATTGAAGAACCCTCTAAGTGTACTGAAGACATTGGTAAAAGTTCCAATTTTCTATCTCTTATGATTTTAGAGGAGTAGCGATAACAAGCTTTTCGTATACAAGGCAATAACTTTTTAAGTTCTTGGGGTCATTAGGCACAGGGTCACTTGGTTTCATGACTTTTAATGTTCAATCACATGAAGAAAAAATTGTTTCAATATCTCTTGAAATAAAAAAGTTTTCCCGTGGAAAATAGAAAAGAAAAAGAAAAATAACTAGTAGACTAATTGTTCTCGAACAATTAGAGGTCTTTCTGTAACAGGGGTATTTGTTGTATGTTGAAGAAATCAAACAAACGCCTGTTCGGGTTCTGGGCACCTCCAAATTTATTGGTATAAATAGTACAAAAATAAATAGCCCTACAATAAATAACAACAATATAAATATACAGCATAAAAATAGTACAATAGGAGTAAGTTGCGTTAAAGGGAAATAACTCTTTACATCAATCCTCCTTTATATATGAATTACATTATGCATTCATATTTTAAAATAGGTTAACAATTATATTTATCATATTCATTTATAATATCTATAAAGACATCACTATATCATTTTAAATCACAAAATATGGTTAAACATACCATTCTAAGGGAATGCGCTCGTACAATACTCTATGGTATATATGCATGTACTATATAGCTGGTATGGCTTATGACTGTCAACTACAAATTATTATAAAGTTTACATCAATAAACTTACACTTATGTTCACAATATAAAGGGATAAAAACAGTGAACATATTCATATGTTATTCTTATCTATTAAAACGTTTATATCTTACAAAATCATTCACTCTTACTGTGCATGATAAGCTATTGTTATAATTTGCCAAAATTATAGAATTCACTGTTAATGAAATGTTAAACTATTATATTAAAATTATTAGAATTAGTAATATTAACTTACCAAGAGGTAGAGTCTGTCATGTTTCAAAAGTCAGTTAAATACAGTTCTCAATATAATGGAACCTCTACTCTCTCTGATGTGTCAAAGAAATATAAAGACCCAGCTCCAAGAATTTGGAGGGAAATCTCAACAACCAATAAAATCAAAGAAGACAAAACTAAAAACCAATTGAATACCTAGAAACATTATATGTTTGGCCAGAACCTTAATTTCTGTAATTTAAACCCTAAGGCAATGTATGTCATGGTCAAGATAGCTGCCTGTTCTATTCAACTGACCATGACCGGATTTTTTTAAGTTTATAAAATATTTTATTAGATACTTAAGTATTACGTTTGCAATTTACTTGTACAATAATGATTACATAATTATATTAATTTAATTATCAATAAATTAATAACCTTTATATATGGATTTATTAATTTAAAAATTAATAAATCTGTAACTCCTACAAACTCCCCCTCCTTTTAAAATGACTTCCACGTCATTTAAAGGAAACTTACCAATTCTGAGTCTGGAAGAAAAATAAAAACATCTACAAACTGAAAACAATACAATCAAAATTTCTTGGTAAACATTTTTAAAAACTCTTTTGACATTTCTCTGTCCATATCCTTCAATTCCGAAGCCATTTCCTTAAAGCATGAAACTTTCTCTTTCCACTTGGTTGGTTGAAATGCTAACTGGCATACAAAGTTCTCCACCCATTTTGGTTTCTGTCTAACTCTTGTTGACCTTCTTGGAATATTCTGATCATCATCATCAGCATCATCATCAGCATCATCTTGTATTTCATCTTGAGTATGCTCAAGAACTCCTGAAATACTACTTCTGCTATCGCTACTGCTACTGCTGTTGCTGGTATCAAGATCATCAGATGCCTCTGAGTTCTGATTAGGAGCGTCCTCCCTTGATCCTTCCTCCAGGCACTCCACACTTTCCTGATCGTCACCAGTCAAAGTGGGAATGCTTCCATCCTCAGACGTATCTTTATTCTGTACAGGGTATTCCGCTGTCAGATAAATACTGTCATCATCAGACTCTATCTGATTATGGATGGATTCCTCAACCTCAATTTCCTCAGTTTTCTTCTTTTTCCTAATCCTGGGTGCTGGAACCGGTCTCTCTAAGAATCAGGCACCGTGGTTTAAAAATAAATGAGATATGGCCACAAAATGTACATTTAAAGTGTTTTTCATGCTTGAAAATTCCTATTATAACACTAGATAATTTTAAAATCAAGTAAGTTTCAATAGAATTTCTCTAATCACTATTATTTTATAAGCTTACGAATCAGGCTCCGCCATTACGGTGTATACAAAGTGTTAAAAATTTACATCGACTTGACACCTATTACTTGTTAGCTACAATCCCATATATATAATAAACAGTTACTTTGAATACTACTCCTAGGCCATGATAAAAAAAAACTGGTGTGTTTATTTATATTTTATGAAATATAACAGTATAAAATACAGTTCTGATAAATCCGTTTTTAAGGTAAGAGTTATTCCCCTTTGAAAACTCTTTCGTGTTACTGATGTAAACAAATGGCAGACGGCAGGTGTTCGATCGCCTGTATATCTAGTGTAGTTAAAACAGACTGCAACGTATCTTCAAGATATCGAAATGACTGTGAAGTGAGGAGGTTGAGTGACTGTAACAGGCCCATTTTCAACCATTTGCGTCAGTTTTCTATTAACAGCGCCGACATTACAAGTGAAGGGCAATTGATTGCATTTCGATGCGGACTGTTCGACACAGATCTTACTTCATTCACCGTGTGCCCATTTCATAGAGACTCTCTAGGACTAGCATGGCAGCAGAGAGCCAAGTGTCAATATCCTTTTCACGAAGGGAAAGCTAAACCATACCGTAGTTTTTCTCTCCGAATGAGCAGACTTGTTTTCTCAAGCTTATCTACTTTGGTACCAGTTGGCTCAGGTATGTACATGTATCATGTCATAATAATGAATATACTATTTTATTTTGCTTTTGCACATATTTTTGAGACAATGAAAATATAATAAAAAGCTTATATACAAGAGTTATTAACTAAGTCAGACTTTAGAAATTTATGGTTTTTTTATTTTATTTTTTTTGGGGGGGGGGGTGCCCTTCTTTAACAAGATCTTCACTGTTAATTGTATATTAATATTACTACCAGGTACATATATAAATTGTACAATTAAAATTCAGTGGTATTTCATGTTGCCAATTATTAACTTCCTGAGAATATGATTCCAATTTATAACAAATTTTATTGCTTATACCCCATCTCCAACTCAAATGATTGATTTATGCTTATTTTTAACACCATTTTGTCATGTTAACAATATATGAAATATGTTTTAGAAATTTAAAGTATTCAGCATATTTTAAGAATATTTAGAAATTAAACTAGTGGACTTAAACATGCAAAGTTATATACTTTTAAAAGCACTGAATCATTATTTTTTGAAAGATATAGTCTCATAACTGCAGCGGTGTGTGCATACAAATTGAGTAACGTGCGCTAGCGCGTTATGAAAACTTGTATGCACACACCGCTGCAGTTATGAGACTATATTTTTCAAAAAATAATGATTTAATGCTTATATTTACATTTTTTTAACTTCTTGCCTTGCCTGCAAAGTGATTTATACGTCAAAATTTCTGTTTTATCCCAAGGGTAAGTTCAAATTAATGGAAGAGCCACTGTAACAGCCACAAGCGTGAACTTTGATTCTCGCTTTTGACGTTGCATTTGACAGCGTTCAACGTTTGTGACGTACGTCATAATAAAACTAGTCATTCTAACCTTTGAGTACCCTGTGTGTGTTACGGTCTTATAACTGCAGTGTCTTTACACACACTTCACATGCAAAAAATATTTGGAATGTAAATATATTATATTAAAACTATGCAATTTTCAAGGCATCCCATGTAGCCACCTTAGGAATGTATCTTTAAGTTATCAAATCAACTGACTGCAACTATAAAATAACAAAATTCCAGGGGAAAGAAGTAGGATTTCCATAAATTTAACATAATCATTGTATGTATGTTATAATCTGTACTTAATCATTTTGAAAAACTTGTTTATATTTTAGGCATATATCGTAAGTGTATTGACCTTGTACACAACCTACCTGATAATCATGAGAATCCTCTAAATCAAACAGACATAAAGGTAAAACTACATTACAATTATAAGACCATGTGCAACAACAAAGAATTATTTGTTTGATGCACTCCAACAGACCTGCAAATTAAAAATTGCATGCTGAAACCCAAATATTACTACTTTAGTTTTAAGGATTATTTTGTTCGCAAAAAAAACTTGATTGTTATTATGATTATCTATGTACAAGCTAATTTTTAAAAATACCGACCTCATATTACCGGTAACCCATCTTGAAAAATGTGGGGTTCCTAATAGAGTACTCTAACTAAAATTCTTTCATGCTCACCTTATTGTCTAGAAATGTAAATGCTTGATGCAAATTCAGTAATAAAGTATCAAAATATTTTGATATCTTTTTATAACAGTTACATTTAATTATCACAACTCGAGTTTAAAAAAAAATTATTTATAAATGCCAAAAATGTTATTGCATTGCCACTTCTAGAAAATTCTACAATTTGTACAATATACAAAATTAATATACATGTAGGACCTACTGTTATTTATATTTTTTATAACTCTTTGAATTTTTATTCTTTTCTTCTCAGAATGATAATGATAATGAGAAGAATATATCAGCTGATATCACACAGGTAACTTTTTATAAAATTTTATCATAAGAAAATTTCACATTTAGGCCAATATAACATACTTGTTTGTTTGGAATTGCCTCCTGCTTCATTGAACTGCTTTCAGTTTATAAAATTTGATTATCAAAAAGAAAGCCTTTTATTTTAATATGGAGATTTTTATCTACCAATTTTTGATTACTGAAACTTTAAAAAAAAAAAATTGTTCCCTCCCTCCTGGGTCCAGAAACCTCCAGACGGCAATTCCAAGCAAACAATTATTAAAGGATGGCCTTAAAGTACATGCATTTGAAATCCTAAAATCACAAAATGAAAGCTTTTGACACATAATTATATCAGTGGTAATTTTAAATTTTACTTTAGATTTTATCAAGCTAATTCTTTAATGCAAACATTTTTTAAAGAAATTAATTACAGATAAATTTATTTACAGAGATGTGCTGCATACAGTCTTCGTCCAATTAACATTGAGAATGGTGTGGATTGCATTGAACATTCAGACCAGGTACAAAATATTAAGGGAACTTGTGTTGATCAAGAACTTATTTAATATTTTTCTAATCATCCACAATAATTAATATCATTTGTCTGTCTATCTGTAAACTTATCACAAGTTAGATTTTGTGTTTAGTACCCTTGTGCTTATCTACTAAAATTAGCACACAGTATACTTGAGCAATTTTCTTTAAATTGTACACAAAGGGTGCCCCCCCCCCCAATAGAGAGAGAAACAGACAGAATAGAGAACATAGAGTTGGTGTCTTAAACATTCTTATAAAAACTATTGTATTTTTTAAGATTCAAATTTAATCATTTAAACATGAAAAAAACATATCCCTTATATAATTAGTTAGTTAGATTTTGATGTCAATTAATGGTCAAGGTCATAGCAGAGATTACCGATAGTGTAAATACTTTTTACTATCTTTTTTTAGCTCACCCAAACCAAAGGTTAAAGTGAGCTGTTGCCCGCCATCCGTCTGTAAACTTTTCAAATGTTTTACTGCTAACTACAATAACATGGCAAAATTTAATTCCAGTTTGGGGTGTTAGTTTTGGGGTGATATTAAATGGATGAAACCACATGGTGTAAATTGGTGATTCTGGGTGATTAACATAAACCTGGTACAAACTTTTATGAGAAGGGAACTTGAAACTGTTTAAATAAAGGTTTAACCCTTTTCAAAGGGGAGATAATTACTAAACAGTGAAAGTAGGGTAACCATTGCACTAGAAATACTAATATTTAACAGAAACATCTTAGTTTTTATAGTGGAGATTCTAAATTATTAAAATGATGACCCTATAACTATAATATAACTCCCTATACATATTTTTTTTAAGATTATTTAATATCAATGGAAGAACCACTGTAACAGCCACTACCATGAAGTATGATTTTTGCTAATGAAGTTGAACTTGACTGGAGTAGTGTTCAACATTTTTGACCTCCCCATCCATGTTATTTCATTTTAAATGTTGCAGCTCATCTCACATTTTACAATCAAAATACTGGTAGATGTAGAATGATTGGTATATATATTGACAAGTTTGAACCATGTACATGTATCTGTCTAAACAAATCATGCAATTTTAATATAAAAATACATATACTGTAACAATGGAAATTAAGATGCATCATATTTCATGATAAGTATTTAAACTTTTATGATTCTGTTCATTACTGTTCTGAAATATTTTAATGATTAATATGGTTTGCATTGCTTTCAGCTTTCATCACAGGAGAGCCAACATCTGTCTCAAACTTCAAACTGGAGTGAGGAAAATTCTCTAGGGTAAGAGACATTGAACAGTATTGTCCATACCATTTCTAATGGAAAACTCAGTCCATTGAAATACCAACTGCAAAAACCTCTTCAGGACATTACGTCACAAAGTAGAAATTACATACAGAAGAAAGCATCACAAATGGTACATAGTATCCTGGAATTGGTTGCTCCTGGACAATCAGAAGACCTACTGAAACTCATGGTGGAGCCCGTAACAAACACCAAACACCCAGAAACTGAAAACCTTTTGGAAATACTGACTAAAATCTACAACGATTCCACATACAAGGCTGTGAAAGATCAGATTCTATCTATTATGGCTGGACTTACAACAAAAGAGGACCTCAAGAACAGAATCCCAGGACTTACAAACTATCATATTGACAAAGTTCGAGCTGTTACACCAGACCAAATATTTCAGAAGGTAAACCAACCTCCAAAGAAAAGACAAAAAATGGACCAAACTAAACTAGAGCACTGTCTCTCATTTTTCTTCAGCTCCTCTTTTCACCAACTGGTGTCTTATGGTACAAGAGATTTGGAGCTTGACTCTGGTGAAATAGTTGTAATTCCAGATGTGGTTCGCACTGCTTGCCATTCTTCTATAATTGAAATGTATGAAAAACATTGCACAGACACTGACTTCTCACCACTGTCAAGGGATACACTATTTCGCATCCTACATGCATGCTCGGCTTCCAAACGGCGCAACCTCCATGGCTTAGACAACATTACAGCAGATGGCCTTGCTGCTTTTAAGTCTTTGTGTAACATCTTGAAGAATCTAGAGCTCAAAGGAACCATAGACAAAGATATGAAATCTACCTTGACACAACTTCTCACAGATGGTCAAAATTATTTGAAGAGAACCTTCAAGTTCCATGTCTCTCTAGACTCAGCTTGTTCTGACCATTGTATACAGTGGGCTTGCAGTGATCCTAAAGATGTCAAATTTCAGTCCATATGCAACCATGAGCACACAGACAGCTGTCAAGAGTGTGAAAAATTATCAGTCGTCCTTGATCAGATGTGCTCTTTGAATCTAGATGATGATGAGGCAGTAGATGTTATAGAGGCAAGAAACAACATCCAACCATGGAAAGCCCACATCGTAAGAACAATCAACCAAGACCGCAGCAGAGTAGATCTTCTAGACACTTTGAAAACATCTCAAATACTGCTGGTGATGGACTGGGCCATGAAGTTTCTCCCTCTTTTACATCGAGAGAAGCAGTCAGACTGGTTTGGTCAAAAAGGGATCTCATGGCATGTCACTGTTGGCATCACTAAAGATAATAATGGATCTCTAAAGGTAACAATCAATATTTACATACATTTGCAAATATGTTTCCTTATATAATCCTTTTGCGAATAGTGAAAACGTTCAATTCTGTATGAACTTTTTCATGACGTCACAATGATCATAGCACGCGCTTATCGCTTGGATTATTGTAAACTTAAAGTCTTGGTAATTTTGACAGTTCTGGGCGATTAATTTGTCTTTTTCAAATGTAAATATAAGTAATAAACAGCAATGCTTAAAAGTTTACGGGATATGAAGTTGGTTGGTATGTAATCAAATCAACCGAGAAGCTCTTTGGGATTCACAGGATTTGATAATGTGACCAACTTCATAACCCGGTGAACTTTTTAAAGGATTATTACAAAAGCAATAATTTAATCAACAAGTGAGTTTTTATCTAATAAAATATCAGATATGATAAAAATCTGGCCAGATGAGCAGTAGAAAAATGTTAACTCTAAGGAAGTAAGAGTTTATTGTACACGTATTAAAACAAATGTTCTAATTTTTTCAGCATAGTACTTGAGTGCACATTCTGGAAAGTGGCAAACAGGACTGGTTTGCTGTAGCATCAATCCTGGAACATACTCTTTCAACTGTGGCTCAGCAGTATCCCAATATGAAAGAGGCATTCCTAAGATCTGACAATGCTGGATGTTATCACAATGGATTTCTCTGGAGTTCAATTCCTAGCATATCTGAGAGAACAGGTGAATAAGAAACTTTTCTTAATATGCTAAATATTATGAATCATTATAGCATTGAATCATGATTTTTTGAAGTATACAGTCTCATAACTGCAGCGGTGTGTGCATACAAATTGAGTAACGCGCGTTATGAAAATTTGTATGCAAGCATCGCTGCAGTTATGAGACTGTATATTTAAAAAAATCATGATTAAATGCTTATATTTACATTATTTTAACTTCATGCCTTGTCTGAAAATGTGATTTATACCTTAAAATTCCTATCTTATCCTAAGGGTAAGTTCATATTAATGGAAGAGCCACAGTAACAGCCGCAAGCGTGAACTTTGATTTTCGCTTGCGACGTTGCAGTTAACAGCGTTTAACGTTTTTGACATCATAATAAAACTCATCATTTTAACCTTTGAGTACCCTGTGTGCGTTACAGTGTTATAACTGCCGTAGCTTTCAACACACTATACAAGCAAAAAATATGTGAAATGTAAATATCAGCATTTACATGAAATCTGTGATGTTTTAATTCTGTAAAATGCTATGAGGTGTGTAATTTTCTTGTAACATTTGCAGGAATCGTTGTTAAAAAATTCAACTTTAGTGAGGCACAAGCAGGAAAATCATATTGTGATGCCAAAATTGCTCATCTTAGGAAGAAAATGAGATTGTATGTAGCAGATGGCAATGACATCAAGTTTCCAGCTGACATGAAGATGGCCATAGATACAAGTGGAGGAGTTGCTGGATGCCAGGTAGCAGTTGTTGATGTTGATTACACCCATCAACTGTTATTTGGCCACAAATGGAGGGATGTACGTTTCATCACTGATTTTGAAATTGATTCTTCCTTGATGACCACTCACCGTGCATTTGACATTGGTCAGGGAAATGTTATTGACGCAACATTAATGGTCTCCTTACCACAGAGTTCAACGGATCTACGAATACTCTCCAACTTCATGACACCAGAAAAGCAGGAAGGACAAATACAAACTCCAAGTACTGTAAAAGAACCTGTTCAGTGCTTCCCTTGTTCCGAAGAAGGCTGTTTACAAAGTTTTTGCACCTTTGAAGAATATGAGGAACATATGTATTTTGAGAGGCACACGTTTGAATTTCATCAAAATTCAAACATGTCTACATTTGACAAAGTTAAACTGAGATGGGCAGAAAAATGTAACATACATGAAAGTGAAGAGCAGATCATCATGCCAACAGCCCTGTCTGACAGTGGTGGAAAAGGTGCTAGCATAAGAGGATGGGCTCTTAAGAAAGAAAAGAAACAAGTTCGGTTCAAACAGCACGTGCGCAATTATCTGAACAATGTATTCAAGACTGGAGCGGAGGTTGGGAGGAAGGCTAATCCAGCAGAAGTTGCTTTGAACATGAGAGCACTGACAAACGATAGGGGAGAGCGCATTTTTGCAGCTCAGGACTGTTTAAAGCCAAGTCAAATCATTTCCTATTTCTCCAGGCTCACATCTCAATACAAGGATTCCTCGAAACAAGGGAGCAGAGAAATAGCAGAAGAAGATGATGATGAATACCTGGAACACGTTATCAGGGAAATTGAAATTCAGGAAATAAAAGACACTGTGAATGCTCTGTGATCAGGAAAGAGAAAACTTTGTTCAGCTATGTACATGTAATTTACGTTAGATATTTTATAACAGATTCATAATTCCAAATGCAAATGACTGTAAACCTTAACTCTATATCTAGAATTTCGAACAAATTAGTTTTATCATGTTTATGACTGCAATATATATTATATACATGTATAAGACAAATCAAGATATATGTTATTTCAAAATTTCCTAAGGTTGCATAATCAAGTTCTGTAATTTAGAATTCTTTCTCTGTATTAAAATTCAAAAAACCAGTATTTATTTTAAATAGTGTGTAACTGATACCAGTATTCCATTCAATTTTTTACCCTTGCAATATATATATGATGACTTTAACTTCTTATTGAAAAAAGGTTACCAGGGACACATTTTTGCCATTTTCATTATGCAACAAAATTAAATTTTGTTTTTACACTTGATATATTCTTCAAATGTTTTTGAATTTATTTGTGCAATTGCATTTTATTTCTTTTTTTCTAAATTGAAAAATTGCAATTACATTATATGTAGGTATGATGCAAGCAATAACTGAAGTGCATGATGTTGGAGGTTACATATCCTCCCCCGCCCCCTTGATAAAATTACAGCATAGTATTTGCTGTTTTCTAATTTATTCTTTTGGAGACAATATTATGCAAAAAAACAATATGTATTTTTATCTCACATATGCACTTAAGAATTTACATGTTCACTTACTGTAAAGTTTTGTCATTTTATGTGTTGTCATAAGTCAAGTGCTTTAAGGTTAATTTCTGAGGCTATTGTTCTAAAATTAAATGATTTTTACAAGTTCTTCATAGTCCTCATAGATTTGTCAACTTAATAGATATAAACTGATTTTTAACAAAAGATATAATAATAACAATACATGAAGTTATTGCCAATTTTTTCATATGAAGGGATTTCAACAATCCATTGATTCTGTTTATGATGGTAGTTTTATTAGGAAAAAATGGGCAATTTTCTTTTTAGAAACCTATTTATGTGAGAAAAGATACTTTCTAAAATAACAAAAGAAAATTTTTATCTTGTTTTGTGAACATATATTGCCAAAAAGTTATAGTGAAAAAGGTTTGCAAAGGTGAATTTTAAAATATTGTGGTTTTGTTGCCATGGATACCACCTCTAATTGGTAAAATCACACATATCTAATTCTGGAATTTTATTATTCATATGATGACTTTTATAACTATTTATAATTGGGAACAAAAGCTGATCAGAAGTTTTTAATATTTTGACATAAAAAAGACCAAATTTGTAGTTTTCAGTTTTGGCTATTTTTTGCAATATGAACCCCTTTTAATTTGCATTTCAAGAAAAATGTGCTTAATATTTATAAGAATTTGAATGATTTTTTAAAACACCACATTATCCTCTTAATAAACCAACAAAAACAAAATATTATTCTGTTTTCATTTTCTTGCTGTCATGGAATTTTAAATGCTATTTTCCTTTAATGTACAGAGCTATTTGGAGTCTTGTTGCTATGGAAAATATGACGTGGATATTTCCATAGCAACAGCTTGAATTTTGCCGAATGGTGTTTAGATTTAGCTTATATGACTGTAGTCTCTTGTAATAAAGAAAGGTTATATCAATTGGGTAACCACTATGATTCACTCTCTGTCTGATTCTTAGTGAGACCAGTACTTAATTACTGTAATTTAAACCCTAAGGCAATTTATGTCATGGTCAAGATAGCTGCCTGTTCTATTCAACTGACCATAACCGGATTTCTTTAAGTTTATAAAAGATTTTATTAGATACTTAAGTATTACGTTTGCAATTTACTTGTACAATAATGATTACATAATTATATTAATTTAATTATCAATAAATTAATAACTTTTATATATGGATTTATTAATTTAAAAATTAATAAATCTGGAACTCCTACATTTCCACCTATATCATTTTTTATGTTTTGTTTCAATCAAATTAATTAAACATTTTTTCTGCGTTACTTAATAAAAAAAATGTTAAAAACTTAAATATGCTATTTATTTATTTTTTTTTTGTTTGACCTTGACCTTTGACCTTTATGTCATTTTGTTCGGACAAGGTAGACGCTTCCATCCCAAGTGGTCCTAAGTCTTTACGATAAATAATAAAGAAGTTGGAAGTGATTTTATAGAATATTGAATACTTTCAGGGGCAATAACTGCTCGAAGGGGGCCTCGGATCCTTTCCCTATACATAGGTTAAAGAACCCTCTAAGTGTAATGAAGACATTGGTAAAAGTTCCAAGTCACTATCTCTTATGGTTTTAGAGGAGTAGAGATAACAAGCATTTCGTACAATAGGGGCAATAACTCTGTAATTATTCAAAGGTATGAGACAAGGGGCTATATTTTTAAATGTTTTAAGATGTCCTTCTACATCTATGAAAAAGTTTTTCTCTACCACCCTTAACAAAAGAGATCTAAAAACTCATTAATTAACAGATTTCCAAATGACCTTGACCTTTGACCTTTATGTCATTTTGTTTGGCCTAGGTAGACGCTTCCATCCCAAGTGGTCCGAAGTCTCTATGGTAAATAATAAAAAAGTTGGAAGTGATTTTATGGAAATTCAAATACTTTCAGGGGCAATAACTAATAGAAGGGGGTCTCCGATCCTTTCGGTATGAATATAGTAAAGAACCCTCTAAGTGTACTGAAGACATTGGTGAAAGTTCCAAGTCTCTATCTCTTATGGTTTCAGAGGAGTAGCGATAACAGGCATTTCGTACACAAGGGCAATAACTTTGTAAGTTCTGGGAGTTTTTAAGCAAAGGGTCATTTTTTACCATAACTTTTTATGGTCAATAACATAAAGAAAAAATTGTTTCAATATCTCTTGAAATAAAAAAGCTGTCCTTGGAAAAAAAGAGAAGAAAAAAAATAACTAGTAGACTAATTGTTCTTGAACAATTATAGGTCTTTCCACCCTACTATTTTTTTATTAAATTGCTAGATTGCTCAGTAAGGTATACAAAAAAAGTATACCTGTGTTATATGTTGTACTAGATAATTAGAATACTGCAAAGCCATAAATGAGTTTTAAGAGATTATTTTGTATTTCAAGCCATGATTGCTTTAAGAATTTCGTTGTTTATCGTAGATATCTTTTGAATTACTTTTTCTGAATTTTTTCCCATTTACTCTGAACAAAATTGATGTGCTCGCCAAGCGAATATTCTTTACACAAGCATATAAACAGAAAACCTAACAATAGAAGAGTGTGTTCTAGAGGCTAGCTGTCTTTGTACAATATGAATGGGTTGACTGTAAAACAATTTCCACTTGAGTAACCACAGGACTTGATGCGATACCTGGCTGACCTAATTGAATACCTTATTGCGCAATCCAGCAAGCTATTGAAACCCTTACTAAAATTATGTATCAAATGATATGATAATTCATTAATTAACAGATTTCCAAATGACCTTGACCTTTGACCTTTATGTCATTTTGTTCGGCCAAGGTAGACGCTTCCATTCCAAGTGGTCCGACGTCTTTATGATAAATAATAAAAAAAGTTGAAAGTGATTTAATGGAAATGTAAATACTTTCAGGGGCAATAACTGTTAGAAGGGGGCCTCAGATCCTTTTGGTATGAATAGATTGAACAACCCTCTAAGTGTACTGAAGACATTGGTAAAAGTTCCAAGTCTCTATCTCTTATTGTTTCAGAGGAGTAGCGATAACAAGCATTTTGTACAATAGGGGCAATGACTCTGTAATTATTCAAAGGTATGATCCAAGGGGCTGTATTTTAAAATGTCTTAAGATGTCCTACTACATCCATGAAAAAAAATTTCTCTACCACCCTAAACAAAACAGATCTGAAAAATCATTAATTAACAGATTTCCAAATGACCTTGACCTTTGACCTTTATGTCATTTTGTTCGGCAAAGGTAGACGCTTCCATCCCAAGTGGTCCGACGTCTTTATGATAAATAATAAAAAAGTTGGAAGTGATTTTATGGAAATTTAAATACTTTCAGGGGCAATAACTGCTAGAAGAGGGCCCCAGATCCTTTCGGTATGAATAGATTGAACAACCCTCTAAGTGTACTAAAGACATTGGTAAAAGTTCCAAGTCTCTATCTCTTATGGTTTAAGAGGAGTAGTGATAACAGGCATTTCCTTCTCAAAGGGCAAAAACAATGTAAGTTCTGGGAGTTTTTTGACACAGGGTCAATTGGTACCATAACTTTTAAGGAACAATTACATAAAGTTTAATTTGTTTGGATAACCCTAATAACAAAAAAGTCACTCCGAGGTAAATAGAAAAAAAAGAAGAAGAAGAATAAACTAGTAGACTAATTGTTCTCGAACAATTAGAGGTCTTTCCACGTATATTATTTTTTTTGTTTTGATTCAATATAATTAATTAAACATTTTCTCTGCGTTACTTAATAAAAAATGTTAAAAACTTAAATATTCTTTTTTTTTTATTTGACCTTGACCTTTGACATTTATGCCATTTTGTTTGGACAAGGTAGACGCTTCCATCTAAAGTAGTCCGAAGTCTTTACGATAAATAATAAAAAAGTTGGAAGTGATTTTATAGAATATTGAATACTTTCAGGGGCAATAACTGCTAAAAGGGGGACTCGGATCCTTTCGGTATATATAGATTGAAGAACCCTCTAAGTGTAATGAAGACGTTGCTAAAAGTTCCAAGTCACTATCTCTTATGGTTTTAGAGGAGTAGCGATAACAAGCATTTCGTACAATATGGGCAATAACTCTGTAATTATTCAAAGGTATGAGCCAAGGGGCTATACTTTAAAATGTCTGAAGCTGTCCTACTACATCTATGAAAAAGTTTTTCTCTACCATCCCAAACAAAAGAGATCTAAAAACTAATTAATTAACAGATTTACAAATTACCTTGACCTTCGACCTTTATGTCATTTTGTTCGGCCAAGATAGACGCTTCCATCCCAAGTGGTCCGAAGTCTCTACGATAAATAATAAAAAAGTTAGAAGAGATTTTATAGAAATTCAAATACTTTCAGGGGCAATTACTAATAGAAGGGGGGCTTAGATACTTTTGGTATGAATAAATTGAAGAACCCTTTACGTTTACTCAAGACATTGGTAAAAGTTTCAAGTCTCTATCTCTTATGGTTTCAGAGGAGTAGCGATCACAATCAATTTGTACACAAGGGCAATAACTTTGTAAGTCCTGGGAGTTATTAAGCAAAGGGTCATTTGGTACCATAACTTTTTATGGTCAATAACATAAAGAAAAAATTGTTTCAATATCTCTTGAAATAAAAAAGCTGTTCCTGGAAAAAAAGAGAAGAAAAAAAATAATAAAAAACAGAAGAAAAACAAAAGGTCTTTCACCTGAAAGGTGGAAAGACCTAAAAACATAAAGAAAAAAAGAGGTCTTTCACCTGAAAGGTGGAAAGACCTAATAACTAGTAGACTAATTGTTTTCGAACAATTAGAGGTCTTTCCACCTATATTTTTTTTTTTTTGGTTTTGTTTCAATATAATTAATTAAACATTTTCTCTGCGTTACTTTATAGAAAAAAAGGTTTAAAACTTAGATATGCTATTTTATTATTTTTTTTTATTTGACCTTGACCTTTGACCTTTATGCCATTTTGTTTTGACAAGGTAGCCGCTTCCATCTCAAGTGGTCCGAAATCTTTACGATAAATAATAAAAAAGTTGGAAGTGATTTTATAGAATATTGAATACTTTCAGCGGCAATAACTACTAGAAGGGGTACACGGATCCTTTCGGTACATATAGATTAAATAACCCTCTAAATGTAATGAAGACATTGGTAAAAGTTCCAAGTCTCTATCTCTTATGGTTTTAGAGGAGTAGCGATAACAATCATTTCGTACAAAAGGGGTAATAACTTTGTAATTATTCAAAGGCATGAGCCAAGGGGCTATATTTTAAAATGTCTTAAGATGTCCTACTAGATCTATGAAAAAGTTTTTCTCTACCACCCTTAACAAAAAAGATCTAAAATTTCATTAATTACGGATTTCCAAATGTCCTTGACCTTTGACCTTTATGTCATTTTGTTTGGCCAAGGTAGACGCTTCCATCCCAAGTGGTCCGAAGTCTCTACGATAAATAATAAAAAAGTTGTAAGTGATTTTATAGAAATTCAAATACTTTCAGGGGCAATAACTACTAGAAGGGGGCCTCGGATCCTTTCGGTATTAGTAGATTGAAGAACCCTCTAAGTGTACTAAAGCCATTGATAAAAGTTCCAAGTCTCTATCTCTTATGGTTTCAGAGGAGTAGCGATAACAATCATTTTGTACACAAGGGCAATAACTTTGGAAGTTCTGGGAGTTATTAAGCAAATGGTCATTTGGTACCATAACTTTTTATGATCAATAACATAAAGAAAAAATTGTTTCAATATCTCTTGAAATAAAAAAGCTGTCCCTGGAAAAAAAGAGAAGATAAAAAATAATAATAAAAAAAAACATAAAGAAAACAAAAGGTCTTTCACCTGAAAGGTGGAAAGACCTAAAAACATAAGAAATAAGAAATACAAACGGTCTTTCACCTGAAAGGTGGAAAGACGTAATAAAAAACATTAGAATAACAAAAGGTCTTTCACCTGAAAGGTGGAAAGACCTAATAATAATAACTAGTAGACTAATTGTTCTCGAACAATAAGAGGTCTTTCCACCTCATTATTTTTGTTATGTTTTGTTTCAATATAATTAATAAAACATTTTCTCTTCGTTAAATAATAAAAAAAGGCAAAAACTTAAATATGTAGTTTTTTTTTGTTTGACCTTGAACTTTGACCTTTTTGTCCATATTGACTGGAAAAAAGTCAACATTTCAGCTTGAAGTGGTCTGATGGCCCTATGATGCAAGATTCAAAAGTTTTTATTGTTTTTAACAAAATAAAGAAACTTTTAGGGGCGAAAACTGCTAGAAGGGGGACTCGGGCCCTTTCGGTATGAATAGATTGAAGGGGCCCCTAAATGTACTGAATACACTAGTAAAAGTTTCTGGTCTTTACATCTTATAGTTTATGAGAAATAGCGATAATAAGCATTTTGTTTAATAGGGGCAATAACTCTAATATTGTCTCAATATAGGGGCTGACGGGTTATATTTTGAAATGACTCAAGAAGCTCTACTATATCCATGAAAAAGTTTTTCTCTACCACCCTAAACAAAGGAGATCTAAAAACTCATTAATTAACAGATTTCCAAATAACCTTGACCTTTGACCTTAATGTCATTGTGTCGGCCAACGTAGACGCTTCCATCCCAAGTGGTCCGAAGTCTTTACGATAAATAACAAAAAAGTTGGAAGCGATTTTATAGAATCTGAAATACTTTCAAGGGCAATAACTACTCGAAGCGGGCCTCAGATCCTTCCGGTATGAATAGATTGAAGAACCCTCTAAGTGTACTGAAGACATTGGTAAAAGTTCCAAGTCTCTATCTCTTATGGTTTCGGAGGAGGAGCGATAACAAGCATTTCGTACACAAGGGCAGTACCATTGTAAGTTCTGGGAGTTATTAAGCAAATGATCATTTGATACCATAACTTTTAATGGTCAATAACATTAAGAAAAAATTGTTTCAATAACTTTTAAAATAAAAAAGCTGTCCCTGGAAAAAAAGAGAAGAAAAAAAAATAATAATAATAAACTTGTAGACTAATTGTTCTCGAACAATTAGAAGTATTTCCACCTATATCATTTTTTATGTTTGGTTTCAATATAATTAATAAAAGATTTTCTCTGCGTTACTTTATAAAAAAAGGTTAAAAACTTAAACATTCTTTTTTTTTACCTTGACCTTTGACTTTTATGTCATTTTGTTCGGACAAGGTAGACGCTTCCATCCCAAGTAGTCCGAAGTCTTTACGATAAATAATAAAAAAGGTGGAAGTGATTTTATAGAATATTGAATACTTTCAGGGGCAATAACTGCTAGAAAGGGGACTCGGATCCTTTCGGTATATATAGATTGAAGAACCCTCTAAGTGTAATGAAGACTTCCATCTTTCCACCTATATTATTTTTTATGTTTTGTTTCAATAGAATTAATTAAACATTTTCTCTGTGTTACTTTATAAAAAAGGTTAAAAACTTAAATATTCTTTTTTTTTTACCTTGACCTTTGACCTTTATGTCATTTTGTTCGGACAAGGTAGACGCTTCCATCCCAAGTAGTCCGAAGTCTTTACGATAAATAATAAAAAAGTTGGAAGTGATTTTATAGAATATTGAATACTTTCAGGGGCAATAACTGCTAAAAGGGGGACTCGGATCCTTTCGGTATATATAGATTGAAGAACCCTCTAAGTGTAATGAAGACGTTGCTAAAAGTTCCAAGTCACTATCTCTTATGGTTTTAGAGGAGTAGCGATAACAAGAAAATCGTACAATAGGGGCAATAACTCTGAAATTATTCAAAGGTATGAGCCAAGGGGCTATATTTTAAAATGTCTTAAGATGTCCTACTACATCAATGAAAAAGTTTTTCTCTACCACCCTTAACAAAAGAGATTTAAAAACTTATTAATTAACAGATTTCCAAATGACCTTGACCTTTGACCTTTATGTCATTTTGTTCGGCCAAGGTAGATGCTTCCATCCCAAGTGGTTCGAAGTCTTTACGATAAATAATAAAAAAGTTGGAAGTGATATTATAGAAATTCAAATACTTTCAGGGGCAATAAATACTATAAGGGGGCTTCAGATCATTTCGGTATGAATAGATTGAAGAACCCTCTAAGTGTACTGAAGACATTGGTAAAAGTTCCAAGTCTCTATCTCTTATGGTTTCAGAGGAGTAGCGATAAGAAGCATTTCATACACAAGGACAATAACTTAGTAAGTTCTGGGAGTTATTAAGCAAATGGTCATTTGGTACCATAACTTTTAATGGTCAATAACATAAAGAAAAAAATGTTTCAATATCTCTTGAAATAAAAAAGTTGTCCCGGGATAAAAAAAAAAGAAAAACTAGTAGACTAATTGGTCTCGAACAATTCGAAGTCTTTCCACCTTATTATTTTTTTATGTTGGGTTTCAATATAATTAATAAAACATTTTCTCTGCGTTACATTATAACAAAAAGTCATATACTTAAATATGCAAATTTTATTTTGTTTGACCTTGACCTTTGACCTTGATGTCATATTGACTTATAAAGGTCAACATTTTATTTTCAAGTAGTCTGATAGCCCTACAATGTAAAGTTCAAAAGTTGTGTTTCTAACGAAATTAAGAAACTTTCAGGGGCGAAAACTGCTGTAAGGGGGCCTCGGGCCCTTTCGGTATGAATAGATTGAAGGAGCGCCTAACTGTACTGAATACATTAGTAAAAGTTTCAAATCTCTACCTCTTATGGTTTATGAAAAGTAGCGATAACAATCATTTTGTACAATAGGGGCAATAACTCTATAATTGTTTCAATGTAGGGGTTGAAGGGTTATATTTTGAAATGTCTCAAGAAGCCCTACTATATCCATGAAAAAGTTTTTCTGTACCACCCTTAACAAAAGAGATCTGAAAACTCATTAATTAACAGATTTTCAAATGACCTTGACCTTTGACCTTTATGTCATTTTGTTCGGCCAAGATAGACGCTTCCATCCCAAGTGGTCCGAAGTCTCTACGATAAATAATAAAAAAAGTTGGAAGTGATTTTATAGAAATTCAAATACTTTCAGGGGCAATAACTACTAGATGGGGGCCTCAGATCCTTTCGGTATGAATAGATTGAAGAACCCTCTAAGTGTAATGAAGACATTGCTAAAAGTTCCAAGTCACTATCTCTTATGGTTTTAGAGGAGTAGCGATAACAAGCATTTCGTACAATAGGGGCAATAACTCTGTAATTATTCAAAGGTATGAGCCAAGGGGCTATATTTTAAAATGTCTTAAGATGTCCTACTACATCAATGAAATAGTTTTTCTCTACCACCGTTAACAAAAGAGATCTAAAAACTTATTAATTAACAGATTTCCAAATGACCTTGACCTTTGACCTTTATGTCATTTTGTTCGGCCTAGGTAGATATCCCAAGTGGTCCGAAGTCTTTACGATAAATAATAAAAAAAGTTGGAAGTGATTTTATAGAAATTCAAATACTTTCAGGGGCAATAAATACTATAAGGGGGCTTCAGATCCTTTCGGTATGAATAGATTGAAGAACCCTCTAAGTGTACTGAAGACATTGATAAAAGTTTCAAGTCTCTATCTCTTATGGTTTTAGAGGAGTAGCGATAAGAAGCATTTCATACACAAGGGCAATAACTTAGTAAGTTCTGGGAGTTATTAAGCAAAGGGTCATTTGGTACCAAAGCTTTTAATGGTCAACAACATAAAGAAAAAAATTGTTTCAATATCTCTTGAAATAAAAAAGTTGTCCATGGAAAAAAAGAGAAGAAAATCTAGTAGACTAATTGTTCTCGAACAATTAGAAGTCTTTCCACCTCATTATTTTTTTATGTTGGGTTTCAATATAATTAATAAAACATTTTCTCTGCGTTACATTATAACAAAAAGTCATATACTTAAATATGCAAATTTTATTTTGTTTGACCTTGACCTTTGACCTTTATGTCATATTGACTTATAAAGGTCACCATTTCATTTTCAATTTGTCTGATAGCCCTACAATGTAAGGTTCAAAAGTTGTAAGTGTTTCTAACGAAATTAAGAAACTTTCAGGGGCGAAAACTGCTGTAAGGGGGCCTCGGGCCCTTTCGGTATGATAGATTGAAGGAGCGCCTAACTGTACTGAATACATTAGTAAACGTTTCAAATCTCTACCTCTTGTGGTTTATGAGAAGTAGCGATAACAATCATTTTGTACAATAGGGGCAATAACTCTATAATTGTTTCAATGTAGGGGCTGAAGGGTTATATTTTGAAATGTCTCAAGAAGCCCTACTATATCCATGAAAAAGTTTTTCTGTACCACCCTAAACAAAAGAGATCTGAAAACTCATTAATTAACAGATTTTCAAATGACCTTGACCTTTGATCTTTATATCATTTTGTTCGGCCAAGATAGACGCTTCCATCCCAAGTGGTCCGAAGTCTCTACGATAAATAATAAAAAAGTTGGAAGTGATTTTATAGAAATTCAAATACTTTCAGGGGCAATAACTACTACAAGGGGGCCTCAGATCCTTTCGGTATGAATAGATTGAATAACCCTCTAAGTTTACTGAAGACATTGGTAAAAGTTCCAAGTCTCTATCTCGTATGGTTTCAGAGGAGTAGCGATAACAAGCATTTCGTACACAAGGGCAATTACTTTGTAAGTTCTGAGAGTTATTAAGCAAAGGGTCATTTGGTACCATAACGTTTATGGTCAATAACATAAAGAAAAAATTGTTTCAATATGTCTAGTAATTAAAAAGTTGTTTCAAGGAAAATAGAAAAGAAAAATTATAAGAACTAGTAGACTAATTGTTCTCGAACAATTAGAGGTCTTTCCACCTATATTATTTTTTATGTTTTGTTTCAATATAATTAATTAAACATTTTCTCTGCGTTACTTAATAAAAAAAAGGATAAAAACTTAAATATGCTATTTTTGGGGGGTTTGACCTTGACCTTTGACCTTTATGTCATTTTGTAGGGACAAGGTAGACGCTTCCATCCCAAGTGTTCCGAAGTGTTTACGATAAATAATAAAAAAGTTGGAAGTGATTTTATAGAATATTGAATACTTTCAGGGGTAATAACTGCTAAATGGGGGCCTCGGATCCTTTCGGTATATATAGATTGAAGAACCCTCTAAGTGTAATGAAGGCACTGGTAAAAATTCCAAATCTCTAGCTCTTATGGTTTCAGAGGAGTAGCGATAACAAGCATTTCGTACAATAGGGGCAATAGCTCTGTAATTATTCAAAGGTATGAGCCAGGGGGCTATATTTTGAAATGTCTTATGATGTCCTACTACATCCATGAAAAAGTTTTTCTCTACCACCCTTAACAAAAGAGATCTAAAAAGTCATTAATTAACAGATTTCCAAATGACCTTGACCTTTGACCTTTATGTCATTTTGTTCGGCCAAGGTAGATGCTTCCATCCCAAGTGGTCCGAAGTCTTGACGATATATAATTAAAAAGTTGGAAGTGATTTTATAGAAATTGAAATACTTTCAGGGGCAATAACTACCATAAGGGGGCCTCAGATCCTTTCGGTATGAAAACTTTGAGGAACCCTCTAAGTGTACTGAAGACATTGGTAAAAATTCCAAGTCTCTATCTCTTATGGTTTCAGAGGAGTAGCGATAACAATCTTTTCGTACACAAGGGCAATAACTGTGTAAATTCTGGGAGTTATTAAGCAAAGGGTCATTTGGTACCATAACTTTTCATGGTCAATAACATAAAGTAAAAATTGTTTTAATATTTCTTGAAATAAAAAAGCTATCCCTGGAAAAAGGAAAAGAAAAAAAATAATAATAAAAAACATAAGAATAACAAAAGTCTTTCACCTGAAAGGTGGAAAGACCTAATAACTAGTAGACTAATTGTTCTCGAACAATTAGAGGTCTTTCCACCTCATTATTTTTTATGTTTTGTTTCAATATAATTAATAAAACATTTTCTCTGTGTTACTTTATAAAAAAAAAAAGTCAAAAACTGAAATATGCAATTTTTTTTTCTTTGACCTTGACCTTTGACCTTTATGTCATATTGACTGGTAAAGGTCAACATTTCAATTTAAAGTGGTCTGAAGGCCCTACGATGTAAGGTTCAAAAGTTGTAAGTGTTTTAACGAAATTAAGAAACTTTCAGGGGCGATAACTGCTACAAGGGGGGCTCGGGCCCTTTCGGTATACATAGATTGAAGGAGCCCCTAGATGTACTGAATACATTAGTAAAAGTTTCAAGTTTCTACCTCTTATGGTTTATGATAAGTAACGATAACAAGCATTTTGTACAATAGGGGCAATAACTCTATAATTGTTTCAATGTAGGGGCTGAAGGGTTATATTTTGAAATGTCTTAAGAAGCCCTACTATATCCATGAAAAAGTTTTTCTCTACCACCCTAAACAAAAGAGATCTAAAAACTCATTAATTAACAGATTTCCAAATGACCTTGAACTTTGACCTTTATATCATTTTGTTCGGCCAAGGTAGACGCTTCCATCCCAAGTGGTCCGAAGTCTTTACGATAACTAATAAAAAAGTTGGAAGTGATTTTATAGAAATTGAAATACTTTCAGGGGCAATAACTGATAGAAGGGGGTCTCGGATCCTTTCTGTATTAGTAGATTGAAGAACCCTCTAAGTGTACTGAAGACATTGGTAAAAGTTCCAATTCTCTATCTCTTATGGTTTCAGAGGAGTAGCGATAACAGGCTTTTCGTATACAAGGGCAATAACTTTTTAAGTTCTTGGGGTCATTAGGCACAGGGTCATTTGGTATCATAACTTTTAATGTTCAATCAGATAAAGAAAAAATTGTTTCAATATATCTTGAAATAAAAAAGTTTTCCCGTGAAAAATAGAGGAGAAAAATAATAATAAAAAACATAAGAAATACAAAAGATCTTTCACCTGAAAGGTGGAAAGACCTAATAAAAAACATAAGAAATACAAAACGTCTTTCACCTGAAAGGTGGAAAGGCCTAAAAATAATAAACATAAGAATTACAAAAGGTCTTTCACCTGAAAGGTGGAAAGACCTAACTAGCCATGATCTCGTTGCGAGCAACGAGGAGGTCTTCCGTCCGATTTTTAGAATAGGAATGACTTTGCTCTTGATCTTCGTCAAGGAGACATATCTGAAAATTAAGGCGGGATCAAAGAGTTATGGATGAAAGACTATCTACCCCTCTGGTGTCCATTATTTGAGGGATCAAGCTCGTTTTCCTTCATTTCAGTTAAAAGGTATTTCTGTCTAACTATAATTAGTTTTTTTTTAAAATTGGTTACCGTTCTTGAGATATCTTTGAAAGATCGTTTCGAGATCCGGTCCTATAACTCCTTTTAGGGTCCAGATAACAACACTTGTTAAGCAAATTATTTTAAGTATCTTTTGTTCAAAACTGCTTTTCAGAATTTTACTCCATTTCAAGATATTGAGGATTAAAGTTTCGGACTTATGACCCATTAAAATCCCTAATTACCTAACAAAGGAGTACATAATTGCCATTTATAGATAAAAACGTTATGATGAACGCAATATCTTTTATAACGTCTTACAAAATATTTCACAGTTAGAAGTTATAATTTAAAGACCTTAGAGCCCCCTCGGCCCCTAATTTGAAGGGCCATCCCCTTTATCTTTATGTCAAAAGAAAGCTCTTGTCAATTCATACACATTTTGTTCAACAAGTGTTTAGAAAATGTGCACTGTTCTCGAGATATCTGGAGAAGGTCGGTTTAGGGGCCGACCCTGTGACTTAGCAAAAACAAATCCTAATTTTTTCAAGTACGACTTAACAATTTTCGATTTTTTTTAGGTACGAGTTTATTTGACTTTGAACAGAAGACTGTTAATGTTGAAAAAAAAAAAGTTTAAAGTCCCTGTAAGAAGCAGATGTCTTAAACTAATAACAAAAGTAACTTAAACGAAAAGAAAAAAAATCGAAAATTCTTGGTACGACTTAACAAAATCCGAATGATTTTAAGTACGAATTAACAAAAACCTTAACGATTTAAAGAACGACTTAACAAAAAAAATCCCAATATGTTCAAGTACGATTAACAATTTTCTAATTATTTTAGGTACGAGTTAATTTAACTTTGAACGTAAGACTATGTTCTTTACCCAGAATGCGGAATCAAAATTTCCGGAAAAATAAATTTTTAAACCCCAATTTCTCTGTAATGCATCGTCCGATTTCAAAACGGATTTCAGTTGTATATTAAGTTTAATAAGCCCTTTTTACATTTATGACTAATAACAAACTATTGCTCAGAAAAGAGTTATTATTAAAAGACATTAGAGCCCTCCTGACCCCTAACTTGAGGGGCCAGACCCCTTTTCTTCATATCAAATAAAAGGTTTAATAAATATTAAGATTTTTTTTCAACAAATGTTTAAGAAATGTTGACCGTTTTGGACATATCTGAACAACTGTGTTTTAGGGTTCAACCTTTAAACTCTTCAACGGGGCCACCAACAAAAACTCTTTTAGGTAGCATTTTGTTTATGAAAACTCATCGAAAAAAATCATCGATACGACAACTCACAGAATGGACAGCTCATTGATACAAGTCATGGAATAAACAACTCATGGATACGGCAACACATCGATTATCATCGAAACTCATCGAAACTAATTGAAAGTGAAAATAAAAGTGAAAAAGTAGCCACTAAAAGTGAAAAGTAAAACACAATAACTAATAGGTATCAACAATTTTAATTGTATTCGCACTGATTAACATTTACATTAAGGTAGTACAAAACAGATAGCGAAAATTGTTCCCATAATTCATTTTTTTGTTTAAATTGCACCAAATGTTAATCATATTAAACTGTATACATATACAAAGTTTTTAAAAAAAATTCCACCATTAGTTTTCTCGTAATCTAGGTCACAACTATGGCTTCCGACACCCTGTTAGAAAAGGGCTAGGCTCATCAGAATACATGATTAAAAAGAAAAAAAAAATTCAAGATATTTTTTTTGGCAAATATCTATTAACAAAGACACTAAGACACGTTAAACGTTAAAAAATAATTAATAATTGACTTTGATAATTTTTTGTACCAATAAAATCAGTTCAAAGTATATGCAAGCAGACCCTATTTTGGAGCTATTCGCCATACTAAATACCGTTTTTATTTAAATTCCTATCATTCAAATTCCATGAAAAACTATCATAAAAATTGTTGGAATATGTAGATAATATTATGTAAATATCAAAACAATTCCACCTCTAGATATTTTTAAAAAGAAGTTTAAACCAGTCCCTCCCCACTTTGTTACAAAGTATTATTTGAACAGTTCTTGCACTGCGTGACGTCATAATAAGACACTTAGAACGTGACGTACGTCATTTGTTTGTTTCTCGTAAACGTTTGACATGCGCGAGGATTTCCGAAGTGTTTGTTTTTCGGATACTGTTTTGTACTACCTTAATACCTTATATTGTGTGCTAGCCTTTCCAGGTATGGTAAATAATTGCCATTCGAGTAAATCTTTTTGTTTTTTGTTCTTTTTTATTTCCGCGGCCCATTAGGTTCCTTGTCTCGGACTAGGGTAACGATGATAATTTCAGTTCGTGCTTGTTCACCTTTCAGCGACGTGAAGAACTTATAAATATCAGGGTATGATACACTAAGGAATAAAGGTAAAATCGCTACCTCCCTCAGCCATATCGTGACTGAGAATAAAATGAAGACAATAACCTGAAAAGTGTTCAAACATATTTATTTATTTTTATCGATTAGTGGACTTTCGATGAGTTGTCGCATTCGATGAATTGTCTTTCGATGAGGTGTCCGGTACCGTTTAAGACATTATTCTAAGTAAATTTTCCTCTACACTGCTTTTCAAAGGGTTAACCCTCCGTATTGTGTGTTTTTTGCACTATCACATGTCAGAAACTTACCGATATATAGTTTACTATGTCCCATCCACCTACATTTTGCTTTGCCTCGTGAAATAGTTGCTGTCTTGAGGGACAATAAACTTGCTATCATCCTCATAGCCAGTAAATAGGTATATAATGTTCCATCCACCTACATTTTGTGTTATTTTACCTCCCGTTTGTAACCTGCAATTTCACTGTGTAAAGTCAACACAACAGTCATAGCCGCAAGTTTCACAATTTACTTCTGCTTCTAATGTACTTAACATTAGGGTCCTTCATATCGCATACTAATTCCAGCAAGAGACATTCCTCTAAGCTAAATGATAATCATTAAAATGCATTTCATGTGATAGTTGCTAAAACACTCACAAACCTTCAAGTATAGCAACTCTCAATTTTTCAAAATGAAAAATATGGCCATTTAAGTGAACCCACCATTTCCACTTTCCTCTATTCAACACAGACTCATAGGGTTCTCCTAGTAAAACATCTTTACCTGACCTTTTAGAGGTCAATTTTTGTTCAACCTTCATTAATAAGAAACCTTATTCAATACTACATACATCTACATGATATTATGTGAAAGCATCACATCACTTAGAAATGCCCTTACATGTATACCCTCCCCCTATCTTTTGATTTTCATAAAAAGTCATGGTTTGAAATATGTTACCTAATTTTATGAAACCTGTGGCAATTTCTTTGAGTCATTTCTCACACATATTTGAAAACAATCATTAATGATACTATAAATTGATTTTTTGTTTTGTTAATTGGATGATAGACATGCTGTCCTGCATGTCATTTCTTGTTTCCATGAAAAAAAGTAAGCTAACAATCATATTTAGTGAATATCTCATCTATTCTGGTTTCTAGTCTCCTACAAGTTAGATATCTGCCTTAAATTAAAAATTCAAACACACACCCGGGAAGCTGGAGACGAAGAGAATTCCATGAAAAATGTTTAAATTTAACATGTTTTTCTACATTTTTATGCATATATACAATAAAACGGTAAAATATGTTGTTTCTTGTTCATTTTAAAAGTAATTATCATAGCAGATGTTATTTCAATGTCAAATGTACATTTACATATCGAACATGTAATCTTAATGGAGACAATTGAAAAGACAATTGAAAAGAAGGGGGGGGGGGTGATTTTTCAATTATGTAAACACGTCAAAATATCAGTATCAAATACAAAATAAAGGAAACATAATTGCATACTTTTATTAAAAAAACAAATTTTCACAACTAACAATTGTAAATTTCTTTAAACAGCCTTAATTTTGTTTGTCATAATTTCATATCAAACACAAACCAAAACAAGGCGTGATGCTTTCTTAAAGTTCCATTATTGTTCATGCATTATCCGATTTAATTTGAATTACCGGTAAATAGTCTGTAGAACACAATGAATATGCATGTGGGTAGAGGTGACAGGTTAACCTAAAGAGCTGAAACCGCAAGAATCAACAGGTAAAAGCCATGTGGCCGCCATGTGGTAACAAGAGTCCGTTTTGGACTGAAATTTAATAAAATCAATCAGCTGTGTTAACATACTAATAATAGCTGTGTTTACATTAACATATGCTTAATAGTATTTCTGGGAAAAAATACACTGGCCATGCAGTGTAAAAAGTATGACATATCCCAATACATGACCTTATTATTTAGTACAAAAACAAAAAAAAATATATTAAGTCACAATATTATAACATTTAACAGTTCTTGTATATAGACACATATCAAATTGAGAGAGAGAGAGAGAGAGAGAGAGAGAGAGAGAGAGAGAGAGAGAGAGAGAGAGAGAGAGAGAGAGAGAGAGACTGTCACTGCGACAGTCAATATTTAAATTTGAAAACTACAAATGGATATCACCCATCCAAACAGCGTCAAATTATAAACTTCTGCTATACCATGTTTTGTCAATTCCACTGATTTTATTGTGAATAAATTTAGTGAGGAGTTTTTTGGTTTTATTATCAATTACATGTTTTAAAATCAATACTATGTATAGTGTGCATAAAATTTCATTAACTATTTTACAAAGCTTTGTTATTCGGCCGCACATAGAAAAAAAAATGAGGGATTGATATTATACGCTTATTTCAAAATTCAATGCACTGTTGATTTTTTTTTTCTACTAGACAGAGATATTTCTGTTACAAAATTAAGTTGCTCTCTGACGCTTTGCAAAGATTTATAAAAGCACGAGAGAGAGAGAGAGAGAGAGAGAGAGAGAGAGAGAGAGAGAGAGAGAGAGAGAGAGAGAGAGAGAGAGAGAGAGAGAGGAGAGACATCTGAGCACAGTATCAATGATAAAAATCCACATATATCTGTCTTAATTTAAAATTGTTTATATACAATGTAGATGTGATATGCATGTAATGTTTACTTAAAAATGAACCAATATGTATAAAAGATAAACTACACTTATTACAGCATTCTAGACTTGTGTACCTTGGGACCCCCACCCTAGTTTTACAGTGTATGGTGTGTAGCTCAATACAAAATAAGACATACATATATAGCAAAATAACAAATAAAAATTCCAAACAGCGATGTGCAAAACATACACGTGTAAATACACTTGACTGAAAATAATTCGAGATTCCTCTGACTCTAATCCCCGCTTTTATATCGTGACGCACGTCACAATATAAGAGCGGAGAGTCAGAGGAATCTCGGGTTAGACTGAAAAGTGCAAATATTTTGAAAAGAAAAAGTCAACAGAACATATCCTGTATTAAAACATACCTTTATAATCTCTCATACGATAGTTGAGCTGAATTTCCCACTATCGACGTCTTGCATGCCATGCTTCTTATAAAAATGTTGACACACCGCTATCAGCTGTTCGCAGTCAAAACATGGCGAGTTGACATGGTGAATCGTACGATAAATATTTCGATTAAAACTAAAAAGTTCGTGTTTAATATGCAGAGCACAGATTAACATGCATTACATTAATGCATTTATTTTTCAAGTAAATAATTACAATAAATATATATTCATATCTGAAATCTTAACAAACTCATATTTACTGCAGTGATCCTATTTTATCTACATTGCATGTGTTGTTCTATTATTCAACAACTGAAAGATCTGCGACGATTAGGCTAGGCTTAATATTGCGATTTGAATAACACTCTTACCAAATTTCAGAAAAGACTTTCGATAGCTTTTCGCTGTTAGAATCGGGATATGTGCCTTCAATTTCAGCTGCTTTGTTTTTGTTATGATTCCTGTTGACAAAATTTCCTCTTTTTCCAAAGGAATTTTACACATTCAACGTAATTATCAATGGAATGAACGAAATTGTTTCAAAAAACACTCAGATAAATAGTTTAAAATTTATGACATGTACGAATTGTTTTCAGCAGGAGTTACTTTCAGTGTGAATTTTGCACTATTTTCTAAATCTTGACTGCGTAATCAAAATTTTCGGAAAAATCAATATTTAAACCCCGATATCTCTGCAATGCATCATATGATTTTAAAACGAATTTCAGTTTTGTATTTAGATATGCGAACTCTACAATATGCATTTAATTTTATGTTTTTTAAAAAGTTTTATGACCAGTACGAATTGTTTTTAGTAGAAGTTACTTTCAGTGTGAATTTTGCACTATTTTCTTAATCTTGACTGTGGAATCAAAATTTCCGGAAAAATCAATTTTTGAACCCAAATATCTCTAATATGTTGTTTTATAACAAATTATCGCTAAAAAAGTTATTATAAAAAGACTTTGTAGCCCTTCTGGCCCCTAATTTGAGGGGTCAGCCCTTTCTTCTTGATATCAAATGAAAGGTCTTGTGAATATAACCATATCTTGTTCAACAAGAGTTCAAGAAATGTTGACCAATTTAGAGATATCTAAACTGAGTTTTAGGGGCCGACCCTTCAACTTCATACCGGTGCCACTAACAAAGATTTTTTAGGTTGCATATTATTAAGAACATTATTTTGAGCAACTTTTCTTCTACAATGCTTATTAAAATTTTTAACCTTTTCTAGATATTAATGATCAATTTTTTTTACTTCTGGCCCATTGAAACCCCTTATTACTTAACATATGACTTAGGTATGGTTCTGTTTAGATAAACAGTTGTACAATAAACATTTTTGCTTCTATAATTAATTTAAAATAATTTTTCAGTAAAGAGTTATAATAAAAAGACTAAAGAACCCTCTTGGCCCCTAATTTGAGGGACCAGCCCTTTTTCTTGATATCAAATAAAAGGTCTCATAAATATAAACACCTTTTGTTTCACAAATGTTTAAGAATTGTTGACCGTTCTCGAGACATCTGAACAAATGTGTTTTAGGGGCCGACCCTTAAACTCCTTACTGGGGCCAAAAACTTAAAATTTAAAGGTAGCATAAGGTTGACAACATTATTCTGAGCAACTTTTCTTCTACAATGCTTCAAAAAATATTTCTCCTTTTTCAGATATAATTAAAGTTTTGGACTTCTGGCCCCTTAAACCCCCTAATTATGTAACATTTGATTTCAGTATGGTACTATGTAGATAAACAGCTGCACAATAAACAGTTTTGCTTCTACACTTAATAACAAATTATTTTCAGTAAAGAGTTATTATAAAAATTCTTAAGAGCCCTCTTGGCCCCTAATGTGAGGGGCCAGCACCTTTTTCATGATATCAGATAAAAGAGCGTGTAAATCTTAACAACTTTTGCATTACATGTCTTAACAAAACATTTACACATTCAGAAATAATTTAGAAAATGTGAAAGAATTTCGTGAAAAAAATTGCTGCCAATTTACGAGCTCGGGCGAGCTACGGCGCCTTGCGCATTTTCCACAATATCAAACCCAGAGAATCACCCGAAGGAGATTGATGTGGTTTCGTGAATGGTTTGTTGCGAGATACTGTCGCATGCTGGCTGACGTTTTTCAGACTATTTGTTAGACCACCTAATTAACCACCTAATTGTCTACGGACTTTTCCGGTTTTTTCCCGACTACGACAAAGAGCACACGGCGGCTGTCACTGGTCAGCAGAGGATGCTGGATCCTCCATGGCACCCGCTCCTACGTCTATCTTAGAGGCCCGTGTTGCTCTGCTTTGAATTTGTAGTTCTTTTTATGGATTTTTGAGATGGTTGACGGTTTTTTTCACTTTTCCTCTGTCTGGCAGGCGTTTGACTTGTATATCGTTACTCGACCATGGCGAATTTACCTGTTTTGCCTGTAGGGGCACACTGTGGGGATTTGATATGACGTATATCTGAATCCGGGTCTGATTTATCTAATTCTTTTCGTAATGATTTTATGTTATGTCCAATAATGTTACTGAGTGCGGTTGGTGACATCTTTTCCGCCGCATCGTGATCGACGGAAGAGTTTTGCGTTGGAGTGTCACAGGCGGTATATCCTAGAACGTTTGCGTGTGATTTCGCCAGACTTTTTTGCCTAATGTTGTATGTGCTTATTTTAGCAACTTTTTTTTCACTTTGCGTTTTTTCTTGACTACTTTGAACATTTTCAATATCTGTTTCTTAATATTGCTCGTAGCTCATATTAGATGTACATGTATAACGGTATTAATGACATTGCATTGCTCAAATAAAAAAAAAATATCTATATATTCTGCAGTAAATGCCTGTCAAATATATAAATGCATGACCTTTTTGGCTGTTGTACACAGTTAAAGTTATCATTTTTTTTCTGCCTAGAAAATATTCTATGGATATGACTCACGAAAGTCAAACGAGAAAGACCAAGGAGTCAGTGTAATGCATACAACTTCATTAAAAAGACAAAATCTGTTCAGCACAAATCGATGAGCAAAAGCGGATGAAAAAAAAAGATTAAATTAACAATTAATATTGATAAAGATTTTTATTACAGATTTAAAGTTTTCCTTGTAGCATAGTTTCCACGTAGCTTACAATCGTTCTATGGGCTCCCTTTTACATACCTCTGTGAAATAAAAACTGATTCAGACTGAGTCGTAATTTTGTCGGAAATGATAGACTAAATATTTAAACTTAAAAATATTTGTTGTGTTTACGCAAAATATCACAAATTGGTTTAGCAAATCACATTTCTTTTCGTTTTCATTAGAAATATGCAGTACTAGTATTAGACATTTCCAGATTAAACATGCAGTGTAACTCAAACATGCAGCGTAACTCCAGCATGCAGTGTAACCCCAGGATGCAGTGTAACTCCAGCATGCAGTGTAACTCCAGCATGCAATGTAACGTCACCATTCAGTGTAACTCCACGATGCAGTGTAACCCCAGCATGCAGTGTAAATCAAACATGCAGTGTAACTCAAACATGCAGTGTAACTCCAGCATGCAGTGTAACTCCACCATGCAATGTAACGTCACCATGCAGTGTAGCTCCACCATGCAGTTAAACCTCAGCATGCAGTGTATCCCCACCAATAAATGTAACGTCTCCATGCAGTGTAGCTCCACCATGCAATGTAACCTCACCATGCAGCGTAACCCCAGCATGCAGTGTATCTCTACCATTAAATGTAACGTCTCCATGTAGTGTAGCTCCACCATGCAATGTAACGTCACCATGCAGTGTAACCTCGGCATGCAGTGCAACTCCATCATTAAATGTAACGTCTCCATGCAGTGTAGCTCCACCATGCAGTGTAACGTCACCATGCAGTGTAACCCAGCATGCAGTATAACTCCACCATGCAGTGTAGCCCAAGCATGCAGTGTAACTCCAGCATGCAGTGTAACTCCACTATGCAGTGTAACATCACCATGCAGTGTAACTCCAGCATGCAATGTAACGTCACCATGCAGTGTAACTCCACGATGCAGTGTAGCTCCACCATGCAGTGTAACTCCAGCATGCAGTGTAACCCAAGCATGCAGTGTTACTCCACCATGCAATGTAACGTCACGATGCAGTGTAGCTCCACCATGCAGTGTAACTCCAGCATGCAGTGTAACCCAAGCATGCAGTGTAACTCAACCATGCAATGTAACGTCACGATGCAGTGTAGCTCCACCATGCAGTGTAACCCCACCATGCAGTGTAACCCCAACCTGCAGTGTAACGTCACCATGCAGTGTAACTCCAGCATGCAATGTAACGTCACCATGCAGTGTAACTCCACGATGCAGTGTAACTCCAGCATGCAGTGTAACCCAAGCATGCAGTGTAACTCCACCATGCAATGTAACGTTACGATGCAGTGTAGCTCCACCATGCAGTGTAACCCCACCATGCAGTGTAACCCCAACATGCAGTGTAACCCCAACATGCAGTGTAACTCCACCATGCAGTGTAACTCCAGCATGCAATGTAACGTCACCATGCAGTGTAACTCCACCATGCAATGTAACGTCACGATGCAGTGTAGCTCCACCATGCAGTGTAACCCCAACATGCAGTGTAACTCCACCACGCAGTGTAACGTCACCATGCAGTGTAACTCCAGCATGCAATGTAACGTCACCATGCAGTGTAACTCCACCATGCAGTGTAACTCCAGCATGCAGTGTAACCCAAGCATGCAGTGTAACTCCACCATGCAATGTAACGTCACGATGCAGTGTAGCTCCACCATGCAGTGTAACCCCACCATGTAGTGTAACCCCAACATGCAGTGTAACCCCAACATGCAGTGTAACCCCAGCATGCAGTAAACTCCACCATGCAGTGTAACGTCACCATGCAATGGAACTCCACCTTGCAGTTTAACCCCAGCATGCAGTGTAACTCCACCATGCAGTGTTACCCCACCATGCAGTGTAACTCCAGCATGCAGTGTAACCCAAGCATGTAGTGTTACTCCACCATGCAGTGTAACCCCACCATGCAGTGTAACCCCAACATGCAGTGTAACTCCTACATCCAGTGTCATTTTTGTGTCCATAATCACATAAGTTAGATTATAGATTTTTATTAGTACTTTTTATATTGACTCGTTTTTTTCTTCTTCTAAAACAGACCATATTGTGAATCAAAAATAGTTATAATTTACCCCCCCCCCCTCCTCATTTTATATAATTGATGGGCCATTACACTAGGTAACTCTAGGCAAACATATTGTCGCCAAGGTTTGACAGTTAGTTTTTCACCATTCTGTTGCCTTTACATGATTAACAATTTTATATGCACCTCTGCTAAGTACTGGGGTATTTTTTTTGGCTGATAAGTTTATTTAAAACGAAGCAACAGGTTTGTGTATTTATTTATTCCTGTATTGAAATTTAAAATCTAGTATTAATTTGGACCGCAAAATCTTGCTATGACTTCGATAGATTTGGCCCTATTAGATCTAGCATTTCCTTATAGTTGGTCTTGGTTTGTTTTGCACATATTCAAATTAATTAAGTTGTAAAGTACCCTCAACCCTTACCCAACTCCCTTAAAAATGTTTTGACCAGCAGATTTTGGCGTGTCACACCGCGGACTACGGCAACTGCAGGCGAACCATTGGACTGATGATCGGAATGTGGAGTCCTACAAAACGTATCTGATAAGAAAAGCTGGCTTACCCATTTAGATTCTTCAAATAAATAACAATGTGTGTTTATAATTTTGAAAGCTGTGTACATTTTTAATATTCGTTTATTTATGCTCGATTTCTATCGACATTTTTTGAATACTTTTGATTTCTATAAATACAATGTATATAATAACCTATTCTTTTTTATGAGGTCATATCTCCGTGTGCTGAATGATCTAATTAGATCGTTCGAATATTGTTAAATTATAAACAAAGATCAAATATATATATATATATATATATATATATATATATATATATATATATATATATTACGAGAAAAAAAACCCACGAAGAGTTGTGAAGTTATCTGTAATTACTCGGTTTGTGTTCATATTTCTTTGGGTTTTAAATTTAAAAAATAAGACATCGAAGTTTCTTGCTTTTCTTTGAACACGGTATGGTCGTCAAAATAAAGGTAACATATTTTAAATGCCCTAGAAGTAATTGCATGCATCGTTTGTTTATGTCAAAGTAAACATTTCACAAGACGATCAAACAAGTTAAGAACACTTTAAAGTGTTACAACTTGGCTAAAGGCATACAAAAGGAACTATTTATTAACCTGGGATATCAATTTCCGGACACAACGCCCCCTTTGATTTCTACTAGAAATCAATACTTGTTTAAATACGTGATAATGACACTTTTGTAAAAAAAGTAATCGATATACTTTGCGTAAGTTCTACTCGATTATGTAATACAACAGACTGCAATATTAATCATTCCCAAGGTTTCCCCATGTGAGCAGGAATGATTGAAGGGTTCAATATGTGGAAAAAAATTCCCTTAATTGTACCAACTGGATTCCTTACAACAACATCTGCATTGATTGACAGCAAAAATGATGCCCGATAAAACCTTAACTGCATATGACATTTAATGGCTATGAAGCCACTCGAAGCATCAAGGAATTAAGGAGTCAGGTATTGAACGACTCTCATATGGTTAACATACAATTAAGGCTCAACGTTCCTGATCGATTGATCTACCCATGTCCCCTGAATTATTAAACTTTTGCAAACAAACAAACACTCCATTTAACATCCATACTGGTAATGCTTGTTCTTTATAGCTGAGTACTAACTCGGATGACTTTGCGGAAATAAATAACAATGCAACCCTACCACGCTATTGGTACCTTGTGGACGGTCAATAGTTGTGCCTCTCTGTCATGCAGAGGAAAACAAATGATGAATTTAAAACAGCCTATACTAAATTTCATAACGTGTAATAAATAATGCAGAAAAAAAGATAGGTTTACTAGTTTACAAATCTTTTTTTTTTCAACTTTACATATGACCCATTATGTATAAGTGTACAAAGCACGAGTCCGTGTTCGATGTCGCTCTACCTTGGAAAATTTAATGTCTAATATACATGTATAAGCATGGCATAAAATCGTCACCACGAGAAGGGGGTTTTAAAATAATAGCAAATATCGCCAAATTAACATTTAAATCCAAATATATATTAAATCTATCAACTTCTCTTTCTCTCTCTCTCTCTCTCTCTCTCTCTCTCTCTCTCTCAATAATTGGGATTAATTCTGTAAAACTATGCGTAATGGGAAAACCATACATTTTAACTGGTTGAAAGGTGGATGATTTGCGTGTTGATTGCTATATCCTTTATCAAGTTATATTTTTCTATTGCTTACTATAGTAATATCTGTATTGTTGTTTCTAAATCATTTTTTTTTAAATCGTGCATTGACATGTTCCCTGATTATCTTAGGAAAAAGTAAGCGTCAGTGTTCGAGTCCGACCTCGAGTTCGCGAAATCTGGGAATGTCTAATAACCACCTTTAGAGAACGGTTTGATGAATAAGTTAAAGAGCTGAGGAGGAAGAAGAACAAACTTATAACGTCAATGCATTACCTTGAAGAGTTTACAAGCTACATGTATATGTACCATTAATAAATATCGATGCAGTTGGGAAAAAAATGGTCAAGAGTATGGGCCAAACAGAAGTTAGCATCTACTAAACTCACCTACTCCAAAAAAAGTAAAGAATAGTAAACAAGGTGAGATAATTTGGACGATAGCAAGTTAATTGTCCCCCTCAACAGCAACTATTTCACGAGGCGAAGCTTCGTGGAATAGTTGCTGTCTCGGGGACAATAAACTTGCCATCGTCCTCATAGCCAGAAAATAGGTATAAAATATGGCTTGACCGACCTGTCCTCTGTCAGTGTGTACAAAAAGCAGAAGTTTAACACTACCCGGACTATAATGTTTTACTTTTTGATTTTTTTGACAAGTTAAAAATAGTGATACCATGGCAAGAAAGCTCAAAAAAAGGTACTCTATTCCGAAGAAGAATTACAATTTATTATTGAACACATTCACTTAAAATTGATATTTAGCATTGTTGATATAAAAAAAAAATTAAAATGACCTTAATATCAACGATCATTAAACTCAGAGTTGGCTTAACCTACCTTACTTTCAAGTGAAAGACCATTGTATTCCTTATGTTTTTTTTATATCTGATTTCTTCTTTTTTTTCTCGGGACAGCTCTTTTTGTTCTTAAAATATTGAACTATTTTATGATATTGGTCTCTAAAAGCAATACATCTCTTTCTTATACTTCTTTTACTTATATAATTTCTCATATATTTCTTATACTACTGATAATGATCATCCTCTTTTAGTGAAAAGGATAGTTTTTGGGGATGTTTTAAGAACTAAGCGTTGCTATTCGGTACAGCTTGCAATGTAAAAGAGACATTAAATGATTAGATGGAGTTATTCAACGAACTGAGAGACTGCATCGGATGATGAACCTGATAATGGTATTTGGAACAAAAAGTTCAGCTATTTCCAGTTTTATTTTTGTTGACAAGTCTTCAAAAAGGCGTATTGTTTACTGTTCTTACTACTGTTCTTATATTTTGGAAAAGATGACTTGACATAAATATAGTGGAAAATTGACAACTGAAGAGAGTGGGACTCTATATTACCGCAGAAACTGGGTCGCAATCATAGACGTTTAATGACCAGATGAAGTTCTTAGCAATATAGGTAGAGTTTGATAATTATATGCAACCCATGTAATTTTACATGGATCCTATTAATCAAAAACTCAATCATATGCATACATATGATTGTCTGTGCATGTATGTTAAAGTTCTGTGTATCCGTATTATTTTAAATTACAGGTCTCACTATGCATTTGTCAAGGATTCTCTTAAACGCATCTGGTTATAGCTGATATGCAGTAAAATGAATTGATGAGGAGTTTACAGTCAAACAACATCTGTTTAAAATTATACCAGAAAAGGAACAAGGCAAATGTATATATTCTATTTCCAAGAGAATTTTGTAACGTTACATTAAACTAACCAATGGTAATGGTCATTACGTAAAATTTAAAACTAAGGTGGCAACTATAAATATTTCAACATTATTGTGCTCATTAAACGATAAAATTTATTCACGTAACTATATATGAGTAGGTTTTCCTCTGTTAACAAAATTAAGAGTGTGTGAAATGTCATCTTTAAAAGAAATGTGTAATCACGTAACTATTTTTTTCTTTTTTTTCTTTCAGTGTGCAAATAGCCACAAACACAATAACCGGACATGCAGATAAATCACATTAATGGAATATCTAATGAACATCAGACAAAGTTTATAATCTGGACTTGCGAGAGGAAACATAAATTTTATTTTAGGAATAAGGAAGCATCTCCAGTAAGAAACGAATGATACGAAGGTGAATTATATTGCTATTCATCATGCATCTTTTATGACGTGTGCTCTGCTGCTTCGTGATATTAACAATGTATACACGATGAAGGATTATGATCGCGTTCTGAACACAGGAAAGTTTTATTAAAAACCAGGAACTCAAACAAGGTACCAGTTATGGTTTTTCCGATAAATGCATTTTGTGTTGTTTAATTGTAACCTTAAATTGGCATATGAATATATGTGGAACTGCTAAACTAACCAACAAGTTGGTATAGAAAACTAGATCCCGCGTGACAATCTTGTTGAGATACTAGTGCAAACGATGAAATAATGTGTGTTAGCGCAAGTTGCTACGTACCAGAGAGTTGGAAAGGCTGCACAAACAATACAGGATAAAATGGATGAACAAGAAAAAAAAATACTTAATTTTCGAACTATTATGGATTCAAAAGATGTAAATTATCACGCTTACACTATACTTTAACATGCAATTTATTTACTTCTATATGTACCAGCAGACAATCAAAGATAAGTTGAATCCATCCATAAATAGGAAAGTTCGTTGTTAGGGGTCGGATATATACTCAATGCATATTTCAAAATTAAACGTGCGCGACTAGATATATAAAAACCAAATAGAATTCCGTAATACTACACGACTTTTAAAGAAGGACTTTAATTGTATCTTATGGTGGCATATCTCTGCCCCTTGTGTGCAAGTTATTTTTCTATCAAATATGTCAACATGCAAGATAAATATGTTGACATCCAAGATAATTATGCCAACATGCAACATAACTATGTTGACATGCAAGAAAATTGAAATGAAATTAGAATTACAAAAAATCTCAAAAATCTCAAATATCGCCTACATGTGACATCCAAGATGCTAGAGCTAGACCTTTTTATGTCGACATGCAACTTATTTATGTCAACATGCAACTTCTCTATGTCGACCTGCAACATATTTATGTCAACATGCAACCTACTTATGTTGACATGCGAGATAAATATGTTGACATGCAACTTAGTTATGTTTACATGGGAGATAAATATGTTGACATGCAACTTATCAGTTGTATGTCAACCTAACTAAGATGCATGTCGCCTTAAATATGTTGCATGTCAACATATTTATCTTGCATGTTAACATAACTAAGTTGCATGTCGACATAAATAAGTTGCATGTCGACATATATAAGTTGCATGTCGACATAAATATGTTGCATGTCAACATATTTATTTTGCATGTTAACATAAATAAGTTGCATGTCGACATAAGGAAGTTGCATGTTAACATAAATAAGTTGCATGTCGACATAAATATGTTGCATGTCAACATATTTATTTTGCATGTTAACATGCATAAGTTGCATGTCGACATAAATAGGTAGCATCTAGCATCTTGGATGTCACATGTTGGCGATATTTGAGTTTTTTTTTAGATTTGTTATAATTCTTATTTGATTGCAGTTTTCTTGCATGTCAACATATATATGTTGCATGTTGACATAACTATCTTGCATGTCAACATATTTATCTTGCATGTCGACATAGTTAATAGAAAAATAACTTGCACACAAGGGACAGAGATATGCCACCATAGTATCTTTAGTCAATTAACTCTCTCTCTCTCGTTCTCTCTCTCTCTCTCTCTCTCTCTCTCTCTCTCTCTCTCTCTCTCTCTCTCTCTCTCTGCTTGAGATTATTAACACATTTGAATAAAGTTATTCAAAATATAAGAATAGTTTAGTGTCTAGCTTGCAACTGACGTAAACATTGACTCTGAACAAGTATTTTGAAACGAGCTAATATTACGTAATATAATAAGCTAAGGTTAACTTTATCAACAAAAATGAAATGCACGATACATATTGCTTGTGGTACAATTAACGAGATGACTGTTACATCGAAACTCATAGAGAAACGAAGCGTTGGTATATAAAACATCGAAATTTTAACTTAATATGACTTGCGAAATAATTGGTACGTATTTTAACATGATGTTTAAATGTTGATTACAAAACCTGCACCTGAAAACATCAAAACAGTGATACCCAACCCCTATAATATCCAGGATTGTAATCTGGCAAATACATATTTTATACAATTTGTATATTAAATTAGAATTTTCTATAAAATCTTACTTGAAGGTTAAACGATGATCACCGATATTAGCTGTAGTTCTCGGTGGTCTGAAAAAGAAGCTTTAGAATAGGCTTCTTTTTCTTCGCCTCGGCCTCTTGAATCCTCCCAGATCTACAATATTCGAATTGCCGACATCTTTGGACAGAATACCGGAATGTCGAGTTGTAAACTGATGATGATGCCGACAAATATGGCGTGATATTTCATATTTTTATTCGGTTGTGTTTTGAAGCCTAAAGCAATAGAGGGTGCGCTTCAAAAAAATGAACGTAGTTTGGGCACATGAATTCAAATAAAGCATTCAAAATGTGACATGAAAAAGATCTATCAAAATTCCCCAAAAATGAAAACATGAATCTTTATCAATATTTACCAATATATATTGAAACACGGTTCTAAACATGTAAGCAGTGACTAAATTACTATCAAAATATGTCTTGGGGTTCAACGTGGATTCAAATTAATTTTGAGTTTAAACAGTGATTTTTGCAAAATATATAATATTGCCATAAATGCTGTGATATTCATATGTGTCCAACTGTAGCATTTTGTTTCTAATTTTTTCACCTTCTCATTAATTACAAAAAAAAATATTTATTCGTTTTATGGGAAATCAATGTATAATAAAGAAGTATTGAACAATCTTTAATCATTTCAAATTAGTTGAATGTGAATTGCTAAATAACAATAGCAGTTTATTGAACAAAATTCATATGACTTACAACATACAATGTACAAGAAAATGTACAATTCAACGCTGTTTGATCTTATTTTTAAACAATGCGTTATAAGTATTAAAATTATAATATACATTATCAAGAATTCTTAACGTTGACTTTTATTAATGAACAGGATGACTGATGATATACAGTCCTAGTTTAATAACACAATTTTCTCTGAACTCTTTAATAACTGTTCTCTTAATTGTTATTTTAATTTATACAAGAGCTTTAGAAAAAAAAACACCCTTTTTTAACGAGAAACTACTGCAAACATCTATTATTATCTTTGAAAATATACTTGAGTTACAACATGTACCAGAGTTCAGGATCATGCAAACTTTTGAGAAAAGCAAGTTTTAACTTTTATATTTTTCATAGTTATACCTGAAATTATTGCATGCGTTATTTTTTATAAAATACCAGAATTATGATTTAATTTTAGACAAAACATCTACTTTTAAACACCTATCGCTATTCATAAGTAAAGAAAACCGTGGTGTATTCGACACTGATCAAGCAAGTCATCTAACGAAGCTAAACCCACGGCGCTAAAGGGATAGACATCCACGTTTGGCGAACAATTCAGTTTTGCGATGGGTCTAAATCGCCATGGTGTGATTTTTATTCCTCAAAAGTCAAAGCCACTAGGTGTTGAGGACCGTTAAGTGCATTTTTTAAAAAAAAATAGCAGTATGACATGTAACATTATCATATTTCCTAGTCTAAAGATTTTTTCATCGATATTTGCAAAGAAAAGAGAGAACAGTGCGTTTATCATGACCAAAGTACAGCTTTAAAAATGCTTCTTTTTTCATTACAGAAACCGAATACTAGTAAGTAGAATGTTGTATGAATAAGAAATTAAAATATTTGGATTAAACCCCCGTCCCCACTTATTTGATTTATGTGTTAATTTCAATTTCAGTTTTCGAATGAGTTGCATGAGAAACATGCTACATCACGCTATGTAAGAACAAATATTCTGAATCAATTCATTTATTGATAAAAGACACACTCGAATTATGTATACATGTATATGGATGTAATAATGAAAAAAAAAATAATGAAGATGAATCTGAAAAATACAAAATATTTATATCTGCTATTTTTTCAATCATTTTGAATATAGAAAACAATTATTCGTGTTACACTACATTTTTGCTTATCTATACGAAATTATAAACATAATACTTTTTTACAGTGTCGCTATCTGTAAAGTTTACTTCACTTACATTGTATCCTATATCCAGCAACATGAATTCGTCAGTCTGTGCATTGAACAGTTTGTATTGTGCAATTGCCATTTATCAAGAACTAACCTTGTGTATAGCCACACCATGATAAAGTTTCCATTAAAGACATAAAAGAAGTCTTCATAAACCTGACGTAATTTTACGGTAAATCATCATTTCCCTTTCATCTATTTCTGATTTAAAGCACTTCCTTCCCCTTCCACTCGTCATGGTCTGACAAATATCAATAAGCGGCCATCTCTACATTTGCATACAGTTGAAGAACACCACACAATCACATACATACTACACTTAAGGTGGGTCACAAAGCCTTGAAATACATTCTCAATTCAGCAGGAAATTCCATGTTTTTGAGTGTTAACATGATGCATAACAAGTACTGTATATTTCAAATTAAACGCAAGGAATTAAAATCCGCGTAAAATTGCGAGTAACAGATCTCGCAGTTTTTAAATTCTCGCTTTTATTTTTCGGACTGATGAAAACTAAAAAAAAAAAAACTTTCACCAAAATTCAGCGTTCGCGATTTTTTTAATTTTTGCAAGTCGCGCAATTAAGTACTCGCGTAAGACAAAGAATCTACAGTATATGTCAAACAAGCAAAACAAAATATGCAATTTTGAATAAAAAATGATTTTTAAAAATGTATTTAGCAAATATAATCATAAGGCTTGACCTGTTTCGAGAATTCATGATCTAGCACGGTAGTTTAACTACTGAGTTATGATGATATACAATTAAATCGATTGATACAAACAGTTTAACAAAACTTGTAAATCGCCATCTTGTGACCTAGTGTCTTAAAAAATACAAGTATTAAACAGGTCTTGGAAACAATTTTCTGTGACGTCGGAATAAATTTACATACTTAATGAGGCACCGACGTAATCGACAAACTGACCAATCAGCTAAATGACACTCCTGGGTTGAAATGCATCATGGGTTACTACAAAAAAATACTACGTCTAGAAAATGCTAGTTTTTCTAATTGTTTTGGATGGGCATATTTAATTTTTCAAGAATTTTTTTACACTTAAAACAATATTTACATCATCATCTACTATTTCCATGCTCACATTTACAAACACTCATTTTACAATGGTAAAAATTTGGTGTCGTCAACTGCAATGTATAAGTCCATTTGTTGACAAAAGCCTTACTGCCAGCGCTGATATTTTAGTGAAGATTTAACGTGATTTCATGCATTTGACTCGGAGGTGTTCGTACATTGTCAGGCACTAAAAAGACCTTATGTGGCCATTTGAAGCCTAAGTGTAAATTGATACAAGATGCTTGTTTGGTGCGTACTCTTGATATTAATCCATGTATTTATTTAGACAGTAGTTACAGTTAGTGTATGCATCTACTCGGACTTATAGCATTTCATTACAGCGAGTATGTACAAAGATGAAACATACTACTTATATATGCATGTACATATGTACAATGATCAATGTCCATGCGTATTGATTATTATTATTGTGTTATATAAATGTCGTACAACAATAAACAGTATCAAAATGAATTCAGTTTTAAATTCTAGTCAACAAGTAGCAATACAACTGCAAAAAACTCAAAATTTACGAAAATCAAATACTGGGATATAATGACTTGTGAAGACTTTGTGAGAGGTATTTCAACGTACTATATAACATGGAAAATCGGTAATGTTTGTTAATGTGACCATGAAAATCTTAATCAATACCTAATATTTGCATGTTTTACAGAAAAGTTGATTTTTTTTTTTATAAATTGACGTTCCCGCAGTTATTTGAAATCAAGTCAAAAATTACTCTAAACCACGTGTTTATTGTAAAAAGGTAAACATGTAGTAAATCACATGTGTTGCTTTTTATTCACTATTTGTACAGTTGTTCGTGGTACGCATCGCTCTGCGCAATGACAACAATATCCATATAAGGTAGTTTCGCCGACCTGTGGAAAAAGTGAGGTACCTTATATTCTTTCTATACCCCATATATAAAGGCGATATCAACGTTAATGCTTCACCGCATTCAAATACTTCATTTAATCATTTTACATGGGAAGTCACATTTTAACATTGAAAAAATGAAAAAAAAAATATTTCACATACTATAATTCCAAGATTCGATTTGAAAGCAAAATATGTGTCCGTATCGGCGTAGAGTACTAAAATTATAGGAGGTTTGCAATGTCTGTTAAAAATAATAAGAACAACACACTTGATTACTATTTGTTAAAGATACTGTAGCAAAAGCTTATATTTGAATTATAATTCGCGTCAAATACTGCATTCAGTATTCAGTGCAGCAATCTCATTGTTTGTTGCAATATCTGAGAGCAACTATTTTCTGAAAACTCTGTAATGCGTCCTTTTTTCTTCTTTCTCTCTCTGTATCTTTCAAAGAATTTACTTTGCAGGAACCTATAATAAAATTCTATTTAATTAAATGTTTTTTCTTAGGTATCCATGGTATGCTCAAAAAACTATAATGGCAAAATTAAAATGGTAGAAAGACAAAGATATACAACATGACTTACAATAATTTTTCGAAGAACAGATCCAGATAATTGGCCGAAGAATCAAATTAAATGGGGACGGAATCCGATGGCTGTAATCAGTGATTACAGTATACCTCTGGAAATACCATAGTTTCTCAGATACGTTTTTCACTCTCTCAAATGTGTAACTAAAAATATATTCATTTAGTTAAAAGATAACATTAACATTAACTAACTAAAAAAAAAGAATTGCTGCACATTCTTGAATGTCTATTTTTCTTCTAAGTAGGTTATCTTCATTATATCTACTTGAAAACAATATGCCCAGTTCCAACCAGACACAACCCAACAAAAACATAAACTGGGTCTGATTTCTATATATATAATAACGAAAGTAGTTTATTAATGTATGCAAGAACACAACAGATGTAAACTTCCAACCGCATAATTCATTATTGTCTAAAATACGGTACAATAACATTGTTTCTCTCTTAATACAGTATCACAAATCTTAACAAAATGTGTCAAGGCATTTAACAATCAACAAATGACAATTATTCTTTTTTAAACGCGAAGAACATTAAACTAAATATGTTGATGGTCCTACCTGAACATTGCGATTACAAGGTTGACCAACAGGAGATTCGAGAACAACACAAAAATGGCTGCAATAAACGGAACTGTCCAGTCCGCGTGTGGACATCGATTCATTGACCTGTCAGACTCCCATACTTTGGTCACATTGCAGTCTGAATGATCACTACCTAATATAATCAGGGTAAAACCATTAAATAACTGTAATAACACAAAATGTAAACTTTCGTCATATTCAAAACATTAAATTAGCTCATTATAATGATTCAAAAGATATCATTTACGTAGTCAAAATACAATTTAAATACCTCATACATAGGTTTTAGATCTTTAGATCGTAGAGATACAATAAAGTGCAATGATGGAATGTCAATATTAAAAGTAAATTTCCTTAGCACTGATTCTCAATTAGTTTTTCCGTATCTTGAAGCTGTCATTTCAAAATATCACTAACCGTGTGCTCTTAACATATTTTACTGCTTATAAAACAAAACAAGTGTTTGTTGCGAAGGTAGAAATATATTTAATTGCTAGGGACAATACACAAGATAATTTGTGTTAAGAATTATATATTCAAGTTTAACTTAAAACTATTTCGAGATTTTGCATAAAAACAAATTACATGTTAAACGTTTGGTTAGAAGCTCGAATTATACTCCACGTGAGACGTGAGTTTTAAGATGTATGTTTCCGTGAACTCTATTAATTTTGTCATCTATATCATTGAACATTATTAAACAAAAAAAGCTTTATAAGAAATATTATCAAGTTAAAAATAAAAAGTGTGCATTACCGTGAAGAAAATCAAGATTAAATTCCCCGTAAAGCTGCCAGTACGGGTAATATATGATTTTCCAAATACTCCAGCTCGAAAATCCCCCGTTCCACATTGATCGGTGGTCGGGCCATAAGTTTGCATGATAGTATATTCCAACTCCCAAAATTAAGAAAACGGCTATCAACAGGAATATTAACAGATCCTTAAGCTGAAAAAATATGAAGAAATATTTACAGATGAAGCTTTACCATGCAGTTAAATAAAACGTGACTTAAAGGTGACTGAATGGCAAAGATGTGCCATTCAGTTATAATATGTCCTAAGTTATCGCTTCCATCACGTTTTGTTGATTTTTATTACAAATACACATACCTGTGATCGAAATGCTGTTGAAATCGATAAAAGGGAAAATATCTAAGATATCTTCATTGACAAATTATCTTTTTCACTCATGAAACTTTACAGGAAGGAAACAAATTTCTTATTATGATTTACAATTGGAAATTTTAACATCCTTTTCTACATTCGGAACTCACTCGGAATACCTTATACAATTGTTTGACGTTATCATCCGGACTAGTTCATGGTTGATGCAATGCAAAAATCCCCGTAGACTTTCTATTTTAAATGTGTATTGAAACCTGAAGCGATAGAGGGGGCGTTTCAAAACAGAAAATCTGAACATTTTTCATATTTATTGGATGAACGTAGTTTGAGCACAAAGGTGTTTATGATTATTAAAATATCAAGCGAAAAGTGGTGGAAGCAAATATTCGGACAGAGTATACCTTTCCAGACCATTCAGTTAACAATTTGTTGACTGAATGGCACAATTTAAAAGTATGACTTTAACAATGGAAATGCTTTATTTAATTTTTGTATGAATGTTGTATGTAGAATAAAAGAAATACCATCTCTTTTATCATCATAAGTGTAGGTCCCATTATTTTGTGGATGAGAAACACTTCTAGAAATCTGAGATACATGACAAGTAAAGAAAGAGCAAATAAGTTTCTGGCTATAATAAGCGAATCGTCCTTATAAAAATGGCGCATAAATAGTGCAGCTATAGTCAAGAAGTAAGACAGCAGATCCACTACATTCCAGAAGTCGTACAAATGTCTTCCGATTCGGGTCGTGATTCCTCTGTGTGAGCCCCATTTTTTCTTCTCGCAGCCCTAGTTAGAGAAAGGTATCGAATGTTACATTTTAAATGCATTACAAACTTCATCAAAGAAATCACTTTTTATAATAACTGACTTTATATTTATTTGGGGATAAAATTGCATTATATATATATATATATATATATATATATATATATATATATATATATATATATATATATAATTATTTCAGTTAATAAAAAAATTAGCTGCATTGACTATCTCTTGTTTAGAAATAGAAACCGCTTTTAGGCCTGACAAATCTGAATGCAAAAAAATAAAGGTAGTTACAAACAGATTGTACACAAAATTTGCATTATGAATGTTATGTACCATACTTTGAAATAATAGTGTTTGCAAACTTTTTTTTTTGCAATGTTGCGTTATGTTGTTAAACATTGATGACTTGTTGTAGTGCAACACATTTTATATGTAGTCCGTTTAAAACTACATATCATGTATATGGAATAAAATATATGATCAAAACAGATGGAAAACGCAATGAAAATTATACCACTTTTGTAACTTACAAAGCAAGCAAATATTTCTTCAAGCCCGTCCCCGCCGCTCCATATGTACACGTATATTTCCAAAGCCTTGGCAGTAGAAGTGTGATATTTAATGCCGACACTCGTCAGAACGAAGATGCTGTATGCGATCAAAACTGAGAGAAATATAATCTGGAACAGTAAATCATTTAACGATTTAATACAAAATGCTTATAATGTCCAGAAAACAAAGCTGCATTTATTAACTTTTCGTTGACATAAATTACACGAAACAATGATTATAATCTATCAAGGAAATAAATATATACACATTTTTAAAGATACATTAATATGTTTTAAACAATTTTACGTGTATGCGCGACGATATTTTCTCATACTCAAATTCACATAGGCATCACTAGATTAATTTTACTTTTTTTTATTTAGCATGATACAGTAACGTATAACGTATCTAAATTGATACAAACGGTGAATCTTTCTTTTAACTCAATATTTGACTCTCAAATTTAGAGGAAACATTAACAATACCCATTTTAACCATTCTAGACAATAAAAATCGGAAAACAAAATTTGGCAATTTTAAGCTAAAAATGGGTCAAGGTAAACTACATTAATATATTGCGATCGTGGTTTAATGAAACATTTAAACAACATTTCTTTTATTCTTTAAGAATTTTGATTACATTGTAAATGCACTATGTACAACATTATTTTTCACTTATGCAGATGCATTTGATATAAAAGTTTGAATGTATACGCACTGTATCATTTAAACCGCATTTAGATTAAACACACGTATGTGATAAGAATTGTTCTGCAAAACATTAAAACAAACAAGTAAAATTTAAAAAAATCATTTTTAAACTGAGTAAACATAGCTTAGAAAAATTATATAACGTACGTAGTTTATAACATATTTTGTCCTCGGAGCTTGTATGAACGTTCCAAAGTTTTTCGAATTGTCGAAAGCAGACTACAAAGAAAAAAACTATATCGTATTAAACTGTAACATGCGTTTTTTTTACTGAAGAACGTTCTGTCAATACAGGACGGGGGATGCTAAAAGATAATGACACTTGGCTATTTTAATATCTGATCCTTTTATTCGCCCCTGTCCTTTAAAGTTCCAATTTTGGCCTGGATTCACTTTCACTGACAATTAAACCACTTCCGAAAAAAGTTTGCATACCCCTCGACACCCATCATGTACTAATTAATTACAGACCTAATGACATTTCGTGATTGGTATCTTTTTAGTTTAGGTTTGGAAAGAAGTTGCACTTTAACAATTTTTAGAATCTGTGTACCAAGAAAGTAGTGCTTTTAAGCAAAATAATTCCTATACTTGCAGAGTGTATTTACATGTATGGTGACATTTTAAATCAGGATGCATGTCAGAAATCGTTTGAAAGAAAAACAAAATGAAAATAATTGATGAAAACATTTTAGAAACTGGGAAATTCCCTACTTTTCCTTTCCTTTTCAATTTTCAGAGTTTTTCAATACAAACACATTTTGCCGGAAAAAGAACCTGACTTCAAACCACGAAATTTTAATAGAAGAATACAATTTGATAAGCTTCCATTTAGAAGGTCTCTCGTTGCTGAACAAAATTAGGACCGGAGCTATAATCCCTAATGTTAACATTACCACATATGGAAAATGTGTAAGTGGACTATACCCAAATATAAAGAAAATTGGGGTAGGGTTGGTATGACAGTTACCTTTTCCGCCTCCTAATACTTGGTCACAATGCTTGTTTTGTGTGCAGGTGCATTGTCGTACAAAAGTCGGAGATTCTTCCTACTTCTTTTTAGGCGACTACTATCTTTATAATTTCTTCAGTTTTGTTTGTAATAAAAACATGTTAATAGAAGTTACCTTTGACTTTTTTCTTTTTGGCTCAAAAAGGACTAAGTGCGGTATTCTATATTTTATAACTGACGCCATGAAGATTTTCTTATATGGATAAATTAATATGTTGGACAAATAATGTTTTTTTCCGACGGTTTTTGACTGGGAAACATCGAGCGCAAGCCTGCTCCAGTACCATTTTTAAACATGATGTGTATTATTATAAGAACAAAAGCATATGTAAAAGTCGTATTTGAGCAGACCTGCGCTCTATACTATTGAAAGCAAAATATGAAAAAAAATGACAATATTTTCATTTATTTGCGATATTGTGGGAATCTGTCAATATTTGTGACGTCATATATGAAAAGCTATTAGACAATGATGACTAGTATCAAGATCAATGTAATAGGCATCCTCCGTATAATGTTTAATGAAGATTTGATTTTGATGCGATACTATTTAAAATTTGGTTAAAATCGGAGGCATATATTTGACAATACCAAATATAGTTCTTTGAAAATAACATATAAAACTTTTTTCATGGTTTGTAATCTTATATCGATACTAAGACGTTATGCATTCTCTTTTACCAAGATTCTGTTAGAATTCTTACTTAAAATGGTATGTCAAGTCTCAAAACAGAAAACTAAATTATCAAAAGTTTTTTTGGGGGTATATTTTGGATCCAATTTTAAAATGTCTTTGCATTTTCAACGCAGATTCTCATTTATTCATCGCTTGGTAGATAAGGTATAAACCTAGCTAGTTTATATTTCTAAGCTCTAGGTTTTTTTTACTGAATTACCATTAACACGTTCATTCGCAAGTGGCAACTTATACTCATACTTAGCTTTCGAAAGAGGAAATTCTTCAAAACCATGTCAGTTTCAAATATTTTCAATATTCCCTACAGCAAAAATGAATTTAAATTACCTTACTTTTATTAGATACCTGCACTTCACAAACATCCTTACAACCAGAGTACCGGTATTTGTTCTACCAAGCCTCTTTTACACTCTTTACCAAATATTAACAGCAGTAAACGAGTTATTTCAAGATTACTGTGCAAAAGTATATTCAATAAGTAGTGTTAAACAGATGTTGATACTTAAAAATTAAAATGAACTTAAAAAGATGAATTTACAAAATTTTACCAAAATCAATAGCATCAACACTTAATATTTTTCTACACTAAACACAACCATTCCCCACGATAAATCAAAGTCTAGGGTTTTGAAATCATTGATAGCTGCTTTTTAATTTAAAAGAAATCGTATTACACTGTCATCGGCCATTTATAACACTATTTTGTTAAAAACCATTCAGATAACGTGATCAAATACTCTGCATATGATGATATAAAAAAGATGATTGCGTTTCTGATTGACAACATCTATGTAGTTTCTTTGGAAATCGGGTATTCCAACCATCTGTTGTAATTCCCATGAGTTCCAATTGCGCGCCATTGTTATCAAACCTTATTCTATACTCATTTGAAGTAGAGTTCATTCAAAGACATGCATTAAAATAAGAAATCATCCACTTTATGATAAACGTGATGACTTCAATTTTTTGTCTTATGTAGCAATATACCTTCATCACCTGTATATGAAATTTTTGTCTCTAAGTTAATTCGATACGCAAGGGGATGATCTACTTATGAAGATGCAAGTTCCTGAACAATGTAGTTGATAAAAGAAAATTATCAACAGTCTCGATTAAAATCATCATTTCTTAAGTTCTATGTCCATACAACGACCTTGTCAGCAAAAACAATCTTCCTCTAGTTCGTATGCTGATTGACGTTTTTCATATGTTTTGTTAGGCCATAATTAATCACCTAATTGTCTACGGATTTTCCCGTTTCTCGATTACGATACACAGCACACGGCGAGTGTGAACGGTGAGCAGAGGATGCTTACTTCTTCATGGCACCATATCCTACCTATAATTCTTGTAGAGGTCCGTGTTTGTTGTGCCCGTTTTTTTATTTTTTTTTATTAAGAACACTGTTCGTTATCGCAACATTTCATTGACAAACAACGTCGTTAAACACCTTCATAAATTGCTATGAATCAATTGCAGTGAATTTCATAAATATTGAGTTAAACTTGTCATTTTCTTTCTTTATGCAATTCTTAATTAATCTCTGGGTTTTTTTTTCAAAGTAAATATAACCTAACGCTGTTTTATTTTCGAAGAGTTCTATCATTTATTTTGTATTAAACAATCTCCTCTACATTAAATTTATTTATATCTTATAATTAATATTTTAGTTTACCTTCAAGAAAGACTTCATATCTGGTTCAAGGTTGTTCCACCAATGGTTGTTCATATATTTTTGGGAACATGTGTGAGCTGTTATGTCATACATATAATTTTCGTAAGCAAATGTCAATGGGCTAGAACGAATTCCCCAAATATTTGCCTCGGTGTGCATTAAATCAATGGCAAGTTCTTCATTTTCTTCGTACATTCTGTCCATTAACCTGATGCATCGTTGCTCAAAAAGTCTATTGCAGTATGAAAAGAGCATTAGTAAATACGTTTATTCATCAAGACTTGGAACGACAAAAATATAACATAAAAAACAAAATATAATGCTTGTTTAAAGTAAATGATATTAAATTACTTTGAATGATCTTGAAGGTCTTTTGATATGACATGTTCTTTGACATCGTTTGCATTCTTTGAAAGTGCTTCGAGAATAGCTGAACAAATCAAGCCAGTCACTACAAAGGACAAAAAAAACTTTTAATAGGCCTTAATGAAAAAAAAAATATTTTCTATTATAATTCCTCATCACCTCAATTTGTTTTCTTATTCGTCAAATAAACCGGTTAGTTCAACTTGCAATCAAACACTTGAAACAAGAGATTGAGAAGTTAACATTTGCAACACTGATTATACCTTTGATCATTTCGTCTCAATTAAGTCTGATAGAAAAAATTTTGTATAGTCCTGCTAAAGAATATTTTTAGTTTTTTGTTCTACAAATTCATATGATTAACATTGCCCTTTTGTACCTGATGTTGTTGTTTAACGACAGGCAAAACTGTACAAATATGCTTTAATACAAAAATGTTACACGTTATAGTATTGCATAGTATTGCAAAAGGAAAGATTTGTCCCGTGGCGCCTCGTTTATAGGATGTGATTAGTCAAGAAGTGGTGATAACATGTAAACAATAAAGTATTAAAATCATTGATTGCTGTCAATGTTGTTTATCAGCGCAGTCAACTCATCTCTAATTGTGACAGTCACCCGCTGGTTAAACAACAGCAGTGCTTCAAATAGTCAGGGGAGTATTAGTATAAAACCTCTAGGGGCATCTAACAATGATGATAATGAAGAGTTGGTAACAGAATCTAGACATCTGGACAACGCTATTCAACACTCAGTTGAAGCGGTAGTTGTCGATCGCACTATAAAAATTGCTGGTAAGTGTCCAACAGGTTTTGTTAGTACAGCAGTACCAATTGATGCAAGGGTATCGGATCAAAATAAATTAAAAATTTGGTCAAACCAGTATATAGAATGTTCAAGCCTTTTGTCTAAATACAAACGGAAGAAAGGTACGTTCTCTATACAGGTCAAAGATGGTGGCAGTCCAGGCCAGTTGACAATCCACCAGGTTGAGAATGATTCTCAAAACGAGGTAACTTTCTCATCTATGCATGACTGGCTAACAGCATGGAGTAGATTTGCTGCAATTTATTGCATGAAATACCCGGAACAGCAATCTAAATTAGCTAAGCATTTAGAAGCGCACTACAAATTTTAGCGCCTTTGGCGCAACTTCCTCTGAGCGCTCAAATTAATAGTGCGCCAACGATTTTCCATATGTATTAAATTTCTTCAAGTTGCAAAACAATAACGTCAATCCATTTTTAATGATATATAGAAGTGTTCGTTTACGTAATATCAGATGCCGTCGATTCTGTTTGTGTAAACAATTACACAGGTAAACGGTATTGGTTATCGGGTATAAGTGCCTAAACATGGATTAATTAATTCAATTTTAACTGCTTTTTAATATCTCTCATTAGCACCTTGAAAATTAGGCTTCTCCCCATGCCACTGCCATTTAGCGCCTCGAGGTGAAAATGTAAATGTAGCATTCGATTTCACTTTTAGTTTCGGGACTCTTCTAGTGTTATCCAAGTCGACACGTTAATTTCAAAGTCCGATAACTCAAATTTGTTTACCACAAAAATTACACATCATCGCCAATAAATGAAGTTTTCATAGCTATCTACTGGGAATTTACACAAAAGTAGGGGTATTGTTCTCAACGACAGTTTACCGTGCATGCGAGATAGAAATCAAAGTCGTTGTGTTCACGTGCTTGAGTGAACACAGAACTAAATTTGGGCGTGATCGTTTATCAAACAAGAACATGTTTTGTGTTCTTTTTTAAATAAAATGTGCGTGCGCTAAAATATAATTGCGCCTATGTTCTGGCACTTGCGTTTGCGCAAAATACGTAAGCGCCAATTTTTCTCGTTTTACAGTATCTTACACAATAAATATTATCCTGTGAAAAACATAAAGTGATATATCAATATACAGATTTCATGTAATGCTATCGAATGAGCACTACAAAGTCAAAAAAGTACTGGCATTCCCATGTTTTACTGATAAACTTAGATATTTACTGACAATGTACTAACATTACTGAAAAACTTAGAAAGTACTGACGTTTTTACTGACGGTACTAAGAAACTTAGAAAAGTACTGACAAACTTAGACAGTTCTGATAAACTGAGAAGTTTAGAGAAATTCCACCCCTTCCTATTTGTACAGCACAATTTTATGTGTAACAAATAAAGCCCCATATTACAATTTTTTTTTAATTATGACAATTTTTCTAATCATAATTTTTTGTTAACATTAAACAAATTAAATATAACAGAACCAGTTTATACTTCAAAATTAATATCAGTCTTTATAAAATTTACACTGTATCTAGGTAGCTTAATTAATTATTGGTGAAAAATGACATAAAAGAAAAAAAGATCAGGTAAAATTTCATTCCGTAAGAGTAAGAACAATGGAGTCAGTACTTATCAGTACTTGTCAGTACTTCTCTAAGTTTTTCAGTACCGTCAGTAAAGAGTGTCAGTACTTCTCTAAGTTTATCAGTACTGTCTAAGTTTATTAGTACTTTTCTAAGTTTCTCAGTACCGTCAGTAAAAAGTCAGTTCTTTTCTAAGTGTATCAGTAATGTCAGTACTTGTCAGTAAATGTCTAAGTTTATCAGTAAAAAATGGGAGGGTCAATACTTTCTTGACTTAGTAGTGGAGAAATTGTTTAATCTGATTGAAATACCCTGTCACGTGATTATGCTATAATAGATGAATCAAGATTAATAGGAAAACATGCACAATGCAAGATCTTAACATAATAAAACATAAATATTAATGTTTCTATCTTGTAAAATAAACATGTAAAATTTGAAATAAGTACCGTGAGCTTGAAATTGTTAGGTAAGAACGATGATTCAATTCAACATAAACAGTGTATGAGTATAAATGTGGAGGGAGATTCAATCATAAACGCTCATTTATATAAAATGAGTAGCGATTTCATACAGCTTAAAGCACAAGAGTGGAAGTGTGGACTTTGTGATTGTAATTTACTACATAGCTCTTTTGGTATGATGAATAATACTGTATTGGTAATTTAACTTCAAATATTTTAATTCATATTAAGGTTTTGCACGTAATTGTAATTAATATTTATTGTAATAATTAAGTAAAGCAAATACGTATCAATATTTATCTACAATTTATTAAATAATTCCATTGGAACAACACTACTGTTTAAAACTGTTTAGCAAGTGTTTGCTAATTTTCAATATTTGTCAGTAATATTCAGAATTTTTTTTTTATTTTGTAAATAGGCATTGAAGTTGATAAGAAAACAAATACCTTAAATGTTATTTTTTTATCAAATTTAACTTGAATATATTAATAAAAATGATCAGTGCCCCCTTTGTACAATTACTATTATTCTCACCTAAATAGAGAAGAAATCAAAAATGGAAGTTTACAGACAGACGGACGGACGGAAGAGCGAACGGACGGACGGAAAAGCGGACTGACTTCAGGCGATGGTTGATAGGAACAGATCACGGGACAAGATCGGAGAGCCAAACAAAATTAAATATTCTATAAATACACATGCGGATATACAGACGGACAAACGACATACATAAAGATGTTAGAAAAGCTCATTGACATTCAAGTTGATAAACAAAGAGAGATAGTAATAAATATATCATAACTTCTCACATAGATGGTCTTTGCCTCTAAGCCAACATATTTGCGCCACATCTTTTCTATTGACAAATATTGCCCAGAGTAAAACATTAGCAATGCTATCATCATCAGCGGATGTTTCCGTCATATGTTCTAGAATAAATCAAATGAAGTTTAGATGTTGTTAACGTGAATAAGAAACACTGGTTATACATTAGTTCTTGTTTATTATAATTAGGAATCAGCATATGTAATAAAACGTCTTGATGCATATATCGCGCAGTTAACAGGTGCGTTTCTAACATATACAAATCTGCAACTTAAAGTTATTATTTCTTTTATACTTCATACAATTTTTAATATTTACACATGACATAAAGGCATATATTTAGAAATAAAATGTTGCACAATTTCGATCAATTATTATTATTAAAAGAAGAAAAAACCACGGAGAACAATACCAGTTCATTATATCCAATTACTAGTTCTTAATTAGAATCTTCAGGAATCAATGCATAAAGCTCATAGTCTTAGATAACTAATTTATGTAAATCATAACAACCGTTTTGTTTTGTTTTGTAACTGTTTTTTATGTGAAGATTTGCATTACACAAGAAAACAGTTACCGTCATATCTGAGGATTTCAAGGCACATGTGTTTGGTAGCATTTTTCATATAAACTGGTTTGTCATGTGGTTTTCTTTTTATCGCATCATTATTTGTCCCCTGGTGTGTTCTATCTTCAACAATTTTCCTTAATTTGGTGTAAAGCATTTTTGCCTGTGGTATTTTCTACCAACACAAAATCGAAGGAATATAATATTTGAATATTTTAAATAAAAATATACGACAATTGTGTTAAGAAACGGCACAACGTTTTCAACGTACCTTAAGATCCCACTTAATATGCAAACAACTGGTTGGCTTAACACCACAATCAGTGCATAAGACAGTCTGAAAAATACTCTTAATTAAACATGAATCAACAACAACAAAAATAATATAGGGGGGGGGGGGCAGGACACGTATCACGTGACTTTCATTGCAATGATGCTCTGATGTTCTAGCTCTATTAGGACGTCATAATTGATATGACTGTATGATGCTATGATGTCATTTATCCGTTATGACGTCAAACATGATTTGATAGATCTGTTTGCGTACTTTACGGCTCTAAAGTAATAATTTTCACATCATGACTTGGGAAAAATTTAACATTTTCAATTTTAGAAATGTAAGTGTACAAAATTGTAAGCGGTTAAGATAATCATATATATATATATATATATATATATATATATATATATATATATATATATATATATATATATATATATATAAAGCACAGAGAAATTCACCTTATTGGAGCTCCACCTCCGCCCCGGGGCAAGTCTTGCCTAGATGGCGTAGTTGTTAGCGCGGTGGCCGCTCACTGCTAGGAGAATGGGTTCCAGAGGTCGTGAGTTCAAGCCCCGGCCGGGGCGGAGGTGGAGCTCCAATAAGGTGAATTTCTCTGTGCTTTATGTATATCTATATCATTCACTATGGGCAGGTAGATGTCAATTTGAGAGTTATTGCAATGTTTGTGCTTATTATATATATATATATATATATATATATATATATATATATATATATATATATATATATATATATATATATATATATCATTTTTATGTTCGTGTTAATTAATATATCTCAAGAATGTATTACTTTTTTGATAATTCAAAACAGAAATTGTCACAACAAGTCATAATTTCAGAAAAAGGGGTAGGGGTGATTCATATTGTAGTATCTCCCTTAAATGCCAAGAAAGTGGCCCTAAAAAATTTATTAGTTATAAAGCAGATGTTAAGGTTGAAACATGATTTTTTTGTAAAATTCATTGAGAAGTTTTTATGTGCCATCATATTTTTTGTAAAATTTAGAATCAAAAACTACAAAACTTGTAGTGCTGATTTTAGCAACATTTTGATAAAATTATGATATTGCTATTTAAGAAAGCCAATGATGTAAATGATTTTGAAACTTGTTTCCATTCTTAAAATTAATGAATATACTTTGCAAATAAATTCCATCAAATAAAATAATTATTGCAGAAAATTGAACTTGTCAAAAAATTTATAATGCCAGAAAAGGGGGACAATTCCTATCAAAATATCTCCCTTGCAAGGTAAGAAAGTAGTAATTAAAATGATATATGCTGTAGAGGACATCTTAATGTTAATGTGTTAAAAAAGAACAAAAAAATTCATTGACAAATAATTTTACACCGCAACACCCAAAGAACTGATTACAATCGACAAAATGCCCTCATACCTGTATGTACAAGTCGTCCAAGTGATCAATATCGAATATAACTCCTCGGTCAAGTAAAACCTTCACATAGTCACATCGGTTTGCCTTTAGTGCTTCAAAAAGGAGAACCTGCAAACAATTGTTTTAGTTATCAACATTTAAAAACAATTTTAAAATCCCTCAAAATTAATATATTCGTATATTAGAAAAAAAAAACACAAACATACAAAACATATATCGCATAGCCCCCTAACTCCGTAACTACCCTAACTCCGTCACTTTCGGGAAAGTCATCGCCGTTTGAAATCATGTGCGATTATGACGTCATTTTTGCAAGTCAAAAATCTTCAATCAAATGTCAACAGTGGTCAGTCATTTTAAGAGAGGTCATTTCATATGTAATGCATTTTTGATTAAGTTTACTAATACATTTTTTTTCAGTCCGCAATAGCGTGTATGCACTACACATGATGATAACGTCAAATCGCTCATGCCGTAATTGTTGCCTATATACAGGGTATAGACATAAACGATATGTCACTATTTAGAATATGCTACATTTAAAAAAATGTATTAAACAAATAATATAGTTATCAATATATTTATTAATGATATTAAATATTTGAAATATATAAGGACAGAAATCAAACGGCATCCATGCATTCTGGAAAAGGTCATTGTGATTTTTGTTACAAGGACCCGTTTTTATTCTGGCGATCATTTCATTTCGATGAAATTAAATACCATTTAAATTGTATGCACCATTTTTACTTATTATAACTTGGCCGAGATACAAATTGAGTTTAAACTAAATTGTTTATGTGTCTTCATTCCTTAGCATATCACAGAGCATGTGGGTGACGGAGTTAGGTTCATAAGTTATGATAAGCACCTGTGATAAACGGCTTATTTGAATAATAATAATATTTTTGTTGATAATTTTATAAATTATATTGTTTCAGGTTATATTTAATAATTGCAAATGACAAAAACCACAAAAAATAATTTACAGAGAAACGCGGAATGTTTTCTGCTTATGGTGACGGAGTTTGGGTACTCGGGGATATCTATATAAAAATCAAATTATTATCCATTATTACACAAGTAATTTGATTTTGTTTGTTTAATTAATATAGTAGAAACATGGCAGCGCTATATCATTGCAAAAAATTAATGCTTTATTTCAATATGGAAACAAATTTATAATTTAAAGCAATATGAGCCGCAATTTTCATGATGATTTTTTTTTTTACGAAAATGTTATTTTCTACTAAAATGACAAAAATATCATGTTTTTTTTAATTTCTTTAGCCGTTCTTTTTGTAGGAAAAACCGTTAAGAAGCCTTAATTAAAGTTAAATTAAATTATTGACGTCCTGTACAAAAATTGATCTGCTATATATTCCTTTGGAGAGAAATCTTTCTTCTGACAAAAATATGTCCATTTTTTCATATCTTATATACCACAAAAGTTTAAGTTACATGCAGACTTATCATACTAGCAGGGCTTTGCAGCAACATAAAATCCTTAAAAATACAGCTCATATTGATTTTAGGGTGTTACAATGACATCGGTTTACAAATTAACCATCATATCTGTCCTCAATTTTAAAATATGATTTATTTTATTTATTTTAACTATTGAATTATCACTTCGTAGAAAAACTATTCATATGTTAAATTTGAAATTTAAACATTTTGCTGTAGCATAGTAAAATAAGGAAAGTAATGTAAAATAAGGAAATTAAAGTTCCAATAAGATTACCTGAATGATCTTATATCATTGATGGTTGTTTACATTATAACGATCACTTTATAACAACAACAAAAAAAACAGCTTACATGTCCAATTTTTTTCACAAGTTTTTTAACTTGCAAAATCTGATATCCAAAATAAAAGTGTAAGGGGAGAGATGTTGCTGTGCAATACTCTGTGCGTAATACGTAAGTTCTAGGCACCAACTGTAATCCTTCAAGGAAACTCTCAGGAATGATTATATCCGTTTGAAGACCGTCCATTACTAATGCAGAGTTTCTGATTGACAGGTTTAATGCATTCGATTCCGGTATTTTTTCTGTCATTTTGACATCTGAAAATATGAAATGGATGTTTTGTAATGTAAATGTAATAACCATTTTACTGTTAAGAATAAAATAAAAGATTTAGTCTTAAAAAGGTATCAAATACTTTATTATCACGGGATAAAGAGAGAAACAACAAGTTAAAAAGTTCATTGGGATATACACATGGTTGGTCACGTGATAAAATTCTGTAAAACTCGAAAGGCTTCTAAGAATATTTTGATCGCGTACTTACAAGTTTATATCCCTAAGAAATGTTTAACAGTGATGTTTATTATTTATATTTACGTTCTAATAAGGCTAAATGTTCAGAACCTTTTTTATGTTTACAATTATGCAGCTGTCAAAACGATAAGCTTGCGGTAATTTTTATGTCGTCATTAAAAAGTTTACACAGAATTGAACGTTTTCGCTTTTCTTTATGTTTAATTAAGAGAAAACATATTTGCAAATTTAAGTTAAGTAAAACAAACTCAATGTATTAATATCATGTGCATATGTATATTTGTTTTTCCTAGGACTGAAATGTCACACTTTCATTGTTTAAACATGACACGTGATTGCCTCATATATATCTATATAGGTTCGTTGAGAATTAATATATGGCGACAATGGCCGTCATTGGCCGCCGCATACTTATCTCGATATTTCATATTATTTAATAGAGAAACCGTGTTCCGTAAGGGTTCATAAAATATTTAGAGTTGTTGCCCTTTGTAATTATTTTAAAATTAGAGTAGTTGTCTTGTACAATGGTTTGCATAGATCATCGCTTTTTGTGAACAAATGTGTCACTTGATAGTCCTCGGGAAAACAAAACACTCATTAGAATTTGTACTGACTGAATACAGAAATGTATGGGGTTGATCAATCTCATAGATTGCTTGACTTCGCCATATATTTCTGTAGTCAGTTAGTTACAAACCTAATAAGTAATAGTATTTATATCATACACTAGTACAGTAAAAATTAACTCGTTCGAATGATATAGATGTGAAACCTAAAAAGACAATCGTATACAAAGAAAACGAATGGTCATTAGGCAAAATATCAAACTCGAGAGGGATCGATGGTTGTTTAAGTAGTTTAAGCAAAATTCATTCATTTATAGACCAATGTAATTGGTACTGTTCATTTTCATTTTGCAATGTTTGTTCGACGACCTTTGTAAACACTCAAAACAAATCTTCATTCGTTTGTATACAAAAGATATCGTGTTATCATATATTTTTAAATTGAATTACACTTACGTCAACTTCAGGTATTATATGACTTGGAGCATTTCACGCTGTATACAGCTGGAGACTTACTTTCATTGTTTGCTTCATTTTTGCTCTTTTCAAATGTTTTCTTCATTGACATGCATTTAATAATTGCATCCCCTACAATGTTTGAAAACATGAGGGGATCGTCTCGATGAAGGTCAAATACACTAACCTACAAAACAAACCATCGATTTTAATTTCTTTGTTTCAAATCAAACGAATATATTTACTAATCATATCTATACCCCCTGCAAACGAAGTTTAAAGGGTTGGGGTATATCGGGTCATATTGTCCGTCAGTCTGTAGACGCAATTTTGTCCCTGATAAACCTTTTAACTACTGCATAGTATTGTCTGAAAATGTGTACATATGTTGAACATCCGAGGAAAGTGTGCATCTGCAATTTTTGTTAAGAATAAACAAGATTTAATGATTTTTATTATTATTTTCTTTTCCTTTATCATTTGTTTTGTACACTGATTTTGAAAAGTAAGGTATGTAGTTCTTACAGTTTTTGTTTTTAATTAAGAAAAAGCAAATGCTATAATTTATATTAAACTTCATCCATATGTTTGTTTTATCCTTATTACATAATCAAATATATGTTGTATTCTATTAAATTACAACGCAAAATATTAATCAATTGTAAATTCTAGGAGCTTATAAGAACATCATAGACAAATATAGCTGAACTTTTTTGTACCGAGTGATCATTATCTGAGCGATGGTTAAGAAGGAGCATGTGTTTAGAAAAAGCTGATAATATGTAAATAAAATTGTGGTTTGTGGATTATTTAAATACTGTTTTACTTCAACATGATTATAAATAGTTTTAATTATTATAAGAAAATATATTATATGATAAATAATAAAAACAGTTTTTTAATGATGTTCGAAGCTGTTTTAATTTAAAACTAAGATAAATAAATGAAGTGATCCTATACATGTAGTACATAAATGTGAATGAATGCAAAAAATCGCTGATATGATGGTAGTGTTTAGAGAATTTCAAAATGGTCTTTAATATTAAGGTCTCCATTTTACATTTAAGAAAATGGACGTAGGAAAATTATCATAATGGTTTGTGAGTTTCTCCTAGTTGATAAGTTTATCGAATAAATTCCAAACCCAATAGGATCATTTTTCTGAGATATGGAGTTGCATTTTAGGAGAAATAGAGGTAAATTTTAAAAAAGATTTATTGCATTAGTCAGGACTCGGATAAGGAGCATGTTCAAGGTGTTACATATCGAACCACTTTGCATGGCTATTTTCTTTAACTGCATCTTGGGAGGTATTTTTGTCATTGTGTGTTTTAATTCTTTAAAACAAATCAAACAGCATAATTAGCTTCAGACATCTAATCTGTAAAATCACTTCATATGTATTTACAGTGAACTTCTGAATGTGACAATTTTGATTTTGTTTTCTTATAAAAAGTTGTATGGAGATTATGATAACAATTTTAGGGCATTATTTGGACAGTTCTATGATTCTTTTCCTTAAACAGTAGTTCTTTGTTTTGAGAATGTCAGATTTTTAATATTTTATGACATATGGTGATAACAAACGGTGTTCAAAATCAAAAGTCCAAGGAAAATACAAAACAGAAGCAGAACAAATACACACCAACATGGCTACGATGTTAGGTGACGATTAACTATCTATTAATTTTAGGCTCCAATTTTAAGCATAACTTTGAAATTTTAATTGTTTGTAAATTTTAAAATTGCATAGTATTTTAAATAAGTAATACCATAGTATTTTAAATTTTAATTGTTTGTAAATTTTAAAAGCAAAAATCATATTATATTTAATGAAAGCATACGGCGAGTTTGACAAGTCAGCAGAGGATGCTCACTCCTCCATGGCACCTGATCCTGCCTTTAATTTTTGTAGAGGTCCGTGTTTGCTTTGCTCCTGTTTTGTATTTTTCTTCTGGACTTTTGATTTCGAATAATGTTCGTTATCACTCTATTTCATTTCAAATGCATAGTTTTATTTTTAAAGTTGATAAATATCATAACCATTATATAAATTATTGTATGGCGTTGGTTGACTCAATAGAAGCTGCATTAAATGCTAAACATAGTTTTATATAATATTATCTATTGGACCAACTGCTTGGATAAGTAAAATATCAATTGCGATACATCACATTTTTAATTTTGCTAAACTGTATTTGAATAAGAAACAAAAAAGAAATGGGTAAAAATGGTGTATATTGGTACTGCTTGGAAAATCACTCACCAACTCTTTATGTTTTTCAATCTCTTTCAGGTAATTTTCTATTTCAGAATATTTTGTACCATCCAGCGCAATACCGAACAAGATGCTAGCTATTTTCCAAAGTTCTTCTGGACTGCAACAAATAGATTCATTTTTACTCAAACTTGTTTTTGTCTTCATAACCTTGATTCATAGTAAAGTTCAAATGATTAAGCATTGTAGCAACCTCTAATGATACAGTATCCACTTATGATAAAAAGTCGCATTTGAGGTCAGAGTTCTGACAGTTACTGATATAATTTTATCATTAACGAACTAGCTAGCCGTCCACTAATGATTCAATTTAAAACTTACATTATTAAGGGTCAATATTTACGTCCACTTATGATGAAAAAATGACAATAACAAACCGTCAACCATCTCAAAAATCCAGAAAACGAAATACAAATTCAAAGCAGAGCAACACAAACCTCCAATAAGATAGAGGAAGGATCAGGTGCCATGGAGGAGTGAACATCCTCTCCTGACCGGTCACACCGCGATATAAGAAAAAACCCGCAAAAAAGCACATCGTTGACTTTTAATGATATAATGTTTATTGCATAAAAGGATGAACTGCAACCGTTAATGATACACTTATATTTAGTACCGTACTATTTTGTATTCTACATTTTGCATGCACCGCTGTCGATTTCTCTGTTACCTAAAAGGACAGATTATTTAGATTCTAATTCGCTTTCCTAGCTATTTTAATTTGATAACATTGAATCTTTAGATGCAAGGTAATAAGAACAATTACTTCTTTCTGTCTAAATATTCAGGTGCTTCATGTAGTACAAGGTTAATTGAAAATGTTAATTTGGCATCTATGATAATACTCCATAGATAGTGCAGACTATTCGGACCGGAGGTGATCAATTTTTTTATACAAGCAGAGGATCAAGTCTTTTTAAAGATTGGTTTCAGATATGTTCATATAACTCTTTCCTGTTATTTAGCATAAGAATATGATATTATTTTATCTCAAATATCCATAAATGACGGATTCAGAACCATCTGACCATTAACATTATTATTAACATTAACATTCCCTGTATGAAGAGGTACATGCAAAAAGCAAAATTTAAAATAGTATTATACCTTATAATAATTGTATCATTAGCGGTGGAAGTTCATCCTCTGATGCAATAAAACTTATATCATTTAAGGTCATCGATGTTCTTATTTTGCGTTTTTTTTCTCGTGTCATTGGTGGACGTGAATATTGACCCTTAATAATGTAATTTTGAAGTTGTATCATTAGTGGACGGCTAGGTATATCATTAGTTGATACTGTATCATTAGAGGTTGCTACAAAACATACGTTTAACAAGTGTCTTATTAAAAGGAAAAAGAAATGATAATCAAGAAATAGAATGTGAAGTTTGCTACTCTTAATTATTAATGTCATATATGATAGTATCTATTTAAAAAGCTTTATACTTCTCTAGACAGTCAAGTGTCAAATCTGCAGCCTTTCCGGATCCTTTCATAATAATAACAGGTAAGTTTTTTTGAAGTGCATTTGCAATTTTAGCAATGGTCTTGAGATCACCTTCACACACAATAATTGCAACAGGGACTGGTATTTCTACAATAATTGTCAACATTTTGAGTAAAATAAGAAAACGAATTCCGCATCATTACCAATTATCAAGAAAAGATCGGGTATATATAAACATGTAGTATAAGATATCAGATAATGTCCATATTTATAGAATGGAATTCATCTAGCCTCAAAGTGCAAGACTCATTTACCAGATGAAGAAGAAAAGTTGACTTAAAGTGAGCCAAAATCTTACATCAGTACCCGCAACTTTTTATTTACAATCCTATCCTATCGTATTGTGACCAATCCTATCGTATCGTGCGTGTATACTGTTCTATCGTGCGATAATCCTATCCTATCGTGCGTTAATCCTTTCAGGTTTATCGTTTAATTTTAACAGTTTTCCGTTTATCATATCGTGTTAATCCTTTCAGGCCTTTTCATTAGCAAGTTAATTTATTTCAAAGTTGAAAGTCGTTCTGTGCGCCGTATAAGGAAATTTATTGAGCAAGAATTGTAATATCTTATCCAGCATTCTATCATGATACTAATCTTTTGATTTTTAAGATCAAAATTAACCAATTACATGTAAATCATATCTGTAAGCATTTGAAATAAACAAAAATATTGTAAACTATCGAAGTTCTTAGGAACAAGGTAACATATTTACCTGTGTATCGAATATATTAAATCGTATGCGAAGTGTATACCTGCGTAAACATTGACTTTTATGCAATATAATTCGTTTTTTATGCATCACATTTTACAGAAACAAAAGTATTTATGATATAACTTAAATTTTATGAAAGCAAGAGTTGTATTTTAATTGAACCCGTTATCTTCCGTGTGATATTTGATTTTGGGCTGAAATGTTCTCGGCAATCGGCTGGAGAGTGTGGTAATGAAAACAATGTTAACAAATCGTAAGCGGAATGTATATCTGCGTAAATATTTATTTAACTTGTATGTCATATGCATCATTTTCTTATACAGAAAAAAATGTATTTATGGTAGATTTTATATTTACTTTAAACAAGAGTTGGATTTTTATAATTGAACCCGATATTTTCCGTGTGATTTAATCTCGGGCTGCAATATTCGCGGCGATCGGCTAGGGTGTTCGGTAATGTAAACAATGTTAACACTACATAAAATTTATTGATCATTTAAGCTCATGTAATTGTTAAAAAAATTAACTGGTCATTTTTATACATTATATCAATGATGCAGCGATGATTAACAGCTCGGAAATTGTTACTCAAATGAAATTCCACGTGAATCTTTATTCGTACGTGTTCTTTCCCAAATTCTGCCATTGTCAGGTTATTCATAAAGATCGTTTAAACCGATTATATGTTTATCATGAACATCTTTTATCCTTTTATATCGTGTATCAATCCTATCCTATCATGCTTGTATACTGTTCTATCGTGCGTTAATCCTATCGTATCGTGCGTGTATACTGTTCTATCGTGCGTTAATCCTATCAGATCGTGCGTGAATCCTATCATATCGTTTATCTTGTAAAAAATAACGTTGCGGGTACTGTAAATGGAATAACTGTGCCATTTTGTCTCATTTGTATAACTCCCGGTTAATATTTCATTGACTGAATTACAGAACCTTAAACAACAAATGCAGTCCTTTACGGTAAACTATGTTTTCGAATTATATTAATCTAAATGGCATTAAAATTTCATACTGAAGTTTATGTGTGTGCTGAAGAGGAATACTTCTTGTTCAGACACAAATCTTTCAAACTCCATTTCCAAATTGTTGTTTTCTCCTTCTTCAGTTTTGTATATTGTTTGAATATCCTTTCCCTTTGACGATTTATCTATCTAAATCAAATGATTTTTTTTTCATAAATCGTCGGTTGATAAAATTGATCAAATATTGTGTAATATTTCTAATAACAATTAAATATATTAAATGGCCAAATTTAGCATTATAATATAAACTTAACAATCAAGATGGATATTTACATACATTTTAGAACTACATATACTAATTGGAAAATACCTTTTTGCCAGATATATCTATGAGTTTGATATGCCTCTTTTGATCATTGATTTCAGCTGGCTTCATCCAAAATTCTATATTCTCGTAATGGCGGTAAGCATCTTCGACCACTTTTGAAACCCCTTCCTCCCTTCCGCGATACAATATCCATGTTTCTATGTATAACAACATTATTACAAAATGATTCATTTTTGTTTGTAGCGTTTGCAAAATAAGATTATTTCTTTTCTGAATGATAGATCGATTTGTTAGATGATAAACATGTAAAAAAAAACCAACATAGTAAACATGTCCTAATGAAGTGTTTTGACGTTATATTACGAGAAAATTAGTTGAATCTGTGTTTAATAAAGTAAATTACACTTGTTATAACATTGGATTAACAATCAACATACCAATATGGAATACATAACACCTATTTGCATTTTTGCTATTTTTATGGATGAAATGAACATTACATAGGCAATTGTATTTCTGAATCTAGCAAACCTGCATCAATTATATAGGTATACCTGAGTTTTTTTATTGTTGTTTTTGTTTTGTTTTGTTTTGTTTTTGCTTATTTTATTATAAATTACTATGGTCAGGAAGGGTTAAATTTGACCTTATGGATCAATGTTTCATTGATTATCAAAGCGTTTTAGTAGTAATTTTTTTCTGTACTCACATAAGAATTACAAGCTTTTTTCATTATTCAGAAATTATTACACGTTTGCAAATATGATTCCTTTTATGAACCTATTGAAGACTAAATAGGTTAAATTATGTGCGAGGTTTTTAATAAAGTCATACTGATTGTCACATACACTTTTCGTTCGTCAGTTCCATTATTGTAATCATAAACACACATGTTTATAATTATGACGGTTTGTGAAACATAAATATAGGTAATAAACAGCGATGGATAAAAGAATCACCGGGATATGAACTTGGCTGGTACATTATCAAAACGTTTGAGAAGTTCGGAGGGCTTCACAGAACTTGATCACGGAACCAACCAAGTTCATACAACTATAAATTAACCTTTGCGCTATGTTTGTCACTACGCGGATTATTAAATATACTAAAAAAGAGTTTTAGCATAACCTTTTCTTTCAAAAAATGTCATAATATTACTTCTAATGACTGACAAAGTGAAGCAATAATAGAGGTAACAAGTCGTGATTAAAAATAAAACGAGATATTAAACTGCACTTTGGTGCAAAAAATTCGTCTAAAACTACTGACTCATTTGTATTTAAAAATAAGACACTGTTGCGCAAGGGAAATATCTATTTTTATGACATCAATCCTCCCCTACCCCCACCCCCCCCCCCAAATAAAAATATCAATAAATATTTGGTCGAACATAATTGCAATATCATCTGAGGTATATTCGCTTCCTAATGTGATAAAATACACGGTTAAAAAGAAATTATACATTATACATAAGACGTTATACATTTAACTTAAGATTCTAGAACAATTGTGAACAAATAATAACTTTGTGGTATATAGAACGTTAAACACGTAGGTTGAACGACACAAGATCCTACACATGCGTGATATAAAGCTTAAGTAGTTTATCAAACATCATATTGACGTCCTGTGTTCGACATTACCTTGACCCGTGTTTACAAAACATGCTGTTTTAAAAACGATACTTTTCATATAAATAACATTAATGTATAAATGAAGTTTTAGTATAAATTTCTTGAAAAAAAATATAAGTTAGACAGCGACATTTTCTAGGTTCATTTATCACGGAAACTACACCCTACCTCCTCCGCTTTTAGCTGCCTCAATAAGTGCCGTTTGGAACACGTTTGCTGGCCAAGGTGTTGGTACAAAGCTGCCGGAGTCCCCAATCACAGAAAACACCATCATGGGTTTTGTAGTTTCACCGTCACTCTTAATTATGTAAACGTTCTGCCTTATTTTTTCCCACATTATATTCATTTTATTTTCATCTTTAAATGTCTGGAAAAAAAACCCACAAGGTTTTAGTTTTTTTTAAATAATTCTCTTTATGCATTCAGGGCTTCAAGTTGAGGGGATAGTCAAGTTATATAAATACATGCACTGTCAACTTCCTGCTTGATATTATTGCTATTACTGTATTTATTATATGTTTGCGCAAGAATAATTGTTTCAATGAACCTCGTAATGAATAAACTGCATTTTTTATACTAATTCTAAATATATATTATAACGGTTATTATTTTATCAATTGCGTTATCGACGTAGAACAATAAAGTCAGCTTACATGTTTTTCTTCCATTTGGCTTCTTGGATTTTCTGCTTTAAGATGCCAAACCTGTAAGATACAGTCAGTTCTAGCATATAAATCACAACTTACACCATAGCATCATATAGCATTTAAATATCATACCATTTCATTTGAATCTCATACCATTGCATTTGAATCTCATACTTAAGCATACATTCTCATAGCATATCATTAGTTTCTCATTCGCCATAGCACATATAGCATATCATACAACATATTTCTAACTTGGTTTTTAATGATTTTATTTTAAGGAATAAACATTTACATTAAAGATTAGTTGTAAACTTTGTTTTTTGATTTCATTTACATATATATTTTTGACATGCGGAGGCGTTTTTGTTCAAATTTCATAGCATATCATAGCATACTCTATCATTAAGCTTTTCATTTCATTTTCTTTTAGCATAGCGTACAAATCGTATAGCATAGCATTAAAATTGCATACCATAGTAAAGCATACAATTGTAAAATATGTGCATGAAATGACTGTAAAAAAAATCACTTGCTTAAAATTAAAATTACAGTATACTTACCTTTATGTTCGTTATGTTTCTTCTATGTGTGATTAACTTACCTGTAAATCACTATATATTCGGTACTATGTGGCGAGCGTAAAGCTGACATGAATTGAGCTATTGAAACTAATATGGCGACTAAATGCTTTTAAGAATTCATGTCAGCTTTTATAAGGTAATCGTGGTCTTACGTAGCTGTCTATGATATCAAATATAATCAAAGTACTCAAAGTTTAGGTACCCGGGCTCATTTAATTTGTGTACTGCCAAACGTCCCCAGGAAATGATTTTATAACACAGTAAACATATTAAGTCATTAACAATGAATCAATTGAGTGAATAGTGTATTAATTCCAAATTATATTGCTTTTAGAATGAATCCAAAAATAATAATATGCAGATCAAAGAATTTCTGTTCACCCATGTCTTTGGTTTTAATGGATGCATTTTCAAAATATATGTCATATAATAACCTCAAATGATACTGTATTCATTAGTGATAAGACGATACATTTTAAGTCAAAATTCTACTAATTAATTATTTTGTTTCTTTTTTTTACGAACTACGTCATCCAGTATTGAGAACATTTCAAATTTAAAACACTATATTCAATTATATTATGAAATAAACACGCAAAATATGTGTGCCAATGGCAATAAATGATACATTATACATTATTATACTTTCATGTTAAATACTGCAATCTGATTGGTTTAGACGCAGTTGACAATCCGTTCTCTCTCCCTCGCACGCTTAGCAACGGGCCGATAGAACGAATTGTTACATGCGCGTTAATTATGCGCGTACGGTTCGCCGTAGAATTCACGTCTTTTCTATATGAAAGCAGTAAAATTTGCTATAAAAATTAAGACATTCAGTATAATAAAATAAATAGTGCCTGTTTGGGAGGGTACCAGTTGAAATTGACACCCTTCGAAAAAAATTGTCAACCTCCGCTTCGCGTCGGTTGACAATGGTTTTCTTGGGGTGTCAATTTCAACTGGTACCCTCCCAAACAGGCACTATTTATATAATATTAATACAGTATCATTTAATCAAGAAAATGTTCGATTAGCTGAAGGTAAAAATAAAAAAATTCTAGATAAATGTATTAAAAAGGAAGGTAAGGGAGTATTTTTCTTAGGAAACTAGACTTATTTATGAAGTTATGTATTATACAGAACAAATTGATATACGATGTTATGTTTCTTATGCTAATCGACTTTAAGAAGACTTTTGATGCTATCAGATGGAGTTTCATCTCTAAAACAATAGACCTGTTTAACTTCAAAATTGAATAAAAGCCTTAAATAAAAAAAGGCTTGTGTGATATACAACGGTCTAATTTCAAAATACTTTTACCCAAAAAAGGCTGAAGACAAGGCGTCCAATATTTCCATTTTAACTTCAAAATCCAAAATGTTAACAAGTTTTTTTTTCATAGCAAAGAACTGCATGCTCTATAACACGCTTATTACTTAAATAATCATACTCAAATGTTGGTTGACTTTTAAAAAATCCCTTAGTGAAGCAGTGTTAAAAAAAAAAATGAACAAAATCGTGACCATGCCTCTTTAAAATTATTAATCATTTTTTCATTATCAACATTATTTTAAATAAGAAAATTGTTAAATCAATGGAAGTCAAGAAAATTATTCCCGATTGGTCGAAATACTTTCATCAAGACACTAATAATTTCAATGTTAGTTCCTTTCATACTAGCAAAATCCAACCGCAAAACTGAATGCTTAAGTATGTTTGAAAATGATATTCTCCGTTTCGTCTGGGTATGTAAAGTTCATAAAGTATAGTACAATCGTACAGGATTATGGTCACGAAGGTCTCAAAATGATTTATATGGGAATTCCATCTTAGCGCTCAACGCTATTTGGATAAAAAGACTTATTTGAGCTGACACATCATTGGTAAAGCTTTAAGAATCAATTTTTAAATGAATATCTCTGAAATCGGGTAAATGGTTCAGACTATTCATTCAATCTATATTATTATTAAAAGTATCTTTTAGAAAGAGATGTTTTTCAGAAAAATATTGAGCAAACTCCACTCAGTTAACCCCGAATTATAAATGAACATATATGGTATAATCCCAAAATCACAGTGAATAATAAATCAAAAGTTTTGTATATATAAAATTTATTTTTGATATAAATTACTCAATACATATGGAACATTTATAAACTTTGAGAAATTGAAACACGTTTTTTTTCAAATACAAATTTTATAGTGACTGCAAGTTTAAGAACTCCGGTTATACACAAGATTAGCATTTGCCAAATTAAAAAAAAATAACACAATATGGGCAAATAATCCGTAATCATGTATCATTAACTAATGATACATGTTAAAGATATCAATCGCTTTGATATGCAAATGGATGCATAATGAGATATAATGTCTTAATATATGTCCCGCCTTTGTTTTTGCCTTATATGAAAAATATACACAAAAGTACATTTTTAGCTTTAAATACGGGTGATTTGTTACTTCATGAAAAAAAAAATATGATTGCGAATCACTAATATGTAGAACAAATAGAATGTGCGAAGAATTTACATAACACATCTGTCGTATATGTGTGCATATGCGTCATAAAGGCGCTTGTTAGACGCTGCCTTTGAAGTAACTCGTGTATCTGGTGTTATAATAAAAGCGATAGCGATCTTTAAAATTGATGATTTATTGGGTATTTAAAATAGGTATATACTGTATTTGTAATGAACCAGCTAACTAAGTAAATATTATTGTGTTTTGTCCACATACCAGGGGTAAGGTTGTTAATCTTTTCAAATCTTCCTTTTCAATCTTTTACTCATTTTGATTACAGTTTAAACTCACTAAAAAGTCATTTTCATTTCAGCTGGTATCTGATCCTAATTTTGAGCTTATGCCTTAAATAAAGTCTTGTTATTCAACAAATCCTGAATTATATTCCAATAATTTTGAAGAAAGCTGTTGTACTGCCGATGGAAATATTTTTTTCTTAAACCAGTATAAATACCTAGCAATAGTGTTCTGGAGGCCAGCTGTCCTTATACATTATGAAAGGGCGGAATGTAAAATATCTGTTTTTATTTGAGTAACCACAGAACCTTGAATTGATACCTTATTGAGCAATCCAGCAAGCTATTGAATAATCAGAAGAGTGGCAATGACAAGTATTTCATGCCAAAGGGGCAATAACTATTTCAAGTTAGGAGGTAAAGGTCAATTTTTTTCAAAAATTGTCATAAGAAGTCCTACTACATTTATGAAAATGTCTTTCTACACCACCCTAAACAAAAATGATCTAACAACTCAATGAACATATTCGGTCGATCTTGACCTTTATATTATAATTTCAGGGGCAAAAACTCCTAGAAAGTGGTATCAGATCCTATCAGTTTAAATATATTGAAGAACCCTCTAAGTGTACCTAACACTTAGATAAATGTTTCAAGTGTATATCTCTTATGTTTTAAAAGAAGTAGGGATAACAATCATTTCTTCTTAAAAATACTCTAAATTCTGGGAGTTTTTAAACAAAAGGGCATTTGCTACCTTAATTTTTAATTACTAAGCTTTAATTGTTTGGAAAATCTAATAATCTAATAACAAGGGAAATCACTTTAAGAAAAAACGTTAATAAAAGAAAAATTGGTTGACTTATTGTCTTTCAACCTTATTATATTTTATGTTTAGAACTTTTCTGTTTCGATAGAAAAGATGACATGCTTTTTCTGCGTTACTTTATGAAAAAAAAATGTAAAAGGATTTAATGTAATTTTTTTTAAAATGTCAACGACCTTTGACTTTTGACCTTTATTTCATTTTGATTGGCAAATGTCATCCTTTTATTTATAAGTAATCCGATGTCTACTAGATGTATGTTTAAACGTTGTATGACGCATTTTTGATGATTTCTGAACAAAAATAGTTGTTGTTTTGAGGTTTAAAACGTTTAAGGGACAATAAGTGCTTGAAGGGGACATTGGATCATTTCAGTAAGAAAAGATTGAAGAACCCTCTAAGCGAACTAAAGCTGTCATATCACTTATTCCATTACTTTTTGTCTCATTCAGGCATTAGTGGTGTTTTTGTCTGAAAAGACGCCCACGTGTACTTTTAAAGTCACGTGACTTTCAAATGAAGACAGGGTCAAGTTGAGGTATGATATGTCTATACAAAAACACCAACACTATTCAGGAAATATTAATCATGCATAAAAAATAAGGCAAAAGCAAAACATCAAATGTTTACTGCTGTGTGAAAGCCACTAGCTGTAACAAACAAAAATGTCAACTGGTCAATCTAAACAATGGCATAGCGAATGTAAGTTTCATGGTGACTTTTACTTTCCAAAATTAGGTTAATTTTCATTAAGTTACCGTATAAATGTCATCATTTGTTAAGAATTACTTATCGGCAACAATTAGGAAAAAATAATAATGTATATAAATTTATATTTTTTTTACTTGCGTACTTTGGACCTCCGTTGATGAAGACATGGTATTTGGTATCACCTTTCACTAAAGTTATGAAAAAAAACCCAATAACTTATATTGTTTACCTACTCAAACGTGAAAATTATAAACGTTTCAAAAAGAAGTTCTTGTTAAGACATCACAATGAGTAGATTAAATGATTGTGCACTAGGCAAATCAAAATTTGTCAATTTACTTTTATAGTAATAGAGGCAATGTCATCGATTGAGTCGTAATGCTTTCAAACGTATAATAATTTTAGCTGAAAAACAGTTTAATTTGGTACTTGATTGAAAAGAAAAAAAATACCACGGTCTGTTTAACCTATTGAAAATTAACAGCAGTATATTTTTTCAGTTTAGTATGTATCATAGTTTATAATATGTTTGCTTTTTTAACCAACGCATATTTACAATCGACCGAGCATTTGATTTAAAGCTTACGCTGAACCAACCTATATAATATCTGCCATCCTTTTGTAAATATCAAAGCGCAAAACAACAATAAAACATTCTCCAAATATATTTAGATGGTAGGTGTTATAATGTTTAACATAAAAAAAATGTTTACAAAAAACATGTCAGGATATGCTAAAAATATGCACCATTTGAAAAAAAAATAACCTTTGAAACATACTTTGAAAATATAATTATCATGTTGTCGATTCATTAATTCTGTTAAGCCTGAAATATTCCGAAAAAGAACTGTAGTTTTAATGATTTGAACATATTATTATTGTACAAGTATACAATTGGGATTGGGCACAAGTTCCTTAACTTAGACCGACCTCTCCTTCTGTAGTTTTAATGTACGGTTTCTTGTAAAAAGCAAATAAATAGATAAAAATTTACGAAAAAATAAAATTAAACAATTTTTCCCCATCAAATTATATTTGGGTATAAAACAAAGTAACCTTTTTTGAATTCTTAAGTATTTAGTCCCGACATTTGTTACTACAAATAACAAATCAGATTCATACTACCTTGATTTAATAGTCCTTATCACTTCCTTATCACTTGCATTTAATGTTTAACATGGTTCCTTTTAGAAGTTACAAAATATTTAATAGTTATGATAATCGTGGCTTTAGAGGGACCTGTACTGACAAATTGAGTTACAGCCAAAATTACCTTTTAAACTATATTCAATAAGACTTAGAGAAATCTTATCATCTTCATTTGGTTGTTAAAGATTCTATCTGGTTTTTTTTTTTTTTACAGAAATGTCAATTGATTAAGGCAAATATCTTCGTGACATTCATAAACTGGTAAAAGGTGGCATTATTTTCAAACAGGCATTTATTAGAGATCTTATATGGATTGCATTTATTACGTGAGAAATGTTAATGAGGCGATGCGGTCGAAAAAATAGTCATCAGATCTGCTCTACGATTTTACAAAGGATTTGTTTTGTTATAAACTAATTAGTTAAGAAAACAATAATAAGATTTAAAGTTTTAATTTGTTCCTTTATCTTTATACACGGTTGTCCTTTAAACGAGACTTATACCCCCCCCCCCCAAGAAAAAAATGGTCGAAACCATCCAACTATTTTAAACGGGTTTTTGTTTTGACAAAGTTTAAATTTAAAAGAGTAATTCATCTTTTTGGTTCTATTTCAAAATGAATATAAATTGTACAGGTAATCCGTTAGTATTAGAACGAATGAATCAGTGGTGATTGGAGTTAGGTCAGTAATCCAAAGGTCACTTGTACAAACTCTTTTGTGATCAATTTTTTTGTGTGTTGTGTCCTTAGACAAGGTACCTTATCTACATTGTCTCAGTCTACCGATCTTAATTTAACCTGTGTAAAGAATGATAATGACCCCCGTAGAATAATGATCGAGGGGTCATTTTTGATGTATAATAATGATTCCCCGGCTTTAGAATGATTGGATCATTTTGAAGAAAAATTGTCCAGGGGTATTTTTTTCCATGTTAAATATGAAGAGAAATATCCCCCGTAGAAAAAAATGGTCCCTTCCGTAAACAAGAATATAGGTTACCCCATATCTAAAATATTCGACTTTTAAATTACTCAATTTTTTAACTTTAATCAGTTGATTTTGAAGTTAAAAAAATGAACTCGTAAAGATATTGCTGTATTTAGTTTTTTATCCGTACCAAACACACTTACATTTACACAAATTGATAGTCAATAGTCAGGTCTCTTCCCTCGTCGACATACGGCGGGAAAATGACGCTGTAATAGCGTAGAAAATATGCTGAACTGTACTTGTTTCTTTACAATTATATAATACTAACAAAACGTTATATAGTTTTATAACTTGAAAACAATATTTGATTAACTAAGTTTATGCACAGCCTACTAAACTGTATTTTGTCGGGACTTTACATTTGCACCTGCGACATATAGCCCAGGTCTACACGAGTGCGATCAAAAATATGTGCAGGTGTTGTATAAACATTCCGTCAATAAATAGGTAAAGAAAAATATTTTCATACACAATGAATTATTAGCATTCTCTCTCAAAGACGATTGTTTGATAATTACCGAACAATAATAATGAAAGTAATATACGTGGAATCATTCATATTTGTGGGGGCAAATTTTCGTGGATTGTGGTTTTTTTGTTGGTTCGTGTGGACGTAATTTCGTTGATCTCTTTGTTTTCAGTTTCATTAAGAAAGATAACTCTGGAAAGTTTGTTTGCTGACACAAGTTATCTTTCTTTGTGCCAGTACAGGTAAATGCAGTTACCGATACAAGGTATAAAGTCTTGAGTAAAACTCAGTAATCAATTCGCCAAAAGGCAAAAAAGTCCATTTAAAGTGCAATTTTTTCTTGGACTGGTCATTTTTTTTCTCGAAGATGTCGCTGAGGCAGGGGTTGACTACGGGTAAGCTCAAAACAACAGCACCAACAGTCCTTGGCCTATCCGACCCCCGGGACTGTACAGAACCTCGTAAAGCGGCAGTATTCCAAGCTGCATATGATGCAGTTGAAACTATTATAACTAGTACTGCCGGAAGAAGTTACAAAATATTTAATAGTTATGTTCATCGTGGCTTTAGCGGGACCTGTACTGACAAATTGAGTTACAGCCAAAATTACCTTTTAAACTATATTCAATAAGACTTAAAGAAACGCTAATTATCTTCATTTGGTTGTTAAAGATTCTATCTGGTGCTTTTTTTTAACAGAAATGTCAATTGATTAAGGCAAATATCTCGGTGACATTCATAAACTGGTAAAAGGTGGCATCATTTTCAAACAGGCATTTATTAGATATCTTATATGGATTGCATTTATTACGTGAGAAATGTCAATGAGGCGATGCGGTCGACAAAATAGTCATCAGATCTGATGTACGATTTTACAAAGGATTTGTTTTGTTATAAACTGATTAGTTAAGAAAACAATAATAAGATTTAAAGTTTTAATATTTGATTAACTAAGTTTTATGCACAGCCTACTAAACTATATTTTGTCAGGACTTTACATTTGCATCTGCGACATATAGCCCAGGTCTACACGAGTGCGATCAAAAATATGTGCAGGTGTTGTATAAACATTCCGTCAATAAAAAGGAAAAGAAAAACATGTTCATACACAATGAATTATTAGCATTCTCTCTCAAAGACGATTGTTTGATAATTACAGAACAATAATAAAGTAATATACGTGGAATCATTTATATTTGTGGGGGCCAATTTTCGTTGATTGTGTTTTGTTTGTTGGTTCGTGTGGACGTAATTTCGTTGATCTTTTTGTTTTCAATTTTATTAAGAAAGATAACTCTGGAAAGTTTGTTTGCTGACACGAGTTATCTTTTTTGCGCCAGCACAGGTAAATGCAGTTACCGATACAAGGTATAAAGTCTTGAGTAAAACTCAGTAATCAATTCGCCAGAAGGCAAAACAGTCCGTTTAAAGTGTGATTTTTTCTTAGACTGGTACTTTTTTCGAAGAAGTCGCTGAGGTAGTGGTTGACTACGGATAAACTCAAAACAACAGCACCAACAGTCCTTGGCCTACCCGACCCCAAGGACCGTACAGAACCTCGGGAAGCGGCAGTATTCCAAGCTGCAAATGATGCAGTTAAAACTATTATAACTAGTACTACCGAATGTCCTTTCTCAACATCCAAGATAAGAAATCGGAGTGATTATAACAACCTGGACGAAGAACAAATAGTTACAATTGGCAGAGTTTCTGTTGAAAACGGTGTTGCAAGTGCAACAAGACTTTGTTGGCCCATTCTGGTATAAAAATGTCTGAATCAATAGTAAGAAATAGTAAGAAGCATCTGAGACCGGTATCTAAGAGCAATATTTATATATATATATTTTCTTTTACAGAAAATAATGCGACAAGGCTTAATGTAATAAAATATTTAGGTTAAATAAAAGTACAATGTAGTTTAAAAATAAATAAGTACTACGACTAGTTCATAAAAGATGCAATACATATGATGCATTAATTTTGATGAAACTCCCTGATGCTTCTTTCCTTGTATAGTGAAGTACAAAACTGGATCCGCCAAGTACGGCTCAACGGAGGTGTTATTAATTTGAGAACCGTTATGACGGGGGCGGAGGCCATTGTGACCAAGTTCGACAGAAAAAAAATTAGCCCGTTTTGGTGGCCACATCAAGATTACTAAGCATCTTGGTAGTTCAATTAGGCGTCGTATGGGTTTTGTGAAACAGAAAGGGACAAAGGTTGTTAAAACTTTACCAAGTGATTTTGACATCAAATGTGAATTTGTGAAAAAAGTTAATAATGTGCTGAGCGAGTACTGTAGATTGGCAAATAATCACGATGGTTCTAATTTCACTATGTTTGCGATTTATCATTTTCCCTCGAAATTTAACCCATCGTTAATACTATCATTAGTTTTCAAAACCGGTTTAATGCTTATATTTTGATCAATTGATTTTCTAGCAGCGTGAAATTAAAATCATCGCGATTGGTACTTTATTAGAAACAGTGAAATTTTAACACCGTGGAATTAAAACAACTTACAGTATTCTGTAGCGGATTCTCTTATTATTAACAGGGATCAACACAAATTTAGTAAAGATTGGTTTAAATAATATTATTTTTAATTAGAATTCACCTAAATTAGAAAATGAGTTGTCAAATGGTCTAGAAGAAGTTTTTTTTAGAAAGAGAGTATTAAATGTCATAAAACATATGAAGAACAACAAATCTTCTGGAAGTGATGGATACACTGTTATTTTTTTTATTTTATTTTTGAAACATATTAAAAATTTTGTTGCACGAGCCATTAACTGCATATTTTTGAAGTAGGAGCTCCCCATCTCACAGAGATGATAAACGGCAGATAACACTTCTTTTAGAAATAACAAAATCGTTAACTTTTCTTTCCCCGGAAATCATATAGGTAGGAAAAACAGAGCAATGTCTACCTCAAAATGTAGAGTTTCTATCTGATTGGGATGTCACATTTACCAACCTTGCTGGAGCAACGAACGCTCGATGCTGCGATATGTGAGGAACTTCCGTTAGATCGCATCAACCAGAAGGTCGTTGCTATTTTCGATATTTTTGCCGCTCATTGCACGAATTTCTTAAATGAAAAATTAAAGAGCCACAAAATTCAGCCCCTTTATGTCCCAGGCACCTGCACTGATAAGCTCCAGCCGTTGGATGTGGCCGTTAATTACGACTACAAGGAAAAGTTAAAAACAGAATTCCACGAAAGGTATTCCATCCAGGTTTTAGAATCGCTTAAGCATGACAGTCAAGGGAATGCCTATATCGATCTAAGAACATCGCCACTGAAGTCTCTACACGGGTAATTAACACTCATTATAATATGTCTAAACGCTCTGAACCGAGTAAGAGCGGCTTTCAAAAAGTAGGACTGTAATGAGTCGATCTATAATACTACTGAGTAGTAATTAACATTGAATTGAAATATTATAAATAAAACTTCTCTTATTCACTCTGCGTTCAAATATTTTTTGCTGTAAAATACAAACCTTATCTTTATTTGCATTGCTTTTTCTGCATAAAAATATAAACATGAAAATTAAATATGCCTTTACTATTACTCTATGCGTATATATATAAAGATTTTTGTTATTAAGAAAGTACAAATTCAGTGTCCTTATTCGTTGAGAATGTAAGTTCGTGGGGGAAGGGGTACCTCTGAAATCTGTCCCATCACAAATTCTAATGATTCCACAGTAATTGTTTACTTATATAAGCGAGATTCATTGGTGAAAACATTGTCAATCAAAGAATGTCCTATATTTCGAAATAAACATTACAATTTTGAATTCAATTTAACACCAAGGGTCAAAAACAGAAAAAAAAAAATATTTTCTTTTTCTTAAATATACTCTGTTTTCAACGAAATACAACGGCTCTTCAGCTTTTCTTTCACTCTCGAAGTAATATTTAAGGTTTAAATGCAGACTTTTTTTTCTGACTTGTCCATCAACAGGCATGAATCGTGCTCCAGTGACCGTCCAAGAGATTGGCTTAAGTTAATAAAGCTGAACACCGCTCGTAAATAGGCATTGTCTGCCATATTTTTCTTTCACCACCGTCATCCCAACAACCCCTATATAAGCTGCATACCTCTTAAAAGTTTTTTAAAAAGTATTTCGCTGTAGAGGTCTCGCCTGTGTGGACGTAAATCTTGCCTCGCCGTGTTACTCGGTTGCGGTGAAATCATCAAGTTTAACACCATTTTTATTTTCAAGCCAGGATAATTCTAATATCAAATAAACAGGTCAAAATATAATTTACAAACAAAATGTGCACATAAAATAATAATTAAGTGCATAAAATTCAAAGACCACACAATTAATTTTACACGTCGGCCACGAGTTTCAGGTGTGCAATCGTGTGTAACGAAATCGAAGGGTTTATATACCAGGTACCTGTGTAACGGTGCATATATAAGAGCGGTGTTTAGCTTTAATATTAAATGACACCAAAACAGAGTTAGATGATAGATGAAATCACTTTCATGAATTATCAGTGTGGTTTTGCAAACGCAACAGTTCATGCCTTGATGGACAAGTCAGAAAAAGTATCATGTCTGCATTTAAAGCTTCATATTTAAGTCTATAAGCCCTACATCAGAGAATCCTATGATAACCCATGTTAACTTTGCTTCATTGAATTATTGCATGCATCAATTCATAAAGTAAAAGGAGATAAGAGACCTGTCTTTATTTATTTTTTTTTCAATGAGAAAATTTAAAGCTTGCACCCGAGAATGCTGTGGGATTTAATAGCGTTGACACTTTTGTGATTGAAGTTGCACTTAAGGGTATTGTAATGGCAAATGAATTCTGTAGTATGGCGGTTTGTAGGTACCCCATTATATATTTTATGTTTTATGTCAACTAACTCTAACTTTCCTGAACCGTGAAATCGGATGCATACTGAATAATATGTGTGCCTGATGTTAATAAACGTGCCGAGTCTGAAATGTTCCCCTCTGTTCGTTTAGGTAAGAACTCATTTAATACATATCTGTGTACGACATTTGTTGCATTTTGTGTTAAGTGACACGCACCATTTGTTTGTGGTTGTGTTTCGTATGCTACATGTAAAAAGTTTGAACTCGTTTATGTTATACTTTTCTGTAAGGTGCAGTCGGGTTACATGTTGGTATTTCTCGCCATAGTGAAAATGCATTAAGATATCAACAACGGTAAATAAATTTTAACAATATTATAATACATGTATTTTCTTGTCATGGATTCATCTGGAAACGAACTGATCAGTAGAGTTAAATTGTCTCAACTCGCAGTATTTTTAAGGTCTTCCGTTTCCAACGGAAGACCTTATAGTGATTGTAGTGTTTTTTCTTTATTTCTTAAGGTCTTCCGTTTCCAACGGAAGACCTTATAGTGATTGTAGTTCTTTCTTATAATTTTTTTTTCTCCTTTTTTGTCGGCAGAATTTCTCAGAGATGGCTGGATAGATTTTCCTGAAATTATCAGAGATGATAGAAAATGATAATACCTCGAGGCGTTTTTTTTCATTTTTTCAAAAATCATTTCCGGTCGTCCGTTTCCTGTCCCGCGTCCAAAAACCTTGTTCCCTCGAGATCTCAGAATCGGCTAACACTTGAACGTCCAGACTTTGTGGGATGATAGACCTATTTTTGTAGATGTGTTTAAACTATTTTGTTTTGTTCGTCGTAAATCCGGTCGTCACCGGAAGTACTTAAAAATTATAATATTTATGTATTTAACTTATTTTACATAGAATGAATCTGATAGTATAAATCCCAACTTGTGTCATCTATGCGATGTTAATTATACAAGAATATGCTACTTCCGGTGAGATATCTCAATTATCTCAGGTAACTTTTTTAAAACAAATTTTGTTCCCATGCAAACTCAAAAACTATAAGTGATAAAGACACGAAAATGTTATGCATGATAGACTTTAGAATGAAGATGTGTTTAACCGGTTTTAATTTGTCACCCGTCACTTCCGGTCCTAACCGGAAGGGTTCAAACAAATCAAGTTGTTTATAAGTTTAACTGTTTTTTCTTTGACAGTTTCAGTTAATTTGATGAACAATAATGTGCGACAGGAAAATATTAAAAAAATAACTGACTTTTTTTTTATTGAGCACTTCCGTTTGTCCTTTTCCTGTCCCGAAACAAAAAACATTGTTTTAAGGAGGTTGGCACCTTAAATAATAGTAATGTCAATCATCCAAAAACCACTTAGATATAAAGATGGGGACCTATAATGTTCATTTATTCTATTTGTGACCCATGTCACATGCCACTTTTTGGAAATATAGGGCCCCAAACAGAAATGATAATTTTCCTGAAAATTTTGCTAAAATTTGAAATAGAAATTGATAATTTGAAGAAATCAAACAAATATTTTATAGTTTTAACTATTATTTAGTTATGATTTTAATACAGTATGAAGTTGAACACATGTAGTGACTATAAAAGTAAAATCTAAGTCAAAGTTTAAAAATTCTTGCTTTACTGGTGGCTTCAAAGGCCAGTACATAATAAACACAACAACAGATGTTTTAAAATTTTAGAGTAATCAAATTATAACGCAAATTTAAAAAATCATAGTAATGTCATCTTTCCAAAACTTTGCATACAAATAGACATACATTTAATGTCTCATTTAAAAGTAAAACAAATAGGGGTCACATCTAAAAAAATTGAGATAAAGCATGAAATAAGCTAATTTAAGGCCAAAAATGGAGTTAATTTTTTGTTAACTTCTATGAAATAAAAGCTAAATATGCCAAAATATATCAATAGAAATATCAAAATATTGTTTAAATATGTTTTTTAAAACATCATGAATATATTGTAATACACAAACTGTCTAGAAGTTTGGTCTGCGCTGAAAATTTGGAAGCTAAAGTAACAGTACTTTAAAACTAGGGAGTTATGAAAATTGTTCATTTCCTTCTTGAAAACCTTCCGCCACAAAATATAGCCCCTTACTAAACTCTGTAAAAATGTAAATTTTTAAAAAACAATTTTTTTTTCAATATAGTTTATTCGGCATTGTTAAATATAAAAATACAACTAGAATTAATATGTGATGCAGAATTTTCAGACTAGAGGTGACCTAAACTGGCTACCCAAAACCTAAGGAGCGAACCTCTTTAATTAGATCACAAAAACGGTCAGGACTTGAACAATCAAACTTTGTTGAATGATATACCTATGTATGTACATGTTTTACAACTATTTTGTTTTATCCGGCGTAACTTCCGGTTGTCACAGGAAGTACTCCAAAATTAGATTTTTAAAACTTTCTTGTTGTTTAGCATAGAAATAACTTCTCATTAATAGATACAATTGGTCATCTACACATGGTTAAATAAATATAAAAATTCAACTTCCGGTGAGATATCTCAATTATCTCAGGTAGCTTTCTACTATACAAATTGTGTACCCGTGAGATCTCAGAAACTGTAAGAGATCAAGATACAAAACTAACAATGATGATAGACATTTGATTGAAGATGTGTTTAAAGGGTTTCATTTTCTCTTCCGTCACTTCCGGTTCTCTCCGGAAGCGTACAAGCAAATGAAGTTTTTAATAACTTTATACTTTTTTCTTTGATTATTTTATTCACTCAATAAACTGTTATGTATTGTAAGTAAATGAACTAAAAACAATTAATTTTAATTTCTTTAATCACTTCTGTTCGTCCGTTTCCGGTCCCGAGACAAAAAATCTTTTCTCAACGAGATCTCATTACTGACAAAAACATTAACATCCAAACTTTAAGAAAAGACAGACAATGTATGAAGATATGTTTACCATGTTCTGTTTGATCCAGCGTAACTTCCGGTCGTCAGAGCAAGTACTCAAAAATGACTAACTTTTTTGTTTTGTTTTACATAGAAATAGTTACTGGAAAATTCCAATACAGTATCTTTTATATCCTTTTTCTTTTTTTTTTTTTTTATTGAAATCCATTTCTTTTACAGATTATTACATGAGAAACGGAAGAGCTTTTTGTTGCTATAGCAACAAGAGTCTAGTTTCTTCTTATTATTCCCCCCCCCCTTTTTTTGTCGGCAGAATATCTCAGAGATGACATTATAGATTTTTCTGAAATTTTCAGGAATGATAGATAATAATAATATCTCGAGGGCTTTTTTTCATTTTTTCAAATTTCATTTCCGGTCGTCCGTTTCCTGTCCCGCGACAAAGAAGCTTGTCACCTCGAGATCTCAAAAACAACATGGACTTTTACATTCTTACTTTGTGGGATGATAGACCTATATGAGTAGATGTGTTTAAACTATTTTGTTTTGTTCGTCGTAACTTCCGGTCGTCACCGGAAGCACTTAAAAAATAATTCTTTTACATATTTAATTTAATTTACATAGAATGAATATATAAGTATAAATCTTTATATATGTCATCTAAGCGATGTTCAATCAACAGAAAAATTCCACTTCCGGTGAGATATCTCAAATATCTCAGGTAGCTTTCTAAAAATAAATTTTGTACCTGCGAGATCTCAAAAAGTATAAGTGATCAAGAAACGTAACTTTCATGGATGATAGACATTTGACTGAAGATATGTTTAACTGCTTTTATTTTCTCGGCCGTCACTTCCGGTTCACACCAGAAGAGTTCAAACAAATCAAGCTGTTTATAAGTTTAACTGTTTTTATTTTCCAATTTTAGAGAAATTGATAGGCAATAAAACTAAGTTGTCAAATGCATAAGAACTACTAACTTTAAATTTTCACTGAGTACTTCCGTCTGTCCGTTTCCTGTCCCAAAACAAAAAAAATTGACTCCTGGAGATCTTAAATATGGTAATGACTTGAACAATCAAACTTTGCAGGATGATAGACCCCTATATGTAGATGTGTTTACACTATTTTGTTTTGTTCGGCGTAACTCCCGGTCGTCACCGGAATCACTTCAAAAATTACTTTTTTTAACCTTTTGTAGTTATTTTACATAGAATAATTATTTTAGTATGGATCTTTTCATAAGTCATTTATACGATGTTAAATAAACAAAAAAAGATATATTTCCGGTGAGATATCTCAAATATCTCAAGTAGCTTTTTTATACTAAATTGTGTACCCGCCGTTAATCAGAAACTGTTACAATCAAGACACAAAACCTACATAGGAGATATACATTTGATAGAAGATGTGTGTAACGTGTTACATTTTGTCAGCCGTTACTTCCGGTCCTCACCGGAAGGGTTCAAACAAATGACATTGTTAATAAGTTTAACTGGTTTTTTTACACTGTTTCAGTAAGCTTGATAAACAGTAGTGTACGAGAGGAAAATGTTTTAGATATATTAATATTTTTTTTTCATTAAGCAAATCTGTTCGTCCGTTTCCTGTCCCGAGAGAATAAACCTTTTCTCAACGAGATCTCATAACTGACAAATGCTTAAGCATCCAAACTTTGATGGAAAATAGAACAATGTATGAAGATATGTTTACCATGTTCCGGTTGATCCGGCGTAACTTCCGGTCGTCAGAGCAAATTTCAAAAATGACTTTTTCTCGTTTTGTTTTGTTTCACAAAGAAAAAGTTACTGAAAGATTTCATCACAGTATCGATTATATCCTTTTTCTTTTTATAAGAAAATTGCATTTTTTTTTACAGATTTATACATGAGAAACGGAAGACCTTTCCGTTGCTATAGCAACAAGAGTCTACTTTTTATACTGCCTACTCATTATCCTGTGTTCCATGGTGCGGATTGTACTGGTTTTAGATTTAGTGTGTGGTTCACATTTCCGGTTTGCGTAATGTAAACATTGTCATTTTAAGAACGTTTTGCAGTTTGTAATTATTAAAATCATACTATTATTACACCATTGTAACATAACGTTTATTGTAAATAACCTTTTAAATATACTAATCAAAATTACTATGTATGTTTTCATCAATTTCTTTTTGTTTACCTCTAAACAAGTTAATATTGATATTGTATACACATTATTGTACTGAATCATATGTGTGCCTGCTGTTAATAAGTTGCTGAGTCTGACACTCTCCTCTGTTCTTTTTGGGATACAGTAACAATTTATTGATTTAAATATATAGGTTATTTTGTCCAAAAAGTATCAAAATCCAAATTTAAAAAAGAGGACATCGAAGACATAATGATAATGCATTCATTTTATGTCCCATCACTATTAATTTCGAAGTTAAAAAAAAGAATTTCGAAGATTTAATACATAATTAACTATATATTATATAACGTATAAGCATCCCGTTCCTGAACAGTCGGTTCGTGTCACTAGGGTTGAATTCTGGCAAAGTTCTGAGCGACTGTACAAACATAAACGTTCCCGTTTCACGTTATAATAAAAATCAACAATGTTATGTTAATCTTAAAATTCACAGCTTTCTAACACCATGTTATAAATGTGACCACCCAGCCATTCGGTAAACTAGTATGCATCAACTAAACAAAATAAAGTATAAATCTTATAATATCATCATTAAAATGTTAAAACACAACATTAGCTTCAATTATTTATCCTTTTAGAGGCGTGACAAATACTAATAAAATATATATGCTTTCTTTTCTCAAGTTTTTTTATTTGTATATATTGTTAAATTCATACTAAACTGGGTACATCAACTCAAATGATTACCGTCACTTTCACAGGAAGTCAAAGGAAAACCGATTTTCTATAAAGTAAGTTTCCGTAACGAACAGCAAACGATCGGTGTGCTGATCCCTACGAGAACTTCAAAGAAATGTATGTAAACATGAAGGGTTCCTTTGTATTTTATATTTATTTGTGTTTTATTTCGTATTATACTTATTAAGTAGCTTCTCTACAACAACGAATGCTATTTCAACCAGATAATAATAATTCGTAATATTGACAATAACTCTCATCATCTTTTGCAGAATATTTTCGAAAAATGATGGAATATTTTGTTGCGCTATTGCTGTTCATTACGGAGTGTTTTCACGCATTTGGTCATCAGAACGTCTTCTTCCGGATCCGCCTTCTCCCGCGTGTAGATGTTGTGCGCATACGGTTCTACTTCCTGTTTGAATCGCTGAGTGTGTTCGTCTCGTCCTACCTGTTCCTACAGCGGCTCCAGTGGCTGACGACAATTAGTATTGTTGTACACGGCTACTACGTTCTATACTGGGACAAAACCGCATTTTTCCAAAAGGTAAACGATTATATTCAAAAGCTAAAGAAGTCATAAAGTCGAGGACGTTGAAACAGTTAACATTTTGAAACAAGCTCAGTGCTAGATGCTTATTCTTAACTTTTACTTACCACATCTTTAGTTTTCTGTATGAAACATATATATATATATATATATATATATATATATATATATATATATATATATATATATATATATATATATTTGTTTTCCCTTGAACTGAAATGTCACATGTTCAGTTAAATTGGGCAATATATTAAACAACTTGGACATGGCTTTGCGTTGAACATTGCTTGTTGTGAATAAATGTGTCACTTAATAGTCCTCGGAAAAACAAAACACTTATTAGATTTGTTACTGACTGACTTCAGAAGTTTAAGGGGTTGATCAATCGCATTGATGGTGAGGCGAAGCAGTCAGTGACAAACATATTAAGAAATAATATATAGTCAATTATGTGATATAAACCTTTCTAAATGTGTACATAATGCAGTTTTAGTAATATCAAACTGCAAATTGTCATGTCAAAATAGGAGTTCGTCGTGCCTAAAAGCAAAATTACATACTTTTTTGCATATGATTAATTTAAAAAATGAGAAAAATAACATTCATTTTTTTTTCGTTCAATTCTCAAAAAAAAAATAATAAAATAAAAATAAACAAGAGGACCATGGGCCACATCGCTCACTTGAGGAACAATACGTATGATAAAATCAGCTTAATGGAGTCATAATACAAACTATCTGGACAATGTAGTATAATACATGTAGATCCTGTATAAATAAAAATAATTTTTTCCACTGGATATTCATATGTTTATTATCATTAGTCCCTTTTCTAACAGGATGCTTTTATAGTTATATCACATGTTGAGCTTTGAAACTCTCAAAAGATCCTAAACAATTGTTTATAAATTGGATTTAAACCTACATCAAACTCTGAACCCCTTGTGAGACCCAATCGTCCAGGAATCACCAAGAAGCCAAAATCTAAACAATTTAAAATAATCACCTGGCTGATTAGTTTCTGAGAAGAAGATTTTTAAAGAATACTCTAAATATTCCGATGTTAAAATTCCACTCCCATTGTGGCCCCGCTCTACCCCCAGAAATCATGATTGTTACAACTTTGAATCTACACTACCTGAGGATGCTTCTAAACAAGTTTCAGCTTTACTGGCTTATTAGTTTCTGAGAAGAAAATTTTTAATGACTAACTCTTTATATTCGTATGTAAAAAGTTGACCCCTCCCCCTCATTGTAGCCCCAACCTACCCCCGGGGTTCATGATTTTTACAACTTTTACATGCTTCAACACAAGATAAAGCTTTCCTGACCATATGGTTTTACAATATGATTTTTATAGATTTACTATATATATTCCTATGTAAAAAATCGACCCTTAATTGTAGCCCCACCATACCCCCTGAGGGTCATGATTTTCACAACTTTGAATTTACACTACCTGAGGATGCTTCCACATAAGTTTTAGCTTTCCTGGCCAAATGGTTCTTGAGAAGAAGATTTTTAAAGATTTACTCTATATATTCCTATGTTTAAAATACACCCCCCCCCCCCCGATTGTGACCACACTACCCCCCAACGGTCATGATTTTCACAACTTTGAATCTACACTACCTGAAAATGCTTCCACATAAGTTTCAGCTTTTCTGGCCAAATGGTTCTTCATAAGAAGATTTTTAAAGATTTTCTCTATTTATTCCTATGTATAAATTCGACCCCCCATTATGGCTCCACCCTACCCCTGGAGGTCATGATTTTCACAACTTAAATTTAACATTACCTGAAAATGCTTCTACATAAGCTGCAGCTTTTATGGCGAAATGGTTCTTGAAGAGAAGATTTTTAAAGATTTACTCTTTATATTCCTATGTAAAAAGTCTACCCCCATTATGGCTCCACCTTACCCCCGGGGGTCATGATTTTTACAAATTTGAATCTACACTACCTGAGGATGCTTCCACAAAAGTGTGGCTTTTCTGGCGAACTGGTTCTTGAGTAAAGATTTTTAAATATTTACTCTATATAAACCTATGTAAGAAGTCGACCCCCCAATTGTGGCCCCATCCTACCCCCGGGGGTCATGATTTTCACCAATTTGAATCTACACTTCCTGAGGTTGCTTCCACATAAATGTCGGCTTTCCTGGCCTAACGCTTTTCGAGAAGATTTTTAAAGATTTACTTCCATATATTCCTATGTAAAAAGTCGACCCCCCCCCCATTGTGGCCCCAACCTACCCCCGGGTGTCATGATTTTCACAACTTTGAATCTTCACTACCCCGGGATGCTTCAACACAAGTTTTAGCTGTGCTTGGCCTAACGCTTTTTAAGAAAAATATTTTTAAAGATTTACTATATATAATCTATGTAAACAGCCGACCCCCCACCCCATTGTGGCCTCATTCATCCCTGGGGGTCATGATTTTCACAACTTTGAATCTACACTACCTGAGGATGCTTCCACACAAGTTTCAGCTTCCCTGGCCAAATGGTTCTTGAAAAGAAGATTTTTGAAAATATCTCGAAAATTTTCATTAACTCCTGATTATCTACCCTTGTAAGAGGGATTGGTCCTTAATTTTCACAACTGTTAATTCCCTTAGAATAAGGATGCTTTGTGCCAAATTTATTTGAAATTAGTCTAGTGGTTCTTGAGAAGATGTTGAAAATGTGAAAAGTTTAAAGACGGACAGACAGACAGACAGGCGGACGACAGACAAAATGTGATCAGAATAGCTCACTTGAGCATTCAGCTCAGGTGAGCTAAAAATACTTTAATAGAGTTTTTCGATGAGTTATACTTTGAATATGTTTACAATGCTTTCCGATCAAATTCACATGGCATTCAACTTTCAATCCTGACGTCATCAAAGTAAAAATCTGCGTAGTACAACATAATTTGTAAATGAGATAAATATTTTTCAGTATTTTTTTAACAGCCCCGCACACTTTTATGCATCTTCGTTGAAAATCTACTTTTATTTCAGATCGTCAGTTGGACTTCTCTGGATTGGATTGTCAGTATCCACAAAGAGGAATGGCACATCGACACCATCTTATGGTTTTTCCAATTCTTTGGTACCTCATGCAGATGACCTTATAAGACATTGGAAGATGTAATTTTACTAGATGATAGACATAGCATTTCAATCCTAAACATTTATGATCATCAAATGTACCTTATTATTTTATTTACCATAGAACTTACGAAAAGATGACTTCAAACGAGACTGTTAATAGTTTTGTTTTATCAACTTGTTTGTCAATAGCTTGCCTCGCCTTAGAAACTGATCAAAGAACATGCCCTTGTGTATTGAATTAACTGAGAGACAAAATCACCGTATGCAGGGGATGAAGGTGTCATGCTACATAAGTAAGGAATATTGAGTGTAGAATAAATGAAGTAATCACATAAAGTGTTGTTGTTAGGTTACCATCAATGTCCATTTCCAGTAAAATTTCCAAATATGAAATAGATAACGCAATCTGTCACGATGGTATCTTTTATTTCAAGTTCACTAGTGCGAGTTTAATGAGGCAAATTAATAAAGATGATGCCAATTTAGCTATAGCTATAATCTATGTAATGCCACCTAAGGCGGATATTTTTGTTGCTTTGAAAAAGTGTTTAATTATCTGTAAGAGCAGACAACGTACATGACATCTTGTTTTCAAATTATTTTGATCATGCTGATACCTGTAGTTACCTGCATTATTATGCCAGTGCCAAGGTGATATTTTTGCACCCGCTAAAGGTGCAGATTCGGAAAAATCCATATATACCGATTGATTGACCGTTGTCTAGAGAGTATATAACCACTTTTTATTTTAGTGTGTTTCACCTTAATGGTGAGATATTTACTTTTGAAAATGAATATCCCATAGTAAAATGATAATTCCCATAAGAGAAATAACTCTCTTACGAGAAATATTGACAATCCTATAGAATTTATATTTCCTAAGGAGAAATTTATTTCCTGTAGGAATTTTATTCAGACAGTTAGTTTTCCTATCAAAAATTAAGATTTTCTATCGGATTTTATCAAATCCTACCGGAATTGAAATTATTGTTGGAAGTTTTTGTATTCCGGTAGGAAATCTCAATTTCCTATAGTAATATTGGTTTTTTTTTTGGAAAAATTATTTCAATTTATACAATGATAACAAAGCTAGTTGTAAACTCTTTAAGCAATGGTCTATCATGTGGCATATTTGAATTTTTCGATATATGCAGCTAAGACGGGTGCACAAATGTCATCTTGGCACTGGCATAATTATCCGGAACAGTGTTATAAATGGAATAACTTTGTACAAGGCAATTACAGGAGAGAAAAAAATCAGTATAAAAAAGTTTTTCAAACGCAAGTTTATCCTTAAGTTTATATAGAACAAAAACAATTCACAATACAATGTGTGCAAATGTTTTGGGCCTGTTTTTTCCTTTTAAAGATTATATAAAAAATAATCCAATCGTCGATATTTTATCTTTCAAAAACAGATAAAATTAGTATATCTCTTCATCGACGAGCTCCGATTGTCGTAAAATTTATGATTCTACTTTTTGCTGTAACTTCTGAGAGAGGTTATCTTCTGAAAATTCTTTTGAAGCGCAGATTTCTTTCGTTTTTCTTTTGTATTCAGGAGATCTTTTTCAGAATGTCCAATCTTTATGTCGCAGGAACCTAAACAGAATCTCTCATTTATTCTCATTTATAGATATATGACATTTTGTGATTTACGTGATATTTAATAAAGATACACAGTTCAAACAAGCATTTTTTTTAATTTTAAAGCACCCATCCTCAGTTAAAATATACTACTATTTGGGTGGGGATTTTTTTTAGATAAAGATAGATGCTCAAAACGAACGTCCATACTAAAGGTTTAGGTCCACAAACATTATGCATTCCATACAAATGTTAAAATAAAAATAAGTATTTCCTAGTTTACTTTTTTTTAAATAGCATATGCAACGGCACAGGTAGAAAACAAATACAAAACTAAAATGAAGAAAAAGAAAATAAAAAGTGTATATATTGTTTTTATATTACGTACTGTATTTTTTTATTATTGTTTTTAAATAGGAGTTTTATAATGAACATTATGAATGCAACTTAGCCAATATTATCATAGAGTAACTTTCACTTACGGTCACGTTTCAATAAAAAGATCAACTGTACAAGACGTGGTATCAGATTAAAAGGTGATGGAATCCGTCGGTTGTAATCACAGATAACTGTGTACCTCTGAAAGTGCCACAGTTTCTCCGAGTTTTCCTGTACCCTTTCAAATGTGTAACTGCAATATTGAAAATAAAATATATATACTTATAAATGAAGACATTTTGCCTAAAACTACAAAATGTCTGCGCCTGAGTTGCTGCCTACACCTTAAATATTTTAACACTTGTAAAATGATATACGCAAACTATAACTGAATTCTACCTGATCAGTTATCAATGTGAAATTAATTAAAAGCATACTCTCATTTTTGATAAACTTGATAAAAATAAGATGAAGGTTAAGGATACGCTTTGGCGGATATAAGTCAGTGGGTTTTTGTATTAAAAAATATACATGCAGTGATAAAATATTGAAAATAATAACGTAAAAAGGTAATATACTTACCACAATCACTATTTAAATATGCATTGAAATAAAAATTTGGCAAATGTTAACTATACAAATGTTGACTTATTAAAACAAAATAAAAAAAATATGGCAAAAAGATAATATAAGAAAGAAATGACGCAATATCCCCCCCCCCCTTTAATTCATGATGATTACAATTAAATACAACAGAAAATGCAAGAAAATTAAAATACTTCCAGTTGTAACAATAAATTGAATATTGGGATAAACAGTCAAAAGCTGAAATAATATTGTATTTTTCAGTTAGCTGCAACAAAACGAATTTTAGCCACATATTATCAATTTCTCTAACTGCTAGATTTCAGTTAGTTTTGTTAATCGTGCAGTGGCTTCATTAAAGTATAAATTAGATAAGATTCAAATTTCTTTAAACGTTTTTGTCAAACATGAATACAAATGTAATTCTTGACTATATTCAGACCCGCCTTTAATTCTCTATATGGAAAACCTTCATTAAACGACCCCCTGCATTTCGTTACAAGCGACCGTTCAGATTTATAACATTATATCGTGCAATATAGAAAACCGTTATTAATTTATTATATTCTATGTAACTATAATAGCATCACTTGAAAAGATCAGTTAATTCATATAGACTTTTTGTTCATCTTTGTTGCAATAAAGCTTAAAACTTAAAAAAAATATGAGCATCGACTTACAAGCAGGCTAATGTATTTTGTTTTATTTGTTGACATGTTGATTTGTATTATCAATTTTTTTATAAGGAAAAGATGTCGACGTCGTCTTGTTATTGCTCAAACTTCACTGAAAAAAAGCAAGCATTACTAATGACTAAACTCTCACCTGAACATGGCGATAACAAGATTGACCAGCAGAAGATTGGAGAACAACATATATATTCCTGCTATAGCTTGAACCGTCCAATCCTCTTGTGAACACCCCGTTTTGGACGGGTCTTTCTCCCATATAGTGCGATTATTGGTGCAATTATCTGGTCCACTACCTAAACGTAGGAATATAATCAAACTCAGGTTGTCCAGTGATTGTCGTGCTGAATCTAACGATGGAACCTAACTAAAGAGGGTTTTTACACACTGCTGTTGTGTCTTTTACCTATCATGTGAGACAACTACATGTATCTTTAATATAAAAAAAGAAAATTCCCATGGTAAAACATTTACAAGACAATAAAATAATTCCGAATGGTTTACAGTTAAATAGCTAACGCATTGTTTTTTTGCTGTATGATCAAAGTATTTTTAAAAAGCATTTTATTTTCATAGGTAATTTTAATGTATAAAACGCAAATATTCCTTAATAGCATATCCTACGCTCAGTTATTTAGTTCTCCTAAAATCTGTTTTCCTTTATTTTTCAAGCACGGCGATAATTTATATCATTTTCTATCATACAATTTGCCGTGGATAAAATAAAATTAATGTTCATCAAAATGCGATGAAACTTGGCCTTAGACGGGTGAAAAAAATGTTATGAAAATGTTAAACAGCACTAGCGTCCTAATTTAGCACATTGTTTATGATCAAATAAAATCAAAGACAGAACGATTTGTTATTTCGTTAATGTTGTAAAATGTTCGATGATACTATTGTTTCTAAACATGTAAATTATTAAATCCTCTCACCATCAAGAGTTTCAAGATTCAACTCAGCGTAAAGCTGCCAATACGGAAAGTAAATTATAGACCAAATTCTCCAATTGTTCCAATCATCTGTCCATATGCTTTGGTGATCCGGCCATATGTTTGCATGGTAATAAATGCCGACTCCCAATACCACAAACACAGCTATAAACAGGAATCTTAGCAGGTCTTTCAGCTTCAAAAATTGATAAATTATTATATTTTTAGGAAATATTATTTTTTGTTTTTTTTTTTCAGTTCTGGTTAATATTCAAACAAAGACAAGTACCATTTCTTTTATCATAATAATGGTGGGTCCCATTATTCTGTGTATTAAAAACACTTCTAATATTCTCAGGTACATGACAAGCAGAGAAAGAGCAAACATATTTCTAGCAAAAGTTAATATCGGAGGATCTGGATTTGCTTCACGGACACTCAGTGCAATGATGAGTAAAATATATGACAGCAGATCCACAACATTCCAGAAGTCATTCAGGTGCCTCAATACGCGGGACCAGTAACCCCTATGGGATCGACCTGGTGTATTCTTGCAGCCCTTAAATAATAAGAGAACTTTTCACATATTTTCAACATAAAAATAGTCAATTATCCTATATTTCAAAATGTAAGCATTGTAATAAAAATATAATGCAAATACTTACAAAGCAAGCGATTAATTCTTCAATAAAATCTCCGGCAGCCCATACATACATGGAATACTTAAAAACATCGGCTTTGATTGTGTAATAGAACGGTGTACCAATACTTGTCAGAACAAAGTCACTGTACATGGCCAACACTAAGAAAAATATCACCTACAAAAATGAATCAATATTATACTTTACAAAATGCAGAATGGGATCATTAGGAATAAATAACCTGATAGTGCGTTTATTCCTGTATTAAAAGGGTAACAATTTAATAATATAAAACAAGCCTGTACATTATATACTTACGTAATTTAATGCGTATTTGGTCCTTGGGGCAGAAATAAACTTCCTCGGTTTGCTCAATGCAGACTAAAAAGGAATAGAATATCATAGAATAAGATGTGTTTCGCAAACTAGATGATGAGTACATAATATATTAGAAAGTATTTTCATATCTAAATAGACGTAAGCAAATCCAATGCTGGATTTAACACAACCGCATATGCGAACAAACAGATTGATGTTCGACTTATTTCTTTTATTTCAATTTACAACTGCCTTCTTTATTTAAGGGATATTGTTTATCAAAAACTCACTATTCAATGATTTTACATTTTATACTTACCTGGAGGAAAGGTATCATGTTAGGCGACAATCTGTTGTACCATTGCTTGTTCATGTATTTCTGGGAACACGTATGTGCTACTACATCGTACATAAAATTTTCATACGCAAAAGTCAATGGACTCGAGTGAATCCCCCAGATCACTGCCTCAGTGTCCATCACATCAATGGCTTGCTTGGTGTTTTCTTCATACATCCTATCCATAATGCTGAGACAACGCCGTTGAAAGATTCTAAAAAAAAGTAATAAACAGGTATATTATATTCTATTTTTTTAAATAGCAATATAGTAAAACATGGTTATATAGCGGACACGCTTATAATGAATTGCACTTACAGCGAAGTGATTTTCATTCTCCATGACTTTATAACATGCTGTTAACTTGACGGATTAAACGAATTATGTTTATAACGAAGTAAAATCGCCCGTCCCTGACACTTCATTATAAGCGTGTTTTACTGTAGTAATTGTCAGTAAACATGAAACAGCCGACTTTTATTATGGCACGTGATATAGTTTTATTACTTTGAATGTTCCATTAGATCTTTTGATAATATGTGTTCCTTCACATTGCTCGCGTTGTTGGACAGTTCTTTAAGAATGGCCGAACATACTAGACCAGTCACTACAAAATAAACATTTTTTTTTAAATTTGAAATCAAAGTCAATGGTAATGGCATTATTTATCAAGTTATAAATGAAAATTGCTTATCCCTATATGCATAAGCTTTTTTATATCCTTTATCATAATTCGATGTTACTGTGGCCATCCCTGGTCTGCCACCGATTAATTTATATACATCTGTTTTATATAATTAAACTTACATAGTTGATCTTTGCCTCTTAGCCAGCATATTTCTGCTAATTCTTGTCTATTGACGAAGATAGACCACAACAAAACATCAGCAATGCTTTCATCTGACAATGTTTCTCCTTGTATATATTCTGGATTGTTGTAAAATAACGGAAAATATCAATGATGTTCATTAAAAATATTAAATATATTACATACGTTATGTAGATTATCTAAAATGCAAATTTGGTTCTTTAATTACATACATTTTTCTACGCATGCTTTATTTTATTACAAGCATGTTTATTCCTTTCTGCAAGTACCTTAGAGGGAAAAAAACCCCTAATAAATAGTGTTTTAAATGTACATGTTATATACTAAAATCATGATACTTTGATATCATGGTGAAGATTTGTTCAATCTTATTCTAGTAATAGTTGAACAGAGAAACTGGGCATGTTGATAACACTCAGACAATCGTTTACACATCTAATTAGTCAATATGCTTGCTGCACATCATATCAGTGTGAATATATGTATGCAGTAGATAATTCATTATCAATCTATGGTCAATATTGATATTTTTTTTACCTTCATATCCCAATATTTCACAACAAAGTTTTTTGGCTTCATTGCTCACAGAAAATTGTTTTGTATTCTTTTTAGTTGTCTTTCCATTCACCGTCATATTCCTGCCCTTCATTTCCGCTGTATGTAGCAAATGGAGACATAACGGCTTTGCTGTTGGTATAAGCTTCAAAACGAAGATAAAATTCTCAGTGTACAAGTATGATTCGTTAAAATGAGATAATATTGAGGAGTTGGATAGAGCCGATTCAAATAACATAATAATAGATCTCATTCAATCAAATTGTTAAAGACAATATTGTTTTTCCTTCGAAGTTTCATCATTTCCGTCATGTATTTCTCTATTAAGTTATTTCCTAATTGATTAGCCTCGAAACAAGGAACATCATGATGGATATGATCTACGATCTTCGTTTTAAAAGATCCCTTTCGTTTTTCATGTTAAAGGCATATATACAATTTGAATTTTTTGTAATTGAAATTTTAAGCTACACAAATATCCATCGACTAGAATTATACAATTATTCATAATGCTCCTTCAAAAATTAAAATGATCAACAATGTCATATTTCAAAAGGTAATGAAAAATATATCCTAATATAGAGTATAATATATCTTATGTTGTATCTTGAATAACGCATAGATCACATCACGAGGCGCCTACCTTAAACCTATCTAAACATACTTTAGACTTACAAACCTTATATCAAGAGGAATTCATGCAAGATAACTTATATGCAAATATTTGGTTGAATTTGTTTTGGTATTCTAAAGTTTGTTTCATGAAATGATTGTACAACTCACATTTAAAATCCATTTGAAATGCAAACAGTCTTTTTCTTTAAACTTACAATCCTGGCAAGAGATTGTCTGAAAGACATACACAGCATGATATACATCAATCCCAAATACGACCAATCAAAACAACTATATACAATTCTACAAGGACGAAAACAATAAACAATAGAATAGTTCATTTCAAACAAATAAAGTAATGAAATTATCACTGACCTGTTCGTAAAGTTCGGATAGATTGTCGATATTGAATTTAACACCTCGGTCTAACAAAACCCTCACATAATCACATCGGTTTGCTTTTAATGCCTCAAGAAGGAGAACCTATTTCAAAATGTTTAATATTTGATATGTTAAAGCTAATACGTTTCTAGCGCTGTCGAACAAAATGATTACATTTAAATGGCAACATGTTTATAACAAGTAAATGTTTATATTCAACATTTGTCAGGGGTCCAAAAAGGCCGCTTAAATGACATCTTAAAAATAAGCACTTTCATTTCTTTTTTGAATTCCTTAATAAAACGGTTATTTTGTTAATGTAATTGAGGATATTCAATAAAATTATAACACTTATAGCATACATCTCCACATTCCTTCATCAGCTTTTTTGCTTGCAATATTTGATATCCGAAATAAAAATATAACGGAAGTGAAGTGGCGGTACAAGTGCTTGGACTCAGCACGTATGGTCTCGACCCCCATTTCAGTCCTTTTAGAAGCTGACCACGATCTATTGAATCCATACAAAAACACTCTGCGGCTGATTGAGACATCGGGTTGTTTGTTCCCCCTGTTTGTTTTTCTTTATTCTGATTATCTTAAATTATAAGACAGATGTCCTATTGTTAAATAATTCCGAAAGGGTAAATAACTCCTAAAATGCATTGCTTAATATATTAAAGTTATAATTTAGCTATAGAACAATAATAGCCTTATATTATGCGTAATGCGTTTGCATTTTAATTTTACAGATACAGTGTTCAGAAATCTAATAATAAAGGCGATAAATTATGACAATTGTAAAAAAATGTCCATACCACAGTTGTCATTCCGGCGACTCCTCTTTATTGACCAGCAACTTACTATCGCTTTCCCTACAATACTGGACAACATATGTGGGTCATCTTGGTCTAGATCAAACACTCCTACCTGTAATACAAGTATTTAAAATTGGTTATTGCTAACAAACAGTCAATATATTTTTTCTACAATTGTCCTGAATTTGAACATTTTTATAAAAACAACTCACCAAATCCCAATTGTCTCTGATTGTCTGTAGATGATTTGCTAGATTACTGAATTTTGGATCATCCAACTCGATATTGAGAATGATGCTGACGTTTTTTCGAAGTATGTCAGGACTACAACAGAGTTTAAATGATAACATTTATATGCTTTGAATTCAGTATGTGTTCAAAGGAATGATTTTGAAGGTGGTATGGGACATATGCAAATGTTAATGTGGATTGAAGTATATTATTATTGAAATACTTTAATCGGTTAAGAATTTTCAAATTTTACAATATTTAACCAGGAAAAAAAACCAGTTTTAAAAATATTTGGAAAGGTAAAAATTGTAAAACCCACAGCTGAATTTGAACCCATGACCTAAAATTGGAAGTAATCCATCTAACCCACTGCGCTACGCTGTTAGGTGACAATATTGGTAAAAAAACTACTTATATAACTACACTTTATTTTATTGTTTCTTTCGATAAACATTAAGTTTTCTGTTTCTATTTCTTCTTGCTAGTATACATATAGAATATCTAAACATATACAATTTTAAATGTTCCAGTGATATAGTAGTCCAAATACTTTTCCATGTAGTCAAGCACTAAGTCAGCGGCATTCCCTGATCCTTTCATAATGATGACAGGAAGTTTGCTTTGGAGTGCTTTTGATATGTGTGAAACGGTGTCGATATCACCTTCGCATACAAGGATCACAATTGGAACAGGGATTTCTAGAACAATTTTAATATGAAAATTTTAGTTAAAATATGACGTGTTTTTATGTCAAATATTATTTTTTTGTTTCATTTTCCAGTTCTTAAATTTGAATATATGTAAAAGAATTAAAGATACTGTGCGTGAAAAATAATTTTACAATTCTATGACAAGAGGGGAAACCCAGTAATATAGATAACTATACAAACTAACATTATAATTTCACTTCTGGAAACAGCTAAGTTATTTTCATTGCCCTGATATTAATTTGAACAAAGAGGCCTTTAAAAAGGAGTTTGATAAAAAAACAAATTATCGTAAAAAAAACTTCATAATATCAGTTAATGTTGTATTCTTAAAGTATATATCTTTCCTGAACCAATTATATTACACTGGGATATTGCCTTTTTACATATGTCCCGCAGATATGTTTGTTAACGATTAAAAAATAATTTTACATTTTTGCAAAACAAGTCTTTACCCTAGAATCAAATTAGGTCTTAACATACTGAATCTCATGTCTGTGCCAAAATAGAAGATTTCTTGTTCAGAAACAAATTGTTCAAAGTCGAGAATAAAGTCGTCTCCTTCCTTGCTTTCACATGTGTAAGTTGTAGGCATATTCCTTTCTGTTGCCTGTTGATCAGTCTAAAATAGGTATTGTTGACTTTGTTCGCTTACAAAAGCATAAAACATTATAATGCTATAAAACATACTTGTTTTCTGATTATTCGAACAAAAGTTGCTTAAGTAAAATGTCATACTTAGGTTTAATAATGCAGTTTTTTTTTTTTTGGTCTTAAGGAACAATGCATACATTTTATAGTCAGAAAAAAATGAGAATATATATCTTCCGATTTATTTGAGATGATATACATCACTGATCATTTTTTATATTTGTAGGACAGTATGATAATCCTGAGTTTACTGAGATTTTATAACATAATTATTATAAGATCCTAATTAGATCTTCTCTGATATGTTTTGGGCTTGCTTGCCATTTCCGTCTCACTTATAATTTTTTTTCAAGATAAGCAGTAAGCTGGTTTGCTAACCTGGCTAAGGTAAGTCATTAAAATAAAAGCATTGCCTTCTACATAAATATAGGCCAAGGGGCCAATCTGAAGCTAACATAAGCATATCCGTGCATGCATTTCAGTGATTTAAGAAACTAAACTGTAGATACTGATGTTGGAGGTCGTATAAGGCGTTGTCTCGATTAAGAACTGTCACATTTTAATTCAGTTATAGTTTGTATTTTTCACAATGGTCCGGTATTGTCGCAATTATTTATTTCAGATATTGATACATATCTCAATAAATCTTTGCACAAATAACTTATGAGGTTTATAGTTCTATCTGAATCAATTACTTTAGCTCTTCTTCACCGTACCTTTTTACCGGTCATACTGATGAGTTTGATGTGTCTTTCGGGGTCATCAATTGTCCTTGTTTCGCTTCCAAACTCCATATCCTCGTAGTGCTGGTAGGCATCCCGGACGACATTTGACACTCCACCGTCGTGTGGTCGGAACAAAATCAATGTTTCTATAAGATAAACAAAATCCTAGTTAAAGAGGTTCGCTCCTAAGTTTTTGGGTAACCATTTTGGGTCACCTTTAGCCTTAAACTTCTGCATCACATATTAATTTAAATAGTATATTTATATATTTTACAATGCAAAATATACTTAATTGAATAAAATTGTTTAAAATTTTAAAGGTTTTTACAGATTTTAGTAAGGAACTATATTTCGTGGCGAAAGGTTTTCAAGAAAGAAATGTACAATTTTCATAACTCAGTAGTTTTAGGGTACTTTTACTATAGCTTCCTAATTTTCAGCGCAGACCAAATTTCTTTATAGTTTGTGTATTACGATATATTCTAATGTTCACAAAAACATATTTGAACAATATTTTGATATATCTATCGATATATTTAAGCATATTTAGCTAATATTTCATAGAAGTTAAGAAAAAATTAATCTATTTTTGGCCTAAAATTTGCTTATTTCATGCTATATCTCAAATTTTTGAGATGTGATCCCTACTTTAAATATTTTGAAATGAGACATTAAACATATGTCTATTTGTATGAACAATTTTGGGAATATGGCATTACTAGTATTTTTTTTATTATTTGCGTTTTACACTGGCAGATTTAGAGGGGACCCCAGGCCCCATTTTGTGATCAAAATTTTTAAAAAATATTTAAGACCTGTGAAAAAAGAATGTCAAATCAATCTTTGTTGTTATTTATCGTTCTTATAATATGTTAAGTCTAACTATAATAGCTCATAAAAGTGTCTTAAAACAACTCAAAACCCGGGAGCTTCCGGTGGCTTCGCCCCTTGGACCCCACCAGGGCTTTGCCCTGGACCCAATGAGGCCTCAAGGTTGCCCCCAGACCCCCGGCCGCACCGCTTCCCCCCTTTCAACAAATCCTGGATCCGCCAGTGTTATAATTTGATTACTCCAAAATGTTTTAACATTTGTTGTCGTGTTTATTATGTACTGGCTTTTGAAGTTTGAAGGCATCAGTAAAGCAAGAATTTTTAAACTTTGACTTAGATATTACTTTTATAGTCACTACATGTGTTCAACTTCATACTGTATTAAAATTATAATTAATAATAGTTCAAACTATAAATATTTGTTTGATTTCCTCAAAAAATCAATTTACATCCCAAATTTTTGCAAAAATTTAAGGAAAATTATCATTTCTGTTTGGGAACCTATATTTTCAAAAAATTGCATGTGAAATGGGTCACAAATAAAAAAAAAATGAACATGTTTGGTCCCCATCTTTATATCCAAGTGGTTTTTGGATGATTGACTTTACTAGTATTTCAGGTGCCAACCTCCTTAACAAGTGTTTTAACATGTTGTTGAGTCACGTTATGTTCGCCGTCATGACATGTCCGACACATTTTCGACAAAATGAAAGAGATAAAAACAATTTCCTAAAAAAAGATGTTACACACCATCGTCAAATTTGAGATTATTTTTCTTGCAACTTTATGCTTTTATTCTAGGTCATTTCCTGTAATCAAACATACTCATTTGAGCTAAGTACGCACTAAACGTCATAATTTTAACTTGGTCTAAAGAATGAGGGCAGGAGTTTATTTTATAATGCTTTTTGATTCCTTGAAAGATATTAAAAATTTAAAGAGGCTTACACACACACACACACACACACATATATATATATATATATATATATATATATATATATATATATATATATATACATATATGTAAGACTCCAAAGTCCGATGGTCACGCCAAAGTCCGATGGTCTGCGCTAAAGTCTGATGGTTTGTTGCCGATAGGGAAGCCAAAGCCCGATGGTTACGCTAAAGTCCGACGGTCTGTCTCCTATAGACACGTCACGCCAAAGTCCGACGGTCGAACACGCCAAAGTCCGATGGTCGGCCGTTTGTTTACGCACCACGCTACTCCGATGTTGCGCGAAAAAAAATACGTCTATGACGTCACGTCACGAGAACGTTTATTGGTAACGTTGATAATAACAATTTAAATCCAAGAATCCTAAGATGGATGCGGCAGGCCTTCCAGATGAGGGATATTTTTTTGAGAAAGTGAGGAAGAAGCGGAAGACAAATGACCCCAATCCGGAGCAGTTCTGGTCCGTTTTAAAGGAGGTGGAGAAAATTTGCAAGCTCAAGGCAGATCATCCGTCATAGGGCGCTAAAAGGATCAAGGATGAAATCGGACTTCAGATGGGGGAGAGAACGGTCCGGAAGCATTTGTCAAATTTTATATTTGACATCGATACGGGTTGCGTGTTTTTCAGGAGTTCAAAGGTAAATGAGCAACATAGGAGAGTCCTTTCAAAAGATGAGCTAGTAGCGGACACCAGAGATTGGCCGGCTAGCCTTCCAGAGTTTTATTACAAGTACAACAACCGCGTACACAGGTCCACCAAACCCATGACCCCACATCAGAAGTTTTTCAAGCGACCCAACTTTTCCGTTGTCGTTGAAGAACAGGTACAGTTTTCGTTAAGTTACGCATGTGTGACAGTATAACTGATCATTTATTTCTGCATATAAGAAAACACAGTTTAAAAATTCAACAGCTTTCTCTCTCTCTCTCTCTCTCTCTCTCTCTCTCTCTCTCTCTCTCTCTCTCTCTCTCTCTCGTACGCACCCCGCTCCACCCTCTGTTTTATGAAATCCCGCATGTTGAAGAATTGGTAAAATATGGTAATGCAGGTTTAACGGTATACGAAAAAAATCAATACATGGTTTAAACATTAAGCACATCTCTCTCTCTCTCTCTCTCTCTCTCTCTCTCTCTCTCTCTCTCTCTCTCTCTCTCTCTCTCTCTCTCTCTCTCTCTCTCTCAAACATCTATGTTACCAACTGCCTGCCGCTCTTTGATTTAACGCGTGTTTTATATCGACAGCTGTTATCCAAAAGTTTTAGATTCCAATGTGTAACTTGACTAGAGAGGAAAGAAAATTTTTAGAGAAAGCCCATATCGATGTAGAGGAAGTTGACGCAGAGGAAAACATTGACAATGACGCTTCGGGGAACACAAACAAAGAGACAGAGGTACTAAAATGCTCAGAGTTAGATAAACAAAAATTTTCTTTTTTCAAACATTATTTTAGATTTCTTATTTAAATGATACATTGATAATCGTATTATTCACCATTCTTTATAGACGCTCCAGGAGATCACTGACCTTGATTTCCCCAAAGTTGCAGATCTATCTAGAACAACGATCACCAGTGATAAATTTACAACGGTATGTGTTAACAAAACCCTGTGTACCAATGTTTGTCAAAAAATAATTGTGCCGAAACACGCCTGTGAATAAAATTGTAAAATGTAAAAAATATAATTTAACGTTTTTAATTTTTTTAGTCAATCCAGTCGAATCCCCTGGTCAGTTCCATCAGTCCGTCACTTCCGCCGAACGCAGCGACAAATGGTGAATTAACGGTTGGCTTGTTTTTTCATTAGTTAGCAAATTAAAAAAAATCAAAATTGTGTGTCGGCTCTAATTAAAATCAAAAGTTCAAAAGAAATTTAATTAATATTTCAAATAATTCTCTGCAGGGAAATGCTGAAAAGTTGATCGCTGTCTCGCTTGTCTTGTCCCCTCAGCACTGCGTGGTCAGAATACCGTTCCAAGACGTGACAAAATCACAGGTGGAACGGAACACTAAACAACTACAGGTAAAAACAAATAAGTATATATCAACAATGATTCGTTGATTAAAACGATCAACTAGTCTTTGATCATTACATGCATAAAACACATTAGTGAAAGCGGTAATCATTCGTAAAAAATTCATTCTAGTTTGAAGTTTGTAACGTTATTTTAATATTTTGTTTAGTCTGGTGTAAGTTAGATAAACAAAAATTGTTTCTTTTTTCAAACATTATTTTAGATTTGTTATTTAAATGATATATTGATAATCGTATTATTCACCATTCTTTATAGACGCTCCAGGAGATCACTGACCTTGATTTCCCCAAAGTTGCAGATCTATCTAGAACAACGATCACCAGTGATAAATTTACAACGGTATGTGTTAACAAAACCCTGTGTACCAATGTTTGTCAAAAAATAATTGTGCCGAAACACGCCTGTGAATAAAATTGTAAAATGTAAAAAATATAATTTAACGTTTTATTGATGCGACTGCGGAGGTCTCCTGTTTCCCCTACGTATTTATATTTATATACGGGTTCTTTTTGTTTACTTTTTATTTTGCTATTTTTAATTGTTGTTTTATCCATTTTATTTTCTTTATTTAACTCCTATTAGTTTTTACACTTTTGTGTATATTTATGTGGTCATTTACAGAACCTGTCTAATTAATTCGTTCGGGTTATCTCTCAGCACTTCTACACAGACCGTCCGCTGCGTCGGACGGGATTTTTCTTTCTCGGGCTTATGATCTTTAATACAAAGATGTAGTTGCCACGTTCCCATCCGGTGTTTTATATATTATTTAGTTTTTAGTTTAGTGCTAGTTTTGTAGATGTTTGTCTCCTTTCATATGTAGTTTTTACTTTGTTGTCCTGAAGAAGGGACGGGTTGTCCCGAAAATTTGACAATATTTTTCTTTATTGTTCGTGTCGTATTGGTTATCTTTAGTGCTTTTATATATATATATATATATATATATATATATATATATATATATATATATATATATATATATATAGCATGCACATTATTACATTATTTTGTCGGTTTTTTCCCAAACACCTCAAAATTTATTGATTCTGCAACATAGAAAGGACAAACAATATTCCGTGGTATAATTGCTCCCATTCATCTACGCTTACCTCCCCCACTTTTTGATGCTTCTATCAGAGCTGTCTGAAACACAGTTTTTTGCCAAGGACTTGGAACATAGCTATCTGAGTCTCCAATCACAGAAAACACCATGGTGGGCGTTGATTGGATGGATTTTTTGGTGGAACTTTCCTCATTACCTGTGTAAACGTTCCTCATGATATCATCCCACGTTTTTGAAACCTTATAAATAAATGATATGAAATCACTTTGGTTAGCAAAGCAAATACTTGTATTCATACACAATCATTAGGGGTTATAAATAATTCAGTAAGAGTTTACGAGAGAAAATAGTTAGAATATACATTGCACCATTTTTTCCCAAGATCCAAAAATGGTCAAACCAAAATATTGCCTACAGTAATGCATCATAATGCAAAATCATCAAATTTAGGGAAGGTCAGTGTTTTGTTGTATTAAAATCAATCTCAATTATGTTTATTAAATCAAGATGAAAGGAAATTAAAATAGTATATTTATCTTTCTTTTTATTATCATACAATTTGACATTGAAATAGTAATCAATGATTAGAATCGAACAAAGACTATAATTTTGGCGGGATATTGGCGTAGGAAAATATCACATGTTTCCCAATTCAGAATAACTGTAGATTAATGAGTCTGTTTTACCTTTTTTAAAACAATAACATTAATGTTGGAATGTTTAACTAATGTGAACTAATGATATGATACTATATGATACTTGGGTTTCAGAATTTGTTTTTAAAATAAGAATTGCCTGTCAAATTACAATTTTATAAGCTTTTTAAACCACCCATTCTTTACATTGATTTGTGTAAAAAAAAATTTTAAATAAGTTTTTTTCTCTTATTAAGTGGTCAATATATTAGCTTTTCTGTCAATTAATATCTTTTTATAAAGTCTTCATATTAGGTAAAATTAAGAAATATTTTAATATTGGAAGCATAAACAAATAATCAAATAAGAAAATTAGAGGAAATGCAGACTAAGCAATATCAATTTTAGTTTCAATATTTATTCCCATTTAGAAGTGTAAGCTGATAGACATTCTGATATTATATCATTTCATTGAAGAATAGAATCTTCATATCTTAAACATATGTCTACATAATTGAGCAGAACTACATTTTTTTTATCATCTTTTAAGATGAGGAGAAAGGTAGTAACCTTGACCTGACCTTTATGCGAAAACAAGAAGGTCAAATTTAATTAAACTGAAAAAATCATTTGGTCATATGATATGTTTTACTGTGTAAAAATTTTATGAATTTCTTATTATAAGAATTACATGTATGTTTAATAACGAGAAGACTCCTTCCTTAATGCAGGTTTTCAATCATTTGAAATGTATAGTCTACACTAACTGGTATCAACTAAATATACATCCAATATATGGTTACATGTATAAAGCTATGTTTTCTTACCCTTTCATGTTTTTCTCGGTCATTGAAATGTAGATGCCAAACCTTAAAAAAAAGGTCAGTTAGGACGCTATTTGAAGTACACTCATGTAAAATAAAATGATGTTGTACTACACGCATCAGTGAACAATTTTCAAAACAGAATCAATCAATAAGCTATTCTAATATCACATATGTGCCACTAATTTATTGTCATTTATCATTCATGTCTCAAGTTTTTTTTTTTATTTTCAATGCCATATTAATATAAAATAATGGTTTTTTAATGGTTTTGAGAAATTATGCTTACGATTGTTGCATCCTCTGCAATGTTAATTGTTTTAATTTGATTTCTATATTGCATAAGTTACACCCACTGGTATTGATAACTATATGATACGTCTTTTTATCATCAAATTTGCTTTCAGCAAGCTCCGATAAAACACAAAAACACTTTTTTAATCTGTTATTCATAAATGTATTGTTTCATCTGTTTTCTACTTTGAGCCAGGTAGTCTTAAGTGATCAATAAGCGAATGCTACGTGTTCATGCAGTTAAACAAATGACGAACCTTATACAAGTATGTGTTGACGGCTTTTTAAACTTCAAAATATACGATCTTTAAATCATCACATTACAATAGTATCATATACCGCCATATGTTTAGGGTATTAATAGTGTACTGTTTGATAGCAGTTTTTAATAAACGTTAAGAACTAAGGCAGTGTTTTCTCACAAACATATCAAAGTTTGTCGTGAAAACATATGCTAATCAATTAATAACAAAAAAAGTTTCAAACAGTTTCCAGTCGTAACTTATCTGCACAAAAGAACATGGTATATAAAAGAAGCAAACATTTCAATTTTATGGCTCGATAACAAATAAAAAAATAAAGATGTTCGCGATTTTTTTTAATTCAGGTTTCTTTTTCATGCAGCTGCAAGAACTATACGTATAAATTGTTTAGTTCTGTTTTATGAAAATGATTGACAGAGGTCGAGTCTAATAATTTTTACCCTAGATATTTGAAAAAGAAAATCTTTGGTGAACTCAATTATTTCCAAATTAAAAACTTATCCATTTACTATCATGATTTAATAATACATCATCTCGAAGATGTTCATTTTTTTATTTAAACCTTATGGGAATTTGTTCGAAATGCGTCAATTTTTCACTTTTACCCCAATTTTTCCGTTGGATAAATTGTTGTTATATGGGTTTATTTTCATTTCAAATATATATAATAAAGTCAAAAGTATACGGCCGCCTCGAATACGGGAACGTATCCTATTTTTTTCTTTGGCTTCATGCATACTTTCAATACCGGTTAAGGTTGTTGTCGTTAGCGCCATTTTAGCATTTTACCCGATTAGTGTAATAAAACCTTAATTTTTCTAAGACATGAACGTTATGGATAATGTAAATTTTAAATAAAAACCCGACACAAAAGAGCGTTATAAATTTGTAACTACAACTGCATGAAAATAAACAGCTGCGCAAAGTGATGCGCACTGGAAATCTACTTAGTCTCCTTAACAGCTCAAATATTATAACTAAGTCATCTTTTAAGATAGCTTACCTGCGTACCAGGTGATGAAGAGTCTACATTGGACATCGTTTACCTAGTGACAGAATATAAACAACACATAAATGTCATGTTTTTGGTTTCCTTATGGTAAATATAAAGTCTATTTTTTCTTCATTTTTGTTCAAAAACATATTTCGGATATGTTTTCTAATTTATATTTAATATTTTAATATTTTCGTCGACAAAAATTGGCATATTTAGCTGATATTTTATAAAAGTCAAGAAAAAAACCTACACGTTTTGCCTAAATTTAGCTTACTTCATGCCATATCTAGATTCTATATTATTAACCCATACATTTGGTTTTATTTTCTTAATTTATAAACATTTTTAGCAAGTATGTTTTAATTTCAAAAAACGTTTGAGAGTATTAAATTATTTCATTGCATGATGAATCGTTAATAACCCAAAACAGCGTTTTATAAGTGCAGAAAGGTCAAAATAGTAATTAGGCGATGAAACTGTGAACATTTCTGTTAAAATTATAATATTTTTATTTATTTTAAATAAAATTAGCTTGAAATTGATGCCATGGTTTATTCTGAAGAAAATAAAAATAGAAGGAAACGCGATTTTTCAATAAGTTGCACTTTTAGTTCAGAAAGGTCATGTTAAGGTATTTATTCATACGTCACAAAACAACGTCTGACGTAATTCTCGTGTTATTACGCCTAATTGAAACCTAAACGTTACAAACAGGCTGACTTAGAAATTGAATAACAACAAATCTATTAACAATATTGACTACTGTAATCACATATTAACCTTACGGAATGAAAACATGACTTGGCTCTGTCGGTTGCCTACTTTGAAATATGGATCACCTTTTTTCCCCTGGATTAAATTTACATCAATGCGTTGTGAAGTTCAATTTAAACCTAAATAATATTTTTGAAGAATTTTTGCACATTCATTACTTAAATTTCATAAATATATCCAAATCCTGAATGACGATTCCAATGCAATAAGGGAGATAAACACAAAAAGAAATACAATGGCACACCTATTAAAGCTATTTAAACGTTATTCTGTACGCTTAGCAACGACCATACTGTAATTTTACCCTAAAACAGTTTTTAATTAAATCATACATTGAAGAAAAGTTATTTTATTCTATTAGAACAGTCTTAAAAAAATAGTAAAAACAGGTTGAGCATAGGTTTTGTCTTGAACGCATTGTGACCAGTGTTATCCGTGTATGTTGCTGCAATCTCTAAATACCGATCTCGACCCGTAATACTTACTGATATCCAACGAAACAATCTTTTGCGATTTAAATAATACATTTTGAGCAACGGTTGGCTCAATCATGTTCTGTATAATAACAATAAAATAAACATTTTTTTTTAAAAAATATCATACTAAACTTACGCAGTGTTTGAAATTAACAGAACTTTTTAAAAATATATACATGTATATATTTTAATGATTTTTACCAAAAATTCGCCCAATGTGGTCCTAAAAAGGCTAGTAGTTGTAGTTTATTTTCAGAGCCTTAAGGAGTAAATAATATCAATAGTTCAGAGAATTCTGAACGCAAATAGAGTTACAAAAAATTTAAAAAATTTTGATTATCTGTTATTTTTTTTCGCATGTGTAAGCAAAATCCCATTACTTATCAATAAGCGATTGTAACTTTAAATCATTTTATAGAAAATGAAAGGGTTAACTTTACATCGTATCTCACACATTTTTTGAATATACTTTTTAATAGTAATATGACATGAAATAATTACCATTTTATGCCACCATATCCTTTACTCTATTTATTTGCTCAAACAGTTTCCTTATTTTGTGCATAAAAAGAGAAAATAAAATTATGGCATTTCGGAAAATCGAGAGTAGATCTTTGAGATGAATATCATGCAAAGGGTAGATAGTCAAAGGTTATATAAAACACTTAAGTTTTTCCCAGCTTAAAGACTTATGCAATTATATATGTGCATGTAAAAATATTCTAATGTAAATAATCAAATATCAGACAATTTCAATAATCCTTAAGATATGTGGCCTCAGGATTATAAACATGCCATTGAAAAACAGGAAAACAGTTTTTAAAAAATGACCTTTTTAGCTGAACGAATGTAAACAGCAAGTATCCTCTTACTCGGAATGATAAATAATGACATTAAATAAAAAATCATTGCTGTAGAAGTCAGTGCATATGTTGATAATTGTTAGGACATTTTAAATGCCGTTGTATGTGAAAAGAACTTGGCGATCTTCTTTTTGAATAATTAGACCTTCAAGTAGTAACTTTAAACGTCCTAGTTAATATGTAACGGGACAAGGTTATATGCAGCCTATTACATAAGTCGGTTCATGGTTTGGGACAAGATATCTGATAACATTGACAAGTTGAAGATTGGACAGATTTGTTTAAAACACAGATTGCATGTACCCATACCAAATAAAAATTCACAGTCTAAGATAATGTCAAACATTAAGCAGCACGTCAACCCCGTGTTAAAGGTATTCAGCCAGGTGTAACGATTCAATGGAGTCAAATGACAAAGGCTGGTATAAAAGATAGGAGAACTAGACTGGCATACATGTATGCCTATTTATGAATCATCGTGTTCAGCTATAATTAGAATTGTTTACGTTTCTCTTGTAATATTTTTTTTTATTAAGAAAAGAAAACCATCTCAAATAAACAAAAGGCTATAAAATGCTAATTAGAGCAAGGCTCTTAACAATATATACAAAAGCATATACATAGGTCGATTCCCGACATTCATATTTATTAGCCCATTTAAAAAAAAATAATGAAACATTGTAAATAATTCATTCGAATTAAAATATTGAAATGAAATTGTGACCACGCCCTTTAAATTAATAGGCATGTTTATCTAGCTAGGTTCTTTCTAAATTATTCACTCTGCTTTCAACATGTTTAAGCGGGTATTACCAAAAAGGTCATCTGTCTTTGTTTAAAATAAATCCACCCTTTTTGTTGACTTATTTGCTTCATTAAAAAAAAATAATACGAAACCAAATGCAGTTTAAATCAAAGTACATTAAAGTAATATAGATGAAAACGTTACTTTTTGTATGTCGTGCTGTTTATGTTCCTGTATCATGCATTATTCCTCTTGAATATCAATAAGATCTGTCTTATAAAAACACCGCTCATGTTCTTTCAATTTGTTTTAAAGATCCATATCTGTTGCTTTACTGCTTACAAAACGTTTATGTGCCTGACGAGATCCCTTCTTGTTTATTCATATTAGAGGTTTAAATTTAAAAAACCGAAAAGAAAAAAAAAGAAAAAAAACATTAAATGAAAGCCATTCCTGCGGACATAATATCAAAGAATGTATAAATACATTTTTATGCTGCTTTGAGAGTTTGTTGACTTCTCAGGTTAATCAGATAAAAATTATATCGAATTTGTTTTTTTACTTTTTAGTCTGGACATCATCGAAAGCATGTTATGTTTCTTAATATTAATAGTGTTTAACTAAGGATGTTTTATGCCAAACTAAAATTTAGATTTAATATTTTGAGTTACCAGTAGGTTAACACATTTTTCAACACGTTAAAACGGTCCGTATCATATTTTTGTTTATATATAAGAGGCATAAAAGAAAAATTATCAATTTAAAAATAAGAAATAATGAAGGAAAAGGGAAACTAATTATTTTCACATTTTCATCAATAAGAACATCTCTAATTTACCAGGTGTATAAGTAGAAAAGCTTTTTTAACTTTGAATTATATTTAGCCATATAATAAATGTCTGTCCTTTATGATTTTCACAACCATATATCCGTAAATTACATGACTGTTTACCTCAAAAATGATTGTCAAACTGTATGTAAATATTTTGTTTAGTTTTGATATTGAAAAAAATGAGTAAAACTCCAAAACCGGAAATGCATTTCTATTTTGACACTGTACATTATTTTTTATCTCGCATACATATGTATGACATATGTGTGACAGTTTTTATGTTGTGGGCGATGTTTGTCTGATTGTTTTGTCCTGCTACAAATCGTTATGTATCACATTATTTCAGTAACTGTGGTGTATAGTTGTGTTTATTATTTTTGTAACCAAACGATTCTATTTATAATGGAATGATGTCATGGACTGTTATAGAGTGAAAAATCTTTTAATCGATAAATAATATAAAAACACCATGTTACATTTTTGGTCTAAATATTTTAGTAAAGAGAAAGATTAACAAAACCTTCTTTTACATTTCCCAATTTATTTTTTTTGAAAAATTTAAAGACCAAATATACCGTTCTCCTTGTGTTTAGACACAGTCAATTCACATGGTGTATATATTCATAATGATAACTAATGTTAGCAATTCAAATATAAGGTCTCATTTTAAGACCTTAACGTTTCGTCTTCAAAAAGAAGGTGATACAAACCTGATCCTTGTGTGTGTTTGAGCATGGAATTATTTTGTTTTGATAGTTCTTTACTAGAGAATTCGTCCACAATTTCCTGATCATGGATTTAAAAAAAAATAACATATTTTACCTCCTAAGAAGTCGTTTTTAATTATCATTTGAATGTGATTTACAAATTGAACGATTTTTAGCTCTAATTTAATGTCTAAAATTAAACTGCTAATGCTTGTTTCTAAAGTTACAGCGTTTTGAAATGTGTTTACTGCTTTTCTGAATAAAACCCCCAGAAAACCCATATATTAGGGAATAAAAACTCCCAGCATTGATCTCGTCTTTTTCATCAATAGTTTATTAGAAATGCACTTAAGAAATGAAATAAAAATTGTCCAATGTTTCCTTATTCAATGGTTACATAGTTATATACAGTTTTCAATAGTTGATGTGAGGCATACTTTTATCTTCTTTTTTTTAAAGAGGTAATATAAGTAAAACAAAGTCTACATGTACTTATGAATTTATCTTAACTTAAATAGAAATTATTGCTGGAACTTATGCTTGTTATATTTCAACAATATGCAAATCCTGCATACCTATTGAGATTAACTATCGCAGTAGAACGTTTTATTTTCTAAAGGTGAAGGTAAAAAACAGACATTCTACCCCCCCCCCCCCTCATTAAAAAAGCAACAACAAAAAACCCTAAAACAAACAAACACAAAAACAAACCAAAAGAAAAAAATGTAAAAGATTTATTTTACCTATAGAAACCCAAATACAGTGTTTATTCAGAATGAAAGACTACTTCCTCATTCCTGACATTAACAAAAGATAGAGATTAAATCAGTAGATTAGAGAGATGGTGTTTAAATCTTTTGTTTACATTCTGTATTAGTTATAACATGATTTTATAGAACTGTAATGATAAAATTCAGCCAGAAACGAGTTGGTATTGTGTGCACGATGACACTTTTAACATAGTGAACTAAATCTTCGATCAAAATAATTTAATGATATGAAACAAAGTACATTGAACACTTGATTTAAATTGAATGCAAAGAAGGCCACTGTTTACAAATAAAGACATCAGCAGTGAAGTGGGGCTTTAAACCTTAAGTCAATGTATTACGATAGGAATCAGCATGTTGAATACATCTCAAAACATCGTGCGAATTATTGCATTTTTCTATGGGTTTTTGTTTTTGCTGTTTTTGATGTCTATTCACAGTTATTTGGTTATGTGATTTCACTGAACTAATGTAGTCTTTATTCATTGCTAACATTTTCACCGAAAATATCTTTTTTTTTTTTAAACCCATAATTTCCGATACTCAATATAACAGTTGATATCCGGAAGGTAACTTTAGTTCATTTAACACTTAAGCAAAATATTTTTACAAAAAATAAATGGAATCCTTTGTTATGACTTGTAGAGGTATTTGTTAACCTTTTTTTCTTTTCTTTTTTGTGTAATATGTTTATTATTATTTCTAGATATCTTAAATCATGTTTTGTTTCAACTTTTATGTTTCCCATGTAACATTTTACATAGATATGAGAAAAGTTGATTTGTATCTTTAAAAAAACCCAGCACAGATAAATGGCCTCCTCCGTCCTAAAACTGTTGTCATTGGTGATATCCGCCTGTATTTCCGTAGAATTTAATACAACATGGTATCCAAAGCGTTTTTTTTTTCATGATATGGTCCTTGGCGCAAATTTTAAAAGCTTATTATCATGTAAGAAAGTAAAATAAAAAAGGTAATGTTTTGCACCACTGAAAAAGCTTTATCATATGAAGTTCGTAACTATTTTTTACTTCTTGTTGTTAAAGTCCATAGAAGACAAGGCGAAACGGTGATGCATAGTTATGATTTCGAGATGTTGAGAAGCTATGGAAACAAAGATAAGAATTGGTCATGGATATCAAAAACCAAGACCTTCTCATTTTTTTATGTATTAAGACGTTACCACGTGTTTTGTATATCCTGCAACATAATTTCATAATTGACGCTTCAAACGGGCTATTTTCGTCAAATTTTAGTTAATATCTGCTGTTCAAAATCTCACGCCATATAAAACTAAAACGCCAGTAAATTAAAACGTTTAATACAAGTGCTATCAAAAGATTTACGAGAAAACACACACACACACACACACACACACACACACACACACACACACACACACGAATAGAATGATAGTTTATGATTGAGCTCTACCGACTTCCAACGCTTTTTGTGAGAGACAAATTATCATATAAATATATAAAAACAACTCAAATGTACAATCTTTTTCTGGCATCCCGGAAGATCTAAGCAAATATTTTCTATCTCTAATCGTTAAGGACAAGGCGACCTTCTGAAAATAATGAAATGTCATCATATTCAAAATGCCATCTTCAACATAACTAGGCAATTCAGTTTAAACTAATCTCAATCAGAAAATTTTATTAAGTTTCAAGATTGTGGCTACTAAAGATATTTTGTTAATATCTATAAAATATTGTCAATTTGAAAATAATAAATCATGTAAAATATCAAATCAAAACACAATACATTTATTACATCTTTTAAAATTATTCTAATTGAAGTTATATGAAAGCCCTATTGTTTATAAAGATCTTATTTGTGGTTAAAGTGTCAAATTTAGATTTTTGATTCGTCATTACTACACCGTGGATAGTTGTAACGACCTTATTCATATTTTGCATTGTTACTAATTTTAAACAGAAGAAACGAGGATGTCAACAGGCCTTAACGGTCACCTGAGAGTACCAAAGCCCATTTACAGACCTGTCGAGGAATCTCATACCTTTGATTAAGTTTCATTCTCGAATAAAAAATAAATTAAACTATGGTAATTTGCACCCCTCCCTACCTGAATTCTCACAAAAAGGTCTATGAAACCTTTAGATTTGGTGAAAAACTTTAAGATCATAATAATAACATGAATGACATGATATTGAAAAGGTGCAAGACTCTAATAGGAAATAATTTTTTCCATATTTGTTAACTTTCAAGATAGCTTTTATGTGTATATATTCTCATAGATAGACTAATTAAGGCTAGAAAACATTTTAATGTGTTTTCATTAATATTCAAGGGTATCAATTTTCGTGGAAAAAGTGAAAATCACAGTTTCAAGGATACGTAAATTCGTGGCCAATGACCCTATGAATACAAAATGTTAATAGAAATTGCACTTCAATAAACATTTAATTAATTAACATTTAATTTAATAACGAAATCCACGAAAATTGGTATTCAACGAATATTGATGAAACCACAGTATTTAAAACACCCTCTTCCCGATCCCCATCCACAGAGGCCAGACTACTACCCCCCCCCCCCCCCCCAGTGCAATCCAACGAAGAAAAACATTCTCACTTCTCCAGCTTCTCATAATTAATCCTTTGTAATGCTGACACCATCTGATATTTATTTTAAAAAACAGTGTGCATGTACTGCAGATCAGTTTATTTGGCTAGTCAATTATTAATTTACTATTGACAAGTATATTTGTTTATTTAGAAACTTCAAAAATTGTTTTGGTTGCTTTTTAGCTCACGCTCAAGTGAGCTTTTCTGATCAAAATTTGTCCGTTGTCTGTCGGCGTTGGCGTTGTCGGCGTCGGCGTTGGCGTTGGCGTTGTAAACTTTTCACATTTTCATCTTCTTCTCCAGAACCACTGGGCAGATTTCAACCAAACTTAGCACAAAGCATCACTGGGTAAAGGGGATTCAAGTTTGTTCAAATGAAGGGCCACACCCTCTTTAAAGGGGAGATAATTTAGAATTATTTAAAATTTGTAGGTATTTTTCAAAAATCTTCTTCTCAAAAACTATTAAGCCAGAAATTCTGTAACTTGTATGGAAGCATCCTCAGGTAGTGTAGATTCAAGTTTGTTCAAATCATGGTCCCCGGGGGTAGGGTGGGGCCACCATGGGGGGATGAATTTTTACAAAGGAATATATAGAGAAAATCTTTAAAATTCTTCTTCTCAAAAACTATTAGGCCAGAGAAGCTCAAATTTAAGTGGAAGCATCCTCAGATAGTGTAGATTCAAGTTTGTTTAAATCATGGTCCCCGGGGTTAGGGTGGAGCCACCATGGGGGGATGAATTTTTACATAGGAATATATAGAGAAAATCTTTAAAAATCTTCTTCTAAAAACTATTAGGCCAGAAAAGCTCAAATTTAAGTGGACGCATCCTCAGATAGTGTAGATTCAAGTTTGTATAAATCATGGTCCTCGGGGGTAGGGTGGGGCCACCATGGGGGGATGAATTTTTACATAATATATATAGAAAAAAATCTTTAAAAATCTTCTTCTCAAAAACTATTAGGCCAGAAATGCTCCAATTTGAGCGAAAGCATCCTCAGAAAGTGTAGATTCAAGTTTATTTAAATCATGGTCCCCGGGGGTAGGGTGGGGCCACCATGGGGGGATGAATTTTTACATAATATATATAGAAAAAAATCTTTAAAAATCTTCTTCTCGAAAACTATTAGGCCAGAAATGCTCCAATTTGAGCGAAAGCATCCTCAGAAAGTGTAGATTCAAGTTTGTTTAAATTGTGGTCCCCGGGGGTAGGGTAGGCCACCATGGGGGGATGAATTTTCACAAAGGAATATAAAGAAAAAAAACTTTAAAAATCTTCTTCTCAAAAACTATTAGACCAGAAAAGCTCAAATTTAAGTGGAAGCATCCTTAGATAGTGTAGATTCAAGTTTGTTCAAATCATGGTCCCCGGGGGTAGGGTGGGGCCACAATGGGGGGATGAATTTTTACAAAGGAATATATAGAGAAAATCTTTAAAAATCTTTTTCTCAAGAACTTTTTGGCCAGAAAAACTCAAATTGGAGTGGAAGCATCCTCAGATAGTGTAGATTCAAGTTTGTTCAAATCATGGTCCCCGGGGTAGGGTGGGGTCACAATGGGGGATGAATTTTTACATAGGTATATACATGTAAAGAGAAAATCTTTAAAAATCTTCTTCTCAAAAACTATTAGGCCAGAAATGCTCCAATTGAGCAGAGGCATCCTCAGATAGTGTATATTCAAGTTTGTTTAAATCATGGTCCCCGGGGGTAGGGTGGGGCCACAATGGGGGATGAATTTTTACAAAGGAATATATAGAGAAAATCTTTAAAAATCTTCTTCTCAAAAACTATTAGGCCAGAAAAGCTCAAATTTAAATGGAAGCATCCTCAGATAGTGTAGATTCAATTTTGTTTAAATCATGGTCCCCGGGGGTTGGGTGGGGCCACAATGGGGGGATGAATTTTTACATAGGAATATATAGAGAAAATTTTTAAAAATCTTCTTCTCAAAAACTATTAGACCAGAAAAGCTCAAATTGGAGTGGAAGCATCCTCAGATAGTGTAGATTCAAGTTTGATTAAATCATGGTCCCCGGGGGTAGGGTGGGGCCACAATGGAGGATGAATTTTTACATAGGTATATATAGAGAAAATCTTTAAAAATCTTCTTCTCAAAAACTATTAGGCCGGAAAAGCTCCAATTTGAGCGGAAGCATCCTCAGTCTATAGTATAGATTCAAGTTTGTTTAATTAATGGTCCTTGGGGGTTAGGGTGGGGCCACTATGGAGGGGTGAATTTTTACATAAGAATAAATAGAGAAAATCTTTAAAAATCTTGTCCTTAAAAACTATGAGGCCAGAAAAGATCAAACTTTTGTGAAGGCATCCTCAGATAGTGTAGATTTTAAGTTTGTTTACATCATGGTCCCCGGGGGTAGGGTGGGGCCACAATGGGGGGATGAATTTTACATAGGAATATATAGAGAAAATCTTTAAAAATATTCTGGGAAAGTTTTCAGTCCAAAAAGTAGTAACTTGTGTAAAAGCACGGGTTGTGCAGATTAAAGTTTGATCAAACCATGATTCCCTAGAGAAAAGTGGGGGGGGGGTTATATAGGAATAGAGAAAAATCTTCTTACAGGTACAACAACAAAAGGGGCTATGTATTTACCATAAAAATATGTGGATAAAAATCGGCAGATGTTTAAAATTTTTTGAGCATGATCTACTGTACTTAGTTGTCAAGATATTTTGATTTTGATACTGTAATGCTAATTTGATCAGAGTTAAGGCTATTGTTACTCAGGTGAGCGATGTGGCCCCTGGGCCTCTTGTTTTATATAGAATTCTCATATACTTCTTAATTACATTTTTAAAAATGGTTGGTTATAAGATATGAACAAGCAAGGGAAGATAACTCCATTTACTGTTACAACCCCAACCCCCACCCCCCCCCCCCTCTTTAAGAAATCTGGCCAAAGGCTTTCACAATATATTAACTCTGATAGACAGCTTCATTCTCCCTCTTTTCTAAATTTATACTCTTTACGTTCATTGGAATTCAAGAGCAGAATAAAATAATAATACAAATATATATATACAAAGACTTACATACACCCCCCCCCCCCCCCCCGGCAGAACCCCTGCCTTAGATGTAATGAAATTTAATTAAATAAGACAGCTTAATGGGTTTTTTTCTAAATACGCACTCAGTTTCTATTCTGTGTCAGTAGACCTAAAGACATTTTTTAAAAATATTACATATATTAACACTATCATATGACAATTTTGACCACACTCTGCAGTTAGATTACTTACCCTGGGGGTCATACATTTACAAGTTTAATAGAGGGCTTTATAGTCCATTTAATTTTGCAGTCAGTTTTATTTCAGTTTCAGAAGAGATTAAAAAGGTTTTTAACATTGTATATATAAACGCTACTTGACCATTTTTGCCCCGCCCTGGAGTCAGAACCCCTACCCCGAGGGACATGACATTTAAAATCTTGGTAGAGGGATTTATATATTTACTTAATATACAGTCTGTTTCTATTCAGTGGCAGCAGGAGTGAGAAAAAAGTATTTTAAACATCATATACATTTATACTATATAACTGTTTTGGCCCCGATTAAGATTCAGAACTCCTACCTCGGGGACATGAAATTTACAATTTTGGTAGAGGGCTCTATTTTGTTCTTAATATGCAGTCAGCTTCTATTCATTATCAGCAGCATTGAAGAAGACATATTATAATTATTAAATTCATTAACACTGTATGTCATTTTGGCCCGCCCTAAAGTAAGGAAAATTTATAATTTGGGTAGAAGGCTTCATGGTCTACATTATTATGAATTGAGTTTTTCTTACAGATGTGTGGGAGTACAGAAGATAATTTTTAAACATCATATGCATTTAACCTATGCGTCCATTTTGGCCCCACCCTAGAGTCAAAACGAGTTTTAAAAATGGTCAACTTTTGACAATTTCTGCCCTGCCCCTCTGGCCCCTAATCTTGGAATTTTATGATTTATGTTCCCCAAAGATGCATCATACTAAGTTTGAAAAGAATTGGCAATGCAGATTTTAAGAAGCACTAAAATGTTCAAATGTTAACACACGACGTACAGTAGGACGACGGATGACGATGGAAAATAGCCAATTGCAATAGGTCACCTGAGTGACTCATTTGACCTAAATTGTTGGCTGTTTTTTTAGAAGGGTTTTGTAAAACAGAAAAATAACAAGAAAATAATAACGTGCAATGTCTGAATTTAATGTTTGTTTTTAAAGATTGATTTTGATTAGATTTATCATTGAAATCAGTATACTTTTATTTGGATAAAATCATGGTTTAATGAAAAATGTTAAACTTGCTTAAGCTTGCTGAGCTGTAATACTGATGTAACAGGGTCACTTGTACATGTTATAAACAAACGAAGTGCACTGCTGGGTTCGTTGATTTATTCAAGAAGAAAAGCAGGTCCTAAAAACAAATATAAGCAATAATAAATATTTGGCAATAATCCGTAAATAAATTCTATAATCGATTTACAATATATGCATATATAATTAGGTAATGAATGAATTGGAGTTTTAATTCAAACAAATCTAAATTACACTTATTATAATTTTATATATCTTTAAACTTTAATCTTAATTAAATAATGTAAAAATGATCATAGAAACATAAATACCCATTTGTGAAATGAAAACCCACAGCCGGTGATCAGAATGATGTACATGTAAGCAACAAAATGGACACTCGCTGCGGTGAACACTATACCAAAAATTGGCGCAAAATACAATAAACTGGTTTGACCAGGTGTAATTTCTGGGTAAATACGTAATACAATTATTTAAATCACGTGATCAGAAAACTCCTTATATTTTTAGATATCGATCCACAGGTACTCAATAATCAAAGAGAGATAACTCTTTTGGGAAAACAGTAAAAATTGAAATGGAAGTAATTACGTTCTAGGTATTTGACAAATAAATATATATAAAAATATGACCCCTATTACATTCTCCCCCCTGTTACAATAAATGACGTCCTCGTCATTCATGTAAAAAAAATCATAATAATAATAACAATTTCTAATTAGTACGTAGCAAAAATATACACACATTCATCAAATATTACACTCTTTCATAGAATAGATATCAATGTACATGAGAAGAAATGATATACCTAGCACATATATCAAATAAATCAATACTGTTCAATTATCACATATATCATGTAGATATCATACATATCATATCACTTAATGTCCATACAGTGTTTTTTTTTAATCGGGTTTCCATGTAACCAATTCCAGAAATGTCTTTTTAACAGCTGGATCATCCATGAAATTGTCTTTGGTAATCAACGACTTCAGGTAATCAGCTCGTGACATCCAATCAACGTTCATAGTTTTACAAACATAGTCACCAGATCTTATCCATTCCGGCTGTCTTCTCTCTCTTGTTGATCTTCTCGGTTGCTGCCGAGGTGTGTCCTGTGCGTCATTACTGTCACCACTTGTATCTACACCTTGGTGTTCATTTTCCGTCGTTGTATCATTTGACATGGAATTGTCAATCACACATTTGTTGAGTTCACTCACTGTTGACGAATCACTGTTTTCAGGTTCCAAGATATCCTTTTCATTTGGAGTATTTGGATCTGAATCTTGTACCGGTACATTTCCTTCTTCTTCTTCTGTATTGTTAGTTGATCTACTAACATTGCCAGCTGGTCTCACGTTTGTATAAGTAATGACTTCATCGTCTGAATCTTCAACGACATCATCGATGTGGTCTTCAGACTCCTTCGTTGATAAGCTCTCATCAAGAGTTGTCCTTCTTTGTACAGGAACTGGTTTCACTCTTCTTTCATCCTCAGCCTCAATGAAAATCATACGTTTTCTTGGTTTAGGTTTTGGTGGTGGAGGTGACTCATTTTGGTTACTGGTTTTATATGGCATGAGTAGATTTCTGTGTAAAGTTCTTGTTCGACCTGTATTGTCCTCTTTTCTAACTACAAACACAGGTATATCTGGATTAGGTCTTGAGATCACATCATATACATCTTGCTCCCATTTGTCCGCAATCTTGTGTCTACCATCATGTGCCACAATTTTCACTAAGACTTTATCCCCTGGTTGAATAAAAGTGCTCCTAACTTTAAGATCATAATTCCTCTTCTGAGCATCTTGGGATTTACCAGTGTTTTTCTGTGCAAGTTCAAAAGAACTCTTAAGTTTCTGCTTCAAGTCTTCAATATACTTGTGTAATGGTTTCTTATTCATCACTGGTTGCTTGGTTCCAAACACTAGATCTATGGGTAATCTGGGCTCCCTTCCAAAGATAAGTTGGTATGGGGAAAATCCAGTAGTATCGTGTTTAGTGCTATTGTAGGCATGTACAATGGGACCAATGTATGTTTTCCAATCCTGCTTCTGATTTGGCTGAAGAGTTCCAAGCATATTAATCAATGTTCGGTTGAATCGCTCACAGATGCCATTCCCCATGGGATGATAGGGTGTTGTGCGAGTTTTCTGAATATTCAATAGTAAACAGAGTTCTTTTATCAAACTGCTTTCAAAATTTGCACCCTGGTCGGAATGGATCTTATAAGGTATTCCATATGGTATGACAAAGTTGTTGTAAAATGCTTGAGCTGTTGTTTTGGCCGTCATGTTCCTAGTTGGTATGGCAACTGCGTACTTCGTAAAGTGGTCAGTTATGACTAAGATGTATTCATAACCCCCCTTTGATCGTTCAATGGAAAGAAAATCCATACACACTAGTTCGAGTGGTTCATAAGTCTTGATGTTGAATAGTGGAGCTCTGACATTAGTAGGAGTTTTACGACGCAAACATCTGTCACAGGTACTGATGTAATACTCAACATCTTTACTTAATCCAGGCCAGAAAAATCTGTCTTGTACTAGAGAAATAGTTCTGTCTCTGCCTTGATGTCCTAAGAGGTTATGGGAGAAATACAAGACATCTTCCACAATGTTATTGGGAACAATAAGTTGATGTTTCACTTCATCTTCATATTTTATTTCTCTGTAAAGTATTCCATCCTTAAGGAGTAATCTGTGGTAGTTTTGTAGCATCACAGTATTGAAATAAGACTTGTGAATTTCTTCTTTCCTGGGTTTTCTACCTTCCTCTACCGCATCTATCCAGAATAACAAGTTAGGATCTTGACTTTGCGCTCTCTTGATATCGATGGATGTAAGATCTGGAATGCTGACTTCAGGATGTTCAATCAATGAGGCTGAAACAGGTAAGCTCTCAATCAGTGGAAAAGTGATGCTGTGAGCACTGCATACTGCTTGCACTGAATCCTGTGGTACTTTGCACACATTGTCTGTAATTGTAGGATGTCTGGATAAGGCATCAGCATCCGCATTCCTCTTTCCAGGTCTATAGTGTATGTCAAAGTCAAATGCAGCAAGAGCAGCAACCCATCTATGCCCTGTCGCATCAAGTTGTGCAGTGGTCAATACATATGTCAATGGGTTGTTATCTGTAAGGACACTGAACTTGTGACCGTATAAATAATCCTTGAACTTTTCGGTTATGGCCCATTTCAGTGCTAAGAATTCCATCTTATGGGCAGGGTAGTTGCGTTCAGCCTTGCTTAACCCTCTGCTAGCATAGGAAATAACTCTCTTGTGACCTCCCTGATCCTGGTAAAGTATAGCTCCTAATCCCTTTCCTGATGCATCTGTATGTACTTCAAATGGAATAGAGTAATCTGGATATGCTAGTATTGGAGGTGAGGAAAGCTGTGTCTTTAGATTGGTAAATGCCTCTTTTTGCTCTTTATTCCAGACAAATGGATTCTCTGTACTGCTTGTACCATTTTTCTGTCTGCCTTTGGATTTCTTTCTAGTTGATGGTAACAAATCTGTCAATGGTCTTGCGATCTTAGCAAAGTTTTTTACAAATTTTCTGTAATATCCGACAAATCCTAAGAAGCGTCTCACATCTTCTTTGCTTTTTGGTTGAGGCCACTGCATGACTTTGTCGATCTTTTCCTCATCCGGTTCAATACCGTCCTCAGATATGACATGGCCGACATACTTCACACGCTTCATCAGTAAAGAGCATTTCTTAGGTGTTAGCTTCAATCCAGATTCTCTCAGTCTTTGGAACACTTTTTCCATCCTTTGTAAATGTTCTTTAAATGTTCGAGAAAATATGATAAGGTCATCCAGGAATATATAACAGATGTTTAAATGTAAATCACCCAGACATTCCTCCATCAAACGTTGGTATGTAGCGGGGGCGTTGGTTAATCCAAATGGCATTCTGTTATATTCATAAAATCCTAAGGATCCTACTGTGAAGGCGGTTCTTTCCTTGTGTTCCTCAGCTATTTCAACTTGGTAGTATCCTGCCTTCATATCCAATACAGAAAAGAATTTGTTTCCAGCTAGGTTTTCTAAAATGTCATCTATTCTTGGTAATGCGTAATTGTCTTTGATGGTTCTTGCATTCAGCTGTCGATAATCGATACAGAGTCTTAATTGTCCATTTCTCTTCTTTGCTAAAACAACATTGGATGAAAATGGTGAGCGAGATTTTCTAATGATGTTTCCTTTCAGTAGCTGTTGTAGATGATCACGGACTTCATCAATCATAGAGGGTGGAATTTTTCTATAACGCTGTTTGAAGGGTATTTCATTGTTCAATTCAATTCGATGTTGTACACTTTGATTATGACCAATATCTCCATCGCCGGTAGATAAAATGTCCTTATAATCCATTAGTAGTGCTTTCACTTTCTCAAGTTCAGTAGATGACAGTTCATTGTCAGGAATATTGACTTGGCTAATGATGTCATCATAAGTTGTCGAGTCATCAGCTGTTGGGAGATCTTGTAGTTTCACTGGTTGAACTTCACACATCACTTCTCGAGGGTTGATGGTAACGGTCTTTGTTGAAATGTTACTAACAAGAACAGGAATAGTGTCATTAAATCCCTCATGATAGTCTATGAGAACAGGTGAAATGTCTACAACAGTTGATATCTTGGATGCCGGAGTAGCTTGAAGAATAGCACAAACTGGATGGTAAGGTATAGCGTCATGAATGGCTCCCTGAATAATTACTTCAGTATTGGCGGGTATAATGATTTTCTTCTTTTCCGCTGACTTGATGTAAGCTAATCTGTTTTGGTTGTGTAATAACTCCTTCTCCCGAAGTGCTATACATCTAAAAGATAGATACCATGGAATTGTCAAATTGGCTGTTTGTAGAAATCTATTTCCATATTTTTCTTTGGTTTCTTCCAGTAGAATTTTTAAGATGTTGGTGCCAATAAGTATTGGTGTTTGCTGATGATAAGAAGTAGTAGGGACTATCAGGAAAAATGCATCAATAGTCACATCTGATTCATCTATCTTCAAAGGTAACACGACATATCCTGAATAAGGAAGATTCAGTCCATTTGCACATTCAATGTTAATGATGTCAGTCACAGGTTCTATCGGTAGATGTTTCAAATGTTTATCATAATATTGTTCACTAAGGGTAGACACTGATGATCCAGTATCAATTAAAGCACTCACTTTCTCATCATTCAAAATAACAACAGTCTCATTTGTTGATCCAATAAGAGTTGATGTCTTCCTTTTTCTACATTCTTTCATGGGACATTCTTCAAAATCTTGGTCACTAGATTGTCCCCTATCAGCAACCTCTAGGCGTTTAAATGTCTGTAAGTGGAGCGAAACTGTCTTTGTCCTCGTCCACGGCCTCTGTACACATTTGAATCTCCTCTATCATATTGTCTTGGAATTCCATTGGAAGACTGTATCCCTCTGTATCTATTTCCCTCAAAAGATGACCTTGGTCTCTGGTTCGGAAAATCCTGTCCATTTCTTCTGAAATTATATGTACCATGATATGCACTGTGATTTCCTCCGTCTCTAATGGTGACTATCTCATTTTCTATTCGTTCAACTTTTGTGGATAGATTATTGATTGTTTTTAAAATGTCTTCGATAGTTGTAGTTGATTGTTGTTGAACTGTTGCTCTTTCCAGTTTCACAGGTGTTGAATTCCCCATCTGTTTTTCAACGGATCTAACTTCACGTAGTAACTTGTCAAAGTCTTTAATTTGTTCATATTTGTATCGAATACATGATTGCAGTTGTTTATTTCTCAATCCTGTGAATAGTTTGGAACACAACATCTCATCACGTGCTGTAGCTGAAACTTGTTTTCTTTCAAAAGCAACTTGAATTAATGACTGTAATCGCATACCATAATCTGCAACAGATTCAGTTTCACTTTGAGATTGTTGATAAAAGTTTTCAATAACTGCTTCGTTATCACAGACATTTCCAAAAACCCCATCCAACTTCTCAATAATACCCATTGGTGAAGTATCTTCTGCTATTGTTATTAATAAAGATCTAGCCTTGCCCCTTAGTGAGTTTCGTATCGAATGAAGTATTACAGCTTTGGGAAATGCAGCTTCTCTAATTACACATCTTGCTTCATATTTCCAAACATCAAACACAACTTCACCAGCTTTATGTTCACCAGAAAATATTGGAAGATTTGGCTTACCCCCAATCACTGGTGGAACGTCCGTCTTATTGTGGGTAATATCTGCAACACTGGGTAGTAGCCGTCTTTGGAGAGGTCGTTGAATTTTAGGTGGAAAAGTATCCTTTGGTGTGGATTTCAGTTGTGGACCTTTCAGTAGTTCAAATTCTTCCTCTGTAACAACTCTGTACTTTGTGTTAGAATTCAGAAAATCTATGATCTTTTCAACTTCTCCCTGACTAACCTTCTCTTTGGATGGATCTGTTTTAACATCTTCCTCTCCCCCGTTCGCTTCTCCGTCTATTTCTTGGTTGGACATATTCAATAATTTGATTTACAATATGTAAAAAATGAAAATCATATAGCTATTATATGATGAAATATTTGGTGAATAAATGATTCAGTTAAATATTTCAAAAAGTCTAACAGTTCGCTACAATCCAAGATTCTGAAGTCTCAAAAGTTATTGTTTATATTCGATTCACAAATTACACCGGAAACAGAAAGTCGAATACTAAAGTCCGAAGAAACCAAAACAGGATGTCCAGTTCCGGAATAAGAATCGCTGGCTTTAGACAGTTCGATCCAAAAGAAATTCAATAAATTAAACGGTAATGTTCACAGACCTTAAAGATCACCAGAATAACCAACTTGGCTGTATCTTGTAGAATAAATATGTCAATGCGAGTGTCCCAACGTGGGCGCCATTGTAACAGGGTCACTTGTACATGTTATAAACAAACGAAGTGCACTGCTGGGTTCGTTGATTTATTCAAGAAGAAAAGCAGGTCCTAAAAACAAATATAAGCAATAATAAATATTTGGCAATAATCCGTAAATAAATTCTATAATCGATTTACAATATATGCATATATAATTAGGTAATGAATGAATTGGAGTTTTAATTCAAACAAATCTAAATTACACTTATTATAATTTTATATATCTTTAAACTTTAATCTTAATTAAATAATGTAAAAATGATCATAGAAACATAAATACCCATTTGTGAAATGAAAACCCACAGCCGGTGATCAGAATGATGTACATGTAAGCAACAAAATGGACACTCGCTGCGGTGAACACTATACCAAAAATTGGCGCAAAATACAATAAACTGGTTTGACCAGGTGTAATTTCTGGGTAAATACGTAATACAATTATTTAAATCACGTGATCAGAAAACTCCTTATATTTTTAGATATCGATCCACAGGTACTCAATAATCAAAGAGAGATAACTCTTTTGGGAAAACAGTAAAAATTGAAATGGAAGTAATTACGTTCTAGGTATTTGACAAATAAATATATATAAAAATATGACCCCTATTACACTGAAATATTTACGTCATAAAAAGGAAGAAAATGTTTGAAATGTATTTGTTTATTACTAAAAAAAAACATCAATGTTATAAAATATGCAAAAAAAATAAGTATCCTCTACAGGCATGGTTAAAGGATAGATTATAGTAAATAAAATGTCACTAAATGTCATTTAAAATTGATAACGTATCAAATTAAGCAAAAATGAATGATTTAAAAAAAGAAATATATTTATCTCTTTATCACACGTGTTTAGTATATCCGTCAGTTCAGCTGAAGTATGAAGTGGTGCTATGTAAATATTACACCTGTTTATAAATAATGAGTATTTAACGATCTCCGATCCTCAGCCATGTTCGATAACTCTAAATTATCTGGATTTTTTTTATCGTACCATAAACCTGTCTTTTATAAAGACAAATTCTATTTGTCTTCTAATGTTTTTATAAGGATCAGTTATTCAGCGAAATGCTTAACTTAGTGGTACAACGGAGATTTACTATATATAGGTAAAGGGCTTCGAGCCACCGAGGCACCTATAAAAAAAGTTTTTTTTTTTTTTAATTTGATCTCAACCTGTGTATTTGTTCCATTATATACATTTTTGGCAATTGCAAACCTTTGTAAAATGCATGGAAACCATCAACATTTTTTTTTAATTTTATTTCATTAACAAGTATGAAGGAAAAATAACATTTTTGTCATGAAAAATACTTTGAGGCTGAGGGTCGGAGGACCTTAAAGAAAAGTTCACTACAGTATACATATCTACACTTCCAAATGGTTTCTCTTATATTAATCTTTTTTAATTCTGTTGCCATACAATAAACAACACTTTTAGCCAAATCGATGATGCAACGTTGTGTTGTGCAGTTATTTTGACCTTGCGCAATACAATTTAGTACGTCATTTCGGTGGTAAATTTAGCTGTTTTAATGTAAGTTTCTCTGAAATAGCCCTTGAACTATTTTTTTTTATCTCGAAATATTTTTTCTTAGAGTTTAAAAATCTTAATTTAATGAAAAAAAATGAAGACTTGAATAGCCATGTATGTTGACATATTGAAAGTTGCGAATGCTCGTTAGTTTGAATTGACTCGAACGGTGAACAGTTGTTGAAGTTTTATAAAACAATCACTAATGATTCGAAGTTAAAAATTTGAATGAGGTTGCTTACTGGTGGTAAAATAAGTCTTGGGGGCATTATTTCGGTAAGTTCTTGTATAGAATCACAACCAAAACGTTCTGTTTTATTCGTGTCGTCAGAATAAACTCCTTGATAGCTAACGTGATTTGCAGTTTCATTTTAAACTACACATTTATGTGTTTTCCTTCATATTTGTAATTTAAATCTTCGATAAAATCCTTTTTTAATCAACTTGTGGTAGTAGAAATAGTAGATGTGGAATATACAGGAATATATAGAAAAAATAGATCAGTCAAGAGTTGAAGCGAGGGGCTTCAAAACAGTTCTGACTGGAAGTATTTGATAAAGCAACATCCGTTTGATAAAGCTAAGGTTTATCACACGGGTTGTATACACCACACGACGTATATATAAATATATATATACAACAAAAAAATTAAAAACACAACCTTCATTCCCTTTACCCCTCTCTTACATTTTAAAGTTCTCTTAATCCAACTTAAATGTTGACTGATTTAGTTTATATTAGATTTTGTTGTGGTTCCTGAGGGCCATTACTTTCTGGAAGTTCCTCCTGTATGCCCTTCTTGTTTTCCTTACCATCGTTTCGGCGCGCAATCGTTTTCTACACAAACAACCTAAAAAAATAAAAATATATAGTATTAAATAATTATATATGCGCTAACACACGAATCATAATATACACACAATAATGAATAACTTTAATTTCTTATCTGACATATAGCAGATGGAGTGACAAATATTTTATCATCCGTTATAATTTCATTTATATTTCTAAAGCGACTCCATGAATATACAAAATATTTTAATTTATGATAAAGATTATTTTTCCTCTCTTATAATGAATAAATAATCACAATTTATATATGATAACAGTAAACTAAACCGGAAATCGTTAGCCTGTAGACATCAAATCGTATCGTCATTGATTTACGAGTAATATCACTTTATCTTATCAATAAAATAATAATAGATCAATTACCCCTACGGTAAAAGTCATATTCACCATGTCATCTTTTTTTAAATAAAGGAATTTCCAAACTTAGTTACAAGAGTAATATATCAGCTCGTGTTTCTTATTTGATACATTATAGGGCTTTTTTGTATTATTTCAATCAATGTAAGCATTGAGCATAAGATCGAGTACCGATCAAAAAATGTAGTATTTAAATATAATGAAAACAATAATGACACGTACTAAATCAAACAGCCTTTTTACCTTTGAAAATATGTAGACAACAATTATCTCTGTTCGAAAAGCATATGCGGTAGGGAATGAATAAAATGTTAATTGGAGACGGTATTCGCCATTCGTAGTCATTGATCACGGTGTATCTCTCAAAACGCCACAGCTTCTCTGCGTTTTGCTGTACTCTTTCAAACGTATAGCTAAAACAATATTTTTATACTTTGGAATGTATTGTCATCTTTTAGAAATAAAATGAGGTTATATAATTATCAGATAGCTTAATAACAACTCTTTTTAATTCAAAACAAATGTATGATGTAAATGTTACATTGTTTAAATATAAATATGTTCAACGCTTCATTTTTTTTAAGTTAAGTAACTTATTAAAAATAGTATGCATTATGACATTTATATGTATAATTTATTTTATTTACAAGATATTATGAGAAGGTATATCATGACCTTTTAATCAAAATAAACACAATTCCGTAAATCAATAAAGCATTAAAGAAAAAAATGTATTTCTTTTTCTATACAGTTGTTAAATTATAGTCAAAACCAAAGTATAAAAAATCAAAGAAACAAAATTAAGTTATTGTGTGCATTCATTTCTCACATATTAATACCGGTATATAATAGTCAAAACTAATTTCAAATACACCTCGTTTTAGTTTATAGACATATATTTTATATAACGAGGTTTTTTTCGAAAACATTTTTTTTAAAAGAAATGTTATAGAACATACTGTATTCATAACGTGTTTTTCATTTTCAACAAATTCAACATCAACTCAACATATAATCATTACCTGAACATGGCGATTACGAGGTTTATTAGCAGAAGATTGGAGAACAACATGTAGATAGCACCTACGGCTGATACTGTCCAGTCCTCTTGAGAACACCTCTCTACCGAAGTATCGGCCGACCATGTGGAGAACACATTGGTGCAGTTGTTTGGTTCACTGCCTAATAAAACGTATAACATAACGTGTATATTAATGTTATGTATTCACAAAATAACTTAAGAAGCACATATTTTCAAGACAAATGCTCTATATTTAGATTTTTGAATAAATGCTTGAATGCATAGTATTATTTAAGTTTATCCCTCCTTTTGTATAACATGTCTTAATTGCCTTTATTCATATTTTCGATGATCTAAGATATAAACACGCACCAAAAACAAAACAACGCCACATCTTTTTGTTACATAAGAATTCATATACAGTGTGACCATGTGTAATTCATTTTGTCCCTCTTGAAAATCAAAGTGACATAAAAAGTTTTTAAAATAGTTTTTCAAGGAAACATTTTTCTTCAAAAATCTACTTAAAGTCAGTTCTAGTAAATAAAAGGTGCAAAAAGGTTTATGAAATTCAAGATATAAAGTCTTTTAATGATGATTCATAGCAATATTTTTGTTTGATGGGTGTTCTGGGGCTTAAATTATTAATAAACACAAAACCAAAAATTTGTTTTAAACTGTCATTTTCAATGAATTGTGAAGATAAGACACAAACTTTGGAGTTATGCCCATTTGTGACTTAAATGTTATACTTTGAATGAATACAGTATATCCGAATAAAAGAAACCGGAACAAGCAATCTATTGACCACTTCTTTAACATAATGTCAAATTAAATGTAGATAACTGGTTTACTTTTTTCGTGTTTATAAGGAATGTCAAGAACTATTTATTTGTCCACAGAATTTTTTTAAAGCCCTAGAGAAAACCCTTGAATATCGCACATAATTCCCATTTGTCGGTATTAAAATTATTTGAGTCGATCTATTTTGTTTCATATAAGCTTAAAGCTAAGATAAATAAATCATGTTGTGTTTTACCATCAAGCGATTCGAGATTCGGGTCCCCATAAAGCTGCCAGTATGGTAAAGATGCGATAGTCCATATTCTCCAGTTATGCCAATTTCCATCCCAGAACGATCGATGGTCTGGCCAGAGGTTGGCGTGGTAATAGATCCCAACTCCACATATCACAAACACAGCTATGAACAGGAACTTCAATAAATCTTTCAGCTAAAAAATATCAATAAAAAAATCGTTATAATTCATGGTGGTTCAATGTCGTGGTATTCGTGCCCCCTCCCCTTGGAATTTTCATTTTAGATGAAAAAAATACTTAGAAAGAGTTAGGTTATCTTTCTAATAAAACTGAAAACCAAATCATCAACCAAATTGCATCCCCCATCAATAAGCAAACAACCAACAATCCACGAAATTGGGCACCAACGAACTTGAATTATTTATTAATCAATTTAATTCAACAGTACATTTGTTTTAATCATAGTCGACTTATTGTATAGCTATGAATATCATGATGTTTTTCATTTTGTTTAATGATAGCCAATTAACAAATACCATTTCTTTGATCATGATTAGAGTTGGTCCCATTGTTCTGTGAATGAGAAAGACTTCCAAGAATCTCAAATACATGACAAGCACAGAAAGAGCAAACATCCGCCTAGCGATTGTAAACGTAGGGTCAGAGTACAAGTGACGCACAAAGAGCGCCGCTATAAGTAAGATGTATGACAACAAGTCTACAACATTCCAGAAGTCGTACAGGTATCTCTTCATACGGGAATAGTAACTTCTGTGAGAGCGACCTCGAGCTTCCAAGCATCCCTGTCGATAAAAACAGATGAAAATGTCTTTTAAAATTTATCATTTATGGGTTTTTTATTCATTCAATTCTTATGTTTTTGTTCCAGTAGATATGAAATAAATGCACTTTTTCTTCTATATTGATCAATATGTACATTTCTTGTAAAACCCTGTGTTACTTGATAAGCATTTGTATTCCTTAAGAGGCATTGACATCGATCAAAAATCTTACAAAACAGCTGATGAGTTCTTCAATGAAATCTCCTGTACCCCAGATATACAAGTAGTATTCAAACACTTGTGCAGTTGGTTGATTAAAGTATTCGGTGCTTACACTCATCAACACAACGGCACTATACATCACCAACATTAAGAAAAACAGCATCTAAAACAACACCCAGAATATCAATTTAATATTGGTTCACTAATGTACTGACCCGTTATTACTGGAAAATTTAAAGAGCTGAATTTAAATACTGTATATTCCAAAACACTTTAATTAAACTTTCTTATCATTAGTTATTTATATATATCCAGAATTTGAATTCACAGTCTTTTTTTTATCTTTGAATATTACAATTTGTAAATTTATACTTACGTAATTGAATATGTATCTTGTCAGTGGTGCAGTAAAGAACTGAATATATTTGTTTGTGAATGCCGACTGAAAATGTATTTTAAAAGCTTAAATACGAACAAATAGACAAATGTGATGTAGTTGTATTTGCAATTTTATAGTAATTGTTTAAAAACCCAATGTGAGTTGCAATAAAATATAAAAGTAGTTAAATAATCTTTGTGTTTACCATAAAGAATAACTTTAAATCAGGTGCCAAGTTGTTGTACCACTGTTTGTTCATATTTTTCTGGGAACAATCGTGCGCTACCACATCATACAAGAAGTTTTCGTAGGCAAAAGTAAGAGGACTAGATCTAATTCCCCAAACCACTGCGTCGTCATCCATAATTTCAATGGCATGTTCTGTGTTTTCTTTGTACATGCTGTCCATAATTCCCATACAACGTTTTTCGAACAGTCTAATTCAATACCAATAAAATTTATATCATTTGTTTAATCTATAGCAACTCAAATGTTGTACAAAGTGAAAACCATATTAGTTAATAATATTTGTACATGTTTCTACGTTTCCTAAGAATGTATGTATTTAATAAGACAAATTGTGATATTGGTAATTGTTATTTATTTGAATGACAACAATATACAGATTAAAATCTGTCAAAAATAATAATGGACCCTATTTTTAAGGCCTTCATCTCAAAAGATATATTTTTCAAAACAGTGATGACCATTTAAACATACTCAAATCAAAATATTAACATATTGATGAACGAAGAAAAAACAACAACAGATTATCCGTCTTTTTGTCAAGATTATCATTAAAGTTTTGCTTTGATATTTTATATGAAAATGTATATTGATGTTAAATACCGCAATTTATTACTATTATAAAACGGATTAGAAGTAAACAGTTAAAAGATATCTCAAAATATTAATCAGGGTATTGAAGACATAATTTGTTTCAATTGATTATTAATTACATATACTTGTATTTTCCTTACTTTGAGTGTTCGTTCAGGTCGTTCGATAAGATCTGTTCTTTAACATTAAAGGCCTTTTTAGAAAGCTTTTTCAGAACAGCGGAGCAAACTAGCCCTGTCACTAAGAAAAATAAAAACACTCAACAATATCAAAGAAAGCGTCTGAAATGTTACTTGTTTTGCTAGTAGCTTAACAATCAGTTTGGATCTTTTTGCTTACCCATTTGTTTTTACGCTGCATTTTTGAGTTTTGCATATTTTCTGCGTTTCCATATTATAAAACCAATTGTAATATTAGCTTTGAAATTGATTGACATTGCCTTTAGTGCTTAATGCCATAATCTATGTAACGTTTAAAACGCACACTATACTGTAATAAAGGCATTTAAAATGAGGCGGGTAGTGATTATCAGATAATGTATATTCCCTTTGTAAATATTGTTACACGTACACAGGTGGTTTTCCACTCTGAGCCAACATATTTCAGCTAACTCTTTCCGATTGGCAAATATTGCCCAAAGCAGAATATTGGAAATAGTTTCATCTTCAGGTTTTTCGTCATCTTCTTTTAATACATATTCTACCAAAAAAAAATAATAAATAAATAAACTTTATCAGATGTTTTGTTTACTTTTGTTTTCTTATTCATTGAATTTTGTTTCGTTTTGTTTCGTTACCTTCATATCGGAGAATATTGTGACATAGCTGTTTGGCTGAATCTGCCACTGGTGAGGCTAAGCCTTTGATTTTCTTAAGGTATATCTTTTTCTCATTTTCATCCTCTGTTTTGAGGTACTCTTCCATCAATTGCATATGTTCTTGGCATAGGTCGCTGGCTTGTTTTTCTTTGATATGCTGCAATAAGTATACGGCAAACATGTTATTTCCAGTTTATTTTCCCAAAGGAAAGTCGTAAAACAAAACTTAACTGATGACATTTTTGGAAGAAAAAATATACCAATTGAAAGAAATCTTATAGCAAAAAAAAATACAAAAACACTTTTTAAACAGTTTCTTATTTTATCATGTTATTTTTTACAATATCACATCTTTTTTCACAATTCTATATTAAACCATTTCATAATAATGGTTTGCAACATATCATGAAGCAGTATGAAATTAAATGATATGACTCATTTCTTTTCATATGATATAATGTAGTTTATGATACAATATCATATGATAAGACTCTTAAACACATAGTTATATTTTAAATAAAACTTTGATGAAATATGATATGAAAAAGTATATCAAATATCATTTATCAACAACCAGATCCATTTATAAAGTTTGAGTGGGTTATTCCAGGCTTTCTAAGCATTATTGATCATTAAGATCAGGCTCTGTATCTGGAGTTATCCTTATGTTTCCATGAAAGTAATAGTTGGTTAGAACAATCATTTTCCTAACTTCTTTGAACTATTCGGGAATTTTTCACCTCCTCTAGCATTCAGATACTCAAGATGATATTACATAAAATGCACCAGCGATGAAAGTTTTGAGAAGTAAGGATCAGAAATTACTTAGATATGGTTGTCAAAGGGTATTTATTTTAAAGACTTTAACCTGCTTATAAAAAGTAACCACCTCTGCAACTTAAAACTATGACTAAATAAAAAAAAACTAAGCCAAGAACATTAGTACTATACAATGGGCAACCCATGCAAGTTTGGTGAAGAAAGGGCCAGTAGTAGATGGCCACCAAATGGTACTTGCTCCAAAAACTTTAACAAGTTCCAACAATTTTTATATCCTTTAGTATCTTAAACCTGCAAAGTTGGTGAAGTTAGTTCCAATAATTACATAGACACTGGCTCAAAACACGTTAACCATGTCCTAGCGCCGACGTTGATGGTCGGCATTTGCCCCCCTCCCCCGGAAATCGTCTCGGTTAGCCTAAAGTATGTACTGTAAAAAATATACTTACCTTTAAAATCCATTGCATATGTAGACAGTCCTCGTCTTTAAACTTGCAATCCTGACATGCAACAGTCTGGAAATAATAGCATTTTCATTTTCTTTTTGTTCTGTTAACATACGTATACTTTTTGCATAAACACAAGCCAGTTTATCGCACAAACCTGACTGTACAGTTCTGGTAAATTGTTCATATCAAACTTCACTCCTTTAGACAGCAAAACCCTCACATAATCACATCGATTTGCCTTCAATGCCTCAAAAAGGAGAATCTAAACGATATTGATTAAAATCAACTACATTTAGTAAATGAAATTTTATCGAAAGGCGTGTTGTAATGAAAATATAAAAAGTCACTCTATATCAACTGTTTATATAAAGTTTACACTCTTGATTTGACATCAAATACACAACCAAATAAAAACAAGAAATTTATTACGTACAGGGCCGCATTCTTCTAAGCATTTTGATTCTTGAAACAGCTGATAACCAAAATAGAAATACAATGGAAGCGAAGTAGGAGTGGAGTATTTTGGATTCAACATGTAGGGCTTTGATTCCTTTTTAAAACCTTCCAAAATTTGTTCTATGATTTCTTCCTCCGGTCGTATGGAGTTTCTGCGTAGAACTTTCCAGGTCAGAGAAAAACCTTTTATACGAAGGCCACTCGAGGAAGATGAATTCAGGCGTGAATTTCCTATTGAGCCATTGGCTGATTTTTCCAAACTTTCTAAAATTTGAAGGAGGAACAATAAAGAATAGTAAATGGTAGTACATAAATATGCCATTTTCCATCATCCTGTAACCCTTATAGGATTCATATCTCTTTATATTGGTAGATTGTCCAAAAATAATTTGAATCCCTGTCGAAATCATAATTAATACATGTATGTAATTAGAAATCGTTATGACTCATTAAAAAAACAACTTGTTTTTTACGTTGTTTTTCATTTGATAAATAAGGTTTGATGTATCTTCGAGCTGATTGATAATTCCCTCCAATTACATTAAATATCAAATGGAGGAAGCAATATCGTTTACATGTTATTGAAAGTGGGCTATTTTTAGAATATTTCAAACATGATTCCATTATTTGAAAATATAAATAAACTAGGTTTCTTTCAAGAACTTTTCAATTTAAACATAATTTTACTGTTAGTGGCCTTATTAGTGGATTCAGCAGGGAGTATATTCTCCATGGACCAACAACTGACCACTGCTTCTCCTACAATGCTGGACAACATAAAGGGATCATCTCGATCAAGGTCAAATACCCCAACCTACAGGACAAGTGTTCATACATCAGATATTCGTTATATTTAATGGTAAAACGTTTTAAATTCAGGCATTATTTAAATCTTTCTTTTGTTCAATACATCATAATTGGAATTTTTCGGTCAATGCCAAAAAAAATTCGGATGACAAGACATGCTTGAATATTTCATCACTTTGTACGTAAATGTTATTAAGTTTCCTACAAATATATAAAAATAATATTCAGAATAGCAACATAAATTCAACAGGTCAGAAAAACTACTCACTAGTTCCCGTTTTTCAGATATTGTTTCCAGAAGTTTTCCTAGTTTACTATATTTGGCATCATCAAATTGAATACCGAATAAAGTGTTTGCTTTCTTTCGAAGTTCACTTGGACTACAAAATAATATTATGGCAAAAATTGCAATCAATGGAAAATGTTTTAAAAACCTACATGACTTTTCCTGAAACAATACCAACACAATGTTAGATAAACAATAAAAAAAATATTGCATGAAATTGCATATTTAAAGCGAACATTGCTGAAAAAATCCCTTGTGAAATGTATTTCAATTCATATATTTACACTAAATTTGTTTTTTTATCTTTCTCTGTTCCCAAGACGTTGTAACAATTGCATATGTAGTGAAATATACAACACATTTATATATTTCAGAGTACAGAATGATTCAAATGGCTCGCTATAAAAAGTGTTAATTCGCAGACTTTTCCAACATTACTGGAGATGTCAAGTATTTATTTTTTTTTAATTAGCGTTTCATTTTTCTTCATTAAACAAGAAGGCTGTGTTCGTAGATATTGTTTATTCGTACTTGTCTAGGTAGTCAGACACCAGGTCTGCAGCTTTTCCTGATCCTTTCATTATGATAACAGGAAGTTTGTTCTTTAGTGCTTCTGAGATGTGTGTAATGGTCTCGATGTCTCCCTCACAAACAATGATGGCAATAGGAACCGACATTTCTATAACAAGTTGTTATGATTTTTTTAGGATTATAGTTAAATAAATAAGTTTAAATCAAGTTAAGTTACTTCTTGAAACACCGGGTTGTTTTAGTAATAAACGGACTCTTATAAATGGCAGGTTTATGGTCTTTTCGAAAGACCTGAGCGTTTTGTCCAAGCGTGTATCAGTGTACATGATATTACTTTCCTCCTTGGTTTTGTTTTTTGTTAAAAATGAGTCCCTTATAATTTATATTAACTAGATGATATCCCGCGCAAGCGCGGGGATTAACAATAATTCACATATTATATTATATTCACATATTATATAATAATACAATGCTTAATATGTTGAACCAAGTTTTTTTGTTCATTTTCTATGTATTGTGTCCGAAATTTTTCTTAATTGCTTTTCTTAAATATTCTATAAAATTGAAATAAAAAAGCAACTGCGTGGCTGAAAATTTAGTGGAGAGGACAGGGATGAAAATCTACGCTGAAATGGAGTATATACACATGAACATGTACATGGCCTTAATTCTTTTTGTTGCAGCTGACTGGTAAAAATAGACTATTATTTTATTTCAAACCAGAGTGCGGGTGTATAAAGCGTGGTATCTCTTTTTAGAACTTTGTTCTTTATGTCAAATTTCACTTATTATTGCCCAAAAAAAGAAATTTAGATAAAACCCTGTCAACAAATTAATTTATAAGGTTTACTACCAATCTGTTGTGGTATAAAAATGTAAATGTTATTTAAAAACGTGTACGAACTTTTCGCCATAGTGTTAATAAGTCAACCCCATTTTTGGCATCCCGTTCTGTAAAGTTCTTTCCATCAAAAATAACATCGCGTCTATTGGCCCATTTTATTTAATATTAACTTTTTTGTATTAACCAGATGTCCGATCTGCCCACAAAGCATATTGACTCATCTTACATTCTCCAACATGACGTTAATTAGCCAAACCGCGTTCTTGGTTACCCCGTTCTGCAAAGTTCTATTCATCAAAACAAAAATCGCACATTCAAGAAACGAATTGGCTCATTTTATTTATTCAACATTTGTCAAATCTCAATTCTTATGTATACCAGAAATAGGTTCCCAGGATATATATTCACTCTTTACATAATCATTCAATATTATTTCATTGTAAATATATTTTTTTATGCAAACTCCCACTGACTTGGATCCGCCAAAGCGTGTCCACCACTTTACTCACATATTTGTTATTTCGGGCTGGTTTATCGAAAATGAAAGTAGGTTTTTTATTTATCTTACAATAATTACTTATCAGGTAAAATTCAATTATAGCTTACGGACATCAACTCACACATGTTGAAATGCCAAAGGTGTGAGCAGTTACTCGGGTGCAGGCATTTCGAAGTTTATTGGCAATATGCCTTAATTTATAAGTATAGATTGTTATTTAAATTAAAGCTGAACACCGCTCGTAAATATGCATTGTCCGCCATATTTCTCTTTCATCACCGCTATCCCTACAACCCCTATATAAGCCTCAGACCTCTTAACAGTTCAAAGTATTTCGCTGTAGAGGTCTCACTTGTGTGGACGTACGTATTGCTTTGCCGTTTTACTCGGTCGCGATGAAATTATCAAGTTTTACGCACTTTTTTAAGCCAGGAGAATGCTATCATCAAATAAACTGGTCAATGCATTATTTACAAACAGAATATGCACATAAAATAAGAATAAAATGCATAAAACTCAAAGACCACGAAATGAATACTACACGTCGGCCACGAGTTTCAGGTGTGCAATCGGGTGTAACGAAATCGAAGGGTTTATATACCAGGTATCTGTGTGAGGGTGCCTATTTACGAGCGGTGTTCAGCTTTAATCTGTCAATTCCTCAACATATTTGTCATTACATTGAGAAACTGAGAAAACCCTTTGGTGTGTTGTATTGGTTAAGAGCTATTTTTATGATTATTTCCGACCATGTAAAGTGAATTTTAATGTTTTTGCTAAATTTCACTTTACGTTCACTCAGGGTTTTAGATTTTCAAAATTATTTTTACAAAGTTCAATACCTGAAGTCAAAAGTTGTTTTAAAAAAATGAAATAACAATGTTATAAACAAACATCGATATTGATATCCATGTTTTGTTTATTTAAGGAAAATTTGCCACGACAAAGGTAGATTAATATTGAAACAGAGGAAATTTGGCCGATTTTTTTCATTTCATTTTTTCCTCTTAAATATTGTATGTAGAAATGTAGTTGTAAATGCAAAAGTTAACTTTCTACGTGTTTTTTCAAATCATTTTTCATATTTTATGGTTGTATTATCTCGTGTATAATTCAATATCACTGGCTGGCACGATATGGAAAAAAATTTTAAAACTACATAAAAATTAATAGATAGAATAATTCGAAAATGTGATCATTGATCTTTTATAATGTTAATGTCAAAAGAAAACATACACTTAGTATAGTTTTAGGCAATCAATGGTTTGGGGCTCCTATTAGTCAGGGTTTTTTTTGTGTGATATTCGATCAAAAATGGGTAAAATTTAGAAAATTTGAAGAGGAAAGTCGAAAATTAAAAATTAAATTCCAAATATGACTTTAAAACAAATTAGTGTAATATGAAATTAGTAAAGCTATTCGTATTTTATCAGTTTCAAACCAACAACTTGTTTTATTATTTCTAACTATTTCAAAATAAAGAACACCTTGGAAAGGATGGACAATTTTTACTTTTTCAATAAACATTCATAGGTCACTAGTGTAAAATGTAGGTCATTAACATAGTTACAAAATTAGGTATTTTTTTTTTGTTAATGAAATTTAGTTTACTGATGTAGAAATAAGAAAAAAGCATACTGATGTCCATTTTTTCACTGAAGAATGAAACTTTTTGTTTTGAAACGAATTTCTCAAACTCCAGTAATAAACCATCCCCTTCCCCAATGTTGGCTTCAAATGATGTTGGTTTCCTCTTCCCTGTTGTAGAATATTCAGCCTGAAAATCGAACGGATTACAATTAAGTTCACATACATTGTAACAATGCAGAATAGATTAAGCTTAGTCTCTGAAACTGTTTTGTTTTATATATATGCTACCTATAACAAAGGAGTAAAAAAAACATATACTGGGTAATGTGGCAAGAGGTTGTATATTATAGGTATGTGCAACAGACAAAACAAGATAAAGCATTCAATACATATTAATGAAACTAAAGGTTAAGCAATCGTACCTTTCTTCCCGCAATACTGATGAGTTTTATGTGTCTGTTTGGGTCACCGATCCTATAGGTTTTTGTTCCAAATTCCAAGTCTTCATACTGTTGGTAGGCATCACTCACTACGTTTGAAACATCTTCATCATTCCCGCGGTACAAAATCCAAGTCTCTATGATATGACAATGATATACAGTTTTAAGATAACTTACTCGTAAATGCTTTTTTATTTAATATGAAGACAAAAATATCAAACATATAACATTACACGATAAATGTCGCCCTTCCTTGGTTTCTTACAATATACATGTATGTAAACAATTATATTTCCTTTGCTTATATGCTCGTTCTTTACGCAACATTTTTTTTAGAGAGAGAAAGCGTTTTATATTTATGGCTATATGTCCAACCTAACTGAATCATAAAACAAATACTCATATCGTAATATTTTAAATATTATGACTTGGATATGTTAACGGTACTCTACCTCCTCCACTCTTCGCTGCCTCAATAAGAGCTGTCTGAAACACAGTCTTTGACCAGGGTTTGGGGACAAAACTGTCAGAGTCTCCAATCACAGAAAACACCATGGTGGGGGTAGATCGGACTTCTCTCTTGGTTTCTTTCTTGTTTTCAATCTCCTTTGTTCCCGTGAAGTTTTTTTCTGTTTTAGCTTCATTTTCATTAACGCTCTGCTGGATATTATTCCACGTTTCTTCCATATAACTCACATTCTTAAAAATCATCAGTAGCATAAATACATCGGTTTGTTAATAAAGAATCTTTAAAAATCTTTACAAAATAAGGTTAAATGCATAACGAATCATCAATGTCTTGAGAAACGATTTTTCTTGCATCTTTTAGTTATCGTTATTTTCATCAATCTTTTCATCATGCTATACATTTGTATCATTTGCAGTAAATTACCCCCCCCCCTTTTTTTCCTCACATTGAAGTATCTTCTATGATATATAACGAAATGTTATTGCTGTGTCTTGCTTTTATAAAAGGTAAAAAATTACATATTCTTAAATATAAAAGAACAGATCATCATAACTCATTGTTAAACTGTACGAGGCAGAGTCTAATTTTTTCTACCCTATATATTTTGATGATATTTTTTACATGTCGTTTTACCTCTATATCAATTATTTTTAGATAAAAAAAAATATTTACCACCCTATGGGTCGAATCGAAAGTTATCAATTTTACTATTGGACTCTATGGTATATTGTGGTGAATGCGCTAAATGATCATATTTTTGCCATATATTGCCTTTGCTGCCCAAGGATTTTCTTTTTCTTTCAAATATATGAAAATTGTTGTAAAAAGTCATCGAATGAAGTTTCTAAAAAATATTTGTTTTTTGTTATTTTTCGAAAATTCCGGCTTAAAAAAAAATTATAGCAAAAGTTTTTAAATGCAAATATGTTTCTTTTGATGCCCTGTCAATGAATCTTAATTAAAAAAAGGATTTTATTGAGCGAGTCATTCTTTTTTTCTTCGGCCTTATGCATAGTTTACAATATCGAAAAATAATGACACGTTAGCGCCATTTTAGCATGTTACCCTATCAAGGTCATACAATCACAATTTCTCAACTCATCAACGTTACATACACTCCTATTTTTTAAAATAAAAAGTGCGTTAAGTTTTACGCACTCATACTGTACTCGGCCTCTTTAAGATTAATTGTAAGATCTAGGTTATTATCAACATTCGATGTCCACGTATTGTCATTGTATTATTTCATAATATGGTACACTTTGGTTAAGAAAGATGCAAAACAACCTTAAACGGTTGCTATCGGGACCGGTTGCCATGGTAACAGATGCAATCGATTGACAAGATGGCTATTATACGCTATTATGAAGACATATCGTGTTTCAGTAGGTTAAGCTACACAAAATAAAATGATCATATTCAAAATATTGTGAAATTTCAAATTAATTCTTGGAAATTGAACAGTTTAAAAGTACTACCATGGTAACACAGCACTTCAAAAAACATTTAGTTAAGTGTATTTATACATGAAATTTCTTTGTTGATTAAATTCAACATGTTGTTTTGATTTTGCAACAAAGAAAATAAATATTAAGTTTAAAATCCGTTGCTATGGTTACAATGCTTAAAATAGCGAAAATATGTATATTTTAAGTTTCTTTTGAATAATTCCTATTCATACATGTGACATGACAATTCAAAATTATTTGATCGGAATAACCAAACACGTCCTCAGTTTTCTTGTAGCATCTATTGAAGTTGTATTTTAGCAGAATGAATGACCGTTTCTTTGAGGTTTTTAAAAAGCTCTGTAACGACGCTGTTTCTTGAACTAGAATGTGGGTCGTTCTACATTAATATGTTTAATCATTTCATGTCGAAATTAAGACAGCTGTTCACATCCAAACGTGACACATATTTTTTGAATGCATAAGTAATAAACATGTGCCTAACAGACAGTTTGCAGACCAGACGAAATGGGTTTAATTTCGAGCAGTGCTGTTTAATTAATTTGTTGCAATTAAGTTTTATCAAATATATAACCATTTTATATAATATATAGCCATTTTATAGAAAAATATTGTTGTTACTTCATTTTTTTTGTTTATTGTACATGTATAATGTTTTACCTATCATTATTATTATTCAGAATCTTTTTAAACAATTGTAGTAGTTCAAATAATTGTCAGAGATGGTAAAACATGCAATATATATTGTTTGTATTACGTTTCTTTTCCTTTTTACTCTTTTTGCAAAAAAAAGAACAAAAAACAAAAACAAAAACCCACAAACAAACAAAAGCGCATACTAAGGTGAACATAAAATCAATTTTCTTTTATAGGAAAAACAGTATTTTTAAAATAAAAAAAATGCATTTTACCTGACCGTGTTCGACGTCTGTTCGTTCAGATGGTACCTCTGACATGATCTATCACATCAAGTATCAATCAACACTTCAAGAATGGCTTTCAAAAAGATCACATACATACTGCGCTGAGCTTTGGTTTACGTCTCTTATAAGGTGCATCTTGACCTTTCACAATTATTTATATGTCCTTTAAATTGACATGTCATCCTGTGAAATATTTAAATGATATCTATGTAACTTGCGCGCATATTTCTTATCGACATCCGGTTTTTCATAAATGTTTTTGGTCATCATTACTTTTTTTGTGTCAAACCCAGCTATAGCTATTTAAACCGAGTAAAAGGCAGGTTCAATTTTTATTAGCTGGGTTTTGCTGAAAGCAGAGTCCTTGCTGTAGGCAGGCAAATCGCTAATGTTACTTTAATAGTACAACATCAAAAGTTAAAAAAACAAACAAGCAGCGTCACAGTAAAAGTTTCCGTTATACCAAATAGTCACACAAAGTGATATCCTACTTTTCTCAGATCTTTGGTAAATTTGTTTTCAAATAAATATAGCAAGGAAATTTATTTGATTTCTCTCTTTTGTTTTGTTTTGTTTTGTTTTTTTAAAGAGTTTTTGCATCCGTCATTTCCTCAGTGGGTTAAATATTATATAACCAAGAAGAATTTTTCAATAGGACTAATGATTCCAAACAAAATTAGATTTCATAAAAGAAAAAATAAAGAAAAAATGTCATATACACTCGGCTAAAGTAAACATTAGTTGGTGATCTTTATTTGGCCGGTTGTGTTGCGTTAAAAAACGACGTTTCGTTTTGTTTCACATTTTTTGTATAACATGATATAAACGCGACATTGCGGCGTCATGAATTTACGTCTTTCTTGAGTTTTTTATTTCAGAGTAAAAAGCATGGTTCAAAATGAAAAAAAAAACCTAAACAAGATTATGATAATTTTTTGTAAATATTTAGAAAACTTTACTGTCCATTTCGATTAACTAAGCGTTTCTTTTTTATCTCTAAATCTAGGAATAGAAAGCCTGATATTGGAAAAGTGATACGATGCATTTATATAAAAATAACTGCAAAATGCATTGGAATTGATGCATCAACATAAAATTGAGAAAGAGTGAACATAGTATCCACAATGTCGTTCCAATCTTTTATCTAAGCCTATGTCATGCAAAAAATTAAATTAAATAGTAAGAAAACATTATATTACGCTCTGATGGAAAATTAAAGCTAGGTTCTTTTGTCATCAGCAATATTATAAGGCTACGTTCAAGACTTTTGGAAAAGCCATCGAAACAACTGATAGCACATCAAAAAATCCAATATAGTACATGTACTCTATTGAACACAAATTGTATAATATTTTTTTTTAAATGAAAAAAAAAAATGATAAAAAATATTGTATAGAGCATCATGGCCAATTCTTTCATAAAGGCTAAATTATGAAGTTTCAACATAACGCAAAGACTCCAGAAACGACGTCGCAAGGGTGCGGCGCCTATCCTCACCCACGCTCTCAAAAATGTATTATCTTCAGAAATAATTATTTCAATGCATTTAAATTATCAGATCTGAATTGACATATATGACATTAAAGTACGAATTTGTGTCACTTTACGCACGATTTTGTCACAACCCTTGTATCTTAACAAGGAGTTCATGATAAATTGATCTCGCAATAGAACATGAATTCATAATTACTGATATTTGATTTCTCTCAATCACATATTAACAATATTGATAAATATAGCCAATAGCAAGTGTAGAAAACCAACTGTACCATTCTATCATAAAATGAGAGAGAGAGAGAGAGAGAGAGAGAGAGAGAGAGAGAGAGAGAGAGAGAGAGAGATTTAAATGGCATGACTTAACTATTTACTAGAATGTCAGTCTTTCTAAAATCCAAAAACATGATATGGATTGTTGCATTAATCCTTAAAATACATTATGTGGCTGTTGGCACTCTTTCAATAGTGAGTTTATCTGATGATATATTAAGATTATATATATTAGGCATTCGATTGAAAAGACAGGTGACCCAGATCTAGATATGTATGTTTTAATTATGTTTTGTGAAAAGGGGACCACTCTTGTCGTATAAGGACCTACGCAAAGATTTTAGTCAATATATAGATCAATTTAAGAAGATATAAAGAGGAAATTTCAATGTTGATTTTGTTATAAAAGATTCTTTGGATTGCATCTGTATTTCACAATTATTAGGGGTTTGTTTCTTGTATTCTGTTGACCGTGATATGGGTTTGAATGAGTTATAATTAAACATTACGCGTAGCCAATTCATAAAATAAGTAGAGAAGTTTTTTTTTAACATTACAAAACGTAAACTGATGTTTACAAATGTGATCGTACTTTATTTGAGAAAAAGCTCCGATATATAATAGTATCTGTTTTTAAATACCCCATAATCAAGATATCGTATAACATTTTCCAAGGACTTTAAAGCCGAATACAAGAAACTTTTCAATGCAGTGGCAGTAAAGCAATATGCCTCTCCATTTTTTCGGATGTCAAAGGTTAAGTGTAATATACATGTAACAAACATCAAAAGGACAGCAATTGTTGCCCAAAAGACTATGAGGAGTATCTTCAGACCAAGTTATTTATTCCATTTTTTTATTTAAATTTGTCCAAACTTTTTGTACAATTTAAACTTTAACTTATCAAAATTTTTAATTATTTCCTTGATATTTTGAACCCATCCTAATTAATCATTTTCTTTTGTAACATAGTTATAAAATCACAAAAAAACCCTCAATTTCAAAGATGACTATACTGGATTGGGGTTTTCTAATAAGCTCTCATCTATCACACTATGCACGTTATGGCGAATTTGATGACGAAAGCTTAAATGGTCGCAACAAGAAAAATAATGTCGCAATAAAGAAAACAAATATCACACGCGTGAGAAAGAAAATAGAAGATTCGCTATCGTTACTAGAAATGTGAAGTATGGGAATTTTAGATCGGGAACATTTATATATTTTTTTTAATGAACGATCATAATTGCCTCTAAAAACAGTGTGTCGTACTAGATATTATCAATATAAAACTCATATATATTTATTTTGATATCTTTTTGGATAATCATTGATTTTTTTTGTTGTAATAAAATACGGTTAAGTGTGCATTTGAATTCATTTTCTATTCCTATCAGATTGCGATAAACACCGATTCCTTCATGTCAGGAACTCTTTTTTTATCTAAAATAGCTTAACTTTCCGCAATCAATAATTCCTTTGATCAGCTCAGATACATTTCTTATCTTCAACTCTAGTCCCTTTTACGTGGCAACAAAGTTTCATTGCAACAATTACAAGGTGTCTTTTCTGAAGATGGCATTTAAAAAAAATGATCCTCTATGCTATTGGTCACTACAATGTGGAATAGACTTTTCCATCCATTATATCAATTAACGTAGTACGTTAGGATTTTTTAAATATTTCCTCAAATAAACAAAATGATTGCTTAATAATATGTAAAAGTTAATTTAAATCGATTACCTTAAGACACTAATATAAACTATACCCATCATTAACTCAATGCAGAAAAAAATAATAATAAAAAAAACAAACCCATCAATTAATCAATGCAAAAAAGAATTGAAATAAAGCGTGTTTTGATAATTTTGAAAACTACATTTGATTGTTCATTGGTTTTTTTGTGGAATTTTGCCTTCTTTCATCAAATGAGTAACCTGTTCCGTTTATAGTAAATATCTCAACTTTGGACACAACTATTACCAGTGTTCAGACTTTATGACTTAAACTAATTACAAGGTCATATCAAAAAGTCAAAGGTAAAAAATTATGACGTCATTTAGGATTTTTATCAATTTTCATGTTCAATTAAAATAAAACCCACGGTCAAATTTTCATTATTTTGATACATTTATTAAAATAATCATGGCAATCATACTGCTAAACTTTTAAAAATTTGAACTATACAATTTCTTTTTAGAGACCGTTAAGTGCTGCAATTTCCGTCTTAAAAGATGATTTACAAGTGCTATTTTCACATTATATTACAACAGCCTCTTAAGTTGTACCCTAATTTACTAGTTAAAATTTATTTCAGTGTCTGTAATAACAAAAAAGTTTCCAGTAGGCTCTATATATAGCAATACACATATTTGTAAATTTCTTAAAAAAGTAACTTAATTGCATAGCGAATCCAAACAATGACTAATTGTTTAATATTCACCCGAAACCACATTAAATTTATTGAAAAAAGTCTGAAGCATGTCGTCGTGCGCCTGGCTGCCGCTTATCGACCGACACACGGTAGATGTTTAACATAATCCGTTTACGGTCGGTCCTCCATCAGCCGATTTGTAAAAATCGCCCGATAGACCAGTCGACCCTCAGTCGATTTTCGGTTGTCAATCGGACGATCAGTGCTGTCAAACTGATATGGGAACGATTAGACGAGATGTATGGTAGACCTGAACAGATTGAGTCTTCGCTGCGTTCACAATTAGAGAACTTTCGACAAATAGGTCCCAGTGAAAATAGTAGACTTTATGACTTACTGAACATTTTAATCAAGATTGAATCGTTGAAAACAAACCCCCAGTTTGCCACAAGCTTAGCCTACTATGATTCATCTTCAGGAGTGAACCCCATTGTCAGCAAGTTACCTTACAGCCTCCAAGAAAAGTGGATCACTAGAGCATCCACCCACAAAAGGACAAATCAAGTCCCATTTCCACCCTTTTCCTTTTTTGTTACGTTTCTCAAGGAAATTTGTGCTATAAGAAATGACCCTGGATTTATGTATTGCAGACCAGCAGTTCCTGCTAATAAGAACAGACCTGTACGTACTCCTATGGTGCAAAGTCGTAAATCAGAGCACTGGATGAAAAATCCAGTTTCAGCAAAACTGAAACTATATGGAAACCTTGCTGAAACTTGAAGTTGAAGTTTCATGTATAGTTTCCGCAATGCGGAAACCATTATATCGATTCAGCAAGTATCCGTTAGGTTTCAGTCAGCAGAAACTTAAGTCTAAGATTACTGATGGTTTCCGCAATGCGGAAACCAATACTGAAATGTATGAAAAGTTGTGTAAATTATTATGGAAATATCAATCAGTTTCAGCACATTTCCGCTAGGTTTCAGCATGCGGAAACTTTAAGTTAGGATTCCAAATGGTTTACGCATTGCTGAAACTATTACTAAAATTGATTTGAGTTTAAAAGTGATATCAACTAATGATCATGAAGCCGCACATGCTTATATGTACAGTTATTGTAGGTTTCAGCGTGACTGAAACTATATGTATACATGTTACTATCTTTAAACGTGGAAAAAAAGGCGATTAACAGATTTACTAAGTAATTAATTGAATGTGAAAAGAAAAACTGATGTCTGATCTTGTTTAATGATGAAATCATTAATCTTAGGTACTCGGGCACGTGTATACATGTGTATACATTCTTTGTCCAGGTGAACTCCTCTTTGTGATTTTCCTGTATATTCTGTGTGGATTGCAGGGTTTTTCTGTCAGGAGTGAACAAAAGACTGTTACATAACATATACACGGTACTAAGCATGAGTTTATAACTGTAGCCCGGCAGGGATTTGTTTTTCAATATGTGTGTATCTGAGTTAGTAAAACTAATTATAATTAATTAGTAAAATAAATCTCTAGCTAGTTGTATATCGCATACATTGTATGATGAAGTATTTTACTTACACTCATTTACTTAATATACCTATTTTGTAAGACTCCTTCTTAAATCCTTTAATTATCAACTTAAGGTAAAGTCGTTGTAACTGCTACATTATTACAAACCATACCAAATAATCGTACAACCTAAAGTTTAAAGTTCATTCATTTTTATTTAAATATCACGCCAATACATGTACACAGAAAAAAACATTTTATAAGTCTACAGTTGATTATAAGTAAAAACCACTTAGAGTTTGTTCCTAATATAATAATTGTTTATTTACATGCATTTTAGACTTTACTACATGTATATACATGTATGTGTGACTGTATCATGATTCGTGTATTTCTATACTTAATGTATTTACTTTCTGTACTACGGTTAACACAATCATTGATATAAGTTTATGAAACAAGCACATGTTTCTGTAATAAGATATAATAAGCATTAATTATAATTTTACTGAAGTTATACGTTATATTACAAAATCAGTTTAAAATCCAGCACTAGTCATGTAGTGCAGGTGATTTCAATCCCATTTTTTTAATTTGATGATACATTCGTATACATTTGATATAGAAAGTATACCAAACACTTTTAGCACAGAACAGCTCCTGTCTATGTCAATTAATACTTCCTAAACCTATAACATGTAAAGTTATGAATTTACAATACCTATTTTATTCATATGTAGGGGTCAAGTTCCAATAAAATTTGTCAAAATCCATTGACGTAATTAATTGTTTGCAACATAATCTGTTATTGACAATTTTATATTTGTTTATATATCAGTCACACATGTACGTCTTACTTCCCGGCTTGTTTAATGTTTAATGCTTTTGTATTTTATAAGTATTTTTAACGTACTGTTCATCATATGACCAAGCAGTGCACATGTGTAACTGTAAAATAATTGCCTTCAATTCATCGTAGTTGTAAATTGACCGTACGGGTGAACCCTGTTAACCAGCCCACAGTCAAGACCCCCGTTAATTGATCGGCATCTAATTATACTTGTGATTTCTGTGTGTTCATGCGGAACCTGCTCTGTGTTGAACATTATATTTTCACACCTCTATATTTTTGAATAAGACAATGACCGTGCTTTGGATTGCGGTGAAAATTGGACAAGTCAAGATTACCTTGTCAGTAAACTATATATGGCTCTATCATATTAAGTTTGGCAAAATCATCAGAACATGTAAATAAATAATAGTTAAAGACAAAATCTGAAACATATGGCTCATTAGAATTATTTTAGCATGTTTAATTACATAAAACATTTGTAAACAAACGGTCGGTCATTTTTTTTTTGTTAATCACGTGTTACAACTGTAACAAAACCACCCCAATAATTTGTCGTATTTAACCAGGAAATATTGACTCCAACAGTTCATATTTAAAATAAATATATGTAAAAAGTATTCTACTCAGTAAAAAGTGATAATTTTGATTAAACATTATTTATTTTAAACTATCCCATGATGCACATCTCCAAGATTTAGCGGGTTCTGATTGGTCAGTATTGGCGCACTTTATAATCCTGAGCGAAGGTTGAAATGGACAAGAAGGTGCTATTGTAAAATGAAGAATTGAGAAACATGAATAGCCTCTACAACAAGAAGATAATACAGGAACGAAGAACTTATATCAAGGTACTTAAATCACAATATAGATACTTCCAATAACATTTTCAAGGCTCTTAATTGTCTCTCATTTCTAAACGAGATCTCGCGCAATCAAATCAAAATGGCGTCATTTTTTTCAAACTTGGTTCGGCATTTCAATTTTTATTACCGTATCTCTTTAAAATATACGTTTTGACCAAGTTAACTATTAACCAAGTTTATATGCATGATACTCAAGATAAAGTTTCTTAGAATATCCAGGGTATACGTATATATAAACGTCCCTGGAATATATGGATGCTTGGTTGGTAAACAAGACGAACAATGAATCTTTTTCACACATTACACAATTTACAAACTCTAAATGTAAGGTACGTAAGTAAAAAAAAATATTATTTATTAAATCCGGAAAATGAAATCTTTCACGTTTTTCTTTTTTTCAGGATTGACAGCATACAAAGTCAATGTTTCCGGTGATTAGTTGTATCTTCTTCTCTTCGGTGAATGTTTTGACCAGCTGGACGATGTGAACGCAAGGTATTGCTTTGAAATTGATTATTTTCACCATTAACTTATACATGTGTTGAATGTTTATAACTTTACTATAGTAATTTGGGGGAAATCCAGGTCTAAGTTCTGGAAAAGGAGGTTGATGGGGGGGGGGGGTGGTGGTGGTGGTAAAACACACTTATTATTGATTAGTTTTTTTCCATTGTTCAACAAACAATTATTGAATCAAAATGAAAATAACCTAGTTTCAAACATAAAATGAAACATTTTTTGACCAAATACTAGCTTCTTCTATATTCAGAATAAATTTTATGCTTTTATATTATATGTTAGACTGAATGTTTATTGTTTAAAAATGTAAATGAAACTTTATCATTCTTGTTTAAGATAAAAAGAACAGACATAAAGTACAGTCCAGTGAAAGGAACAAGTTCATTGCAAGAAGAAGAATTTTAATGCTACCACTGTCCAGAACTACCAAGTCTGCTGTAACCATGTCGATGTGATCTTATGCTAGTGCTTCACAAGCCTGGAGAATGCTCGAAAATCCCCCCAAAAGGCCTATTTCCATAAACTACGATTCAGGTTACATCAACAACAGCCAAGGACACTCCTCATTGATTTTAATGGACACATCTCTACAACCTGACTAAACCTCAGTCTGCAGAACAAGACTTTGTAGCTGTAAAGTATTCCCATTTCAAAAAACTTATAAACTATAAATAAAGAACTTTTTTATGTGATCAAATACCAGTAAATTACAATGTCTGTCTGTAAGCTAAAATCTTAGAAGATCAAATGATTGATTAGACCTTGATATTAACTTTCATTTTCTTAAATAATTTGTTATATTTGCAAATATTGCATAAAATATTAGACTCCAGGTAACATTTATCCTTCCACCTCCAGGTTGATAATATACATGCATTGTTAATGATGTTGTTGATACCTAGTAGTTGATTCATATATTTTCCACAATCCAAACACAACCCCGAATGTTATTTTTATTTTGCCAGTATGATGTGCAACTTTTTAAATAGAGAACTAAAAAGACAAATCTATTTATACTAACCAACCGTTCAACAGGTTGTCTGAAAAATCATAATATAAATCAATTCCTAAATCAGATATATATATATATATATATATATATATATATATATATATATATATATATATATATATATATATATATATATATATATATCTAAGTGTTAAGTACATCTTGTTTTCTTTCATATTCTTTGATTAAACATTTATTGATAACTTATTTCTTATATGCAGCAATATATGAAAAAATTATGAAACCAATCTTAAATACATGTAAAAAGACTGCATTAGGAGATGAATGCATGTGTCAAAGAATGAAGGAGATAAATGCATGTGTCAAAGAATGATCAAATACACCAAACACTATTCAATTATGTCGGATATGAAAATATATAAAGACAACATATACCCCATGTATTACAATTTTTATATTACAAAAGTACATGTACTTGCATGGAAAGTTGTTTCCATGTGGATTTTTTTTTTATCTGTGTTATGTTACTAATATTGGAATTAGCTTTTATAACATAAGTAAAATACTGGTATTGATGAGAATTGTAAAGTGAATGATCTGTGTGACAGTTTGTATTTTATACATTCATGCTACAAAAAGCAAGTACATGTACATGTAGTAACACTTGACATATATAAACAATGTATATATGAATTGGATTTAAAAATATCAATGTAGGTAAAATAGTAAAATGTAGGAAGGTAAACCGTGTGTAAAGAACAATATTCATCAGGAATGAAGTGTGTTGCATAATTATTTTAAATGTGTACATCATATTTTTGCACATGATTTGACAGACTGCTCCATTGTTTAGCTTTTCATCGGCCAACAAGCTTTTCATATCTCCCTCTGGGTCATCTCTTAAATACTGATAGGATTAGGACATTCAAATCTGATCAGTTGATACATCATGGGGGGAACTCAGAAGTTCACTTTGGACTTTATGGATTATTTAATAAATGCTGTCAAATCCTGTTCTAATGTAAGACATTAGATTATATAACTAACAAAGAAAAGGTTTATCCCAACTCGAAAGTAGGTCACTTTGACCTCATTTTGGAATTTATGGACATACATATTCAAATCAAATCTGGGTCATACCTCTATATTCAATTACTACCTTGTAGTTTATGTTTTTTACAAAAGATGGACACTTTAGCCTTTTCAAAAATATTTTATGTTGTACATATTCATTGTAATTCAAAACAAATTAAGACAAGTGTATCATGTTCATGTAACAGTGAAGTTTTTTTTTTGTTTATTTATGTACATGCAGTTATTTTGTAAATTGCATTCATATTTTTAAAAAAGTAAGATCTTTTTGCATTTTTAAAGGGAAGTTTGATATGCATTTGATCCAGAAGAAAACAAGTACAAATGTACAAATTTTTATTGGAAGTTTTTGTGTTGTGCAATTTTATCATTTTTTAAATGAAAGTTCCTGATAAGGGAATTGCCATATGGATGTTTCTCCATTATTGTATCTTGGCTGTATTTTATTTATTATAATTGGAAACAATTTCAGTTCTGTGAACAAAATAAATTTGGAACTGTTTGAAATTGTGTTGTTTTTACATATAGTAGAAACCTTGCTGAGTTTTTGTGAAAGCAAAAAAAAAAAAAATAATAATATTTCAGTTGCGGAAACCCTTTGTAAACAATATGTATCCCAATCGTATATGGAGGTTGAAACTATGCAGAAACTTCATGTTTCAGCAAGTTTCCGTTGCGGAAACCCTTTGTAAACAATATGTATTCTAATCGTATATGGAGGGTGAAACTATGCAGAAACTTCAAGTTTCAGTAAGTTTCCGTTGCGGAAACCATTTGGATTCGTGGACAGCCTAAGTTTCAGCACTGCGGAAACTTAATGAAATTTGAAGTTTCCGTGCTGAAACCTGTCGGAAACTTAAAGTAGCCTTAAGTTTCCGCAAAGTTTCCAAAGGGTTTCCGCAGTGCTGAAACTAGATATTTCATCCAGTGGAGGTGACTGACCCTGGACGAATTGATCCAAACCGGTGTCCTTATCATATGGCTGATCACAGCACACATGACTGTTATGGTTTTCGTGCAAAGCCACTTACTGAAAGAAAAAACTTTTTACAAAGTAGAAACATTTGCACAAGATGTTGTTTGTCAACCCAACACTTACCCAAGGACTGTCAAGTGAGAATTCAGTGCAAAATCTGCGGGAATTCCAACCACGCCACAGCACTACATGTGGATAAACTTTCATCTTGGAGCCCAAGTGTTCATGGCGGGGAGGGAATTCGCAATTCCTTTACACAACCACACTCCTCTGGACCTGGCCAAGCAAACTTACCTTCAACGTCCAAAGTTTCGGCAAACGCAAGTAGTTCTGTGACTTCAAAGTGTACCACTTTCTGCGGGAACAGATTCCAAGGAAAATCTTGCAGCAAAACCTTTCTTTTGGATGTGTTTCATGAAAACAACCCACATAATGTGCACCGTATTTATGTGATCGTAGACGATCAGTGCAATCAGACACTTGCTTCACCAGAACTGTTAGATATCCTAGATATCTCTAGTGTACCTACCAAATTCACCCTAACTACATGTTCAGGAAAGACAGCTATGTATGGCAGAAATGTTCTAGGACTGAAAGTGCAATCTATTGACAAGACTGTTTCTTTAGACCTTCCATCGACTCTCGAATGCGAAGACATACCTAACGATTTATCTGAAATCCCAACACCGGAGATTGCAGAATTTTATCGTCATCTTAGTGTTATCACATCTAAGATTCCTGAGTTTGATCCAGACTCAAAGGTTCACTTACTGATTGGCAGAGATCTACTGGAAGCCCATCATGTTGAAGAGCAAATCCTTGGACCCCGAGGAGCACCGTTCGCACAGAAACTCGTACTTGGTTGGGCCATTATTGGTGAAGTCTGTCTTGGGAGGATTCATCAGAGAACGTCACTTAACGTGAAGAAAGTCTCAGTTTTGAATGACGGTAGAGTGACATGCAATGAACTTTGTCCGAATCATTTGCATGTCAAAGAACAGATTTCATCTTCTAACAGTTTATTTTGTGCTCGTGACTTTCGGGGTGATTATGTATTCATGAAGACACCTGATGATGACCAAGTTGGTTTATCAGTTGAAGATCGTGTGTTCCTAAAGCTTATGGACAAAACTTTCAAGAAGGACGTGGAAGGTTATTGGACAGCCCCTCTGCCCTTTAGACAACTTCCTGAATACTTACCCAACAACAAACCACAAGCATTTCACCGAGCCCAAATACTGCATTCAAACTTGCAAAGAGATCCTGTTAAGAAAGAACAGTTTGTGACATTCATGCATAAAGTACTGGACAGTGGAGCAGCAGAAGTAGCCCCTTTGTCTTCAAATGCAGTTTGTTGGTATCTACCGTTATTTGGAGTTCGCCACCCGAGAAAGCCCTAACAAATCAGAGGTGTTTTTGATTCAGCTGCTGTTCATGAAGGTATCTCGCTCAAAAGCATTCTTATGTCTGGCCCAGACATGGTTAACAGCCTATTAGGAACCCTACTTCGCTTCAGGAAGGATGAAGTGGCAATTACTGCGGACATTGAACAAATGTTCTACCGTTTTCGTGTGGATGAGGACCATCGTGACTTACTACGTTTTTATTGGTACAGAGAGAATGATCCTGACAACACCCTTGTTGAATACAGAATGCGTGCGCATGTGTTTGGCAATAGTCCGTCGCCTACCATAGCAACTTACGGAATCCGCAAGACGGCAGAAAATGCTGATGAAGATGTCAAGGACTTTGTGAATCGTAACTTTGATGTTGACGACGGACTCATTTCCTTGCCTGATGAAACCAGCGCCATTGACATCATGAAACGCACCCAGTCTGTCATGAAGTCAGAAGGTAGATTAAGACTGCACAGAATTACCTCTAATAAACTGGCAGTGATGGAAGCGTTTGATCCAAGTGACCATGGTGAACAACTCAAGGAGTTTGACGACGACGATTTGGTCCATAGAAGCCTTGGTCTCTGTTGGAACCTGAAAGATGATACATTTAGATTTACAGTGCCAGTGGAGGAAAAGCCATTCACTCGACGTGGTCTCTTGTCAACGGGTAAACAGTTTATTTGACCCCATAGGATTTATAACGCCCATTACTATTAGTGGAAAGATCCTCCTTCGAGAAGCAACACCCCCTGGTGCAGACTGGGATGAACCCTTGCCCTCCAGTTACCTTCAGAAGTGGACGGAGTGGCAGTCTTCACTTCAGAGCTTAAAGGAAGTGGCCATACCACGGATGTAATCGCACACGTCTGTGAGCCTAGTCAAGACTGTGGAGGTTCATATATTTTGTGACGCATCTGAAAAAGCTATCGCAGCATCAGCATATATCAAAGTGGAAGACAACCAAGGCCGCAACAGTGTTAGGTTTTTGATGGGCAAGGGCAAGCTAGCCCCACCTAGAGGTCAGACTATTGCACGCTTAGAGCTCTGTGGAGCTGTTCTGGCAATAGAACTTGCAGAAATAATATCCATGCAGCTAGACATCCCATTGGACTCTATGCATTATTACACAGACAGCAAAGTTGTGCTAGGATATATCAGCAATCGTACTCGTCGTTTTTATACGTATGTGAGTAATAGAGTTGACCGCATTCTGAAAATATCCACTGCTGATCAATGGAAATATGTTCCTACAGATAAGAATCCTGCCGATTCCTGCACCAGATGTATTACTTCAGTCATTGATATCATGCAGCTTCCCTGGATAATTGGCCCACAGTGGTTATGCAATACAAGTACATCAGAATGCACTGGTACCTCGGAGTATTTTCCACTCACTGAACCTGATTATGATGTAGAAGTCAGGCCACTAATGACGAAGATTACCACTAACCATCTTCCCTCCATACCTGCTTGTCTCGGTACAAAGCGCTTTGAGCGTTTTTCTAGCTGGAAGTCTCTGGTTTCCGCGATCGCATCTCTTCAACGCATAGCTCGGAATCGTTGTGATGGATATCATGACACCAAACCCATCAGCCAGTGTGATGCTCTCAGAAAAGCTGAGACTCTCATTCTGAAAGAAACCCACAAGAACACTTTACTAAAGACATTATATGCCTGGCCAATGATAAACTTCTGGCAAAGAACAGCAGTATTGCGACACGTTCACCCTTTCTTGATGAGAATGGGCTACTTCGTGTTGAAGGCAGGATCAATCGAGCAGCCGGACAAATACCTGCAAGAGAAGTCAACCCTATTATCCTACCTAAAGCTAGCCACATTTCCATCTTACTTTTTCGTCACTTTCATGAACGAACCAAGCATTAAGGAAGACTTATTACGGAAGGGGCTCTTCGCACAGGAGGATATTGGCTCATTGGCGCCAAACGATTGATTTCCTCTCTCATATACAATTACGTGACTTGTCGGAGACTAAGACGCAGTTTAGAAACTCAAAAAATGGCTGATGTTCCTACAGACAGGATAACCCCAGGACCCCCCTTTACATCGGTCGGCATTGATGCCTTTGGACCCTGGCAAGTGGCTACACGCAAAACTCGAGGAGGTGCCGCTAACAGCAAAAGATGGGGAATCATCTTTACATGCCTTACTTGTAGGGCAGTGCACATAGAAATTGTAGAGGAGATGTCAAGTTCTTCATTTATAAACGCCTTCCGTCGTTTCTTGGCAATCCGTGGCCCTGTGAAGTTTATACACTCTGATAGAGGCTCCAATTTTATCGGAGCAGCTGAAGAAATGAAGATGAATACAGTTAAAGTAGAAGAAGGACCCGTTCAAGAATTCTTGCGCAACTCTGGAATTACTTGGATATTCAATGTTCCTCATGCTTCACATATGGGGGGCATCTGGGAAAGAATGATAGGGATGACCAGAAAGATTTTAGACTCTATGCTACTTGAATCCAGATCCAAACCCCTCACACATGAAACTCTTGCTACCTTTTTATGTGAAGTATGTGCCATTATTAATTCACGCCCAATTGTTCCAATATCGACAGACCCAGAGATGCCCATGATTCTTAGTCCGTCCATGCTTCTGACAGGAAAAGTGGATTTCTTACCTGTTCTGTCCGATTCCTTGAATCTTCCAGACATCTATCGAGCGCAATGGAAGCATGTGCAGGTGCTCGCTGATATCTTCTGGCATCATTGGAGGAGGGAATACCTTAGCATTCTACAGTCCCGCCGTAAATGGAAGCACAAACATCGCAACCTGAATCTTGATGATGTTGTACTTATTCGAGATTCTTCCGAGCATCGGAACAATTGGCCAGTCGGCATTGTCTCTCGAGTTTTTGAAAGTGACGATGACTTAGTCCGAAAGGTTGAGGTTAGGACCATCCATGACGGGAAACCTACCTTTTATACCAGACCAGTGCAAGAACTTGTCGTATTATTAGAGTAATTTGATTTAGATGATCATTCTTTGAATATCTAGTCGAATCTTGTCATCGATTTGTTTATTGTATTATTTTTCTTTAATGTATGAAATAGTGATATCAGTAAGATACCAGACGGGGAGTGTGCTGTAACCAACAAGAGTTATGCCCCTTTTTTGTCTTTTGTAAAAGAGTTTTCTTATGTATGAGTTATCTAATGTTTTTGTATTTTGGAACTCTTCAATTTTACGTTGATACAACGTTTATCGAGCTGAACTACACGAGGTGCTCCACCTTCGTTTTGTTTTAGTATAACATCTTAGCCTGCTCAAAATGTAAGACTGTTTATATAAACTTATAATTATAAATACATATGTTTTTCTTAGATTGCTTTTCATGTGTTTATCAAATATTTTAATCGAACACGGTTTAATACTTTAATCGATACTTTGGCGGCCATATTTAAATGTCCTATATCTGTATACTTGGTATCAACAATTTGTTTTAAAAGTTTCTGGTATATTAATAGATCTTAAATTTAAGTTTTGTGAATATGTATTTTCTCTCTATTAACTCTTAGCCTACTACAATATAAATGCATGTGACTGTGTGTGTATTGAATGACATGGTATTGTAATGGTGTCTTTATATGTGTTTATTTTTTGTTACAGCCTTTTACCATATGTTGGCACATGCTTTATCAATAAAGCTGAATATACATGCTGTCATGGTTCACTTAGCTGTTTTTCTAACAGCACAGGTATTATAGATCCGCATACTTTACTATGGGGTAATGATAACTTAGATTATAAAACTAATGTTAGAATTTTCACTGCTGTGCAGAACTTTATAAGCAATTATCGCAGATTTATATAAGTATAATATTTTGTGTTGATATGTTTGTTCTTTGCCATTTTTATATATACGTATATCATATTTTATGACAATTGTAAATTATTTGTATTTTGGTGAGAACCTAGTAAGTTGCAAGAACTTGTGTTTGAACCCTTTGTATTGTATATACAATGAAATATGTTCAAACTAAACCCATTTTTGCCTCTTAAACCGTCGGCCGTTAGTCATTCTTGAAAATTTGACAGGGGTTTTAAAAGTACTTGGAATATTTTCAATATTTATTGACAGAACAAGAATAAGGACACACGCATCATATATAATTGCATGCAGACAGGCTTAGTAAACCAATGCGATTTGTATCATTGTTGTGATAGGTAAATTATTCATGGTAGGGGAATAACCGAATACCGATTTCAAATTTTACTTTAACTGATATATTCTTGTTGCTATAGCAACAAAAATGTCTTCCGTTCCTCATTTATTAATCATTTAAAAAAATTAATTTCTCTTGTAAAAAGACAATGAATATAATATATTCTGGGAAGGAATTTTCCAGTAATTATTTCTATGAAAAACTAAACAAAATGACAAAAAATGTCATTTTTGAGTACTTCCTGTGACGACCAGAAATTTCGCCGGATCAAACAGAACATGGTAAACTTATCTTCATACATTGTTCTGTCTTTCCTCAAAGTTTCCTTGTTCAAGTATTTGTAAGTTATGAGATCTCGGGGTTTTTTTTTGTCTCGGGACCGGAAACGGACAAACGGAAGTGATTAAAGAAATTAAGTATTTTAGAACATTAACCTACGATACATAACTGTTCATCAGAAGAAAAAATCTTAACTTATAAACAGCTTAACTTGTTTGAACCTTCCGGTGTGGAACGGAAGTGACAGTCGGCAAAATGAAACCCGTGCAACACATCTTCAGTCAATATTTATCATCCAAGTAAGTTTTGTGTTTTGGTCACTGACAGTTTCTGAAATCTCGCGGCTACAAAATTTGTTTCAAAAAAGCTACCTGAGATATTTGTGATATCTCACCTCACCGGAAGTAGGATGGTATTGTTTATTTAACCATGTGTAGATGATCTATTGTATTTCTATTATTAAAATTTTACTTCATAGTAATTAACAAGACAAAAAGTGAAAAATCAGTTTTTGGAGTATTTCTTGTGACGACGGGAAGTTACGCCGGATAAAAAAAATAATGTAAAAACATGGACATACATAGGTCTATCATCCCACAAAGTTTGGTTGTTTAAGTCTATACCGTATTTGAGATCTTATAGAGACAAGGTTTTTTTTTTTTCTAGGGGCAGGAAACGGACAAACGGAAGTGCTCAGTGAAAATTGAAACAAGTATTATTTGCATATTCTCCCATCTAACATTATTATTAATCAATTTAACTAAAACTGCCAAAGAGCAACAGTTAAACTTATAAAGAACTTGATTTGTTTGAACTCTTCAGGTGAGGACCGGAAGTGACTGTCCAGAAAATGAAACCTGTTAAACACATCTTCAATCAAATGTCTATCATCAATATACGTTTCGTGTCTTGATCACTTACAGTTTCTGAGCTCTCGCGAGTACAAAATTTGTTTTTAAAAAGCTGAGATAATTGAGATATCTCACCGGAAGTAGGATCTTTTTGTTTATTTAACGTCGCATAGATGACATATGTAAGGATTTATACTAATATATTTATTTTATGTGAAATGAATTAAATACGTACAAAAATATTTTTGAAGTACTTCCGGTGAGAACCGGAAGTTACGACGAACATAACAAAATAATATTAACACATATACAGCTATAGGTCTTTCATCCCACAAGGTTTGGATGTTCAAGTCTTTATCGTTTTTGAGATCTCGAGGTGACAAGCTTTATGTCTCGGGACAGGAAACGGACGACTGGAAACGAATTTTGAAAAAATGAAGAAATCTCCTCGAGATATTATCTTTGTTTATCATCCCTGAAAATTTCAAGAAAATCTACTTAGCAATCTCTGAGAAATCTTGAGGACAAAAAAAGGGGGGGGGGGAATAAGAAGTGCGGCGATTAAATCTCAATTTAATATTAATATTCCAGTAATTAAATATTGCATGTGTACATTGACTGATATATTTAGCACAAGTCTATGGTTATCAAATATACATATTGTTATTTATGTTTAGAAAAAAAAAGCGAACAGATTATAACATTGCTACTTATCATTATTAACTATTTTTCACCAAGGTCAAGTGTTGGTAGTTACTTTCAATCTTATACAGATTTCACATTTCATTATCTGTGTTGGTTGGAGGTGGTTAGGATATGTTTTTTTTTCTCTGGGCCCTAATTTTACATTTACATGTAATAGGGATTGATAGTATAACGGAAAAAAAACTACGTTTGGTGGCATCGATACCTCAACCTAAAAAGCCCTGTTCTATTAAGTTATTTAAGGTTAGGAGTTCTAACGACTGAGTCATTTTAGTCATATCAAAGTGGTTTATTTAAATATCACGGTTTCACATAATTATTTTCGTAAAACGTTCAATTGTTTGGATACAGTATTATATATCTAATGTGTAGTGTGTCATCACTCGAATATTTTGTTGATAGGAATTTGTTCGGTTCGTTTTCAATAAGATCTTATTTTGATTATGTAGAGCACAGACTGACTCTATAAAATAAAATACATTGTAATTCTAAATCAAATCACCCAAAGTACAGATATCCAGGCTCATCTAATGTGTATTGAATTAAATGACTTTATAAGCATGTTCATAAAATATTCATTGAAAATTAACTGTATTTCTGCCACTCAACAACTTGAAGCACTGTACTAAAACTCTTACGAGAAAAAGATTATTATGTGATGTTTAAATATATCAGATGTAAACTCACACAGACCAAGTGACATGCTATACATTCTACGTTCTCTTTCAAGTTAGAACTACAATTGTTCTGCGAAGAACAATTGAAGCTATTGTTCAGTTAAACATACGGTAAATACCGTGCACAGTAGCTATATCCTGGTCATTGCTTACGAAATGCAGCTACAAATGGCATTATTTGAATCAATAAATTCCAAGTATTGAACCTATTAGAGGATTAAAAATCGACGTTGTTTAATATACATTGTCGGGAACTAAGTTTTAAAGAATTATCAGGTATAATTATATCTTTTTTAATCAGTATCTTGTGCAAAATAATAAAGGCATTTTACTTGCCTTATTCCATTTTCTTTTCAGCTTAAATTCATTGATTTGCACACCACATGTAATGCAATATCATCTTTCAGGGTTTTTTTTAGATACCAAAGTTTTTAATCGCCCAATTAAAAACAAACTTTATTAAACAGATATCAAAAGATTCATTTAGAGTTTGATGCCAAACTGCTTAATAAAACAGGAAGAACATCATATAGTAGATAAAATCATTGTAAAACGTACTATTTACTCAGATGTATGGCCAAATCGGATTTTAAGTCCGCGTCGTTTTTTTTTTTTTTACCATTCAAATTTTACTTTTCACCATTGTTTGAACATTTTGAAATGATGGTTATATTTTGATTTACCTGCTGAACAGTAGTTTTCCATGAAAATAATGACAATAACAAACCGTCAACCATCTCAAAAATCTATTAAACGAAATACAAATTCAAAGCAGAGCAACACGGACCTCCAAGATAGAGGTAGGATCAGGTGCCATGGATGAGTGAGCATTCTCTGCTGACCGGTCACACCCGCCGTGTGCTCTTTGTCGTAATCGGGAAAATAAAAACTGCAAAAGTCCGTAGAAAATTTATATAAAATTCGGATTGACGGACCGTATAGCTACAGTTCCATCCAAACAGAAAACTGAATATATCTATCGGGCACAAAAAGTTGCGCACCGTTTGCTACTTATTAACCTAATTTCGAAATATATTCAATGTGTAAAAGTTTTAATACCAACAATTTGTAAGACATTTTAGTTTAGAGTTCATTAATTTGTTTTCCTCTGAATATCTTTTTAACACCTCCACCAGCCCCTCAAGTGAAACGATGTGGTTTGTTAACCGGTAAAAACAAGAAATCTGTGAGCCAATGCTCACTAGTAATACCCCCGCTCTGATGTAAATATGCAAAATAAGCAAAGTCGACGTTTAACAGGAAGTTGGCATCCGATTGGTACAAAAATATATCCCACCATATGACATGCCTAAACAAATAGTGTGTTAAAATTTCAAGCATCTGCAATTTATAGTTGCTGAAAAATCTTTGACGAAAATTTGTTTGAAAATTTAGGCTAAAAATAAAGTCGTCATTTCACAGGAAATTGACGTCTGATTGGTACAAAAATATATCCCACGACATGACATGCCTAAACAAATAGTGTGTTAAAATTTCAAGCATCTACAATGAATAGTTGCTGAGACAAATGCGACAGACATTTTTGTTACGGACAGACGGACAGAAAGACAGACATACACGCACACACACACACACACACACACACACACACACACACACACAGTAAGAAAAATTGATACGATCTCGTTACGAGTAACAAATAAGTATTCCGTCGAATGTTTTTGTATGATATAATGAAATACCGACACAATTTCAGATTTATCCCCCTTCCCCCTTTCAGATAATGAAAAAAACCTCTCATCTCTAATTACGTCATTTATGGGTGTGGCAATGGCTGTTTATAGATAGATTGTAACAAACGATAACTTTGCTACACGAATGCTTCACAAAATCCTGATTGTTATTTGTAACAGAATGTGTGAGTCTCTTGGCCAATAATTAAAGGGTCCAGCTTTTTCCTACTTTCATACGAAAGATCTAAATAAAAATGCCAACGTTTTTTTTCTTACACCCATCTAAAATTGTTGTTCATTTAAGGGTTACAAATGATTGAATATTTAAAGGACCATCCCTGTAGATCCTTAATGGGAAGAAACATTGGTGTTTCAATCAAGGGAATCAATTAGAATCACCAATACTAACATTTTCTTTTCTACAATGTTTACCAAAATATGTTTCCTTCTTTAGATAAATTGCGTCGAAGTTTAAGGACTTTGGTCCCTGAAAATCCCAAATTACGTTATAAATGGGTAAGGCGATGAGTTTTACAAACAGATATTTTTACTATCAAATACATTGCTTTTATAATGCATTACAAAATCTTTTTCGTTTTTAGGCTATTTGTAATAAAATTTACGAGTATCATGGTCCCTAATTAAAGGGGCCAGTCCCTCTTTGTTAAGTTCATACGAAAGATCTTACAAAAACTAACATTTTTTTTTTGTTTTTACATTCATCTTCAATTGTTGTTCATTTTTTAGATACAAATGAATAAATAATTGAGGAACAGCCCTGTAGATCCTTAATTGGGACAGACATTGGTGTTACGATTGCGGAAACTGATTAATAATATCAATACACACATTTTTTTTTTCACAATGCTTAACAAAATATGTACCCTTCTCGAGAAATATTGCGTCAAAGTTTAAGGACTTTGGTCCCTTAAATCCCTAATTACGTAATAGATGTGTGTGACAATGAGTTGATATCAAATAAAAGGTCATTCAAATTTGAAGACATTTTGTTAAACAAATGTTTAGAAATTCTTTACTGTTCTTAAGATATCTCTAAAATAATGTCTTAGGGGGCAATCCCTTTTATCCTTATCGAAGCCGTTTAACGAAATTTTAATGGTTGCAAATTGCTTAGTGTATTATTATGAACATTTTTTTCTATGCTGCGTTTCAAAATATGCTTCTTTTTAGATATTCTGATCATAGTTTATGACTTCTGACCCCTTAAAACCCCTTATTACGTAAGACACGAGAAAATCATTATATTATTTGGGTACATAACTGTAAGATAAACATGTTTGCTTCTATGGTGTGGTACAAACTATCCCTCAGTAAAGGACTATCGATTAAAGACTTTAGATCAATCTGGGTCCCTAATTTAAAGAACCAGCTCCTTTTTCTTGATATCAGGCGAAAGCTCTTATACAAGTTTTGTACATTACACGTCTTAACAAAATAATTTTCAGAAAAAAATTTAAAGTAAACAAAGAAAACCATGAAAAAAACGACCCTTTAAGCCTCAATTTCCGGGACCAGGCGACCTTCAACATTTTTCAAGCATGAATGCCAAATGACACATCTACAATCTCTTGTCAACAATCCCTGAAAGTTTGAACTTAATAAGAAACAGCAAAAAAGCATAAGATATTCCGTTGGAAACGGAATACTTTAATTAGTAACAGTTCGAAAAGTTCGAAAAGTATAATACCTTGACTATAATAAAAAAAATGAATTAAGAAATAGCATACTTTAATGAGACGATATTTAAATTTACTATATCATGTGATGTTAATGTGATTTGTATGGATAACATTAATAAAATTATTTAAAGAAAATGATACCAGAAATAAATTGACATTTTGTACAAGCATTATTATTCATTGATGTGTGCTAAGATGTCTGACAGCTAATAGATTACACACCCCTTCTCTCTCAAGCTATCTCTATCTTTTTCCCCCCTCTCACTTCCTATCATTGAACTCATTACTAACCTTTTCATCTTTAATATCGTAATATTTAGCAGCATAACTTCATTGCTGCTTCTGCCTAAGAACATTCATTCCGTGCCTTTTTATCATCAACTATCTCTTCTGCGTATGTCTCTTGAATTTGCTGAAAACATTTATGTAAATATATTTAATTGGTTTTTCCTTGTCAAATCAAGAAAGCTGCAAACAACAATAATATACAACGTTTGGACTTAAAAATATATTGTTGGCATATCTTATTTAAATATTTTCTTTGATAAACCAAAACAATATACAAACTGTTAAAATCCGTTGCATATACAGGCAAGTTATCTTTTTGTCATCGCATGCGACAGTCTAAAGTTTACAATGTTTTCATTTCATTAAATGGCGAGTGTTTTGAGATTGCTACAAATTACAGCATATATTGTTTTTCTTACACTTACCTTTTTATACAAATCGGGCAGATATTTTAGATTCAACTACACTCCCAGATCAAGCAGAACCCTTACATAATCACACCGATTCGCCTCTAAAGCCCCCCAGAAGTAAAATCTATATAAAACATGATATACTTTATTGTGTGATAATTCCGCATTTTATCAGTCATTATTTTCATTTCCTGAAGCACAAATAAAAAGCTGATTTCTATTATGTTGTAGATCTATTACTGAGACTTTAAAAAAAAACATTAACTATGTAAAACATTTTTGTTCCTATCGTAAACACTTATTTAAAACTGTATACCAACAGTTCTACCTCTTGAACCCTGTTTTCAATGTCGTCGCGTTTCTTGAAAATAAGTCAATTCTCGACAGGTCTAACTTTTATAGATGACAACCCTTTTACTAAGCATACGCGTTTCTAAATTTAAGCCTTAAAAAATAACGAGGGTATGTTTTTAATGTCATGCGACGACATACATATTTATAAAAAGAAATGCATTTATTATTACACAAAGTGTTGAACAAAATTGCCACAAACAATCAACCAACAGCAGCCAACAGTTTTTATTTCTAGATATTTTGTTAATGTTCCTTGTGTTTAAAACGAATGAAAGGCATAATCAAGGTTAATCTTATAAAGTTAAACAATCATGTATATTTTTCTTTTTCTATAATTCAAAATACATTTTTAGAAATTACTGGAATTGTAACATGAAAACAAAAATATATGGATTTCCAAATACTAGTAGTTGGTTTAGTTTCGCTATCGACGTTTAAATCATTAATTTGAAGAAGTTGGAGATTCAAAGTTAGTATTTTTGTAATTTTTGTTGTTGTTGAATAGTCTGGTCCGATTGAGTAAAAAAAACGTTCAACGACAATTATTATTTAGTCGAGCACAATTTTTATCATAATTAAGAAGAAAAAATACTAAATACATATTATAAATTGGTCAAGCTAACTTTTATATTATATTTGATATATACTTTCTTCAGTACAGTTTGGCCAAACGAATGATGACAATACAAGATATTGTTTTATCCTTAATGAAGATATAGAGAACTTAATTACTTATTCAAAGTAAACATTGTCCCTAATACTATCAAAATGAATAGATTTGTTAGGGTTGCCCAAAACAAATTGCACATGTTTATTACTATATATAAAACTGGACGATATGTTGATTACGGGCACATTTATAGCATGAGCTTTTCTAGTGCATATTATGATACATTATTTTTTTGGCTTTAAAGGAATAAACAGAAGAGACAGACACATACTGATGTAGTTCTGAATGTATTACACGTTTCCTATGTATCCGATTGTATCTCTACCTCTGTTATCATATAAGCTTATGATATCGATGTCTTTAAAGTCTAAAGACACCAACTGTGTAGTGCAGAAACATTTCTTCTCTTTAACATTTGTAACCATGTGTCGCATTTCAGGAACTGACTTGGTGTGAGTAACTATTGTAAATACATATCGAAAACATCGGTCCATCAAGTATTATAACAAGGAGGATTTTGAAAATGATAGACAGAAAATGTTAGAATTAACATTTTATATGAGAAATTTTGAACTTCTTTTATCTTAAAAGTGACGTTAAAGATTATTAACGTTGAAATACAATCTCATATGTTATATATGTTCACTTAAAGACGAATGTTGAAAATCCAGAAAGGGTATATTTATTAGAAACTTTGGAACTGTGCATTTTCTTTTTCTTTTATGATTATATATATATATATATATATATATATATATATATATATATATATATATATATATATATATATATATATAAGTTTAGAAACGGATGCTTTGTTATATGAAAAATAAAAAAAATGTGATGTTTGCTTGGAGAGGAGTCGTATCTATAAGTGTTCTAACAGTGTACATGTGCGAAAAAAATTGCAACATATTAATCCTTTAGATCAATTTAATTGTTTACATATACTTAATTTGAAAGAAAAGTTAACAGATGTAATCAAATAAACATAATTTTTGGAGAAACCTCGAAAATCACAAAATTTAAAAATTGTAATATGTGTTGTGATTACGTAACTTCTCCACCATGTTGTGATTACGTATATTGGTTACGTAATGTAGCGTAAATAAAAATATCCGATTTGAAAATTTAGAATTTATTAAAGTCCAAAATCACAAATTAAACAAACATCATTTTTAAAAGAAATCCAAAGTGAGAGTGTAAAATAATTATCTATCCCGCATGTCTCATCTTTGACAACTCCTCCCCTTTTTCAACAAAGGACCAATCAAATAACTTTAAAATGAAACCAAAATTTTGAACGCTCAAAGACATAAATTCTCAGAACAGGATACAGGAGGGAATTACCATAATACATTCAAAGACACACCAGTCTAAGGTCTGACCATTAATCAGATAAACGAAAATAAACAAATGGCAATAAACAGGGGATCGCTGTGAGAAATGGATAGGGGAGAGGAGGGAGATGTCAACATGAGAGATCACAAACAGATGCGGCAATGTATTTCTACAATGATCAAACAAATTAAATTTCAAACATTAAATAACAGTCAGTTTAGAAAAGAAGAATTAATTCCATATGAATGAAATATATAACAAAGTTGTCTTTATCAATAAAATATACGTATGTATATAACATATGAAGTATACATTTATGTAAGCGAGCTATGAATACTTATAAACAAGACGCCTATGGGCCACATCGCTCACCTGAGCAACACTAGACATAATAAAATCAGCTAAATATAAACCTACATCAAACTTTGAACCTTATATGTTACACAAGAATTATCCAGGTCCACAGTCTAAACAACTGAGAATCAACAAATGTCAATAAGATTGCTTATTATATATACTATATACTAAATATTTTTGAGAATGATCAAATTTATTTCCAATGTAAAAATTTGACCCCCTCCCCCCACCTTTATAGTTTCATAGTTTCATCCTTTTTTATTTCATTTTTAAAGATTTTTCTCTCTATATATAACACAACCTGAGAACGCTTTCACTCAAGTAACATCTTTTCTGCTCAATTGATTTTCAAAACTAAGATATTTCTCTTTATATTCCTATGTAAAAACTTGACCCCCCAATTGTGGCCCCATTGTACACCCGGGGATCATGATTTGAAAAAACTTGAATCTATACTACCTGAGGATGCTTCCATACAAGTTGCAGCTTTGCTGGTCAATTGGTACTAGAGAAGAAGATTTTTAAAAATATTTCTCTATATATTCCTATGCAAAAATTTGACCCCCAATTGTGGCCCCACCGTAACCCTGGGGATCATGATTTGAACAAACTTGAATCTACACTACCTGGGTATGCTTCCATGCAAGTTACAGCTTTTCTGGCCAGATGGTTCTTGAGAAGAAGATTTTTAAAGATGTTTTTCTATATATTTCTATGTAAAAATTTGACCCCCCCATTGTGGCCTCATTGTACCCCCGGGGATCATGATTTGAACAAACTTGAATCTACACTACCTGAGGATGCTTCCACGCAAGTAACAGCTTTTCTGGCCATTTGGTTCTTGAGAAGAAGATTTTTAAAGATATTTTTCTATATATTCCTATGAAAGAAAATTCGACACCCCATTGTGGCCCCATCGTACCCCCGGGGATCATGATTTCAGCACACTTGAATCCACACTACCTGAGGATGCTTTCACGCAAGTTACAGATTTTCTGGCCAATTGGTTCTAGAGAAGAAGATTTTTAAAGATATTTCTCTATACATTTCTTTGTAAAAATTCGACCCCAATTGTGGCCTCAGCGTACCCCCGGGGATTATGATTTGAACAAACTTGAATCGACACTACCTGAGGATTCTTACACGCAAGTTACAGCTTTTCTGGCCAATTGGTTCTAGAGAAGAAAATGTTTAAAATACACCATTACTTTTTCACTTATTCCTAATTATCTCCCCTTGAAAGAGGGCGTGGCTCTTCATTTGAACAAACCTGAATCCCCTTCACCTAAGGATACTTTATGGCAAGTTTGGTTGAAATTGGCCCAGTGGTTCTTGGGAAGAAGATGAAAATGAGAAAAGTTTACAACAACGACGACGACGACAACGACAAACAAGGGACAAATTGTGATCAGAAAAGGTCACTTGAGCCTTTGGCTCAGGTGATCCAAAAAGTTAAAGAATGTCACTGTAACCTTGATATAAGGATATGAAGATTTGACAAAGATTATAATAATACATTAACTATACGTAGCATTGTATTTCTTGAGAGGAATATCTTAAACGCTTTTCCAATATATGCTTTTATGTCAGACTTTAAACCCGTATCGGGGCCCCAATATTGGTCCAAGTGACGCAGGTTAAACAATTAAGAAATTAATTTTACTTTATCTAAGAATGCTTGCATAGTATCCCACAAAATGTAGCATTGCAGTTCTTAAGAAAACGATTTTTAACATTTTCCAAATATGTTAATATATCAAACTTTGACCACTCACATAGCCACAGTATTGGGCCAAGGTCGATCACGGGTTTAAAATCTACACTTATATATATATATATATATATATATATATATATATATATATATATATATATATATATATATATATATATATATATTAAATATAACTTTGAAAGGATGTTTTGCCGTTGTTTTAGATACATATATCTTAGGCATGATCAATTAATTTTCCAAGCATCATATCATAAGTAACGTTCATTTTGTACCAAAAAATATTTATCAGTGTGTGTGTAGGAGTGGTCAAGTGGATTGATGTGAAATAGTTTGCGTTCTGAAAACTCTAAAATTAGAAACAAAAAAATAAAATGTGTCGTCATTGTTTGGTATAAACGAATATAAGTAATTGTCTGAAGATGTTGCACCACTCTATTCATTTTTCACCCAAACCACTGTAGTTGATTCTGAGCGCTGCTGTTTTCTGAAAATCATCACGATATTCCCTTATTTTGTTGTCCTTTTCTTCTTCACTTACTTTTATGCTCTTACAAGTTCCTAAAACAGAAAATACAAGAAAAATATAGTTTGAAAAAAAAATCAAGCTATAATCCCTCAATATTGCATGAGCGATTTAAAGAAGCACGTCTTATCTTAATCTTTTTTTTTAAATAGGATTTCTTACTTGAATAGTACACTATACGAGGAATAACAAAAAACAAATTAATGGGGGATGGAATTCGCCACTTGTAGTCATTTATCACTGCGTACATCTCGAAACTCCAAAATTTTCCTGCATTTTCTTGAACTCTTTCAAATGTGTAGCTGAAACAAATATATTTTATAAACTCAGTTCGTTGTTAATAGTCAATGCAGCATACGTAGTGTGTACTCAGATTTCTGTTTTGTCGATGACAGTTTTTTTCTTCATGAGATTAACCATACGTATGCAATTTTATTCTTATTTCATTTACGCCAATTAAGCATTTGTTTAATGAAACAACGTGTTTCAATTATAACAGTTAATGGTTTTGTTGGGTTTTTTTAACGTATATCATATTTATCACATTTAATAACTAAGAGACATTTATATTTTGTCACATAGCTTCTGTTCTTTGATTTACTAAAACATCCAATGCATAACTCATTTGAAAATAGTACTGTTATATACGTTAACTTAATAAAATCAATGTGTACAGAATTACCTAAACTTTGCAATAACCAAATTGGTTAACAGGATGTTAGAAAATAACACGTAAATGGCTGCTACCATTTGAACTGTCAGGTCCCGTCTATATTGGGGACAGGGCCATGCCTCTGTACCTGTTCAAAAATAAAAAGATGCAGACTTTAACATCAAGAATGTTTGAAGTAAGGCGAACATGAGATGATCATTCCTATTAATAGGAAATTTTAACGGTTGTGATTATTCTAACATTTTGAAACGTATTGCACCAAGGCTTTAAAAAGAATACATACAAAAACTGGTAGAACTAATATGTATACATATTTCGTGGAAAATGAATTAAGATTTTCGCATTTCTAATGCATAAAAAAGTGCAAAGTTTCAATGATCCCCATATATAACTTCCTAATAAGTTCACACAACAATTGTTATATTAATGTTCATTGTTTTGAAAATGCGCACAAAATAGTTAGACTCCTCTAAAAATACTACATATAATCATTTATTATTAACCTTTTTGTGCGTAAGTGTTGACAAGCTCGAACATAGTTACATTTAAACTTTTGTTTTAGTACATTACATAAAATGTGTTACTGTAGAACATTTTCAATCTGGTATATGGACACATTGAAATCAAAATTGATCAAATGGTTTATACTATCTATATTGAAGTCATTACCATTCACAAAAAAATATAAATATTCTTATTCAATAAATTGCATAAAACACATTACAAAATATTACAAATGAAATTGTAATACTTATTTTCCTTTAAAATTTCCATGGATTTCAATAGAATTATTTTCACTCCTCTGAGAATAAATAAAGCAAAAATAGAATTTGATCATCGTTCTTATCGTCTCAAAATTGAAGAAAAAAGATATTAAAACATACAAAATACTTCTGAAGAAGAGGCCCAGTAGACATATCGCTCACCTGAACATCAATATCCATAACTCTGATCAAATCAGCTAGTCTCAAAATTAAATTTTCTTGACAACTAAGTACAGTAGATGTTGCTATAAAAGTTATCAAATCTGCCGATTTTTATCCACATAATTATATGGCAAATACCAAGCCCTTTTGTTGTTTTAGTATATATAAACATATTTTTTCTCTATTCTTATATAACCACCATCCCTTTTTTGGCCTCCCATTTCTCTATGTAAATATGGTTTGATCAAACTGTAATATGCACATTCTGTGCTTTCGCACAAGTTTCTGATTTTTGGACTAAACGCTTTTAAAAAAGATTTCTCTCTATATAATTTTTTACCCTTCCCCCTCAATGTCTCTCTATCATACCCCGGGGATTATGATTTAAACAAACCTGAATATTCAAAATGTATATGAGGATTTGTCCACCTAGGCTTAAGCTTTTCTGGCCAGATGGTTTACGACAAAAACAATTTAAAAGGTTTTCTTCATACCTTCTAGAGTAAAAATCCCCCCTTAATTGAGGCCTCATCATACCCAGGTGATCAGATTTTGATCAAGTTTAAGCTTTCTCGCAAAATGGTTTTTGAGACGAACATTTTCAAATATTTTCTCCATACCCCCCCCCCCCTCACACACATTAAATAATTTTTGATTTTTTAAAAATGTTCTCCATATCTTCCTATGAAAAAAAATCGATCACAAATGTGACCTTACCTTACCATGATTTGAACAAACTTGAATCTATACTACATGTCAAATTGACTTCAAACATAAACTGACTTCAAATGAAAACATAGTATATTTACCAGCAAATTTACGTAGCTCGCAGGTTTTCTGACGTCACAATATGATTTGACGTAAAAAGGTGAACGTAATAGCAAACCAATAATTTTTATTTTTTGTTTTAATGACAAATGATCTTTAAAAACATAAAAGGAAATATTTCAAAAAGCTTACATGCAGTTAATACAAACATTTATAGGCGTGACATACCTTGTCACATTTTGTTCTATAAGGTATGAGTGCGCCTTGGAACTTTTCTATTTAAAATCTTGTTTAGATAAGTAAACAAACTGAACCGTATGCATTAACTTCGCTTCTTTGACAATTATAACTTCTGTGTTTTCAACTACTAATCTAACTATTTAAATTCTTTTGGCTTTAGCTAATTATCGCATTCGATTACAAACTTAATATGTCAATAAATGTATGGTAATTATTATTGCATTTATTGGCTCAGAGCTTCATGAAAAAAAAACCCATTGTCTTCTCTTCACAACTTTACATTAATTGCATCTGTGCATTGGATAACATTCATAATAATGTCTGATTAGTATTTGCATGTTCTAATTATGTGTTAATCAGCTAGCCATGTCAATCAACGCATTTTTATTTTTTGGTTCTCAGACTTAAGAATATGATGACGTTGGGCTAACGTCATAATGAAAATATAAGGTTTATCAAAATATTTTATATATTTAAAGTTGTTCTGGAAAATCTTGGCCGAGAACACATATTGGTTATTTTTTATGAACTGATTCAACATTATCTCTTCTGTTATTGTGTTGAGTAAAATTAAGTTCGTCTTAATCGTTTAATAGTTTTAAAAAAACATTTTCCGATTAAGATATGCATTTTACTCTATATTTCATTGACTTAATTTTATCAGCGAAACTGTGTTTGATTTAAGTCTAATAGTTCTTTTAAGCAATTTTTATAATTGCACTTATTCAAAATTAAAAACGAATAATACCAGACTAATCCAAGTTAAAACTACCCCGCTCCCCCTTTTTCAATGAGTATATGTTTAATTCGTCGTATCAATCAACGAATATAAGTTCTAATTTTAATTAAATTGAAATACGTAATAAATCATATAAAAAAAGAAAAAAAATGCTTGTCAAAATTACCACCTTGCTGAAGTCAATCGGACATTGAACAATTGAACAAAATCATATCGGAAAAAATCAAACCGTTCAGGCCACGCCTACCTCATTAATAAAGAGCGCATACCGTTCACAAAGCGTGCAGCTATTTTTAGCAAAGTGTACCGTGCAAGAAGCGAGCCGTACCGTGCAAAAAACGAAGCGTTTTAGGCTATATATACATAGCCTAAAACGTATATATTTAAGCCTATATATTTACAATTGCAAATATACCTCATTATATAAATCTATAAGTAGCGAAAATGTTCAATTCTGAATAAGATTATGGATAACGTTTCAATGATAATCGTATGCGTATGTCACTTTACGGTTGCATTATTGTAAAGTTGAATTGTAAACATTAAAACACTAAAACACTATTATTTTATTCTGAACGATATGCCTTTTTCAAATGTTAATGTAGTAATAAACAGCAATATCAAAATATCACCGGGATAAGAACATGTTAGGCACGTAAGCAAATCTTCTGAAAAGCCCTTTGGGCTTCACAAAATGTTACCACATGACCAAACAAGTTCATATCCCGGTGAGCATTTTAAATTGCTCAATATTTCTTTGAAAACTAGATTCTATATTGTTTTACTTCAAAAGCATTATGAAGTAATATATATATATATATATATATATATATATATATATATATATATATATATATATATATATATATATATATATATATAAGACATAAAGAAAACGCGGTATTATTACATGTTTCAATGCTTGTTAGATACAATTTATCATCACTGAGTTATAGATGGAAGCAACCAAAAGCATTCGGTTAAGGATCTGGTTGGATTTTTTAAGACATCTCTTAAATTGGTAATCTATTTAATATGTATTTTACCGTCTATATACTCCTTATAGGATTCACCGTTAAGCTGCCAGTAGGGAAATACGAAAATATTCCATATGGTTCCTATAGTTCCTTCCACGGTCCAATGCAGTTGCTTGTCCGGACAGAGGTTGGCCATATAATAAACGCCAACACTCACCATCACAAAGACAGCAATGAACATGAAAATGAGCAGATCCTTCACCTGTACATTTTGTTTTTAATTAGAAATGACAACACGTTCATTTTTAAATTTTTAAATGCATTGTTATCAAATCAATAGCAAATAATAGATGGCAAACTTTTTATTAAACCCTAAATCAACCTCAAACTACAATTATATTAGCTCAAGGCCAGGTCAGAGAGGTTACATTGGTCGAGAGTTCATTTGTGGTACAGATTTTGATTTAATTTTTTTTAATAAAATACTGGAACCCATAACTAGTTTGTTTTTTTTTATTTAAAAAGCGTTATTCTCCCTTATTCTCATTATCTTATTTCAATCCAACTTTTTTCTTCGCTTTGTTGTAATCTAAAGTCATATTTAACAACATATTCATGCCAAAACGTCCTAGTTGAAACTGCAGATATGCACCGATATAAAAAAAAACAATCCTAAGTGCACCCCCTCCCCAAAAAAAATTGAAAGTGCAAAGGTATTCAAAAAAGATGTAAATGAAAAAGTAAGATATGTGAAATTAAGTATGATGATACAGGGGCCGTGATGAAGATGTGTGCCTCGTATCAGGAATGCAAAAACATTGTATTTTACACTATGGATATACTAAACCTAAGCGTATCAAACAAATTAGTGATATAAGCATTAAAGGTCCATACCATTTCTTTGATCATTATTAGCGTTGGTCCCATGGTTTTGTGAACAAGAAACACTTTCAAACACCTCAAATACATGAAAATCAGAGAAAACCCAAGCAGGCGTCTGGCACTATTGAAAGTTTCATCGTTGGACAATTCACGCACTGCTATACCTGCTATCAGAAATACGTGTGACAGCAAATCGGCCACATTCCAAAAGTTTTTCAAAAATCTTTTCGTACGTGAAAATGGTTTTCGGTAGGAGAGACGCCGTGCATCCAAGCCTCCCTAACAAAAATAACAAGCTTTAAATAAAGACTTTGTTTGAAAATCACATTAAGTCAATACAAACGGTATACTTTTTTGTCAAGTGTCGTCAAATATACATGCTATAATATACTTTTGTTTTATTGCATTTGTTTAAAATTATTTACGTGTTAGTTATATATATATATATATATATATATATATATATATATATATATATATATATATATATAAGAAGCACTAAAAAACAAAAACACTCGTTATCTATAGTGTCTAAGATGAGATATAAAAAACACTAAAAATAACTAACGACACGATCAATAAGGTAAAATAAGGCAAAATATTGTAAAATGTTCGGGACGACCCGTCCCTTCTTCAGGACAACAACATAAAAACTACATATAAAAGGAGAAAAACCATCTACAAAACTAGCACTAAACTCAAATCTAAATAATATATAAAACATCGAATTTAACCATGGCGACAACATCTTTTGTATTAAAGATCATAAGCCCGAGAAAGAAAACTCACGTCCGACGCAGCAGACGGTCAGTGTAGAAGTGCTGAAAGATAACGCGAACGAATTAAGTTGCTGATTAGGGGTTGCTGTTAATTAATTTGTGCTAGTAGGATAATCCGTAATGAAGGTTTGTAGGGGAGACAGGATCTGTAAATGACCCAAAAAATATTCACAAAAGTGTAAAAACTAATAGGAGTTCAGTTAAAAAAATAAAATGGATAAAAAACAAATAAAAATATCAAAACTTAAAAAGAAAAACATTGTTACAGAGTTTTTTTTATATCTCATCTTATAACGTGTATTTTGATCCGACGCCTAAAAGATAACGAGTGTTGTTGGCTTTTAAGTGCTTCTTGTATATATATATATATATATATATATATATATATATATATATATATATATATATATATATATATGAAAAAAAAGCAACACTAATTGTAAAACGTTAACGCTTTCATTTCGTATCTTCAGACGTTTTACAGTCGTTTACAGACTGTAACACGTCTGAAGATACGAAATGAAAGCGCTAACGTTTTACAATTAGTGTTGCTTATTTTTTCTTTTTTCATATTTATTACCGGACACTGTGAAAATAGTTTTGTGTTTTGGACATATATATATATATATATATATATATATATATATATATATATATATATATATATATATATATAAAGAGAGAGTGATAGTGCGAGAGAGAGAGAGGGATAGTGCGAAAGAGAAAGAAAAAGAGAGAAAATATCTGATGATTTGCGGTATGTATATTTTTTAACCAATGAGTTGTCTGTTTTCTAGAAAACACACAACAAGTTGTATAGAGATCTTATATCATCGCAAATCATGAGATATTCTTTTTATAACATGTTTTACACTTCAAGACATCAACAACTTAACCCAGGGAAAAAAGTTCCTTGAGGATTAAAAAATAACCATTTCAATGTCAAACGTATTTTTATTACTTTATAACAGAAAAATAAGATAGCACTAAATGCTTTACATTTACAACTCAACTCTTTTCAACTGAATAAATTGTTTCTTACTTTTTGATTCCACGTCAATCAAACGCCTAAACGTACGTAATGTTTAAAAACATAAATTGAATTAAAAATACACAGTGTAATATTAAAAAAGTTAATGCATAAGTGATATCCACCGCATATTGAGATAAACATGTGATAAATTTATTTGTTTTTTTAACGTTCTACTTTGTGTTTGTCTTTCGCTCTTTTTTTTCTCATGTTGTAATGTATAACTTCGCAAGTTGCATGCACAATGAAAATATTAATGTGTTGTAATAATTCGTGGAGCAAAAAACATTACATTGTAATAAAACTCTGGTTTACTTACCACAAAACTAGTGATTTCTTCCACTACATCACCAATGCACCAAATGTAGAGATAATATGTGAATATTTTGCTAAAAAACCGATAGTCGTACTCCTTATTTATGCTCGTCAGTATAAAACCACTAAACATGATCACCAAAATAAAAAAGGATATCTAGAAAAAAATCATCACGATCACATCAATAATATCTATCAATATTAAATGGGGAATAAGACTATTTTGATTTTATTTATCACATTTGTATTAAGCATTTAGCTTATTATTATTTATTGCATTGCTAACAAATTCTGTCAAGCTAAAGACATTCTTGTTGAATTATATCATTAACACAAAACAGTTTTGTATTTCTAATTTTAGTAATTATCCACTTACGCTATTAGCTATGTATTTAGTAAGCGGAGCAGTAAGAAATAATTTTGGCTCATGAATGGCAGACTGAAAAAAAATAAATGCTAATTAATATTTTGTTCATTCTGTAACAAATTCTTAAAATTAAGATAATATAATTTATATATTTTGCTTCACGATAACATAGATAAAATTTTGAACATTAACTTATTTTAATGACGACTGCTGGCAGAATAAATAAGGGGCATCTAAGCCATAGGGCTTACAAGCAACATAAGTCATAATACGATCAGCTTTATGGGGTGTCATTTACAAAATATCTGTAAAATGCAGTAGAACATACTCTTTATAAACAAGAGTTAAAGTTCTTATGTTAAACAAGGGAACTTTTTGTAATAGGGAAGTTTCGAGGACGTATCATATCGTGGACATTGTAGTTGTTAAACAGTGTATGCGTTCGCGAATACAATTCTGTTCTTCTTTTATAAAACAGTGATTCGTCAATGCATTACTAAATATTGAAATATCAAATTTAAATTGAATAAATAGGTGTATTGACACAATATATCATCGTAATAGACATTTAGAGTCTGAGCTACTCTCTGAAATTTCTTAGTTACTGGTTAAATAACCTTTCTAGGTTTTAAGTTATTAATTGAATGGATTATGAATTTTATTACCACGCAAAACATTTGTTTACAAAAAAAGATAGGGGGCCAGTCTGGCAAACCTGTTGAAAAAATTTCAAAAAATGATGAAAAAAAATATTTCTATCATTAATGTTGCGCCATATTTTGTTGATTTTTAATGAATTATTTATTAATTACCTTCAGAAACGGTCCCAAACTAGGAGGCAAATAGTTATACCATCGCCTGCTGACATTTTTCTGAGAACACATGTGAGCTAGAACGTCATACAAATGATGTTCGTATGCAAAATTTAAGGGACTGGAGAGAATCCCCAAAACAACTGATTCAGTGTCCAATAATTCGATTGCTTTGTTTATGTTTTCTTTGCTCATTTCATCTATCATGTGGACACAACGCTGTTCAAACAATCTGAATAAAACAAGATTTTTTTCAATTACTTAACTAGGTTTATTTTACATTTCCAAGTACTGTAAACGTATTACATTTGGTTGGCTGTGTATTCTATTTAGCGTTTTTGGCGAAAAACGGCGTCCGCTAAATCAAGTACATCGCCAAATATGAAATATTTAAGTAGATAAATAGGCACATTCAGAAATGCGCTAAATCAAGTCCACAATAAATCAAATCATATTCTGCAGAATTTCGTACATGCTAAATATAGTACGTTTACAGTACATGGTCACAACTCACAAGCATACAGTTATGGATTTCAACACATGCTTTGTTCGCATCCTCCCATTTTGTAGAAATAAATCAAGAATACTTCAAAAGTTCTAAATCATTAAATCATCCAAATGAATTCAATTTGAAAAAAGTATTCGTAGCCAATAAACTTTCAGATATGACATTTGATTATTTAAACTTAGTTGTATAAGGTATCTATATCTGTTCTCCATTTTTCCAAGTAATAGGCGTTGTATAGCTTTTTAATGTCGAAATTGTACTATAAAAAATGCTTTACCAATGGTTATAGGCTGTTTTAACATTAAATGTAACGAAAATGAATTACATACAAATCTCTAATATTATATTACTTTGAATGTTCCTTTAAATCGTTTGCTAAGAGCTGTTCTTTAATGTGTTTGGCATTCTTGGACAGTTTTTTAAGAATAGCCGAACAGACTAACCCAGTCACTGTAAAAGACACAAAACAAGAGGCCCATGGGCCACATTGCTCACCTGAGCAACAATAGACATGATAAAATCAGTTTAATGGAGTCATTGTATAAAATATCTAGACAATGTGGTATGATGCATGTCGATCATGTATAAATAAAAATCCATTCTTTCCCCCTGAATATTCTTATATATGTTTATAATTAAGTCCCTTTTCTAACAGGATGATTTTAAAGTCATATCACATGTTGAGCATTGCAGTTCTCAAAAAGATCCTAAACAAATGTTTATATATGGGATATAAACCTACATCAAACTCTGAACCCCTTGTAAGGTTGATAAATCGTCCAAGGGCCAAAGTCTAAACAATCTTAAAAAATCAGCAATATGTCAAAATGCTTGCATTTAAGTTAAACTATATATTATAACATTTCAGTTTTTGTGAATAATACAAATGTTTTCCTTTGTAAAATTGGATCCTCAATGTGGCCCCACCCTACTCAAGATATTGATTTTAACGAATTTGAATATACACTATCTGAGGTTGCTTTCACTAAAGTAACAGCTTTTCTAGGCAAGTGGTTTTTAGAAGAAGATTTTTAAAGAATTTTCTCTTTATATTCCTATGTAAAAATGTGCCCCCCCCCCCCACTTGTGAACCCACCCTTACCCTGGGGATCATGATTTGAACAAACTTGAATCTACTTTACCTGAAGATGCTTCTCCACAAGTTTCAGCTTTTCTGGCTGATTAGTTTCTGAGAAGGTTTTTAAAGATTTACTCTATATATTCCTATGTAAAAATTTGACCTCCCATTGTGGCCCCACCCTACCTCCAAGGGTCATGATTTGAACAGACTTAAATCTACCTTACCTGAGGATGCTTTTACACAAGTTTTAGCTTTCCTGGGCAATCAGTTTTTGAGAAGAAGATTTTTGAAAAATACCAGTAAATTTTCATTAATTCTAAATTATCTCCCCTTTAAAGAGGGCGTGGCCCTTCATTTGAACACACTTGAATCCCCTTCACCCAATGATACTTTGTGCCAAGTTTGGTTGAAATTGGCCCAGTGGTTCTGGAGAAGAAGATGAAAATGTGAAAAGTTTACAACGACAACGCCAACGTCAACGCCAACACCAACGCCAACGCCAACGACGACAGACAACGGACAAATTTTTATCAGAGAAGCACACTTGAGCCTTCGGCTCAGGTGAGCTAAAAATGATAAGGCACTACACAGTTAACAAGATAGGGGGAATTTTGTTGAAACCTTTAAAGTCAGTCCCACTGCTCAAGCTTAAATGTATAGATGTATGACACAACAAAACAAATGTTTACTTAAATTTAGCTCCTAACAAATCGTTTATCCAAAATTCTTGAGTTTTTTTATATCTGCAAACATTGACATAACATTGTTATATGTTTGTATTAAATTATTTTTTGACAATATGTTTAAAATATGAATAATTTTGCATTTCATGAGTTCCTATTTCTTGTCAAAGAGAGTTTATATTATTTCCTATTCTATTTGCATTTGTAAGTGCATATTTGTTTAACTTACTGAGTTGGTTCTTTCCGTTAAGCCAATAAATGTTTGCCAATTCCTTTCTATTGGTAAGTATTGCCCAAAGTAATATATCTGAAAGACTGTCATCAAGTGATGGTCCGTCTGTTTTAAATTCTTCAGCTAAAACACAAACACATGTAATCAATAGCGCTACATTAAACTCATATATATAAATCAAACGTGTTTTCATGTTTCTTAGGCTTGCGAATTTATTGTACTAAAATATTTTTTTTAAGTCCTATAAAATTCCAATTTGAAAAATATATACGAAAACTACCAAACCGATAGTTTATATAAAAAAAGATTACCATCGTAGTCCAGAAGTGTGCGACACAGCATTTTAGCTAAGTTTGCAACCGAAAAAGATAAGCTTGTTATCATTGGCCCATCAGTGTTCTCTCCATTCATCGTGTTTTCAAAAGATCTTTGGGTTTGTTTAATTTGCTACAAAAAAAATTGAAATAACAATAAGAATTTTAAAAGGGTTTCGTTTATACATGTTTCAGTAAAATGATTAAAGAATAAACACAAACCTTTAAGACCGAGTTAAGGTGTGGGCAATCTTCTTTAAAGACAGAATCTTGGCATATAACAACCTAGATGCAGCAAAGAAGCCTCGTTATACTCGTACGTATATCATTATTAACTAGAAATATTAAATTATTATTTTCTTAGTACTAAACCATTATATCATCTTAAACTGGGAACACAATTTTAATATGCTCGTACGGGCTTCTTATTTTTTTTTTTTTAGAATTTACACATTTAGGATCATATCAAGTTAAAATACCGTAAAAATTCGATTTTGGAATTTGCTTCAAAAAAGATCAGTTAGGTTTGGATGATTTAGACACAAGTCGAAATTTGTTGATAATTACAATTATACACAAGAGGTTTTAAAGATTAAGAAACTAAAACGAACAGTTTATAGATATAAACATAATTTGTACAAAGGAAAAAAAATCACCTGGTCATACAACTCTGGCAAGTATTTGAAGTCAAAGGTAACACCTTGATCAAGCAATACCTTAACATAATCGCTCCGGTTTGCCTTTAATGCCTCAAAAAGAAGAACCTAAAATGATAATCATATGTTTAAAACATTAAAAAAATAGAAGAAGAAGATATCCACTATTGAATGTACACTAAACGCATTATTCAAATGCTAAACACAGGCAGGGTGACGTAATCAAATATCACAATAAATTAGATATAAATTTTTAGGATAACCAATTGATGGAATTCCCGATTTACAATGTAACTATCGTTTTGAAAAAGGCATATTACATAAAGTGTTTAAACTGATCTTTATTGTTACTTGATCGATCTATGGCCATAGTTAGTTTCCGTACAATGCACACACGTTATATTAGAATTAATATCAAAAAATCAAACCTCTCGTCCAAATCAGAAGAACTGAGTAAAAACCTATTAGCACATTTGCGAAAAAACATTCTTACAAAACTATCTCTTGGATAAGAAAGATTGCTTTCCTTCTAAAGGGTTAACCGATTATTAATTGGGAATTGTAAATCAGTTAAACGATTTCTCAAAGATACATAGTCATACATTTTAAAGAACACATAGTATGTTATGTATGTTTTTTTACCGGTCCACACTCTTGTATTAACCCCATTTCCTCCAAAAGCTGATGTCCGACATAAAAATATAAGGGCAGTGATGTAGGACCTAAATAGTTTTCGTTTAGTGCACAAGGCATCGATAGCTGTTTGAATTCTTCCAGAAGTTGGTATACTGTCTCCTTTGTCGGATTAATAGTGTTTCGAAGCAGAAATTTCAAAGCCAGTGAGGAAACGTTTTCATTTTGTTGATTGATTCGAAAAGTATCTGAAATTGTATTAAACAGAAATGAAATGTTTCCTACGCAGCTAGTAATAACGGAGAATATGCAAAGACAGTTATATAGATAGTTTGAATAATCGATATGAAGTACGAATGTAAGTATTGTACAATTTTCAAACTCATACCTTTGTAATCATATTACTGCACATCAAAGAACTAAGCAATAATTATTTGGTGCAAAAATTAAACATTTCTTATTCAAAAATTATTAGATCATTTTAATTTAGAACATAAATGTTATATTTCATTGAATCACTGACCTTTGATGAATTTCACAATTTTAAAAAAGAATATTATGGACATTATAACAATGCAACAAGGCATTTAGTTTATCTCACATGATGGTAAAAGTAAAGAGAAAGGGACTTAAACACGATTTGAGCTAAAATTGTCAAATTTATTTTTTTCATTTTTAATGTCTAGAATTGTCAATATGGGTGTTTTAAATGCTTTATCAAATTTGAAAGTCAAATATCGATTTACAAGCGAGTAACAGAGGTTAGAATTCTTTGTTTTGTAAACAAAGTTCGAGTCCTGTTATTGTTTACAATTGTGTTGTATTGGTTTGAGTTTCAATCTAATATTGATATTTTGTTGTTGCTAAAAATGTTTATGAACACATTGAATCAGTTTATCTTGTTACCTTAAGTTATTTCGTCAAACATATGGTAATATCTTTACTTTACATTTTTTGTAAACAAATATACGACTCGAGCTTTGTTTACATAACAACGACGTCTTCCCTCTGTATCTCACTTGTAACATGAAGTCTAAAATTCAAATTTTGGTTAATCATTCAAAGTACACAAGTAAACTATTTTATAATTAAAAATCAAAAATCAAATGTTGATCTGAAATCGTGTCTAGGTATAGATACATTTTCTTCCTAAACTACTTACTAGTTATTGCATTTTATTAAAATAATTCCTATATGTAAAAGAAGAGAATTGTACCTCAATGCGCTCAATTCCTCAAAAAACAAACATTCAAAAATTTAATTGGCCTTCCCTATTATAAACGATTGTTGTTTACCTGGCGTGAACTCGTGTCACGTTTTACAACCTTACTCACTTGATCAATGAATACACGTGAATGAAAAATGTTGCCACGTGATATGTTAAAGAGCTATTTTAATCAATGTATTGACAGACATATCACTCTATTGTACTAAGGCCCACCCATTATTTTCATCTTTATTCAATAACAACAAATGGCTACAAGGCAAGATGGTTTTCCGCTGTAATATTTTCTTAAGAACAGCGATAAGCATTTATCCCCATAATAGTAAAGTGTCAGAACTATGGAAACTGTTTAAAAGAAGTCGTTTTTATTTACTCCTGTCTGAAAAACTATCAAAATTGGTGGAGATTTCATTAAAATTCATCGTATAAAAAGGGGGCCCAGAAAGAAGTTGCAGCATATCATCCTTTTAATTTTTCTGTACAAGTATTTAACGTTTAGCGAGACATTTCTAATAATCAATCAAAATTTCAGCGTCAATAGTAGAATTATAAGCAAGATACAAGGCTAACAATTCTGCTAGGTTTGATTCATGTTTTGTTCACATGAGTTTAGTACATTCAAATCAAGATTTATAAACTTGGTATTTCCAATTTAGCATTTAAAAATGTAAACAAACAAAAGCATGGCATCAGCTCTGTGTGCAAACATAGAATTGTGAGCAAAGCTCTGTATCTTGCGTATAACTCGAAGCTTGACACTCAGATATGGTAAGTAAATAGAAAATTGTAAACACTGAAAACAGAGGAATAATGTGCCAAAACAAAGAAAGAGCACAATTTCAAAATGAATCATATATATACCTACATATTTCCATCAGCGAAATCAATCTCTGTTTAGACTAAATAGACTCGAGAAAATGCTAAGCGTCTTAACAAAACACGTTGCATTAATCAACCATTACGCAAAGTCATACCGATTTATCAATAAAATGAATTGTATTTTAGCATGTTGTTAATGCATCCGATTTTGCTCATTTTGCGCAGGTAAACATTCAGCTGTCTGATTTACCGAAGTCTGTTTGTTTTTTTACGTAAAAATTACAAAATACAGACGATAGTTCCTCAAGTTAGAAAGCATAATTAATGAAACAAACAAAAATAAAAACAAGCTAAAACAACCGTCAAAAGTATAACGTTAACAGCATTGGAATATTAAACCTCCATTTACTTCACAAAATCAGCACCAATGTGTCTTGCATGTTTCAAAGATTCCCTTCGCACGCGGACTGTTGCACAACAAACAAATTCATCTTTTTCAGATTGACCCATTTATCATACGTCCAACATGGCAGCTTCAAACAAAGAACCTCGTTTTGGAATATACGGAATACCGAACTCGAAGTTATAAACTCATTGAGCCCCCCTCCCTCTCTTCATTATTATTTTCGTAATAACTCAAATTTGGAACAAAATTAGCCCTTAATTTTTGTAATTTATATTTTCCTTTCTATAAGGATTATTTATGCTAAATTACGTTGAATTTGACCCAGTATTTCTTGAGAAGAAGATTTTTAAAAATGAAAACCCCCTTCTTTTGCAGTTTTGGGTTTTCTCCGCTTTGAATAAAAAACTGGAGTTTCATTTCTGCTATTTATATTCACCTTTCCATAGGGATGCTTTGTGCCAAATTAAGTTGAAACTGGCCAAGTGGTTTTAGAGAAGTAGTTCAAAATGTGAAAAACTTACAGACGGACGGACAGATTGACGGACAGACGGAAAGACGGACGGCGGACAAAATGTGATCAGAAAAGCTCACTTGAGCTTTCAGCTCATGTGAGCTAAAACGTTGCAGATTTGTTTACTGCTGATCTGTTACACTGCTGCTACACTGAAAATAAATGGCGGGTTCATAGGCTTTAGTAGATTGATCTCCACATTTTGTGTAAATATAGTGCGAATGTAAAATGGTTGTTTATGAAACTTTTTTACCATTTGTGTTTGCTTGAATGATATTTTCCATAGACCAGCAATTGACTATAGTCTCTCCTACAATGTTGGAAAACAAAAGAGGGTTGTCTTGATTCAGATCAAATATCCCAACCTACAAGTAAAACGATGTATTTATTGACAATACATGTACTTCATTCCAAAGAAAGATACTATAATGACAAGTGAAAAGAGCTGGTATATCGGTTCTTTAGGCCTGCATATTTATTTTCATAAAATTATATATGTATTTCATAAAGTATAACATTAAAGAAAACTTACCAAATGCCTTTTCTGACATATTCTTTGAAGATATTTTGTCAGTTTATCATACATTCTTTCATTTAATCCAATGCCTAATAATGTTCCAGTTTTTTGGGAATGCCCATGTGGACTACAAAAAAGACAACAATACATGTCACATTGTTTGTACAAATAGTTTAAGGAATGTAAAGGCCGTAAAAAAAATTAACATGCAATAGTTTGACAAATTTGTTTTCAAAACGTTAAGCTCAAAGTTAATATTGTTAAAAATGAATTTAAGACTGGTACTGACCACTACTGTTTGTATTTCTATTTCAAAAATGGCTAGTAATACATACTTGTCTAGGTAGTCACACACTAAGTCTGCAGCCTTTCCTGATCCTTTCATAATTATTACTGGGATATTCTGCTCGAGTGCATCTGATATGTGAGCGATAGTTCCTATGTTTCCTTCACAAACGATGATAGATATAGGAACAGGCATGCCTACAGAGGTTTTATTATCAAATTAAATGTAGAATATAAGATAAAAAAAAGCAAAAGCATTGCATCATTTGTAACTAGACATGTCTAAGTTTTACAAATTCTGAGTGTAAATTTGCATAGGTCCAAAATGTACTTACTAGTATGGGGTCATAGCAAACTTTAAACTGATGTTTTTTTTTCTCTTTTATGGCATTTAAATATTGCCATTTAATACTTTTAAACAACATTGTACAGCTACAGTATTTCTCTTTCTTGAGTGTATGTTGTGCTTTTTTTTGGGGGGGGGGGGTCTGTTTTTGTTTATGTTTTTTGTTTTTGTTTTTTGTTTTGGTTCTGTTTTGGTTTTTTTTTTTGTTTTATTTTTTTCGGAAAGAGGGGGAAGGGTGGTGGTGTTACTGGTGTAATGGTTTTGGGGCAATCACATGGTTGAAGATCAAACTATGTTAGCACTAGTTGACAGTTGACAGTTTACTGAATTGGCTACAAACTATTGAAACACAAAAGTTTAGATACATCAGTTCACTTAAAGTTTCTTTAATAGAAGGTTATGCATAACGATGCCTTGAAAATATTGAATAAAAATTACTTTTTGTGGACAGAAATTCCAGTACTCATTTCAGTAATTCTAGACAATGAGCTTGCCTCACTCATACATACTTGAAACAAACTAAATAAGATTGAAAGCATTGAAATAAGCCGTCACCACCATGGGTGGATCCTACAACGCCTGGTTGCTAAACCAAAAATCATATCTCATACGTGTAGTGAATACTACCCGTGTTGTAAACCTTTGCTTTATCAACTGGTGATGCTTTATAAATACTTCCGGTCAGAATTATTTTTGACAGAGTCCCTCGCTTTAACGCTTAAGTTGTGAAGGTTTACCAATCCACACGTTGAAAGCTTGGATAAAGATGTTCAGGGAGACATATTATTACTGAAAATATTGACTGTATGAGGAAATCTTTATTGTATATCCTGGAGTAAAAAAATAAATACTTAGACAAGCAATTGTAAAATTAAAGTTAAACTCCACATCATAACAGCTAAGCCTATAATCAGACCTATGTCAGAAGTGTGTCAATAAAATAAAGTTAATGTAGTAGATGACTTAGTATTTTAAAAGCTCTCAGATAGTTATGTAATGACTGAGTCAAACATGTCAAAATTATCATATGTTAAATTTGACAATGACTTTTAAATAAAAGAGAAACTTTTCTCAGATATATTGATGATTTAAGAAAAAACAAACCTTTAAAAACCTAATATGGTGTCAAAAGTTGATTAACATTTTTCAGAACCATTGTGCAAAATTCAACTGAAAATGTATGACAAACTTCAACAACATATCAGTAATATGCTGTAAGTGTTATGAGAGATTCAAATAGTAAACTTATATTGGAATAATATATAAGAGTTGATCTAAAATTAATGTTTTTTATAGTTTTGATGAAATCATAAAGTAAAAAAAAAAACCGCGTTTTACAATAAACTGTTTTCTACCGGCCTTACACTTTTTTTTTGAGCTGGTTGTGTTTCATAGACGATATTGAGATAAAAGGAGTAGAAAAATTGAAATTGACTGAATACTTTATTACCTCTGCAATTTCGTTTCCGAATTAAAACAAATTTACAGTTAAGACATCTAGGTTCTAAAACATATTTTTGAACACAACATTAACTCTAGAAGATGGCAATATAGAGTTAAGTCTTCATATTAAACCAAATCATCTCTACCCCAACTCGTTTAGCTGCCACCCTTGCCATATTGCCAATGGTAGTTTTAAAACTTGTTTCGTAGTCAAATGCCTTTTGTGCAAGAACAGCACTGAAATCAATATGCCAGCCCCAAAACTGGTCCCAACTACAAAATATTGGGTAACACGTATTGTTGCGAATATAAATACATAGTGTAATTTGTTTTTATACAATTACAAATAATCAAAATCGAAACGACCTTATTAGTGTTTTGCTTTGAAAGAGAGGGCGAAAATTCGGAAGCTTAAACCAACAGACATCAGATATTCGTAGGAAAAAGAAATCATTTGTTCTTTGGTTTTTGAGGACATACTATAGTGTGAAGATTTTTTATCATATTAGTTAACCTCTGCCAATTTCCTTTGTGCAAGCACAGCACTTATACGGATAGATATGCTAGCCCCTTTAATTAATTGATACTGTGCCCAATTTTGACTTGTGCCAACTTTGATGTAAAAATGTAAACAATATCAATAACAATGTCCACAAAGGTGTTGCAAAACGCTATATTTTGTCAAATGGGTTTATGAATTTTTTTTAAAACAAAATCTTTATTGATTTATACTACACCGCTTTTGCTGATAATCTAGCAGCTTATCATTTATTTATTAAAAACATAAGATGCATCAATTTTCTTACTGAATACTGCTTTTTGTTTGGAAACGAAAACTTCAAAGTCCAAAAGAAACGTTTCTGTCTTTTCTCCTTTTGTTTCGTTATGCATTGTTTTACTTGTGGCTGTTTTAATCTGGAATATACTTGACAGCTTGGGAAAACGTATTTTGCGAACAATTGTATAGTAAATATTCATTTTGTTTCGTATAATACGTCAATATGCATTTAAATTCGTAGATCGAATCATAAACTACATCACCAAAAAACTGGCGTTTAATTTTCATTACACTAAAGTTAAAAGAAAAAGTAAATATATCATAAATATATGGTAAATATCAAAAATGCAATTTCATTGTATATTTACTTTTACTTTTATTTTGAGTGTCATGAATATTAAACTAGTTTCGCTGATGTATCTTATGATTTGATCAACGAAATTAAACGCTTATTGAGATATAGAGTTACTAAATATCCAAATATCAATGCATTCAAAGAATTGTTTGTCAATTTTAATTTACTTTTTTTATTTTGTGTTTAACAAATTGGTATAAGAAGCAGATATTTTAATCTTTAAACCAATCTAAAATGGTGAATGTTATAGTAACCAATTTTCCTGAAAATAGAAATGTGTTAAAAAAGTTAAAATGTACCACCTTTCCAATTACTTAGTACAACGTTAATTGCTTTCAAGCAATGGTGTATATAAATTATATATGAATTCAATAATACATTATTTATTACTCTCGAGAATGCCCATACTTTTTACAATACTGATATTAAGGAAGTAGCCATGTTTAAGGTAAAATACATATTACTTTTAGCAAATTATGTGTTATAGTCACACTTTAAATGTCTTATAAAAACGTTACCCGTCTTCCTGCAAAACTTATCAGTTTTATGTGCCTTTCAACATCATCAATTGAAGTGCTGCCGCTTTTTGAAGAGCACTTTAGATTCACATAACGCCTGTAGGCATCACTGATTATCTTTGACACACCATTCTCTAATCCACGGTACAAGATCCAAGTATCTATGGAAAATCACGAGTTTGAGTAAAATGTAAAAATACAAAGGATCCGGATAATAAAATCAGGTAATTAATATCAAAATATAATATATATAATATGTACATTTGTTTTACCAAAAAAAAAGACTTACGTGTACAGGATGACCAATGATAGAGTTATTTGTAATAATATTATATTTAAAGCATTCTTTAAGCATCCATTTGCATTTATGGAAGGTCATAAGGCTGCTCTTAACCTATCTCACACTTTCTTGAGGATCATTCAATTATGTTATAAAGGGATACATGGGCTACATGTTTTAATAAAGCAGCCAGTAAATTACAAGCAAATTAAGAAGAATTCTGTTTCACACAATCTCTAATGTTTTAAAAAATATTATTTTTAAAAGACGAAGAAAAACCCCCCATCAAAACCCTATCACAGCTTAGTACAATCCTGTATAATTTATAACGGGACGTGAATCTTTGTATCTATAGAGTCATGTGAGTCATGTTCAGGCTTAACTTGAATATGTATACGTTTGCTTACCAGATGCACAGAGTACACACTGTTTTCAGAAAGCTTAGAATAAAATACCTCCCCCACTCTTTGCTGCTTCGATCAGAGCCGTCTGGAAGACAGTTGTTGGCCATGGTCTGGAGACAAAATTCTCAGAGTCTCCGATTACAGAAAACACCATGGTCGGCATAGACTTAACCGCCTCCTTGATTTCATTCCATGTACTTTCAACTCCAATCAAATCCTTATATGAATAATGTATAATTATGAACGATTGATATTATAATTGGTATCTTGCGTAATGATCAAGGAAACACTATCCTTGTTAATCAAAAATAATACTACATTATAAATAAATGTGAAAAGAAATGAATTTGTCGTCATTAAGTGTTCTCTCCTTTGATAATCTAAATCCACTACTGATATACTTAACGACATTATTTATATCCCCTATTTTCCCCAAAAAGATAGAAATGTTGAGTTTGTAAAAGCCTAAATACACTTAAGGTACAAAATACTTCGATTGTTATTGAGGGAATTGTCTACATGTTTACTTTTAAGAAATTTTAAAAAGTCATATTTAAGGGCGTGGTTTTTTTTTTTATTAAACACATTAAACGATAATTATTAATATAATTCGGACGTCTGTTTGGGTTATACAAAAATCTCAGGAAACAATTTTGTTAATATTTGTAAAATGAATGCATTTACATATCATGACAGGAAAGACTAAGAGTCATGCATTCCAAATATAATACAGTAAAACTCAGTTATAGCGAAGTCCTAGGGACCAATAGATTTACTTCGTTATATTCGTAAATCGTTACATCCGTATGATAGATGTGTAATAATAACTATAGCAAATTCAACAGATACATGTTTTCTTTCACCAGATTACAATTTTTGCTAATTGAAGTTCATTCCAACTTTTAGGTAAAAAGGTAATGCAAACTTTTTAAACTGTAAAGAAATTCCTTGTATGTGTTAAATTCCGTCATTATTCACCTTTAGGGGACTCAAAATCAGTTCGCTATATCCGCAAATTAGTTATTTCCGAATTCGTTATAACCGTAAAATTTTGCAAAGATTTGTTAAGAATTTTACTGGGGACTCAAAAAAATCGCTATATCCGAAATTTCGCTATGTCCGTTTTCGTACTAATAAGCTTTCCTGTATTACAGATTAGAGCAGAAGAATAACATAACGCATTAAAATAGGTGACTGAAAGCAAGGCTTTACAAAGTTTTAAAAACTAAATAAAATATGGAAGCAATCAAATTTGACGACAGAACTATTTCATATCAAAAGAGGATACATTTTACATGAATGAGACCTGTACTTAGTGGTGATAATTTAAAAAAAACAAACAAACAACACAAAAAATAGTCAGTCCTGCAATAGTTGCCACCTTATTGACATCATCCAGTAAAAACCGCATTAATTAAATTCATATCTCTAAACCACGGAACACTTAAGAGGTAGAGCTAGGGTTTCAATTCCTGATTTTACAAAATAAAAGTAAAATTAAAGCATTTTACGTATTTTGATTTCCATGGAGATATGCATGGTCAATTTATTATATTATGATTTTAAAGCACATGTACAGGAGAAAAAAAGTATTCTCTGCTGACCTGCACAGCATTAGCAGTTAATGCATCTATTTTTCTCCGATGCTAGCTTCACTCAAAGCCCGAATGAAGATAAAAAGAAAGTATTCTATTGTTTATATTTACATTTACCTTTGAATCATTTAATTAATTATCCATAATGTGAGTGAAAAAAATGTAATTTTGATCTATTAGGAAAAATCAAAACAAAGAAGCAAAAGTATAAGAAGACATCACTAAACAAAGTAAAAATTATTAATGTTAGCTACTTGACGCTTCCTGAATCAAAGTAGACATTTAAAAACATAACCAACTAATCTGAAAGTTTAAAGAATGCGTATATTCTTACGACGACAACTAGGTTCTGTGTTGGATTAAAAATATTTTGGTCTAGTCATGCATGTATGAATTACAAACAATTTTCATAAGAATACTAATGTACAATACCTAAGAGCAACACATTTTTGAACGAATTTCTGTTTGTTTCTATACATTCATTTTCGAGTTTCAATTTTTGAAGCAATTCAACGATCAAAGGTTGTGACTTAGAAGGATTTCTTTTTTATTTGGATTATACTTTTGTTTTAAATTTGTTAAAGCCGCAAAGAATGTAACTTTCATTTCAACTTTTAGACTCAATTCTGTGTCTTTAAATGCAGTAACGCATCAATCTTGCTTTTAAAACTTACATACAACATCTAGAGTTCTTTGACAAAAGAACTAAATCTGTCGTTTACCTGAGTAATCTGAAAATCTGTTGATGAAGATGCAGTATTCGACATGATTTCACTGAACTAGCCTTCAGTCATGGAATAAATATTTGCTTCGTAAAAGAAATTATCATAGCACCAGCTGAGATTTGGTATGCCTCTCTTATAATTTGCATCTTGACCTATCACAGCGATTTAAATCGTCACTCTTTGTTCAGTGTGCAGTTAAGCTGTTATTTTTGTCCTTTAAATGACATAGCGTTTATGGAATATTTTAATGATATTTAGATTGAACTTTTTACAAAGATCCCCTTTTAATGATTCATAAAAAGGGGAGGGGGCTACCCCTGAGATTGGTATCGAAGGATGCATAACGAAATATTTTGTGTCATTGCGTCAAATATTATCAGGAAGTCACTTTTAATGCTTTATAAAATTCCAGGCTAGTGAAAATTATTGCAGATTTCACTTATTAAGACGCTATTTTAATAAAGTTCCTTGTGCGTAAAACGCGAATATCTTTTCTATCTATCTGCATCTGCAAAAATCAAATAAAATAACGCATCTCTGTTTTAAATCCAAATGGTATTCATTAATTCTTTCTTTCATTTTTCCTACTTTATTATAGCAACTATGAGAAAATGCACTGAGCGGTCATGAGACGTTTGGCAATTACATTATGCGTATATTGAAATAAATCATACTATGTATGTTGATGTCAGAGCACAGCATTCTGCGTTGCATTTTAAATTATAAGCTATTTGTTCTGGTCTCTTCTTTCTGAATTTTTGTTGTCTCTTACTATAGATTCCTTATTTTACGCTAGTACTTTATACCGCGATCGCGATGAAACGTTTCGCATCAAATCACGAAAATATAAAATCCGTAACACCGAGTATTTGTCATTTTTTTTTTGTTTACATCTGTCCAAAAAATAAAAGCGATATTTCAAAATCAGCAAGATGTGTTTTTCGCAATTTTACGCGGATTTTAATAAATTCTTTGAGTTTAATTAGAAATTTATAGTATTCACAAACTAATAGTAATAAAGTTCCACTTCCCCTTTTATTTCGCGTCAAATGTAAAGATTGAAATTAATGTCATTACTCTTGAGTAAAGAACCTCTTGTGAACAAACTTATCGCAATGTGTATGCCGTGTTCGGAAGGTGAAGACGATGTGACATCTTTACAATGTAGTTTTCATATCAAATTGTACAATGTTCTGAATTTCCTGGTGATTTTATGACAGTTCCAGAAATATCATGAACGCCGTGATGTACGCTGTGGGAACCCAACCTGGTGTGATATGGTGTTAACTCATGTAAGACAGTGAGGTCAAAAACTGGGTTTTTTTCGAATATTTTTAAAATCTATAGATTCATAAAACTGATTAACATTCACAGTAGGTTCACCTTTTTGTTTTGTTTTAATTCAAAAGAAAGATTTCTTCAGCTTTATGTCGATTAGGGTGGTGGAGCATAATATATAAATTAGATGTTAAATAATGCTTAAAGTGGATGACAAAATACTTTTCTTTGTTTCCTTTTTTTTTTATTTTTGTGTTTGTTTTTTTTTTTAGGTTTTGGTTTGTTTTTGGCTTTTTTTTTTGTCTTGCATTTATTCAACTTTCAAAACACAAGGAATATTTCTGTTTACTATTTCATCTTCGGTCAGGCATTTTTCCGTTTTCATCTAGTTCGTTTTATAAGATAGAATATTGACAACCCATCTTATGTAATATTCCGTCTTTAATTTTTTATTAGTTTTGACATTATAATCGTGATTTTAAGGTGACCAAATTTTTATTTCATGGATCGTAAAAGTATAATTTCTGAAAAATGTGTTTGTTGTTTAAAGAAGGAACTATGCCCTTAATTATTTTTTTTTATTTTCTTTTTGTATTTTCTATGAAAAAGTGTAAAATCTATTTTGGTTGCAAGTAACACATTGTAGAGTTTAAATTGTTCGGCCATACTGATTTTTTCCGTTAGTTTATCAACACTAAGAAATCTGACAGCTTCCAGATGAACTATTTGCCTTTAAATGTATTTTGAAATATCGGGACTTTTTTTTCTAAATACGATATAGATAAAAATTTCACAAGTTAAAAAGTCAGGATTTACCGAGAAACTGAAAATCTTAACTTTTTCTTCAACACAAGGATGAGAGGAATACTTTTATTTTTAATTTCTTAAAAAAAAGATAATGAGTAAATATATTAACATGAACTTTAAATTGATCAAACAACTGAAATAAATATTATTTCGAAGGTATGTTTATCATAATTTATTCACAGTATGCAAATCTTGCAAACTTCTTGAGATTTGCTATCGCACGAAATATCTTTTTTCTAAAATTGAGGGTTAAACACAGACATATTTTAATGAAGTTCGTTCCTCTGATTTTGGGAAGCCATTTTGGGTCACCTCTAGTCTGGAAATTCTGTGTCTTATATTAATTCTACTTGTAAATTCTTATTTACAATGCCAAAAAAACTATATTGAATAAAATAGTTAAGGAAAAATTACAAATTTACAGAGTTCAGTAAGGGACTATTTTTTGTGACGGAAGGTTTTTAAGAAGAAAATGAACATTTTTATTAACTCACTTGTTTTAGTGTACTGTAATTTTAGCTTCCCTATTTTCAGTGCAGACCAAATTTCCAGATAGTTTATGCATTTGGTTATCATCGTGTTGTTTCAAAAAACATATTTTAACAATATTTCAATATTTCTATCGAGGTATATTGGCACATTTAACTAATATTTCATAAACGTCAAGAAAAAATGAACTCCAATTTTTCCTAAAATTAGCTTATTTCATGCAATATGTCAAAATGTACATCATAGACCCATACTTTTGGTTTTATTTTCTGAAATTGTAAGATATTTTTGACAAGTTTATTAAAATTTGAGAAAAAGTTTGAGACTTTTAAATAAGTTTATTGCATGTTGAATTGTTAATGGGTACAAACAGCGTTTTATCAGTGCTAAAAGTTCAAAATATCAAATAGGTGAAGAAATTGAAAAAATTGTCCTTATGATTATTTTGATTTTATTATTTTAAATAATATAAACTTGTATTTGGTGCCATGGTTTAGTCCGATTACGAATTATTGAGGGAAAAGCGAATTATGTGCAATTTGCACTGTCAGTGCAGAAAGGTCATATTAAATACACTGTAGCACCGAAAGGAGCATATAGACCCCAAAATTGTGTTTTTAATTTTGGTTTAGCTATGTATGTAGTTTTTAAAAAAAATACTTAAGAAAAAAACTTAGAGACTTATGATCGCAAATGCAACCTCCTTAAATCCCAACAAAACATAAACGATTAAATATACCTACGCAAGCCCAATCAATTCAGATTAAAAGACTACCTTCTCATTCCTAAGTTAACAAAAGAGAGAGATTGGAAGAAATGGATAGAGCTATACCGAGTTTGAATACCTTCATTTTAATTGGAGTTGCATTTCAAACTACTTGTCATTTCGAATAACTGAATCTAGAATAAATGTCTGCTTTCTTTTCTTGTTTGTAAGAAATAACGAAATGGAGCTGTCATAATAAAACCCAGCGAGAACCAGGTCAATCAAAGCCAGTCATTTAAACATTGTATAGATTATTTCAAAGTCCTTGGATGGTAGTGTGTGCTTGGATGCACTTAGAACATAGTAATCTAAACCTTTGATTAAAATGATTAAATATATATGAAAAAATGGACGTGAAGCATTCGATTTGAATGAGTATTTATATTACATTGTGCAAAGTAGACCGCTGTTAACAAATAAAGACCTCCGCAGTGTATTCGGTTTTTAAACCACAAGTTAATGTCATAAGATAAGAATCAGTATCATGAATAAATCTCAAAACATACTGTAAATTATTACATATCTAAATGGGTTTGTGTTGTGTTTAATATGGAAACCCTATTCACATTGAATTATTTGGCTATGTGATTTCACTAAGTTATTGACGTCTTCTGTAAATTCTTTGCTATCATCTTCACCGAAAAGTTCTTTTAAAAAACATGATTTTCTATTCTCAATATTACATTTGATAACCGGAAGGTAACTTTTCTTCATTAAATATTGATGCAAAATATTTATAAAAAATAAAAATGGAACCCTGTGTCATGACATCTAGTGGTAATGGTCATCGGGTTTTTTTTTGTTTTTTTTTGCTTTTTTTGCGTTATTTTATGTATGTTATTATTTCTAGATATCTTAAATCATGGGTTTTTTCAACTTTTAAGTCTGCTATGTAACGATTTACATATATATGACACAATTTGATTTGTATCTAAAAAAAGTAATAAAAATAGCTCAGATAAGTGGCCTTCTCCATCTTAAAAAATGGTATTTGTGATATCCGTCTGTATTCCTGAATAATTTAGTACGACAACATGGTAATCAAAACTGTTGTTTTTAGTGTGGTCCTTGGCAAAATTCAGAAGCGTATTAACATGTAGGAAAGTAAAATAAAAAAAAGGTTATATTGTTTTAGGATACTAAAAAAGCTTTATCATATAAAGTTTGTAACTATTCTTTTACTTCTAGCTGTGAAAATCTTGGAAGGCAAAGCGAAACATGTGATGTATAGTCATGATTTCGAAAAGTTGAGAAGCCATGGACATAAACTTAAGACTTCGTCAAATATTTCAAAAACCAAAACTTGATCAACCTGTTTATGTAACAAGAGAGTTATTACGTGGTTTGTTTATCCAGCAACATAATTTGATAATTGACGCTCAAAGCGGGATATTTTCGTCAAATTTTGTTGAATATCTACAGTTTAAACTCTTACGCCATGGTGTAAACAATGGTGTAAACATGGTGTAGATAACGTCACGTTGTCTTTTAACGATTGATAAGGTTATTTTGGGACATTGACCGAACAAAGCCTTAGTTTATTGGGATACCTTTATCCGGCCAATGGATGGGGCGATTCCAGAATAAAGAAAGTTACTCTTCGGAAGAAACAATGTGTAATTCATCCTGTCAGTTGACTGTGATATCAATGAGATACCGCAGTATAGGTAGCAATGGACAGTTTCTGATAAAGTACCCGATATATATTATATTTTGTAATATTGAGAGTTGCTGTACTTGAAGGCTTATGAGTGTTGCCAAAATTCATAAAATGATTTTAATGATTATCATTAGTTGTTGAATTTGGTATGCAATATGTAAGCCCCTAATGTTACAGACCATGGAACGCACTACTACACCTAAATAGCGTGTGAGAAGCGTGCGACTTTCGTATCGTATAAGAAACATATCGTATCGTGCGAGGTACGTATAGTACCGTATAAGAATCGTAACGTTCCGTGCGAGAAACGTATCGTATCGTATGAGAAATGTATCGTATCGAATAAAAAACGTACCATATCGTATGAGAAACGAATCGTATCGTACAAAGCGTATAAGAACTGTATGAAAAGCGTGCGAGAAACTTAGAACTTTTTATGAGAACAAATAGTCCTGGGGGGGAGGCAAAATGGCCGGATGATTTTATTTCTACAATTGCTCTGGATAAATTTCAAAATGATAAATTAATATGACCACAAACTATTAGTAAATGCTTTACAGAAATATACATGTATTTTAAACTTGGACACGCATAATAGGCCTATACCGATCAATGAGCTGAAATTTCCATTCTAACCAATAAAAAATGCAAACATGAAAATAAGTCTGGATTTTCTTTCATTTTATGTGGTTTTTGTTCTTTTTAAAGATACCAACTTTTCAGGTTAAGAATAATATAAACAAGTTCCCGTTTTTCACACCTTGCCACAATTACCTGTTTCACCTTACAAGCCCGGCGGTGAGTGTGTATACTGATGTGTAGAGGCGTGTGTATACTGCTGTGTTTATGTTGCATAATCTCTCTTGATCCAACCAAATTTCAGGATTGAAACCAGTATGTAGACAATTTTACACGTTCTGACTAGTAATTTTTCCTCAGAAATTGGTGATTGGCCTTATAAGGAGTGAATTAAAGGTATTTGTGCTGAATGGAAACTGGGGAAATTCTAGTTACACAATTCCGAAGACACATCCACTGGCTACAGTGAATGGTATACAAAAAACTGTCTCCTGCCACCATAGACGATAAGTAACGTATGGCGCGTACGCTCTATAAACAAATTAAGTTACTGTGGTGCATTGGATATGGCAAGGTTTTTTGTTGTTTTTTGGGGGGCGGAGGTGATTTATTTCTTTTTTGCCTTTTTTTTTTTAGAATAATGTTTTATTTTTCTTAAACAAAAAAAGCATAGAACTGACATAAACATATCGGGTTTTACAATGTTTTAACTCTAATCAAGAAAAATATATAGTTAGTGTTTTTATGCTAATGTTCTTAACAATCAGATTATTTGTTTGAAGATATTAATTTATGACGCATACGAATACAATTTGTATCATATATAGCATTACTAAAAAGATGTGCTCATAGTATTTAGTACTACTATTTATATTTTACTCTTGAGTAAAGAACGTCTTGTGAACATAATTAACGCAATATGTATGCCGTGTATGGAAGGTGAAGACGATGTGACATCTTTACAATGTAAAGTTTTCATATCAAATTGTACAATGATCTGAATTTCCTGGTGATTTTATAACAGTTCCAGAAATATCATGAACGCCGTGATGTACGCTGTGGGAACCCAACCTGGTGTGATATGGTGTTAACTCATGTACGACAGTGAGGTCAAAAACTGTTTGAAAAATGAAGGGAAAAAAAGGATTTTTTTTCGAATATTTTTAAAATATATAGATATTTAAACCTGATTAACATTCACAGTAGGTTCACTTTTTGTTTTGTTTTAATTCAAAAGAAAGATTTCTTTAGCTTTATGTCGATTAGTGTGGTGGAGCATAATATATAAATTAGATGTTAAATAATACATAAAGTGGATGACAAAATACTTTTCTTTGTTTTCTTTTTTTATTTTTTTGTTTGTTTGTTTGGGTTTTTTTTAGGTTTTGGTTTGTTTTTGGCTTTTTTTTTTGTCTTGCATTTATTCAACTTTCAAAACACAAGGAATATTTCTGTTTACTATTTCATCTTCGGTCAGGCATTTCATCTAGCTTCTAGCTCGTTCTTATAAGATAGAATATTGACAACCCATCTTATGTAATATTCCGTCTTTAATTTTTTATTAGTTTTGACATTATAATCGTGATTTTAAGGTGATCAAATTTTTATTTCATGGATCGTTAAAGTTTAATTTCTGAAAAATAAGTTTGTTGTTTAGAGAAGGAACTATGCCCTTTATTATTTTATTTTTAGGGTCTTCCGTCTTCAGCGGAAGACCCTTCTATTATTCTATTGTTTCTTTTTCAGGTTTATTTTTTTTCTTTTTTTTTTCTTTACAATTTTTGTGCAGAGGATTTCTCAGAGATGTTTCGTCCGATTTCCGTCAAATTTTCAGCATTGATCTATTATGATCTGAAGTTTATACATCTTTTTCAATTTTGTCAAAATCACTTCCGGTTCGGACTTATCCGCCATTTTGTAATTTTATCTTGACTTTTTGTCCACGCACTTTCTCAAAAACGACTAAAGATAGAAAGCTGATATTTTCAGGAAGGATAGAGGACATGCTAGTTTAGGTCACCTGGGGAAAATGATTGTCCGGAAATTCCGAATACGGAAGTTATTCGTATTTTTCTTTATTTTATATTTTTCCAAGACGCAAACTTTGAGGCTACTTATCTTGCTTATTTTTGAAAGATTTTTGCCTAAATTTTCAGGACAAATAGACTTTACAAAACACTAATTATAACATGTCATAAACTGTAAAATTCCTCTTCCGTTAATGAGTTATTCCCCTTAGATTTATTTTTAGGGTGTTTTGTTTCAAGACAAAGGCTCCGAGATTATAACAGTAGGGAATGAGAATCCAACGAATTTGAATAACAGGGAAATTGAAGTTTTGCACACTTGATTTTGTTTTTTGATTACGTTTTTTTATTTAGAAAAAGGTAGGGGGTCAAATTATAGGATTCCAAAAGGTGCAAAAATTTACACATGTTTTCCTTTTTATATTTTAAACAAAAAATATTTTGTTAAGACATGTAGAATAAAAGTTGTGTAGAATATTATGGGCTTTCGTTTGACACCATTGAAAAGGGGCTGGCCCCTTCAATTAAGGGCCTAGGTTCCTTGAAAGTATTTGCGAAATAACTAAAAAACGGTTAGGAATTTGATATGGCTGTCGCTGGAATAGTTGTTCATTGGGATCTTACCAATGTCACTATAATGTTACTTTGTTAAGGTATTGTGTAATATGTATGTAAAAAGCTCTACTTGTTAACATGTACCTGTTCTCATTTGGCAAGTTAACGAAAAGCCATTGTGTACAACTGACATTAATTCACCACAGAACATGTATTATTGTATTCAGGATGATTTAATTCATTCGAAAAGTTTTTCATAATAATATGCATTATATTCTTAAAGCTTTTACGTGAGGATTTGTTATGTTCTGCAAGCGTTAACCTGTTTTCTGATCTCTGTTTGTACCATTACGTAACCGATCCCTAGCTCGCGGCCGAGAAAATCGGTCGCCATGGTCGCGGCTGGTCTACCTAACGGTCAGCGGTTATCTAATACACAAGATTCGCGTCTTACATTTATAGGTTCACAAAGAATTGTTTAAAGTAAATGTTTATATTTCCTATCTTAAGCATCGTCAGACAAAAGATTTATGGTTGATAAGTAAATCTAAATAGTTGTAACAAAAAATATCCACAAGACTCAAACACAAAAATGATTAAATCTTTTAAATGATTAATCTCCTTTAGCTTCATAATTAAAAACGGTAGATATTTTAGTATAACTGTCATTGAAAAGAGGGCTCTTTGTTTTGAAATAGTTATATATTGTTTAAATAAAATAAGTTATTAAACTGCAAACATTTTAAGCCGAACATGGCCACGGAGCTCTGAGTACACAAGAATATAATTCATCCTCCGCATATGTCCGTGAATATCCCGTGCGAATGGGCATGCATGCGATTCGCGAAAGTCTAATAACACTTGCTTCATGTGCTTTTACTTTATCGCACATGTTCATTGATCCTTTGTATGTTTACAATTCAATCTTGATAATAACTTAGTCTACAGTATTTATTTTGTTAACATATGTTGATTTGATAGCACATACCTTTATCTTACACGACAGTTGATTTTTAATTTATTTAGCATTGAATAAAATCATTGTCTGATTGTATATTCAAAATATTAAATACAATACAGAATTTAATAGAAAAAATTCGGTTAACAAAAATAGTGTAAATACTCTTAATTAAAGCGTTCAAAGAAAATGCAGTTCAAAATTAAAATCCAGTGTTACAATACGTGTGGTAGGTGTTTGCACGATAGCGCAATAATTAAATGAAAACCCTCGCTGTGTGAAATTGAAGAGTCCACTGACTTTTTATAGGAATATTCACGTGAACTTTTGAACAACGTTTGTTAAGATTCAGGCTGTAGAAGCGTAACGGTCACACGTAACAGGCAATACAGAGTCCGCGTAGCTCATTCGTTAGAGTAATGGACTTTGAAGACCATAGATACATATTAATACTGATATTGTTTTAAAAAACAAGTTGCAATGCTTATACAGTGTTCTAATATATGCGTTTAATATTGTAATAATTTATAATGTAATATTTAGAATTTAATATAAAAAATTTAATATAAAATTCTCCCCTCCGATTCCCAAAATCGTAAAGTTATCTTACCTGCGTTTCTTTGATCTTTGATCTTAGACCTTTAATTACAACCTTGTACCTTTTTTAAACACTGTACAAAACACCAGACCAATTCCTTTATTTTAAACAGAGTTATGAATTTTTTGGCATTTGAGTTTCAATTGGCGTGCTTGACATGTACTGTAGAAAAAAATTCTAACTCCCGAGCCTTTCACACAATCCTAATGAAAATTCGCGTAATTGTACCTCGGACCCCATTCTTAATGTTTGCTAAATATGGAGCGGATCTGACTTAGAGAAAGAAAGTCCTGAAATTATACGGCACGTATCACCTGTACCGGGAATTAAAATTTACGCAGTACACGGGATGTAAGCAGCCGTGTAATATTTCTGGTGCATGTATATTTTTTGTTTTCCGTTTAGTCTGTATCGCCGATAGCAAATGAATTACTTCTGAATGTTAGAACTGTGAAAATTTCTGTCATCAATTTACTACTGACTAAATTTACATGTTACTGATTTCGTCATTTCTACATTTATCAAAAAATTATCAATCGTGAAACAGTGAAACAAAGAGAAATCAACACGGCAAATAATTTTCAACGCTGAAATACATTTGTTAAACGTAGGCGCTTTCCTGCTAATTTTGTAAATAACAAACGATATCCATTTATACATGTCTACCCTCTATATTATAAAATTATATTATAAAATCAACAAAGCCTGCAACTGTCTGCCATTTTGTTAAAATGACCTTAGATCGATTTTAGAACATGCTATTTAAGTTGCGCTTACAATTCTGCGTCTGATGACATCTTTCCCGAATTGATTGGATAAAAACGCACAACTGACATAAATTCACCGCAGAAAGTGTATTATTGTATTCGGGATGCTTTAATTCATTAGAAAAATTTCATAATAGTATACCATGCTTTTCTTAAAGCTTTTATGTGGGGACTTTGAGTCACTTTTGTGAAGTTCTGCAAGCATAAACCCGGGTTTCTGAGCTCTGTGTGTGTGCCATTACGTAAGCGATCTGTCGCTTGCGACCGAGAAAATTGGTCGCCATGGTCGCGGCCGCACTACCTAGCGGTCAGCGGCTAGTTAAATGAAAACCCTCGCTATGTGAAATTGAAGAGTCCAGTGACTTTTTATAGGAATATTCACGTGAAATTTCGAGAAAAAAAATTGCTAAGAGTTAAGATTCAGGCTGTAAAAGCGTAACGGTCATACGTAACAGGCAATGAAGAGTCCACGTAGCTCATTCGTAAGAGTAATGGACATTGAGTTTCATAGATACATATTAATATTGAAATAGCTTTTTAAAAAGTTACAACGCTTAAACAGTGTTCAAATATATGCATTTAATTTAGTAATAATTTATAATGTAATATTAAGAATTTAATATTGAAAGTTTAATATAAAAGTCACCCCCCCCCCCTCCGATTCCCCAAATCGTTTTTTTTTTTAACTTTGATCTAAGATCTTGAATTACAAGCTAGTACCCTTTTTAAACTCTGTACAAAACATCAGATCAATTCGTTTATTTTTAACAGGGTTATGAATTTTTTGGCATTTGAGTTTCAATTGGCGTGCTTGACATGTACTGTAGAAAAAAATTCTAACTCCCGAGCCTTTCACACAATCCTAATGAAAATACGTGTAAATGTACCTCGGACCCCATTCTTATTGTCTGCCAAATATGCAGCGGATTGAACAATTTAAAAGAAATTCCTGAGATCAAACAGCGCGTATTGCCTGTACGGGGAATTAAAATTTACACAGTACTCGGGGTGTAAGCAGCCGTGAAATATTTCTGGTGCAATGTATATTTCTTGTTTTGCGTTTAGTCTGTAACAATGATAGCGTGTGAACTACTTCTAAATGTTAAAACTGTAAAAATTACTGTCATCGATCTTTTACCGAATAAATTTACATGTTACTGATTTCGTTATTTCTACATTTTTCACGATTTTATCAATCCTGTTGAAATAAAACAGTCAATCATATTAGTAAACGACACGAAAAAAAAATCTCAACGCTTAAATACATGTGTAAAATGCATCAGTCATTGTTTTAGGACTTCCCTTAGTTTCGTTAACGGAATCCGAGATCCACACCTGAAAATTCTACTTTCGATTTGACCCAAGTATGGCATTTTCAAACTGACATTTCTTACACGGTTTAAGTGCCTGGATCACCTTATTTAGATCTGACCTTTCGATCTATGTCTGTACTCGACACATCTTTACGACGAAGTACAAATGTGCTTGAAAATCAAGCTCGAGCCTTTTCAACCCCCTCCGGAAACAACACGCATCAAAATTAGGAATATTCACGTGAACTGCGGTAAAAGCGTAACGGTCATACGTAACAGGCAATGCAGAGTCCTCGTAGCTCATTCGTTAAATTAATGGACATTGAGTTTTATAGATACATATTAATACTGAAATAGTTTTTTAAATATGTTACAACGCTTATAAATACAGTGATGTAATATATATAAATATAATTAAGTAATAATTTATAATGTAATATTCAAAAACTTTATATTGAAAGTTATAATATAAAAGTCACCCCCCCCCCCCACCCCCGATTCCCAATCTTACAGTTATCTTAGCTGCGTTTCTTTGATCTTTGATCTTAGATCTTGAATTACAACCAATTCCCTTTTTATACACTGTACAAAACACCAGACCAATTCGTTTATTTTTAACAGGGTTATGAATTGTTGGCATTTGAGTTTCAATTGGCGTGCTTGACATGTACTGTAAAGAAAATTCTAACTCCCGAGCCTTTCACACAATCCTAATGAAAATTCGTGTAAATGTACTACGGACCCCATTCTTATTGTCTGCCAAATATGCAGCGGATTGAACAATTTAGAAGAAACGGCGCGTATTACCTGTACGGGGAATGAAAATTTACACAGTACACGGGACGTAAGCAGCCGTGAAATATTTCCGTTTAGTCTGTATCGTCGATAGCATCTGAATTACTTCTGAATGTTAGAACTGTGAACATTTCTGTCATCGATTTTTTTGCTGACAAAATATACATGTTACTGATTTCGTCATTTCTACATTTACAGAATTTATCAATCGTGTTGAAATAAAACTAATCAACACGGAAACAATTTTCAACGCTGAAATACATCTGTTAAACATTGGCGCTTCCCATCTAATTTTGTTAATGACGAACGATATCTATTTATTTATGTCTATTCTCTATCTTATAAAATCAACAAGAAATAGCTTTCCCAAAAGGTTGCCTGACTAAACAAAATCGTTCAATGGAAGCATGCATATATCAATTAGTTGATCAATTTCTATTTGATTAGAAATTAATTTTAATTTTCGCTGCTGATCATAAATTCATAAACAGAATGTGTAGATTTAAAAAGAAATTTCAGTCTTGTCTCCGATCTTGTGCATGAACATGTATGTATATCACTTGAAATTAAATTATTTCACTAAATGAAAACTATTTTAGGAATGTACATGTCATCTTCGCTAGCGAAGGGTTTTTGGTCCACTCTGCTCCCATATATGGGGAACGGGGTGAACCGAAAACCCTTTGCTAGCGAAGATGCTCTACGGTGTTCTTTGATTCCAATTTAGAATCGTCCACTAATCGGCGCGCAAAAACTATGAATGAGACATATTATGGTGCGAAGTCCCGTTTTACCATTCACGCAACGGCTGATGGTTTGAATGAACTTATTATCCATTGGCATAGATCCATGGGGAGGGTGTCAAATAATTTTTTGACATTTGTTTTGTATCAACTACATATATTATACTTTTGATCTAATGTTTTTTAGGAAATCTATCGAATTAACATAAAAAAAATTGACCGGTAATTGTTTAATGTACATTTAGTAAGGCACGCGAGTTATGTACCCTTTCCAAGATGAATGAAATCGCCCAATTGATCGAAAATCGGGCCACAACCCGCTTCGGCGATTTAGTTTCTCCAGTACATAATCCAGTTTTATGAAAATATATTTGTTTTAATCAAAACTGAAAATTCTTTGGTAATGATGATAATCCAACACCAGTTATTACATGTACTTATATTGTACCGTAATATACAACTTATGTAACAACTTGTTGCGATGACCCCCTCCCCCTTTCTACCGTACAAATATGGCTTATCTATTTTTAAATCATGATTACACACGTGGTCTTCTTTCTTTTGAATTTGCTAACAAAAATATCTTCATTAAAATGTGGTTGTTGGATTGGAAAACAAGTTGGAATTAATTAAGGACACACGAGACATTCATCAATTTTATATAGTTTTCCTTCATATATTATTCCTAATTTATTATCATTTAAACCTGTTAATTCCCCAAAATTCAGGGTACATTACAAGGCTATTTTTAGAACTAGAATATTTAGAATTTTCCTTAAATTAGCATGTAAAATGCATTTGAATGCTTATAAATAAAGTGATAGTATATATTTTCAATTGAACACTTACATTTAAATAAAAAGTATCATATCACATGAAAATATATTTATGGAATTACTTCACATTGTGGAGATAGGAAAAATAGAAAAAATGGAAAATAGGTCGCGTCTGACCTTAAAGACAAAAACAGTACTTTTTAGAGTTTTCTGTCTTCAGTCGTCTATTATTCTATTGTTGCTTTTTCACTTTTATCATTAGGGTCTTCGGTCTTTAGCAGACACCCTTCTATTAATCTATTGTTTCATTTTTCACTTTTATTGGGTGGTCTTTTCTTACAATTCTTATGTAGAAGATTTCTCGGAGATGGGTCGTCATATCTAGATTGCCCTTGCAATTTCGCGTCGAATGGTACCACTGTGTTCTTTAGTGGATGGAATTAATTTTTTTTTAAAATACAATCTCTATTTTTATCTTATCGATTAAAAAATGAACGGAAGACCCACTCGTTGCTCGCAACGAGATCGCATCTAGTCTTTTTTTTATTTTCTTTTTGTATTTTCTATGAAAAGGTGGAAAATCTATTTTATTTCCAAGTAACACATTGTAGGGTTTAAATTGTTCGGCCATACTGATTTTTTCCGTTAGTTGATCAACACTAAGAAATCTGACAGCTTCCATATGAACTATTTGCCTTTAAATGTATTTTGAATTATCGGGACTATTTTTTTCTAAATACGATATAGATAAAACATTCACTAGTTAAAACGTCAGGATTTACGGAGAAACTGAAAATCTTAACTTTTTCTTCAACACAAGGATGAGAGGAATACTTTTATTTTTAATTTCTTTAAAAAATTATGAGTAAATATATTAACATGAACTTTAAATTGATCAAACAACTGAATAAATATTATTGCTCGAAGGTATGTTTATCATAATTTATTCACAGTATGCAAATCTTGCAAACTTCTTGAGATTTGCTATCGCACGAAAGATCTTTTCTCTAAAATTAAGGGTTAAACACAGACATATTTTAATGAGGTTCGTTCCTCCGATTTTGGGAAACTATTTTGGGTCACCTCTAGTCTGGAAATTCTGTGTAAATTACAAATTTACAGAGTTAAGTAAGGGACTATATTTTGTGCTTTTTAAGAATAAAATGAACATTTTTAATAACTCACTTGTTTTAGAGTATTGTAATTTTAGCTTCCCTGTTTTCAGTGCAGACCAAATTTCCAGATAGTTTATGCATTAGGTTATTTTCGTGTTGGTTTAAAAAACATATTTTAACAATATTTCTATCGAGGTATATTGGCACATTTAACTAGTATTATTTCATAAAAGTCAAGAAAAAATGAACTGAAATGTTTCCTAAAATTAGCCTATGTCATGCTATATCTCAAAATGTACATCATAGACCCATACTTTTGGTTTTATTTTCTGAAATTGTAAAATATTTTTGACAAGTTTATTAAAATTTAAGAAAAAGTTTGAGACTTTTAAATAAGTTTATTGCGTGTTGAATTGTTAATGGGTAGAAACAGCGTTTTATCAGTGCTAAAAGGTCAAAATATCAAATAGGTGAAGAAATTGAAAAAACTGTCCGTATGATTATTTTGATTTTATTAATTTTAAATAATATAAACTTGTATTTAATGCCATGGTCTAGTCCGATTAAGAATTATTGAGGAAAAGCGCATTATGTGCAATTTGCACTTTCAGTGCAGAAAGGTCATATTAAATGCACTGTAGCACCGAAAGGAGCATATAGACCCCAAAATTGTGTTTTTAATTTTGGTTTAGCTATGTATGTAGTTTTTTAAAAAATACTTAAGAAAAAGACTTATGATCGCAGGATCCAACCTCCTTAAATCCCAACAAAACATCAATGATTAAATATACCTACGCAAACCCAATCAATTCAGATTAAAAAACTACTTCCTCATTCCTAAGTTAACCAAAGAGAGAGAGATTGGAAGAAAGGGATAGAGCTATACCGAGTTTGAATACCTTCATTTTAATTGGAGTTGAATTTCAAAATACTTGTCATTTCGAATAAATGATTCTAGAATGAATGTCTGCTTTCTTTTCTTGTTTGTACGAAATAACGAAATGGTTTTATGGAGCTGTCATAATAAAACCCAGCGAGAACCAGGTCAATCAAAGCCAGTCATTTAAACATTGTGTAGATTATTTCAAAGTCCTTGGATGGTAGTGTGTGCTTGGATGCACTTAGAACATAGTAATCTAAACCTTTGATTAAAATTATTAAATATATATGAAAAAATGGACGTGAAGCATTCGATTTGAATGAGTATTTATATTACATTGTGCAAAGTAGACCGCTGTTAACAAATAAAGACCTCCGCAGTGTATTCGGTTTTTAAACCACAAGTTAATGTCATAAGATAAGAATCAGTATCATGAATAAATCTCAAAACATACTGTAAATTATTACATATCTAAATGGGTTTGTGTTGTGTTTAATATGGAAACCCTATTCACATTGAATTATTTGGTTATGTGATATCACTAAGTTATTGACGTCTTCTGTAAATTCTTTGCTATCATCTTCACCGAAAAGTTCTTTTAAAAAACATGATTTTCTATTCTCAATATTACATTTGATACCCGGAAGGTAACTTTACTTCATTAAATATTGATGCAAAATATTTATAAAAAAATAAAGATGGAACCCTGTGTCATGACATGTAGAGGTAATGATCATCGGGTTTTTTTTTTTTTTTTTTGCGTAATTTAATGTATTTTATTATTTCTAGATATCTTAAATAATGGGTTTTTTTTTAACTTTTAAGTCTGCTATGTAATGTTTTACATATATATGACACAATTTGATTTATATCTAAAAAAAAATAATAAGAACAGCTCAGATTAGTGGCCTTCTCCGTCTTACAAAGTGTTATTTGTGATATCCGCCTGTGTTCCTGAATAATTTAGTACAACAACATGGTAATCAAAACTGTTGTTTTTGGTGTGGTCCTTGGCAAAATTCAGAAGCGTATTAACATGTAGGAAAGTAAAATTTAAAAAAAGGTTATATTGTTTTAGGATACTATAAAGCTTTATCATATAAAGTTTGTAACTATTCTTTTTACTTCTAGCTGTGAAAATCTTGGAAGGCAAAGCGAAACATGTGATGTATAGTCATGATTTCGAAAAGTTGAGAAGCCATGGACACAAATATATGACTTTGACAAAGATTTCAAAAACCAAAACTTGATCAACTTGTTTATGTAACAACAGAGTTATTACGTGGTTTGTTTATCCAGCATCATAATTTGATAATTGACGCTCAAAGCGGGCTATTTTCGTCAAACTTTGTTGAATATCTACAGTTTAAACTCTTACGCCATGATATAAACAATGCAGTATAGATAACGTCACGTTGTCTTTTAGCGATTGATAAGGTTATTTTGGGACATTGACCAAATAAAGCCTTAGTTTATTGGGGTACCTTTATCCGGCCAATGGATGGGGCGATTCCAGAATAAAGAAAGTTACTCTTCGGAAGAAACAATGTGTAATTCATCCTGTCAGTTGACTGTGATATCAATGAGATACCGCAGTATAGGTAGCAATGGACAGTTTCGGATAGAGTACCCGATATATATTATATTTTGTAAAATTGAGAGTTGCTGTACTTGTAGGTTTATGCGTGTTGTTAAAATTAATGAAATGATTTTTTAATGATTATCATTAGTTGTTGAATTTGGTATGCACGCCCCTAATGTTAAATATATGAGAATCAGGTCTGCATTTTACAAAAGAACTTACGACAAAGTCATAAATATTTTCAGCCTCATGAAATAATTTTTAAAAACAAACTTTTATAAAACCATTTATTTACAACTGTTTTGATCTATATAATTATAGTTTACAGTCGTCAAAATAAAAACTGACTAATTTGTGATTAATTAGCATTCATTAATTTGGTCATAAGTCGTAAGTTCTTTTGTAAAATGCAGTCCAGAAGTAAAATGCGAAACTTGCGGCTATGACTGTTGTGTGACCTTGCACTTTGAAATTGCAAGTTACAGACGGGAGGTAAAATAACACGAAATGTAGGTCGCTGGGACAAAGAAAATATTGTCCTGACATGTGATGGTGCAACATGCACACGGTACGGAATGTCAACCCTTTGCAAGGAATTAGCTGAGGGAGGTCTAAAAAGCTGAAAAATCATGACAAATACTGGCAAAACCAGTATGTAGAAAAGTTTACACGTTTTGACTATTTATTTTCCTCAGAAATTGGTGATTGGCCTTATAAGGAGTGAATAAAAGGTATTTGTGCTGAATGGGAACTTGGAAAATTCTAGTTACACAGGTCCGAAGACACACATCCCCTGGCTACAGTGAATGGTATAAAAAAAACTGTCTCCTGCCACCATAGACGATAAGTAACCTATGGCGCTCACGCTCTATAAACAAATTAAGTTACTGTGGTGCATCGGATATGGTAAGGTTGGGTTTTTTTTGTCTGTTTGTATGTTTGTTTGTTTTGTTTTTGTTTTTTTTTTATTTAGAATAATGTTTTATTTCTCTTAAACAAAATAGCATAGAACTGCCATAGACATATCGGGTTTTACAATGTTCTTAACTCTAATTAAGTAAAATATATAGGTAATGTTTTTATGTTTATGTTCTTAACAATCAGATTATTTGTTTGAAGATATAAATTAATGATGCATACAGATACAATTTGTATCATATATAGCATTACTGAAAAAAATGTGCTTATAGTATTTAGAACAACTATTTATAGTCGTAATAAATTCAACAAAGTTAGAATTTTTTCTAGAAATGTTCATAGTTAATTAAGACAGAAAAACAAACCCGAACATCTTTTTTATATTTATAATTATATTTATCCTGTCTTTTGTTTTCAAAAGTGGATTTGTAACTCTATTAGTTTTTTTTCCCTTAGTTTGGGTTGATCTATTATTTTTATTCAACTTAGATATTGACAAAGTGTTGAATATCATTGTGTTCATTCAATTGTTAAAGTCCCAACTAAATCGTATTAAGTGTGTACGCATTGATACACAAGTTTTCTTTTGTACGTAGAGTTCATGTTATCAATTTAAACGATTTAATTGTTTTCCCAAATAAAAGCAGACCTTTTCCAAAAATGAGTTAACTGAACCTGCACATGTTGTGCTACCAAACAGTGCACTGGTTTGTTTTTTAGAATACAGCATTTTATGATAATAAATTATTTTAAAATATATATGAACAATAGCGTACTTTTCGAGTTTGACCAATGAACAATACTTTGGTTTCAGAATTCCCGAAGGAACACATTGGCAAGCAGTGAAATTATTACTTAAACCAAACCAGTAAAAGTCACTTAACATGATCATTACCCAGATTGTGGCTGTCGTATATTTTAATGATATCAAAAAAGCTGTTGATTGTAGTCAAATCAAATAATTATTTAAGCCTTTATGATTTTTACCCTTATAGGCTTTGAGCGTATTTTGATGATATCAATGACACGTAGTTCTGACGACATTTATATGATTTGAACATACTTTATTATGCAAATATATATTTACATAAATGGATTAGGCAGCAGCCTATGTAAGCCTTTTCCATAAGGTGCAAGGTAATACTTATAAAGTGCAAGATATAAATGACAAATAAAAATAATACACTTTTTATAAAATAATATGATGAAGCATAAAAATATATATTCAGATGGGAAAAAAAGATTGGCAAAAGCCGGTTTGAGGAAAAAAGAAAGAAGAAGAAAATCCAAAATAATCAAAAACTTAAATAGTACAGTTACAGCATAAGTATACTACTTTTGTGTAGTTATGAACTAATTTAAATAGTACAGTATTTTCATCATATAAAATGTAATCATCTCCAAATAACAACAAATCTTAAGTAACTGGTCTAACTTTGATATTTGATAAAAAAAAAACTGTTTCTTTATTCATTATATTTAGGAAAGTCAAAGAAAAAATGATATGCATTTTCAGTATGATAGCCTTAATTTTTACGGATTGAATTTTCACGAATAAAACCATCAAAAAGGGGTCACCATTTAAACTACTAGCATTGTTTCTAAATTGACAATGTATGATTTTTTCTGCGATTCCCAAAATTAAAAACTTTATTTGGAGTTTTGAAATATTGATTCTTAATGGAATTTGAAAAAGAAGACAATGATGGGATAATTCTGATGTCCAAAGCTTAACTGTACACAGCTTAATTGTAGAAGGTATAAAACTTTTTAAATAAGATGTAGTTCTGGCTTGAGGAATGACAAATGTAAGACAATCATGATTTCTCAAGGAATAAGTGATTCCAGATGGAATAAAGGGTTCTAAAAGATTAGGAAGTAATCTGGCACCATACCATTAACCATCTTATAAAACAAGATTAATTTATGGACTTTCCTTCTTTCTGACAACTTATCCCACTCTAGTTCATAATACAAATTTGATCTGGAGGAGTTAATTCTTAGACCTAATAATCCTAGCAGCTGTAATTTGAAGATCCCCCAATAATGTTGATTCCCTATAATTGCAATTGTGCCAGATTATATCCCCATATTCTAATACTGGTCTTATAAAAGACATATTTTTTATTAATGCATCTCGACAAAGAGAGTGTTTAAGCATACGCATACGCAAGCGTTTTCATATATACCTTGAGTATATAGTTTCCAACTGGCATCAGATTGGAAATTGAAACCTAAATGAACATGTTTTTTTAAGTTTAAACATCAGGATTATTATTCCCAAATTTAATAATAGGGTGAAGAGTATTTTTCGTAGAGAAGATTAAGTTTATAGTTTTCTGAGGATTAAAATCAACCATCCATTGTTGTCAAGGTCCCTTGTTAGAGAATCTGCTGCCTCAACAATATCCTGATCTACAATAACATAGAGAGATGTATCATCAGCAAAGAGGCGAACATTATTTCTAAAGTCGGAGGAAATCATTAATATATAATAAAAATAAGAAGGCCCTAGGACTGATCTCTGTGGAACACCTGAATTAGTTGAACCTAATAATGAAGTTAACCCCTCTAGGAATACTTTTTGTTTTCTATTCCATAAATAATTCTCCACCCAATTTATAATTTGATTTTGTTAAAATCAGCATTGTTGTAATCAACAATTTCTCTTCTATAACCGTATTGTTTATGTGAGCAGAATTGCAAGTCAAGGCCTATAACAGAGTGTGTACTACAGAATGGAGGAGAGACAAATGTATTTCTAACTAAAGCTGGGTCACTAGTAATTAATAAGTCAATGCACGTACCCTCAGGGGTTGAAACCTTTGTTGGTGTATTAACTAAGTTATGTAAGTTTAATTGTTGTAGTATTTGTTTAAACCTTGTAATTTAACTTAAGATATTGGTATTAAAATAACCAAGCAAAGATATTGAGAGATTATTATCAAGAACATTGTTTAAGTTTAAAGAGAATAAATCCCAATAACAACAGTGGAGGAGGGTGGTCTATACAATGTACTTATCAAACATTTTTTTGTTGTTAGCATGTATTTCAGACCAGGTAATTTATAAACCTTGCATTGATAGATCAATACGTTCATAAAAGGTTAATTTATCTGAAATATACATAGCCACAGGGCAAAAAACAATCTTTAACCAAGTCCTTAAAGGTGACTTAAAGGGGGAGTAAAGGTGGCTTAAAGGATATACAATCTTAAAGCCACCTTTAAGTCACCTTTAAGCTGAGCTTATATGTCCTTAATGTCCAAACTTCATTAGGTCACCATTAAGCCATTTTTAAGCCACCTTTAAGCATCTTTAATTGGCATTTACGCTCCCTTTAAGTTGTCTTTACACCATCTTTAAGTTCCCTTTAAGTCAGGTTAGATCAAGCTGAACAGATTCATCTTGAAAACATATATTTAATTAAATGCAAAAGCTCTTTTATAGGGATGGGAGGGGTGATCCGAGTGATGATATAATTTCCAAGGAAGGGGGGGGGGGTGTTCCAGGTGGTTTTAATTGTCGCTCCATTTAACACAGATCGCTATCATCAACACCGCTCCAATGGACACAGATTGCCGTTATAAAATTCTTTTTTTTATTTTTTTTTTTTTTTTGTTTCAAAATTATTGTAAGGGTGAGCGCAGTCTCTGTATCTAAATCTGCGCATGAAATTATATTAAAGTATGTTTGTTTCCTATTATAAATTAATCGGTGAAATCTCTCTCTCTCTCTCTCTCTCTCTCTCTCTCTCTCTCTCTCTCTCTCTCTTAGTTCATACGGTTATTAAACAAAATAAAAATGTACCAATAATGCATGATTTAATTTAATCGGTTTAAGATATGTATTTTTTTTCAATTTTAATTATTTCTAGGTCTAATTCTAGATATGCTAGATACATGTAAAATATGAAAAGACTCTCAACTGCCTTGGTTATATCGGGCGGGATATTACCGCTTTGTTTGTCTAGACATAGTTTTGTTCGTTTGTGTATATCTAATTAGAGTCTATTGTTTGTCCAAGTTAAGAAAACCCCTGGAACTAACACAGAATATACAAGATATACACAACAGGTGTGTCGTGTGCCCAGGTGCACGTCAGGGTTTCTAAAGGCGTTGAAATCTTAGTATGTACGTGTATACGATAAGTCTAGTGAATGAAAGTTTATTTACATTTGTAATTCATTTTCAAAGTATGTTACGTATACAAATTAAAGATACATGTATGTAAGAGTAAAATCATAAATGGGGGTTAATTATTTAAATATTTGTATAAGGGTAAATATGTCACATACCCGGCCTGGTACATCATACAATTGTATGTACAAGCCACATGCAGTAAATACGTCACCGGTAATTGGTAATATTGTTTGTTATAGAATTGATAGTTTAAAAATCATGTATACAATTAAACATTTTCATTTGTTATTCTAGATCTGTTGTAAATGTATAATAATCAATATTATTAAAATTATACATACTGGAACGGCGCCGTGATCATGAAAACCGGGAAATTGCGTAGAACTAATACCCTAGCTAATAGTTTCAATGCATTTAATAAAAGAAATAGTTTCATCTTCTTCCTTGCATTTAATTTCATTTAGCTATGAATTAGATGAACATAGCCTATATATACTTGGTTTAATTTTATTAACTAAGTAATAGTAAGCCTAACGGTTTCCATTTAGGTATAATATATTTTTTTCACTGAAGACCAAGTTTCATTCTAAATACATGCATGCATTTAATTTATAAATTAGATATAATTTATTGTTACAAACTGAATGGAAGTCAAAATCTGTTCAAGTAAAAAAATTGATTCAATAGCCACTAATTTATAGGATATAAAAACCTCCTAAAATATATAAGTTGTCGTGGCGCAGAGGGAGTGAGTTGATCCTGGTAAACGAAGGGTCCCGGGTTCAATCCTCCTCTTGGACGTTTTGAATTTTTTGAAAACCGTTTTTAATACCTGTTCTATCATAAAGTTAATACATTTTGTTGGTAAATTATGTTGGTGATAGAAAACTCCTGTCAACTCATAATAGTCCACTTTTTGCCGGATAAGGTTTTAACCATAATCCTCCCATCGTAGGTCCACACTAAGTCGACACGCTTTTCTTTCAAGAGTCTTATAGTGGTAATCAGGAGATCCATGCGCCGCTTAGTTAAGGAATCGTTAATAAAGATCTTTTGATCATTCATTTTGTTCTGATTGTATGTTTTAAGGTTCTTCTTGTTTGCATACACAAAAACCCTGTCTCTGTAAGACACGAATTTCACTATAATGTCCCTCAGACGATTGTCACGGGGTTTGCCTACAGATTGGAACACTCAACAAATAGAAACATAGACTTTAGTCTTAGATTTTACCTTTTATGAAAAACAAGGGCTAGATAACAAACGTTATAGAGTTTTTAATAAAGAGGAAAAACACAAAAGACTAGGTAAAACTATATAGCGGGTATTTTGTAAATAAACTCCCTGGTGACATAATATACAACTTTCATGGTTTATGTTAATAAAATTAAACATGATTTCGTTTCGAGCAATGATTATAACTTCATTTCCTGTGCAAGTTCAACACAAGATGATACAGCACTATTATTATGAAGCATATTATGATTAGTATTGTATTGTATAGGTTAATGTTTGCTTTGAAATATGTATGAAAATATCTTTCAGGGAAGAGGTATGAATATAAAAAGAAAGATGCTATTCAACATATAAAATTAAAACTCTTGTCAGTTGAAACTTTTTTGTACAAGTATTATCAAAAGATTTACGAGAAAAAAAAAACACTCCCAAAAAAAGAGGACTTTTTTCTGATTGAACTCTACCGAGTTTAAATGTGTTTTTGAGAGACATATTATCGTTTATATGTAAAAAAAAAAAACAAACAAAAAACACATATCTACATTGTTTTGTCCAGCATCCCTGAACATCTAAGCAAACATCATCTACCTCTAATCGTAAAGGAAATTTTTTTTGCGGACAAGCCGACCTTCTGAAAATAATGAAATGTCAACATATTCAAAATGACGTCAACAAAAAAAGGCAGTCAAATTTAAACTAATCTCAATCTGAAATTTTAATAAATTTCAAGATCGTGGCTACAAGAGATCTATCATTAATATTTATCGAATATTGTCAATTAAAAAAATATAAAACAAGTAAAATGTCAAATCAAAACACACTACATATACTTGTATTACATCTTTCAAAATTATTCTGGTTGTGTGAATGTGAAAGTTATGTGAATGTCCTATTCTTTAAAAAGAACTACTGTGTGGTTAAATCGTCAAATTTAATTGTTTTATGATTCTTCGCCGATACCCACACTGTGGATAGTTGTAACGATCTTATTCATATTTTCAAATGAAGGAAAATGTATTTGTTTTTTAGGAATTGTGTAAAACAAGAAAATTATAAGAAAATTGTAACGTGCGATATCTGAAAATGGTATATTTGTTTCGACAACAGGAACAAATTTAATTACACATATTGAACCAGTTTTCGGTTTTAAATTGTTCTCAAGAATCTACCTTAAGAGCTTGTTCATCTTTGTTTTTTTCTAATTGGTTTTTATTAAATTTCTCGGAGAAATCAGTATTCTTTTCTTTCGATAATATCATGGTATAATGATATAATTATGTTTTGTCTGCTTAAGGCCCTTCACGTCTCGAAGAGTATTCAATATACCCACTGCGCTGAGACCGAGATGTGATACTGAAATGATTAAGTCGTAAAAAGAATAACAGAACAGAACATGTGTTAATAATATATCTGTTTATTACTGAATAAATAAATCAAAGCTAAACATCAATGTTATGAAATCTATACAGAAGATAACTATCTTCAAGCATGGCCAAATGATAGGCATTTATATTTAATGAAATGTCTACTAAATGTCTTTAAAAATTGATAACGTATCAAATTTGCAAAATATGATTGATTAATATATATATATATATATATATATATATATATATATATATATATATATATATATATATATATATCTGTATCACAGGTATTAAGTATATCCGTCAGCTAAGCTAAAGAAGGAAGTGTTGCTAAGCAAATATTACACCGGTTTATAAGTAATAAGTATTTAAAGAAAATGTTAGAACAGTATACCTATATAAATATATACACCTGCAAATGGTTTCTCTTACATTAACCTCTCTGGGCAATACCAGTATATTGTTAATTCTCCATACAAGACGGGATCAAAAACTTTCACTAGGGTGGCTTCTTTTTAAGTTAAACAACATTAACTTGCCTAACTGTAATATATAGGTTATAATGCTACATTGCATTGCTTTGTGTCTCTAAATTCCGTTGCCTTACAATAAACTTCATTTAAAAATCGATTTCTATTTTTTTTTTAAATATTCATTAGTTTCATCATTTCGAACATGTTGGTAAACACCGATACTCTCTTTCTGTTAAATAACCACAATGAATTAATGAAGATGTTAACACACTAAGACATACAAAAAAATAAGATAAAAATGAAAATGTTTTTTTTTTTAACTTGATTTGCTCAAAATAACAAGACATTTATTTCAGTGATAATATGTTACTAGTAAGTGTAAATGAAAATAGTTTTTTATTGTTTTTTTTTACCACTTATTAGTCGCTTTACAATTTGATCATGGTTTAAGGTGTTGAAACGATTGTACATTTTTTTTCAATCACTGATGAGACAATATACTTATTGATTACTTGTAAAATATATCACTTCTAAGTTCACAAATATATACAACAAATAAATTTGATATCATTTGTCATGTTAACCTATCATTACCGCTACCTATCTCTTACATTTTAAAGTTCTCTTAATCAACTTAAATGTTCACTGATTTAGTTAATATTAGATTTTGTTGTGGTTCCTGAGGGCCATTACTTTCTGAAAGTTCCTTCTGTATGCCCTTCTTGTTTTCCTTTCCATCGTTTCGGCGCGCAATCTTTTTTTACAGAAACAACCTAAAGAAATAAAAGAAAAAAATTAATACTGAATAATTTTCTATGCGCACACGCACTTATTATGATATACACACAATAATGAGTCACTTTCATTTCTTATCCGACGTAAAACAGAGAGAGTGACAATTAATCTAACATCCCTTATAATTTGATTTATATATCTAAAGCGAATTTACGCTTATAAAGAAATGTTTGATTTGACGAAAACGATGATTTTTTTTTCTCATAATGAGTAAATAATCTCTATAAATATACAATAACCGTAAACTGAAACAAATATCGTGAACCTCAGACATCGCATCGTATCGTCATTGATTTACATGTGATATCACTTTATCCCATCAATAAAATCATAATAGATCAATCGCCCCTAGTAGAAGTCATATTCACAATATCATCTGTTTTTAGAAATAGAGGAATTTCTAAACTTAGTAATAAAAGTAATATATCCGCTCGTGTTCCTTTTTTTTTTTACAGTTTTATGTTATAACAGTCAATGAAAGCATTGTGCTTAAGATCGAGTACCGATCAATAGAATGTAAAATTTAAATGTAATGAGTACAATAACGAAACATACTATATCAAACACCCTTTTTACCTTTGGACATATGTAACCAACAATTATCTCTGTTCGGACAGCACATGCGGTAGGGAATGAATACTAGGTTAATTGGAGACGGTATTCTCCATTCGTAATCATTGACCACTGTGTATCTCTCAAAACACCACAGCTTCTCTGCGTTTTGCTGAACTCTTTCAAACGTATAGCTAAAAAAAATTACACCTTTAAATGTATTGTCATTTTTTTTAATAAATGAGGTCATATAATTATCAGACATCTTAATTAATATAATAACTACTTTATTTTAATTCAAAATTGTTGTACGATGAATAATGCTACATTAGATATTGGAAAAATGTATTTTTACGGTCATTTTTTAAACTTAAGTAGCTTGTTAAAACGCTTTGCATTATGGCACTTACATGTATAGTTTTTAGGGTGAGAACATAGTAAGTTGCAAGAACTTGTGTTCGAACCCTTTGTATATTATATATACAATAAAACATGGTCAAACGATGTATAGTTTGTTTAATTTACAATTTATTATGAAGAAGTACGCCATAACCTTTCAATCGAAATAAACACTATCCCGGATATCAATGAAACATTAATGAATAAACTGGGATTTTTTTCTATACAACTTCTAGATTCACGGATATTGCCAAAATATTTAAAATCAGAGAAACAAAATTGAGTTATTGTGTGCATTCATTTATCACATATTAATATTGTATAGTCAAAAATATTTTCAAATGCATCTTGTTTTAGTTTATATACAGGTATTTTACTAAACGAGTTATATTTTTAATAATTAAATTGCTTTTTAATGGAACGTCATAAATCTAATTGTATTCATCACGTAATTTTCATTTTTAACAAATTCAACATCCTCTTAACATATAATCATTACCTGAACATGGCGATTACGAGGTTTATTAGCAGAAGATTGGAGAACAACATGTAGATAGCACCTACGGCTGATACTGTCCAGTCCTCTCGAGAACACCTCTCTACCGAAGTATCAGCCGACCATGTGGAGTTCATGTCGGTGCAGTTTGATGGTTCACTGCCTAAAAAAACGTATAACGTAACGTGCATATTAATATCATGCATTTACAAAATCACACAGGAAACACAAATTTTCAAGACAGATGTTTAATATTTAAATTTTTGAATAAATGCCTAAATACACAAAATTATTTAAGTTTAGCCCTCTTTTAGGATAACATGTATTAATTGCTTTTATTTTTTTCAATGATCTAAGATATAAACGCGCACCAAATACAAGACAACAACACATCTTTTTGTTACATAAGAAATGGGCTCAAAGACAGTGTGACCCTGTGATATTCATTCTGTTCCCCCTTAAAATCAAAAAATGAAATAAACATTTAACAACATCATTTTTGCAAGGAAACATGCTTCTTCAGAAATCTACTTTACTTCAAATCTAGAAAATAAAGGCGCCAAAATGAAATTTAAGATATAAAATGATGATTCTAACAAGGGTTTTGTTTGATAGGGTGTATAGGGGCTTAAATGTTTGGTAAACAAAATGGAAAATCATGTTTTAAACTGTCATTTACGATGATCTGTGAATAAATATACGACACAAACATCGGAGTTTTGTCCATTTTTGACTGATAAATTATATCTAGAATGTTTACAGTCTCTTTAAAACTGGAATTAAACAAGCTCGTGACCTCCTTTAAGATAGTATCAAATGTAGGTATTAGGGTTTAATTTTCCTGTGATTTATATAAAATTCCAAGAATTGTTTTATTTTCTATATAATTCATTTGTAGCCTAAAAGAAATAACTAGAATATCGCAAATCATAACTATTTTTTGTATTACAATTATTTGGGTAGATCTGTTTATCTAAGCTTAAAGCTTAGATAAAGAAATCATGTTGTGTTTTACCGTCAAGCGATTTAAGATTCGGGTCCCCAAAAAGCTGCCAGTATGGTAAAGCAGCGATTGTCCAGATTCTCCAGTTTTGCCAATTTCCACCCCAGAACGATCGATGATCAGGCCAGAGGTTGGCGTGGTAATAAATCCCAACTCCAAACACCACAAACACAGCAATGAACAGGAATTTCAACAAATCCTTCAGCTAAAAATTATTTTTTAAAAATCTAGATCCAATGAAGGGATATAAAAAATAGGATATCAGTTTTAATTTTTATTGACTAATTTTATAGCTTTGTGTGTCATAATTTTTTTCCTTCTGTTTAATAACTTATTAACACATACCATTTCTTTGATCATGATAAGAGTTGGTCCAATTTTTCTGTGAATGAGAAACACTTCCAAGAATCTCAAATACATGACAAGCACAGAAAGAGCGAACATACGCCTAGCGATTGTAAAAGTCGGATCAGAGGAAAAATGACGAACAAATAGCGCTGCTATAAGTAAGACGTATGACAGCAAGTCCACCATATTCCAGAAGTCGTATAAGTATCTCTTCATACGCGAGTAGTAACCTCTGTGAGAGCGACCTCTAACTTCCAAGCACCCCTATCGATAAAATGAAGAAATTGCCTTTTTTAAAATGTACAATGCAAGGTTTTGTATCTAACAATATTAATTGGGGTTTTTTTTTGTTTCAGTAAATTTGAAAGATATGCACTTTTTCCATCATTTTCTTTCCTAGTAATAAACTGAATTTACTTGACTAGCATTTGTTGTTTTTTCAGATGCATTGACATTAATGAAGAAACGTACGAAACAACTGATGAGTTCTTCAATAAAATCCCCTGCACCCCAAATATATAAGTAGTATTCAAAAACTTGTGCAGTTGGTTCATTGAAGTATTCGGTGCTTACACTCGTCAAAACAATGGCACTATACATCACCAGCATTAAGAAAAACAGCATCTAAAACAAAACCCAAAATATAAAAAAATATATATTGATACACTGTCCCGTTATTACTAGAAAATTCTAAGAGATAAAGAGATTAACTATATAATCCAAATTACTATAAATAAACTTCAATTTTCTATCAATATCAATCATACTATGAATATACGATGCCTTTTTATCTTTACTTATTGTTATTTTATTAATATACTCACGTAATTAAATATGTATCTTGTCAGTGGTGCTGTAAGGAACTGAAGATATTTGGTTGTGAATGCTGACTGAAATTGAATTTTTGGATAAATATTAAATACAAATAAACAAAAAAATGCGATTAAGTTGCATTTACAATTCTATGGAACATGCATTGTTCTTAAACTGAATGGGAGTTTCAATAAAAAGTGGTTAAATTAAGTTTGTGTTTACCATAAAAAATAGCTTTAAGTCAGGTGCCAAGTTGTTGTACCACTGCTTATTCATATTTTTCTGGGAACAATCGTGCGCTACTACATCATACAATAAGTTTTCGTAGGCAAACGTCAGAGGGCTAGATCTTATTCCCCACACCACCGCGTCGTCATCCATTAGATCAATGGCATGCTGTGTGTTTTCTTTGTACATGCTGTCCATAATTCCAATACAACGTCTTTCGAACAATCTTAAACAATACCATTCAAATATATACGTTTTATTTCGTATATAGTAAACCAAATGTTGTTGAATGGAAAACGTGTTAATTAATATATTTTGGTACACGTTTTTCTACGTTTCCTAATAATAAATGTATCCAATCATACAAATTGTGACAATGATTATTGTCATTTTTATGAATGAACCCATTTTATAAGGCTTACTTTCGTTCTCAAAAGACATGTATCTGTTAACAGGTTTTAAGTAAACAGTTGATAGATATTTCGAAATCTTAATCAAGGTAAAGAAATTAAATTGTTTTAATTACGTATTAATTACATGTACTTTCCCCTTACTTCGAATGCTCCTCTAGGTCGTTTGATAAGATCTGTTCTTTCACGTTGTTAGCCTTTTTTGAAAGCTTTTTCAGAATAGCGGAGCAAACTAGGCCTGTCACTAAGAATTGAAAAAAAAAACAAACAAAAAAAACTATAGTGTTAATTTTAGTTTATGTCCATTGGTCGGGATATTCCTGTTTTGATATTATACATATCTAAAAAACAATTTACGGAACAATTTAATTTACATCATCGCTATGCATCAAATGTAATCATATATACAAATTTCAAAGGACAAGTATTAAATACTACCTTATTTGGTTTGGCTCTTATTGTTAGTTTTTAAATTCTGCATATATTTTGCGTGTTCGTTATACAAAATCAACTGCAATGGTAGCTTTTAAAGCGCAATGCCATCATCAATGAAGCGTTTAGAACCCTAATCAATACTAAATTAAAACATTAAAATGTGGCAGGTATTGATTATCTAAAAAAATGTATACAATCAACAAAACTGCTAAGTTTTCACCCTGATAAATAGAATGATATAAAAATTACGAAAGAAAATAATATGATATTTTCAACATTTCGTTACTGATATGTCTTTTCATCAGTAGCACAGATAAAATAAGACAACAACGATTGAAATGAATTAGCCGTGACGAAACGTCAAAAGACTGAATTGGTATATTTTTGTGCGTGCTTAATATAATTGGCATTTTTTTATTATTGAAATTAGTCTTTGGTGATAGTTTAAAAAGAAAAAAACACGTAACATGGCCAAAATGATCATTGGGTAAACAGCCAAAGTCGTTGGAATATTGGTGTCTACATTGTTTCTATGACATATTGTATTCACTTTGATTTTGCTGTTTATTTTGACCTCGACATTGTTTAAACATTAAGCAATCCGACGGAAACGATATCTTGATATAATTTTTCTCTTTCATAAGTGTAACGTCATTTCCATCAGCAACTTAAAACAATCCAAACGCTATAAGCGAAATTCAACCAAACCGGAAGTGTTTGCGATATTTAACAAAGGTCAATGTGTCGGGCCGCAACAAGAGGTCAAGGTCATTGCATCGTTCTTAACTATTTAAAAGTTACTGGAAATCAGTCAACCCGACGACAAGACAAATAATATACTTAATTCATATAGTAAATACATTACACTGGGTGAACACTGGTGACTTTAGTTCAGTGTATTGTGCAAATCTCCCTTTAAATATTTTGTAACACATACACAAGTGGTTTTCTACTCTGAGCCAACATATTTCAGCTAATTCTTTCCGATTGGAAAATATTGCCCAAAGCAAAATATTGGAAATAGTTTCGTCCTCAGGTTTTTCGTCATCCTTTTTCAATACATATTCTACAAAAAAAAATGATACCAAACCATATCAAATGTTTAAAGTACAAGTAAAAGCTGAATCATATAAAACATCCATCAATATCTATCCATGTATCTATTTACTCATTGTTTTATATAACTTTATAAAATAAAACATTTGTAAAGGATTTTCTTATTATATGCGTTTTGTTTTGTTCTGCTTTGTTTGTTACCTTCATATCGGAGAATAGTGTGGCATAGCTGTTTGGCTGCATCAGCCACTGGCGAGGCTAGACCTTTGATTTTCTTCAGGTATTTCTTTTTCTCATTTTCATCCTTTGTTTTAAGATATTCTTCCATCAATTGCATATGTTCTTGACATAATTCGCTGGCTTGTTTTTCTTTAATTTGCTGTAACGAAATATATATACGGCAAAAATGTTCCTGCCAGTTTATTTCCCCAAAGATAAGTCGTAAAACAAAACTAAACTTCTTATGGCAAATTCATATACATGTATTTAAGTTTTTTAACAGTTTGATATTGTATCATATTTTACTATACGAAATTATATCATATTTTACAATGCTATATTGTCCCATATCATTATATTATATTGGACATATATTGCAACCACTATTGAAATAAAACCACTATTGAAATAAATTATTTCAATAGTGGTTTGGAATGTATTTCATTAGAAGAATACCTTTGCAACCACTATTGAAATAAAACCACTATTGAAATATTTTTTTTCAATAGTGGTTAGTGCTGTATTTCATTAGAAGAATCACTTTGCAACCACTATTGAAAAACAACCACAATTCAACTAATAACTTCAATAGTGGTTGGGGATGTATTTCATTAGAAAAATCACTTTACAGCCACTATTGAAATACAACTACTATTAAAATTATTTTTTCAATCGTAGTTGGGAATGAATTTCTTTATAAATATTTCTTTGTAATCACTTTTGAAACACATATGGAAAGAAAGAAGTTGTATATCATTTTTGCAAACTTTTTTCAAATGCAAGAAACAATTTATCTAACGAACAATTCTAAATATACAATTTACAGGTATTATAGACTTGCATATTTTACTGTAATAACCGAGACTATGAAATTAATGTGCATAAATAATTAACCAATTCTCCCAGATTTACATACTGTATAAAATTGTTTTCATATTTTTCTTTACCTTTCGCTTTCTAAAGATATATCATGTTTTATGAAAATTGTTAATTATAAGTACAAGGGTGAACACCTTTTAAGTTAAGATTATTAGTACAAGTAACACGTTGTAAGTTGCCAGAACTTCTATTCAAACCTCCTTTATATTAAATATACAATAAAATATGTTCAAACCAATTAATCACAACTGCTATAGAAATAAACATTGTCGTTTACTTTTAATCAGAGTGAGGGATATTAAATTGGGTTTGATCATCCGTCTGACCGTCTTCCGTCTATTATTGTGCTTGTGTGTAACCCTTTCGTGTTTCGTGTCCACCCTTGTACTAACGGTTATCATATTTCATAAAACATGATACATCTATGGAAAGAGAAAGGTAAAGAAAAAATATGAAAACAATTGTATATGTATGTATATCTGCAAGAATTAGATATTAATTTCTGCATAACAGTGAAAATCCTAACATTAGTACATTCATTTCATAGTCTCGGTTATTACCGTTAAATATGCAAGTTTATCATACCTAAATTTGAAATTGTTCGTTAGATAAAGTGTTTCTTGCATTTGAAAATATTTTGCAAAAATGATATACTTTTTTTTTCCAAATGCCTTTCAATAGTGATTAAAAGTAATATTTATGAAGAAATTCATTCCCAACTACGATTGAAAAAATAATTTTCATAGTAGTTGTATTTCAATAGTGGCTGTAAAATGATTCTTATAATAAATGGATCCCCAACCACTATTGAAATAATAAGTTTAATAGTAGTTGTATATCAATAGTAGTTTCAAAGTGATTCTTCCAATGAAATACATCCCCAACCACTTTTGAAATAATTTATTTCAATAGTGGTTTTATTTCAATAGTGGTTGCAAAGGGATTCTTCTAATGAAATACATCCCCAACCACTATTGAAATAATTTATTTCGATAGTGGTTTTATTTCAATAGTGGTTGCAACAGACATATCATGAAACAGTATTATTTCGAATTATATTTCTCAATGGAAAACACAAATAGAAAAAAGTACCTGGTGAAAACAGATCTGAAATGCAAACAACGACAACCAAATGTCATGATAACTAAGTACAAACCACATTTTAAGGTTCTTAAAAAGCGTATCCTGAAATATTGGAATGTCCTTAAAAATGATGAAATATGCAAAGAATTATTTACCAAGGAACCTATAATCGCCTACAGTAAACACAAGAATATCGGCAAAATGATAATTCAATCATGATAACAATAATGTAAAAATCATTAAGGTAGACCCCTGGTGAGGCGGGCCTTAAGAGTTAAAATCATAACTCTATTTAAAACCGCCGAAACACTCTATGCATCCATAATAACAATATCATTGTATAACGTGTACTCATAATGTGGTCTAGAGTGTCGGGTCTTAATAAATTTACAACAAGTTTGGTTGATTGATGTCGTTTTTTTCAAACTTTTTTTATATGATTGAGTTTATTTATGATACATTAATATATGATAAAACTCTGAAAAACAAAACTAAATTTGAATTAAACCATAATGATATGAGATAGGAAACATTCTATCAAATATAAATGGCAACAATCAGATCCATCTAGGAAGTTTGAGTGAGGTAAGCACAGGTTTTCTTTGCAGGATATTCATGCAGATTCGGTGAAGAATAAGTAATATTAAGATATTCCATCATCGTAAACTTGCTCCAAAAACTTTAACCAGCTCCCATTTTTTCACATCCTCCAGCATCTGAAACTTTATGCTGAGATTCAGGATTTAAGAATACCCAAATGCACCATCTGTTTAGGTTTGATGAAGTAAGGACCAGTTATAACTTAGATAGGGGACCAGCTTAAAACACATTAACCACATCCGAACGCCGACGAATAGGGTTAAGCATTAGCTCCTCCCATTTTATATCGGTAAGCTAAAATACTAACTACTAAGAAAGTCTACACACCTTCAAAATCCATTGCATATGAAGGCAGTCCTCGTCTTTAAACTTGCAATCCTGGCACGCAACAGTCTGAAAATATTATCATTCCATAATGATTATATTTGTTTAACTTACGTGATATTTTCCCATATACACAATTAGAGTCACTTTACCACACATACCTGACTGTACAGTTCGGGCAAATTATTCATATCAAACTGCACTCCTTTAGACAGCAAAACCCTCACATAATCACATCGATTCGCCTTCAATGCCTCAAAAAGCAGAATCTAAACGATATTGAGTAAAATCGACCACATTTGGTATGTGAAAGTTTATCGACAGGCGATAAATTCCTTAACATATAATAAGTGACCTAATTAACATTTTCATTTTATTGTAGACACTCTTAATTTGACTTCACACACACACACACACACACACACACACACAGACACACACACACACACACACACAAGAAAAGAAGAAATTGTTACGTACAGGACCGCATTCTTCAAAGCATTTCGATTCTTGAAACAGCTGATAACCAAAATAGAAATACAATGGAAGCGAAGTAGGAGTTGAATATTTTGGATTCAACACGTAAGGTTTTGATTCCTTTTTGAAACCTTCCAATATATGTTCGATGATTTCTTCTTCAGGTTGTATGGAGTTTCTGCGTAGAACTTTCCAGGTAAGAGAATAACCCTTTATACGTTGGCCACTCGAGGTATATAATTTCAGGCCTGTATTTCCTATTGAGCGATCGATTGGCATTTCCAAACTTTCTAAAATTTGAAGTAGGAGCAATAAAACCTTTCTATTACCAAAGAAGTGAAAAAATAGTTAAAAGATATACATAAACATGCCATTTTCACATCACCCCGTTCCCCTTATAGGAAAGGTTAAAAGTTTAAACATTTACACATTTCTTTTTATCTTGGTAGATTGTCCAAAATCTTGAATCGCTGTCAAAAATATAAATATGTTTTAAGAAATTGTTATGACTTATGTTTAATCAATTTGCTATTGTTTTGTTTTTCATTTATTCAAAAAGGTTCGTTTTAGCTTCGAACTGATTTTGTTCTTTTTTCTGTTGTATTCGAGGATCACGTGGAAAACCATATGCTATTGCAATTTGAAAAATTAATAAATGAGATACTTGATATAAAATAAAAATGATATGCTTTTCATAGTTTTGTACAAAAACAATAAAATACTTTTGATTTTTTTTTTGTTCATATCCATGATTCACACATTCCTTCAATTAAATGCACATGTAGTAACAAAATTGAGAAAACTTAATTAATTAAAGGTCGGCAATTTTAATAATATTTCAGACAAGATTCCATTATTAGAAAATACAAAATAACTAAGTTACTTTAAAGAACTTTTCAAATTTAACAAAAATTTACTGTACAGACCCTGAAACGTGCTACTACACCAGTTGCACGGTTCGGTTCGGTACGCTTTTTGAACGGTACGGTTCGTTTTTGTGCACGGTACGGTTCGCTTTGTGAACGGTACGTTTCGTTTTGTGAACGGTACGGTTCGCTTCTTGCACGGTACGCTTTGCTAAAAATAGCTGCACGCTTTGTGAACGGTTTGCGCGCTTTATTAATGAGGTAGGCGTGGCCTGAACGCTTTTGATTTTTCTCGATATATAATTTTGTTTAATATTTACCCGATTAACTTCAGCAAGGTGGCAATATTTATGACAAGCATTTTTATTATTTATATAAATCAGATATATTACAAATGTATTTCAATCTAAATCCAAACTTCCCCCTTTCCCTCTTTTTGATACGTTGCGTGAAACGTGTACTGATTGAAAATCGAGAAGCGGAGGGTAGTTTTAATTTTGATTAGTCTGTTATTATTCGTTTTTTTATTTTAGATTAATGTAGTTATTACGATAGATTAGCAGAACTGTTTGATTTTTTTGTTAATTCAGCGATCTGTCGATAATTCTAGCAAGTATCTTAAATTAAGTTTTTATTTTCTATACGTGTACTTGTATTGAAGTCATCAAATATTTCTAATCCATTTAAAATTGCTATGAAAAATTGCCCCGACTCTATTCCGATATTTCTTTAGTTGCCTTTATCGTGGTCTTGATTTTCGGCTAGTTGTTATTATACATGCGTCTTTCTATTTCTTTATTCATCATTCTTTATTGCGTACTTGTACCATCGCCGATCAAATTCCCTTGGTGAAAAGACGACGTAAAAATAGCCTAGTTAATGATAAGACAAATAATGAATTTCAGTTTAGAAATCTTGAAATAAACTGTTATAAAGTTTTTCTACACAGATTTTTTTTCATTCAAACATTGATTTAATGATTTTCTGCACTTGTTCGTATACACAGATCACACCTACATGTAACCCGTCATCGCTTCTCATATCTGAAATAACATCGCGTGTATAGTCAAAATATGATTATTTGTTTTTGTTATTCCGTCAAACTATACATATAACATATTTCTTCAGATATGTACAAAACTGGATACACACAATACCACAGGATGAATGACCATCTTTAAGTTCTCCTTAAAGATAACGTAAAGGTGCTTAAAGATAGCTTAAAGACGATCTTTAAGCCACCTTTAAGCTATATGTGTTGCTTAAAGGTGGCTTAAAGAAAGCGTAAAGATGGCTTAAAGGTAGCTTAAAGACTATCTTTAAGCCACCTTTAAGCTACCTTTAAGGACAACTTATAGGTCCTTAATGTCCAAACTTCTTTAAGCCACCTTTAAGCTACCTGTAAGCCACCTTTAAGCCACCTTTAAGCCATTAAAAAATCTTTTAATTCAATATTGTGCTTAATTTACCAACAAAATGTATTAACTTTATGATAGAAAAGGTATTAGAAACGGTTTTTGTTCTAGAAAATAAAATGAAAAAAAAATTTTCAAAACGCCCAAGACGAGGATTGTACCCGGGACCCTTCGTTTACCAGCATCACCTCACTCCATCTGCGCCACGGCATCTTATATTTTTTTAGGATGTTTTTATGTCCTATAAATTAGTGGCTATTGAATCAATGTGTTGAGTGTATTTTTTACTTGAAAAGTTTTGACTTCCATTCAGTTTGTAACAATCAATTATATCTAATTTATAAATTATAGCATGCTTGTATTTAGAATGAAATACGAAACTTGGTCTTAAGTGAAAAAAATATATTATACCTAAATGGAAACCGTTAGGCTTACTAGTACTAAGTTAATAAATTTAAACCAAGTATATATAGGCTATGTTCATCTAATTCATAGCTAAATGAAATGCAAGGAAGAAGATGAAACTATTTCTTTTATTAAATGCATTGAAACTATTAGCTAGGGTATTAGTTCTACGCAATTTCCCGGTTTTCATGATCACGGCGCCGTTCCAGTATGTATAATTTTAATAATATTGATTATTATACATTTACAACAGATCTAGAATAACAAATGAAATGATACATGTTTAAATGTTTAATTGTATACATAATTTTTAAATTATTAATTCTATAACAAACTATATTACCAATTACCGGTGACGTATTTACTGAATGTGGCAATTGCAAATGATGTATGCATATATACTTGTACATACAATTGTATGATGTACCAGGCCGGGTATGTGACATATTTACCCTTATACATATATTTAAATAATTAACCCCCATTTATGATCACCGGTACAGTAATTAATTATCCTCTAGATTTTACTCTTACATACATGTATCTTTAATTTGTAGACGTAACATTTTCAAAACCCACAGTTAGGAAATAATACTTTGAAAATGAATTACAAATGTAAATAAACTTTCATTCACTAAACTAATCGTATACACGTACATACTAAGATTTCAACGCCTTTAGAAACCCTGACCTGCGCCTGGGCACACGACACACCTGTTGTGTATATCTTGTATATTCTGTGTTAGTTCCATGGGTTTTCTTAACTTGGACAAACAATAGACTCTAATTAGATATACACAAACAAACAAAACTATGTCTAGACAAACAAAGCGGTAATATCCCGCCCGATATAACCAAGGCAGTTGAGAGTCTTTTCATCTTTAACATGTATCTAGCATATCTAGAATTAGACCTAGAAAAAATTAAAAATTGAAAAAGAAAATACATATCTTAAATCGATTAAATTAAATCATGTATTATTGGTTCATTTTTTTTATTTTGTGTAATAACCGGATGAACTAAGAGAGAGAGAGAGAGAGAGAGAGAGAGAGAGAGATTTTACCGATTAATTTATAATAGGAAACAAACATACTTTAATACAATTTCGTGCGCATATTTAGATACAGAGACTGCGCTCACCCCTACAATAATTTTGAAACCAAAAAAAAAAAAATTATAAAGAATTTTTTAACGGCAATCTGTGTCCATTAGAGCGGTGTTGTTGATAGCGATCTGTGTTTAATGGGGCGACAATTAAAACCGCCTGGAACACCCCCCCCCCACCTTCCTTGGAAATTATATCATCACTCGGATCACCCCCTCCCATCCCTATAAAAGAGCTTTTGCATTTAATATATGTTTTCAAGATGAATCTGTTCAGCTTGATCAAACCTGACTTAAAGGGAACTTAAAGATGGTGTAAAGACAGCTTAAAGGGAGCGTAAATGCCACTTAAAGGTGCTTAAAGGTGGCTTAAAGATGGCTTAAAGGTGACTTAAAGAAGTTTGGACATTAAGGACCTATAAGCTCAGCTTAAAGGTGACTTAAAGGTGGCTTAAAGATTGTATATCCTTTGAGCCACCTTTACGCCACCTTTAAGTCACCTTTAAGGACTTGCTTAAAGATTGTTTTTCGCCCTGTGTACGTCAGTAGCTTTTAATGGCGATATTTGTCATTTTGTTGGACAAGTGTTCGCTCTTCACAACATACATGTACATGTATGCATGCAATTTAGCTGACATTTTATAAATGCTGGCTAACCTGTTTATATTTCATTTACCTTTTTACTCACATACTTGTTGTAAACAGGACACGGAAAAATACCCGGTAATCAGCAAATGAATGTTAAAAGTGATAAATATGTTAAGAATTTATTTAGTAACAAAAAAAATACTATATTTGTATAAAAAAAAATCTAGTAAAATATTGAACTTATCTGATCAGCGATAATCTCCGTCCGTATTGATCGATAGACATTAGGTCAATAAGCCGTATATGGAAGTTGCGCGCTTATTGCACGGTACGGTACGCTTTTTTGGCCGTTTTAGGGTGGGTCTTGCATAAATTATCTTGCACGCTTTTTGCACGGTACGGTTCGCTTTGTGAACGGTACGGTTCGCTTTCTGAACGATACAGTTCGTTCGTTTTGTGAACGGTACGTTTCGTTTTGTGAACGGTACGGTTCGTTTCTTGCACGGAAGGGTACGGTTCGTTTTAGAGGTGTAGTAGCACGTTTCAGGGTCTGTAAGTGACTTTACTAGTTGATTCAGCAGGGATGTTATTGTCCATGGACCAACAACTGACTACTGCTTCTCCTACAATGCTGGACAACATAAAGGGATCATCTCGATCAAGGTCAAATACCCCAACCTAAAGAGAAAAGGCTCATATAACAGATACTCGTTAATTCTTAACGTAAAATGTTATAAATTTAGGTATGATTAAAATTGCCTGCAAGAAGTGCAAGAAACGACAAATTATTATTGAATATCTCAGCATTTTCTATGTAAATGTTGTTTGCCACCTATTATTTAAAAATTAATCTTCAGACTGGCAACATTAATTCAAAACATGAGGAAAAATACTCACTAATTCCCGTTTTTCGAATATTGTTTTGAGACGTTTTCCAAGTTTACTATATTCGGCATCGTCAAATTGAATACCAAATAATGTGTTTGCTTTCTTTCGAAGTACACTGGGGCTAAAAATGTAATGTTATTTCAATGGAAATTGTTTTTTTTAAGACACACAAGACAATTTCTATAATAATACTGACACAATGATACACACATACAAATCATTTAACCAATTTGTGTATTTAAAACATTTTTTTCTGTTAATTGAAGAGAAAAAATCTTTCTGAATATACTTCAATCCATATATTTACAACAACTTATTTTCTATTTTTTTTTCAAAGTTTTCAAGAAAATGTGTAAAAGATATTTAGTTATTTAAATGCTTCGAATGGCTGGCTATAAAAAGAGTTTATTTGCATATTTTTTTCTAATAATACTGGAAATGTCGAGGAGGATTTATAAAAAAAAATTAATGTATCATTTCTTTGATTAGACATGAAAGCTTTGTTCGTAGTAATCGTTTGTCTCTCTTAATTGATATTCATACTTGTCAAGGTAGTCAGACACCAGATCTGCAGCTTTTCCTGACCCTTTCATTATGATAACAGGAAGCTTGTTCTTGAGCGCTTCTGAGATGTGTGTAATGGTCTCGATGTCTCCCTCACAAACAATGATGGCAATAGGAACCGACATTTCTACAACGATTTGTTATGCAATATTTAACGCTTAAACTTAAGTAACTAAGTTTAGATCAAGTTAAGTCCCTTCTTTAGAGTGGTTTTGATATTGAACGGATATTTACGAACAATTAGGCATTACAGGCTTAAGGTCCATTTCAAAAAACCTAATCGTTTGGTCAGTATACATGGATGATATTCGTTGTTCCCTGGTTGTGTTTTTGTTTAATATGAGTTCCATTAAGTTTACAATAATCTCTATTAAAATTAGCCTATCAATTCCTAAAAAAAATGGTCATTACTTGCAGAAAACTCGTTGGTTTGTTGTATTTTAAAAGTTATTTTAATGAATATTTCAGAGTTTGTTAAGTGTTTTCGACTGTTTTTGCTGAATTCAACTTTAAGCAATTAAATTTACAACTTAAATGTAATTTTTATTGTTGATTTCTCAAACGGCAGTAGGATGGGTGACAGAACGAAATTGAGGTTACATTGTAACTCCTTTTTAATTCAGTTTACTGATGCAAAACTAAGCACACAAAAAGAAAAATCCCCCAAAAATCATACTGATGTCCAATTTTTCATTGAAGAATGAAACTTTTTGTTTTGAAACGAATTTTTCAAACTCCAGTAAAATATTATCCCCTTCCCCAATGTTGGTTTCAAATGATGTTGGTTTCTTCTTTCCCACAGAATATTCAGTCTGGAAATAAAATTAAAACTTGATTTATATACATTGTAACAATACACAATCGATTAAGGTTAATCTACTGACATTTTTGTTTGTACCTCTAGTAAAGGAGTATACAAAAATATTGGGTGATTGTGGGATATGGTTGTATAGTAGGTCTTAGTGTAACTTAAAAAAAACCAACGCATTCAATACATATTTGTTGAAACCAAAGGTAAAGTAATTGTACCTTTTTTCCCGCAAAACTGATAAGTTTTATGTGTCTGTTTGAGTCACTGATTTTAGAGGTTTTTGTCCCGAATTCCATGTCTTCATATTGTTGGTAGGCATCGCTCACTACCTTTGATACATCTTCATCATTTCCGCGGTACAAAATCCAGGTCTCTTTGATATGGAAACGATATAAAGTTTTAGGATAACTTACTTGTAAAAAGTTTAAAATATCAAGACAAGTGTGTCAAGCTTATAACATTACAAGATAATTGCGATCCTTCCTCATGTTTTAGGTAGACTATTGATTTCCCTTTGCTCATTTATTCGTTCTTTAAGCAATATTATATGTTTGAGATTGTGCGTTTTATCTGTCTCAGTATTTGTCCAACACAATTGTACGATAAAACATGTCAATATCGTAATATTCTTAAAAAAGACATATTAAAGTTAACTATACTCTACCTCCTCCACTCTTCGCCGCCTCAATCAGAGCTGTCTGAAACACAGTCTTTGGCCAGGGTCTGGGGACAAAACTGTCAGAGTCTCCAATCACAGAAAACACCATGGTGGGGGTAGATCGGACTTCTCTCTTGGTTTCTTTCTTGTTTTCAATGTCCTTTGTTCCCGTGAAGTGTTTTTCTGTTTTAGCTTCATGTTCGTTTACACTCTGTTGAATATTATTCCACGTTTGTTCCACATTACTTACATCCTTAAAAATTATCAATAGCATGAATACATTGGTTTGTAAAAAACACTTTAAAAATTTCCCCAAATAAACACATAACGAATCATCAATGTCTTTAAAGAGAATACAACTAGCATGTTTGAGTAATCTCTCTTGTCATCCAGCTAAAAAGAACCAGGTACAGTTTCAGTCATATTTTGCCCTGTTTTAGAGTGATTTTTAAAAATATCACAGGAAATTGAAATGTAACGTTTATTTACACAAGAATACCCATAAATTAAAAATCTATAAATAGTTACCTGATTAGACGTTAACAAGGTTAATTGTGACGTCACAAACAGTGCATTTTCTCGTAATTTTCATAAAAATGAGCAGAAGACACCAAAAATATGTCCGCAGCTGTCGCCCACGATGAAACTCACAAAATAAGTTTATCATGTGATATCACATAAAATATATTAATTTCGTTGTGGGTGACGGCTGCGGACACATTTTCCTCTTCAAAAAGTATGAGCAAATGTGCCATTTTTCATCATTTTTGACAAAATCTTAGAAATGTGCCTAAATGTTGAAGTCATAATTATTTTTTGAAACAAGATAAAAGTGTATAACTTTGTACTTTATATGCACACGTGTTCAAGATTGCATCTGTGTATTTTAATGAGATTTAATCAACTTTTGATTTTTAGGCCAAATATTGTAGGATACTGTACCTTCTTCTTTGTTTCATCTTAAATAATACCCCCCTTCCCTTCCCCATTTTCAAGTTGAAATCCATTCTATGATATGTAATAAAATTATTATGCTGTTTATAATCTAAAATAAAAAAGAAGAAATTAATATAACGAGGCATTATTTCATTAGAAAAAGGTTGTTTTTTTTTAAGTTTTTTTTTAAGTTTTCTTACAACTTTTTTTTGGAGTGACCTCTGTTTAGGTCTTATAGAGGAAAAGCCGTAAGAAAAACGAGAACGAGAAAGAGATAAAATATTCTTTTTCTTTTCTAGTGAAATACATAAAGTGGCTTTAAAAAATATAACTTCTATGAAATAGATTTAAGTCATTTTACTGCAAGCATTTCAAATCTACCAGGATTCTTACTTGTGTGTGTCATGATTACATAACTCATCCCTCGCCCGCGGCCGAAGATATCGGTCGCGGCTGGACTACCCAGCGGTCAGCAGTGATCTAATACACAAGATTTGCATCTTGTATGATGGGTTTGTTTAGCCGCAAACACAAAGAATTGTTTGAATTTTGATTTCGTATAAAAGTTTATTCATGATCTTAAATTGATTAAACCGATAGAGTGTAAATATAGATAGATAGAGAAATAAAAATGCAATATCATTCCCAATCGGAAACATCGTCAGACATATATTAATGGTGGGTGGGTATGTGAGTCCAAAAATATAATACCTAAAAAATGTAATACTTTCAATCATTATACTGCAAGCATTTCATATTTACATGTACCTTGGTTTTGAGATGTGTGTGTCATTACGTAACTCATCCTTTGCCCGCGGCCGAGGAGATCGGTCGCGGCTGGACTACCTAGCGGTCAGCGATGATCCAATACGCAAGATTTGCATCTTACATATGTTTTATTTAGCCGCAAACACAAAGAAATGTTTGAATGTTGATTACATATAAAAGATTATTCATCCATAAATTGATTAAAACTATAGTGTGTATATTAAGAATTAGTAAAGCAATATCATTTCTATCTGAAGCATCGCCAGACATAGATCAATTGTGGGTTGTAAGTCTAAAATGTTCTAAAAACTGTAGAAATAATGTTTAAGATCAACAACAAAACAGATTAAACCTTTTTAATTATGAAATCTGTTTTAGCTTCATAATTAAATAATGTTAGATATGTTGGTATATATGTCATTAAAAAAAGTGTTCTTTAAAATCTTGTCGATGTCAGGAAATAGTTATATTGTTTAAAATAAAACACTGCAGACATTTTAAACCCAACACGACCACTGAGATTTTTGTTTACATTTACATAATCCATTCCTTGCAAATAGCCGAGGAGATTCCACGCGAGTGGACAAGAGATCCGCGGTAGTCTAATACACACGTCAGGCTTCATTGATTAAATACAATACGAGGGTTGATCCAAAAGTAATGTCACAGATGCGATAAAATCGTGAAAAATCCGCGTAAAGTGACAAAAATTCGTGCTTTGAGATATCGACTTAATTCGATTCAGATCTGAAAATGTTAATGCATTATTATAAATATTTCTGAAGATAATATATTTTGTAGAGCGTGAGTTAATGATAGTCGCCGCACGCTAGCGACGTCAGTTCTAGATCTTTGGCGTTCTGGTAGAATTTCGTAATTTAGTACTGTATATAAATTGGCCACGATGCTCTATTTTATAATCTTTTAATCATTTTTTCATAAAGTAACTAATTAATCTTTTTGTTATCGATAAAGTAGTATATTGGATAATTTAATGTGTGATAAGTTTTTCGAGGTCTCTTCAAGAAGTCATGAACGTAGCTTTATAATACAGCTCATGACGTAAGAACCAAGTTTTAACTTTCCTCCAGAGCGTATATCTTCTGTCTATCTAATTTAATCTATTAACATGACATATGCTATTATTAGATATTGGAACCACGTTAAAGGTACTCCTTTCACTCGCTCTTAATTTTAGGTAGATATAACAATTCCAGTACATTTCACAGGGCGAAAAACCATCTTTAAGCAAGTCCTTAAAGGTGGCTTAAAGGTGGCGTAAAGGTGGCTTAAATGATATACGATCTTTAAGCCACCTATAAGCCACCTTACGCTCCCTTTAAGTTATTTTTATATCGTCGTTAAGTTCCCTTTAAGTAAACTTTGATCAAGCTGAACAGTTTCATATTAAATTCATAAATTAAATCAATAAATGCAAAAACACTTGTGTATGGGTGGGATCCAAGTGATGATATACTTTAAAAGAGGGGGAGGGGGGTGTTCTAGGCGGTTTTAATTGCCAACAGGCACCACGCAGACACTGGTATCTACACTGATCGCTATTATTAATTTTTTTTTTTTTTTTTTTGGTTTCAAAATTATTTTAGCGGCAAGCACAGTCCCTCTATCTAAATCTGCGAATGGAATTATATTAAAGTATGTTTGTTTCCTTTTATAAACTAATCGGTGAAAGAAAGCTCTCTCTCTCTCTCTCTCTCTCTCTCTCTCTCTCTCTCTCTCTCTCTCTCTCCTTAATAAATAATATTTATTATTTGACTAAATAATACTTAGTCGAAAACCATCAATTGTTTGACTGTTAGCACAAGATTTTAAATTCATAATTTTCATTGAACCGGATTCAAAATCTACATCAATTCGATTTTATTTAGAATTTGTTTTCGTTAAAGAACACGCATTCACTCAAACTAACTACGATAACGGGTTTATTTCTTTTTTTTTTAAGTTTATCCCGTTATTAAACAAAATAAAAAATGAATGAATAATACAAAATTTAATTTAATAATCAATTTAAGATATTATATATTTATTGAAATTTTAATAATTCTCGATCTGTTATACATGTAGATACATGTTAAAATGAAAAGACTCTCAACTGCTTTTGTTATATGGGGCGGAATATTGCTCCTTCGTTTGTCTAGACATGGTTTAATTCGCTTGTGAATATCTTATTAAAGTCTATTGTTTGTTCAACATGAGAAAACCCCTGGAACTAACACATAATATACAAGATATACACAACAGGTGTGTCTTGTACCCAGGTGCAAGTCAGGGTTCCTAAAGGTGTTGAAATCTTAGTATGTACGTGTATACGATTAGTTTAGTGAATGAAAGTTTATTTACATTTGTAATTCATTTTCAAAGTATGTTACGTATACAAATTAAAGATACATGTAGTATGTAAGTGTATACGATAAGTCCATTGAATTAGTTTTATTTCCAATTTTAATAAATTCTCGAGGTATTATTTCCTCACCCTGGGTTTTAAAAATATAACGTCTACAAATCAAAGATACATGTGTATGAGAGTAAAATTTATAGGTTAATTAATTACAATAATCATAAATGGGAGGTAATTATTTAAATATATTTATAAGGGGTAATATAATATGTCACATGCACGTACCAGGCCCGGTACATCATATGTACATGTGTATGTATACATCATTGGCAATTGTCACATGCTGAAAATAGTACGTCACTAGTAATTGGTGATGTTTTTTGTTATAGAATTGAAAGTTTAAAAATCATGTATACAATTAAATATTTAAACATATTTTATTTAGTATGTTATTCTATATAGATCTGTTGTTAATGTATATTATCAACATTATGCTGGAACGGCGCCGTGATCATGAAAACTGGTATATTGCGTAGAACTATTACCCTAATAGTTTCAATGCAATTTTTAAAAAAAATCCTCTTCTTCCTTGCATTTCATAGTTATGAATTAGGTGAACGTATATATATCTAACCAATATAAATTTATTAAACTTAGTAATTAGTCTAGTCAGCCGAACAATTTCCAATCAGTTATAATATGTATTTTGTTCACTGAAGACCAAGTACCGTAATTCATTCTAAATACATACATGCATGTAATTAGGTATAATTGATTGTTACAAACTGAATGGAAGTCAAAATCTTTTGAAGTAAAAAATACAAACATATTACCGGTACATTAAATCAGTAGCCAATGATTTAGAGTATATAAACATCTGTACAGAAATGAAGTTACAGTGGCACAGTGGAAGTGAGATGGTAAGCAAAGGATTCCGGGATCGAACCCTGTCTTAGGCGTCTTTTTAATTTTTTTCCCTAATTTATTTTTGAGAGCAAATAACCGTTTTTAATACTTTTTCTGTCTTGGAATCATTGAAACTTGCGAAAAAATATACATTATTTACTTAACTAACTTAAGAACGCGGTTTGGCTAATTAACGTTATGTTGGAGAATGTAGGATGAGTCACCATGCTTTGTGGGCAGATCGGACATCTGGTTAATACAAACAAGTTAATAAATAAAATGGGCCAATAGACGCGATTTTATTTTTGATGGAAAAACTTTACAGAACGGGATGCCAAAAAATGGGGTTGACTAATTAACACTATGGCGAAAAGTGCGTACACGTTTTTAAATAACATATACATTTTTTATACCACGACAAATTGGTAGTAAACCTTATAAATTAATTTGTTGACAGTGTTTTATCTAAATTTTTTATTTTGGGCAATAATAAGTGAAATTTGACATAAAGAACAAAGTTCTAAAAAGAGATACCACGCTCTATACACCCACACTCTGGTTTGAAATAAGATAATAGTCTATTTTTTCCAGTCAGCTGCAACAAAAAGAATTAAGGCCATGTACATGTTCATGTGTATATACTCCATTTCAGCTTAGATTTTCATCCCTGTCCTCTCCTCTAAATTTTCAGCCACGCAGTTGCTTTTGTATTTCAGTTTTATAGAATATTTTAAGAAAAGCAATTAAGAAAAATTTCGGACACAATACATAGAAAAATGAACAAAAAAAAACCTGGTTCACCATATTAAGCATTGTATTATAATATAATATGTGAATATAATATAATATGTGAATTATTGTTAATCCCCGCGCTTGCGCGGGATATCATCTAGTTGTTATAAAGTTAATACATTTTGTTGGTAAATTAAGCCAAATATTGAATAAACACTGTTATTATTTTTTTGAAATGGCTTAAAGGGGGCTTAAAGGTGGCTTAAAGAAGTTTGAACATTAAGGACCTATAAGTTGTCCCTAAAGATGGCTTAAAGGTAGCTTAAAGATAGTCTTTAGCCTTTAAGCACTTTTAAGCCATCTTTAGGTTTTCTTTAAGCCACCTTTAAGCAGCACATATAGCTTAAAGGTGTCTTACAGGTTGCTTAAAGGTCGTCTTTAAGCTAACTTTAATTAAGCACCTTTAAGCTATCTTTCTGGAGAACCTAAAGATAGTCATTCATTCTGTGTTTTCTAGTGATTTCTACCCATCGAAGCAAACAATGCATCGTATCACTATTCGCATGTCCTGCCTTTTTATTCCCTGATCTAGAGACAAAAGACATTGCGTAGATATCCGAAATGGACGGTAACGGTCCCTAATTTTTTTAAAACAGTTAGAAAAAGTTTATAATTTATCTGTTTCAAAATATTGTGCAGTTTGGGGCTTTCTTAAAAATTTGAAGCATGTTATTTATTCATAAATACAAACATTAATGAAGACGTAAATTCATGACGCTGCGATGTCACGTATATACCATGCTATAAACATCAATATCTTGTTAAGTGTTCAACGAATTTTAATGAAAACTTTAATTCGAATTTGAATTTCGATAAGGAAAATTTTAAGGTATCATTTTATATAATACAGCGCTAGTGGGACGTGCGGTGCATAGTGTGACATTACTTTTGGATCAACCCTTGTACAACGCCGAAATCTTGACAGGTTCATGTAAAATCGACTAGCGTTTCAACTTAAGATTAGTATATTTTACCATGCATGATTATTTCCGTTCATTACTGCTGAGACTTTAATGCATTCACACAACAGACTTCAACACTTTTTAGACGATATTCACATCCTGCTTGATTAACCTGTCTTATGAATTAATATTCGGTTAACACAAATTGGTGTTTTACTGTATAAAGTATTATAAGTGTTCTTATAAGTTGTACAAAAATGAGAGAGAGAGAGAGAGAGAGAGAGAGAGAGAGAACAAAATCGAATTTGAATGTATTTAAAATTTAACAGGATGCACAAAGTAAAAGAATGTGTTTTTAAATACTCTCCAAGCAGTTTTTTTGGCAGTTTACAAACCAAAGTTCCGTGCTGCAATGTTACATGTATGCGGGAGGTGCTCGCACGATAAACAAAAAACCTCGCTGATCGATGTTCGGAATTGAAGGATTAAGTGATTAGTTTAGGTATTGTGACGCAGCTCGAAACGTCAACAAAGTTTGGGTTCGGGTATTTTGCGAGCCAATAGCGTAATGTAGCGCAACCTCCTCAGTCTTGGAAACTCACAAGAAATAATCCAGTACACAAAAACACTATAAAGTTTATTAAAAACTAAATGTAGGATTATTGACTAAACAATGAAACAAAATGAAGAAATTCAAACACCCGTTAAACTATTTATTACCCCTAAGTATTTATAGGAAACTACTGGTGAAAATTTAAATGATTAACTCTGGCGAACAGATTGTGGTGAATCGACGCCACCAACAATTCTTTTTCACCAGCACTCCCGTTGTCCTAAAACTATGGTGAATCAACACCACCAATAGCTTTCAATATCCATAAGGTTGTAAACACCTGTAACTCGGTGTAAAAACATCACCAGTAATAATAAACTAATTCCTAATTAATAAACTCATGCTTTTTCTGTATTAAGAAATATAGGAAGAAATTACAAAATTTAGTCATCCGTCATTTGAATGACCATTTTCACCTTATAAACGCCATTTTTAGAGGATTAAGATACTTTTTGAGGCTCAGCACACTTTGAGCATGATGAAATAGTATGCTGGACGAATTCATCAGTGTGTATTTTTTTTCCATTGAAGAAACTTCAATAAAAAAATGATGTTTGGCTGTCCGTCATTTTGAATCGCCAATGTGACCTACTTAACGCCATTTAATGAAAGTCAGCATATTTTTTTTAACTCGGCTTACTTTAAATATAATTTTAAAAAAGGGCTGGACCAAATAGGAATTATTTGCCATTAAAACGTATTTCTAGATTCCTTTTTAAAAATTAGGACCAGACTAGGCCTATAACATAATAATTCTTTTGTTGAACAAATTTAATCGGTAGTTTTTGCAACAAAGACAATAAATTTGAATTTTGTTACTATGGTAACAACGCTAAAAATTGCGAACAAATATGTTTTTATTAAGAATTTTAATTCATACTTAATTCATACTTGTGGCATGGCAATTCATACATGTAATTAATTGATTGGAATGACTTAACACGTCCTTAACATTCATGAAATACCAAAAGAAGCTGTATTTTAGCAAAAAAAGAATGGCCGTTGCTATGACGTGTTTAACATTAAAAAATATCTGAACGATTTTTTAAGTCTACAAATTCTATTACCAAGTGCGGTTTTCCGTTGCTGAATATTAATTGAATACATTTAATGTAACAGTTTAGTCTGTTTTTCGACAAATAACAACAAACGATTGTTCTAAGGTGTTCTTATCTAGCATGTATGTTTTAAACCATCTATACATTTAGTAGTTGATTTAATGATAACTAATGTGGTATCAAAACATAATAAAATGAAGTTTTGGAAAGCCGATGTCACCGATGTCCATGGTAACTTTCGTTAGAATTTGATTTGTCCACCAAAGTTTTCTTTAATTTAAAAATTGACCTTAACGTTAACTTTTATTCATATTTCATAATCTATATACGCTGCAATTAAATCTCAAAAGCTATAATAAAATTAAATGATACCAAATTACAGACAGGGGTGGTAAAACATGCAATGAATGCTGTTTGTATTGCGTTCTTTGATATTTTTCTCTTTTAACAAAAAATGCACACGCAAGGGTGAACACAGCATCATCTATTTAAAAGAAGGTTTTATAAGAAAAACAGTATTTTTTTTTTCTAAATAAAAACTGCACATTACCTGACCCTGTTTGACGGCTGTTGGTTCAGGTGCTGCCTGTGACATGATCTCTCACATACAGTTTCAATTACGATTATCAAGAAAGGCTTCTAAAAAGATCACTCACTGCATACTGCGCAGGGGTTTGCTTTACGTCTCTTATAAGGTGCATTTTGACCTTTCACGTCTGTTTAAATATTCCTTAATGGAGATGTTATTCTGTGAAATGTTGAAATGATTTCTATAGAACTTGCGCACATATTTTGTTACATTCGTTTATTCATGAATGTTTTCATCGTCTTTATTTATTTATTTATTTTTGCTTTGGCGAATCCAAACTATAATTATTTTTATTGAAAAAAGACAGGTTCGACTTATTTATCTTAAATCAGATTTGAAAAGAAAATAATAAATGCAGCTGTTGGATCCGTCATTACCTATGTTGAAAATTATAAAACCAAGAAAAATCATTCTAATAAAACGAATGATTAAAAAACAATTAGTAAAAAAGTTTAATACGCCCAATAAAATAGAGATAATTTAAATGACATTACCTAAATTACTAGAATGTAATCCTTTGTGTAATCCAAAACCATTATATGGATTTGGGCATTAATCCCTTATCTTGTTATTGGCACTCTTTCAATAGTGATGTATCTGAGGATATATTTAGATTATATACCGGCATTCGTTTGAGAAAAATAAAAAACTTTAAAGGGACATGGTCACGATTTTGGTCAAATTCTATTTTTCTGTTTTTATTATTTACAATGCTTAAGAAATGCATTTCCAATGACAAAATGAAATTGGAGTGGCAGTAGTGAAGTTATAAGCAAGATACAGGGCTCACAAGTCTTTGTCATGTAAACAAGGCTCGTGTCCTGTTTTTGTTTACATTAGTTCAATATTCCGGTAAAAATTCTTTTTTAAGCTGATTTTTCCATCTTCTTATTCATTGTAACCATAAATAAACAGATCTTAACGTTTACCACATTCATTTTCGGTCTAAAACTGGAGTTTTTACTTCAACGTTCAAAATGTAAACAAAAGCTTTGTTTACATAGCAAAGAATTGTAAGCTCTGTAACTCGCTTATAACTCAATAAATGACACTTAAATTTTGGTTGCCTATTAAAAATGCCTTACTTGAAGCATTGTAAACATTAAAATCGGGGAACTAATTTTTGACCAAAATCGTGACCATGCCCCTTTAATCCAGATATGTAGGTTTTTGATAAGTTTTGTGAAAATTAAAGACCTACGCAGCGTTTTTGTTGTTGTTTTTTGTTTTTGTTTTTTGTCAATATCAATAAGTTTTACAAGATAAAAATCGATGAGATAAGTTTTGTATTAAAAGATTCTTTCGATTACATGTGCATTATTCTTTGGAGTTTTTTTGGTATCTTGTCGACCCTTGTTTTACAGTGGTTTGAATTCTAATGAGTTTAAATTTTGAAATGAAGCCAAGTCATAAATTAAGTAGAGCAGTTTTGTTAACCCAACAATATGTGAAATGATGTTTAGAAGTATGATGGTACTTTTCGCGAGATACAACTCAGATATATATATATATATATATATATATATATATATATATATATATATATATATATATATATATATATATATATACACACACACACACACACAACACTTCGAATTGTCCTAAAACGTGTTTCGTGCACAAAGACAGTGTTTCAAATGTGTTACATGTGATAAAAATTGTCGCAATTAGTTAACTGTTTATCAATTATTTCTAATTAGACTTCAAACATAAAGCCGAGCGTTACTTATCACGTGAAATCAATAAATATTTTAATGTCTAAAAAGGAAGGAGCACTTGTTTAAGGTTGCTCTATACACCATGCACTTTTTGATGACGCAGTATGCAAAAAAGTAAATCTGGAAGAATATACTTCGGGTACTGGCTGATTTAAACAGGGCCGAATTGTATTGGAACCGCTCGTTTGAAAAAGGAGGACAGAAAAGGTATTATTTGATTTTAATCTATTGAAAATTGGAATAAACTGTGGGTGTATAGAGCCACCTTAGTTTATTATTGAATTAAAGTCTTTTATTGAATAAACCATTTAACACAATATAAACTTTTATGACCTGTTAAATGTTTTGTTTCATTGTCACCCATAAGTCTACGACCTTCCAATTTTTGATATGTCATTTGTGTCTTACATGGCAATTTTTTTTACACGAAACTTTGTTATGGGAAATGACGTCACATAAATGTTGGTGAATGACAGTTTAAAGAATGATTTTAATCGATTGCTGTATACAGATGACTTAAAAGTTATTTCTCTAAGATCAAGTCTATTTATCGCTAAAGTCACCGGGGTGGTCCGGCAATTTAAATGATAAATATACCGGAAATTATGGGAAATGCGGGTTCGCTTTTCTTCTTTTTCCCACTGACGAGACCATTCAGTGTGAATACCGAGCCCGACTGATATGACTCTGAACGATGATGGATGATCACTCGTTGAAGCATGTCTAACATATCTTAACACCATCTCAAAACAATGGCGAGCTTTAATTCTGATGACTTCCGTTCTCCATATTCAGATCTAAGAGATTCAATACCAACAACCCATAATCAAAGTCAGTCATTATTGCTCGTTAACGGTCACAAATATTGAATTTCTCCACGATGCAATTAAATGTGACTTCGCTTACATTGCAATGCTAAATGTAATTTTTTTTAACATCTGTACACCGTTAGGAATATTATGAGTTATATTACTCAGACACACGCGGGTAATAGCGGTGTCAAATGAATTCACACTTCGTTTGTTTCGGCTGGACCAGTCAATATTTCCCACCGCATTGCGGGTATGCAACACTGATTTATCAGAGTAAAGATAGTATTCCTGGGTAATTATGAACGCTGGAAGCATTTCCATGCAAATGAATAACTCTTCCTTTGTTGATGATACAAAAAATGACACTTTTTATCTAATATTGAAAGTGACTGGAAATGATATCGGAACTCTAACCAATGTATTAATATTGCGAGCTGCGAACTGGAGATGAAGCACAATTTATTAAAACAATGTTTTCCAATGAAATAGGCGACTAACTAATCCCCCCTCCCCCTAACTATACCGACTAACTAATTTCTCCATCCCCTCAAAATTTTCCTCGCTAAACATTCGCCTCAACTTTAATGGTTTCCTCTTTTTCTTATCCAGAGTATGATTTTATGAACAAATAAACGTTGCTTATATCATCCAAAACATCGTAAACCAGCACGCGATGCGCGTTCCCGCCATATTATTTCTCACGTCTGCTCAGCGCGCGGCTGTGTTACAGCAGCGGGGATCAGTGGCGGTATGAGCCTATAGGAGATTGTTTTGCTGTATCTGTAATTGATATAGCCCACTTAAGATCAAATTTTGACTTTTTTATTGATATTGGTGATTTCGGTAAAGTGTTTACATTTGCAATACGGGATGAGAGAGAGCAGCTAATACTTGATGGCTTTATCATATACATGTATTTCATGGTTTTGGTACCATTAATAATTGAATGCATCCAAAATGGAATTGGATTGCCATCGTCTGTTACGTAATTCTGCATAAAATCGCGTCTTTAAAATCCAGTTGGAGAGAGATCGTCGTTTATAGTGATTTTGACTCAAGATTTCTTTTTTTTTTATTATTTAAAAAGACAAAAAGCTTTATTCTTTAAAAACATCAGCAACTTTTCAATTCTTTCATCTCCAGGAATGCTATTATAAAAACACATTGATACGGAACTGCATGTCTCTTTCTACCATTAAAACTTCTATTTTATACATGTAGGATAAATAAGATCAAAGGGGTAGTTTTTCTTTCTCTGGTGTTTTTTAACACCAGAAAATATCGTCCATGTCGTAACCAGATATCTATATATATATGCTGTGACTTTGATGAGTCAAATTATGTTCGTTTCGAATTACATATATGCAGAACAGCATTATTAAAAAAAAATGATACCAACTTAATTTGAGTCTCTCTCTCTCTCTCTCTCTCTCTCTCTCTCTCTCTCTCTCTCTCTCTCTCTCTCTCTCTCTCTCTCCTCATTGATGTATGCTGCTATTCACTATACGATCACGTTTTCGAATAAAACTGAAAAATAACTTGGACTAAGTCATATCTTAATAATGGAAGTAGGATTACATTATATGAGGAAACATCATATTTAATTTAAATGAAGTTTCTTCGATTATTTGCAATAGATACTCAATTATTTTCTTCTTCTTTTTTTTATCGTCTGTAACTTTATACTTAAATAAAACAAAAAGCGCAATATCATCCTAGATAAATTACTGTATATTAGTTTAAGTTTCATGAATATCTGTCTACCTAAACTATATAGACTGGGATCCAATCATGTGCTAATTTATTTTTTGACACTGTGTAAAATAAAAGCTTCCAACATCGATCTCTCAAACGCTTGGTTTGAATAGAGGGGGTCTTTTTTAACAACCATGGGACAATGATGATCATTTGTTGTCAAAAAAAAAAAAATTTAAAGCAGATGCTTATCCCGATGTTACAGTAATATTTAGGAACACTTAGCATAGGCTTTCTGTATTTTAACTAGGACAAAGTAAACTGCTTTCAGTAATATGTTTGTATTTTCAGTACACACACGTGCACGTGCATAGATGCACGGAATAATTGGAAATTAAAATAAACTGTACTTACCTAAATGAGGGGAACATCGGATGAAAAGAGAATAAAAGAAAAAAATATTAGTAAGATTTTCAATAATTTGAATTCTTTTTAAATGTTCATGACGTACTTTAAATGGTACCAGCACCATTGGTGCCGTAATTAAATACAATGTCCTTGAATTGAAACAAATTAACAAACAAACAAATAACAAAACATGTATAAATGTTATTTAACGTGACCAAAATCGAAACGGCTACAATCAATGTCTTTGAACATCGCGGCATTCATTGACCTTCAACGGTTACAAATCTTGACCTTGATCATGTATGTAATCTCCAGGTCCATGCGCGGATCTAGAGTAGGGGTCAGGGAGTCCGGACCCCCCACGCCCCCTTCCCCTGCAAAATTCTAATTTCTTTTAATAACATTATAAAATTACCAAAAATATGCCTCGGACTCACCCCTCCCCCGGCAAACTCAAATAACAGTCAGACCCCCCCCCCGAAAAAAATTCTGGATCCGCGCATGAGGTCGCATGTGCCATAGTAAAATTATAAAGTCCTACAGACCCTGTCCAAAATTACTCAGCTTGGTCACGCGGAGAATATTCTCTCTTTTGGCTCCAAAACTTAATAATGCATTTTCCACAGTGCATTATATACTACGCTCGGAAACCATGTATATTTTGATATATTCACTTTGTTTAGCAAACTGGGGTCGAACCTAATACCATAGCATTCGGAACTCAGTGTTAAACAATGTATGTACATGCATTAAACGAGAGGTATCGAATGAACTTACTATGAACTATGAACTACGGAACTATAAACCCATAGTTTAATAGTTAAAGAATTCAAAGGTTCAAGCATTGCAAGAGTGTGGTGTTTTTTTTTTTACTTTTAAAGTGGGCTGATTTTAAAATTCATAAATCATTAGTAATACTAGACTTTGACCCGTGCGTGCACGGGGCGTTGACATTGCATATGATATCGGAATAATGTAATATTATTCTAATTGAATAATCTATCTGTGTCTCGGGACAGGCCTTCACCACAGTTAAAATGCCTCCCATATACCCTAAATGTAGCAAAAAACTGCAGAATCGCTCCAACTTTGAGAAAATTAATGAAGCTTTATTGAAATTAACAGTCAAATTATTCATAACATTTTCAGGCTGTTAATGCATTTCATCTAAAAATTTAATTCATATTAATGAAGAATTCAACACTTTTTCACCAACGTTTTTTACTCGTTTCAATTAACACACCATGTAGAAATTCGGAACTCTCGGGATTTTCATATCAAATGTACTGAGTTAGAGTTATCTCCCGTATTTTGATGAACAGAATATACATTTAGCAAACTTTCAATGAAAATTTAAACGTATTTGTATTATCATTTCTGAGTTTATCCATGCAAATGTGATATTGTGGAAACATAAACTAAAGAGCCTCCCGTGATTTAGCGTGAATGTAATGCGCATGCGCAAGATTGTAAAATCCAAAAAATCCAGATGATTTCCGGATTTTTTAAAGGAATTTTCGTTGATTAATAATTAGCGAAGCTTAATTGAGAAAAAATAAAAACAAATTGGTAATCTTCAAGTACCAACGATGTTTAAAATATATAAAACAAAAGACATTAAGTACTCTTCCGGTTTCTCGGTATTAAAGCCCAAAAATTCGAGTCTATTATTTTAATATAGTAGTATAGATTTAAACTTAAATCTAAGTAAAAATATAGACTGAACAACAAAAAAAATGTCATCTGCTAAAAAAAAACCACACAAATTAGGTTAATATATATCATAATGCACAGCAGTAGTTTTGTATAGAAAGCAATTGGACTGAGGCATGAGTAATCATGCAGTAACTTTATCAATAATATAATGCAATTGCATTCAGTCATGAGTGTCAATACCCAAACCCCATCAACGAAAACTTTAACAAGAACATACATTTTTTTTTCATAGGAAATTACACCAATATATACAGTGTTGAGGTGTTATAAATAGTTTGTGTTTCGTTTGAGATCTAATCAGTTCTTTTTCCATGGAGAATAGTCACTTAATATATTCTCCAACAAATAAAACCAACGAAAAATAGTTATTTTTTTTATTTAAAATCTGCGTTTACTATGAGCTCTGTAAATCCCTGTGTAATTGATACACTGCATGTTTGTAAAAACTTTAAAAGACAGTATTGTTATTTACAACCAGGTTGAAATCTGTTTATAAAAGTTAGCACACCGATTACACGTGTAATTTATGGAATATTTATATTATGCAAACAAGCATCGAACTCTTAATGTGAATAATCCAAATTGATTATGTACAATTTGTATGTCACTATCTTACTGTATTTAATATGTTTATGTTCACAAGTATAACCTATGAGATATTTGTGTCTTGAACTTGAATTACATGTGTAGAGCCCCATGCCCTTGATATAAGTTTATCAAATTACTAATTTACTCCACAAATTAACTTCAATCATCGATTCCTATATATAACAGCCGGCGGACTCTCGATCCCTTCATGTGTTAAATGATTTCCCACTTCATCGCATGCGATATAGAACAATCAAGTCAATAAAGAGATCTCAAACAATTGTAGTCCATCTTTTATAATAAAGACGAGCAACACGCAATGCTGGTCTTCAAAAGACTACAAATGGCGGATGTACGGTGTGTTTAATCCTTTCATTTCGTAATGTTTCCGACTTTTTTTATCTCGGGGAATTGAGTCCATTGTGAAACCTCCGAAAGTTAAACGAAATTAACTTGACCAGGATATTAAATTAGAACAGCAGTTTTATTGGCCGACGTGAAAACTGATAGCGGGAGATCATCGTTAAGACTGTTTTTATCTCCAACCGCTGAAGAGCTGACATTAATGGAAAATGGAACTAGAAGGAGACAGTTTCCTTTCATTCTGGGGGGTTTTTTCTGCAATTTTATATTAAATCTTAATGGATTGGGATATCAGTTTGGTCACATGACTTGCGGATGAGAGAAGTCTGAAGGTTCATAACGCGCAGACCAGACGAGGATTATAATTTGCTGGCGTACAGACGTAAACAGTTATTTCCCCTCAATGAAAGAAGCCAAACTAAAAACACTATAACAATCTGATCGAGTGCAAACAGTCTTGTCCCACGACTTTCCTGCTACATGTATACCGAGCAGGAGATCTTTGGGCTTAACTGGAGTCCAAATTTAGGGTACTTGTACTTACACTGTAGGCTGATAGTTACATGTACTACTTTTCAAATACGACAAAACACAATATTGTAGACCTTTGGTGGCAAAAAAGCTGTAGATCTGCAGCTAGCCCTGTGCGGCTACAGTGTTGTATTATGTTTACTTTTTAATCTTTGCCGCCATTGTCATCATTATCAGCTTTAGTTCATTACTGTCATATTACACTATTTTGTCAACGTGGGATTACAATTACGATTAATAATCCATCTAATGAAACCGAGGATTACAATCTAAGGCCGTAAAATGGACATAAAAGAATTCAGAATGAGCCCCCCCCCCAAAAAAAAAGGGATGAACAGTTACAAGAGATGACGGATGGTTGGTAAACTGGTTAGAGTCAACAGAGACTAGGCGTGGGCGAATTATATATATTATATATACATGTAATTATCTCTCTCTCTCTCGTTCTCTCTCGTTCTCTCTCTCTCTCTCTCTCTGACATACACTCACTTCCAAGACAATCATGAGTGAGTCTAGAAGGGGACCCGGCGGGAAGGTGGTGGGGGGGCTCCCGACCTCTCTTAGAATCGGCAGAGTTATTTAGTGTGTACATGGTAAGACCATCTTTAATAGACATTGGGCAAGCTACCCCGCCCCCTTGATCCCTTTTGTTTAGGACGGAAGAGACATGTGTACATGTATCAGAAAGTTGCACTGGCTTTTTTTTTCTCTTGAACACATCCTCCATCAAGTAAGGATTTCCGTTTTTTTAAATTAATGTTGTTTATTTTTTAAATAATCTTCAAGCAAGTCAAAACATTTTTTTATGTTGAGAAGGGGGGGGGGGGGTAGTGGTTCAATGGTTGGATATAAGTGTAAGAGTGGAACTTTAGTTTAAATATCCTTGATCCGCGCCGGACAAAAAATGTCATATATTTGATTTTGAATGTTAACTTTAATGCTTTTTATTTTACAAATATTCAATTTTAGTTATAGAATTATGAATTCAAGCGAATAATAAAAATAAGCCCTCTAAAACGTATTCCCCTTACATCAACCTCAACCCCCCCCCCCCCCACCACACCACCACCACCAAAAGTACACGTTAAAAATAATACCAACATATTAATATCATGTTGGATTAAGTTCAACAATGGATGAGTCCAGAAATTGAGTCGACTTCTAGTGGTGTTCGATGACAGTCCTTGTTATTCCACAGAGGCCGTGAGACTGTTTTAATTTCTCCAACCTTTGGAGTACAAGATTTGTCGTGAGAATCAAATTATTGTCGCTCCTGACAATTATTGGTTTTCTTTCTTTCAAAAATAGGCCGCGGAGATGAATTACAGCCGCAGAAATTCAAATGAAGTGTGCGTTATCCGACCGTGTACAACATACAAGATCAGATTATAAATTTTAAAAAATCCGAAAGTCTCTCTCTCTCTCTCTCTCTCTCTCTCTCTCTCTCTCTCTCTCTCTCTCTCTCTCTCTCTCTCTCTCTCTCTCTCTCTCATGTATAAAAATGAAATGTCAAAACTGCATAAAATTGCATAAAATCAAGAAACAGTGCTTACATTAGATGCATAAATCATTGCCTGTCATGAAGAAAGCATTTTGGGATGGAAAGAGGGTTTTTTATATAAAAAAAAAATTCCTAAAAATTGCCACACAACTTTCAACTTCTCAGTTATTGGAAATCTCTCTCTCTTTCTCTCTCTCTCTTCACTCTCTCTCTCTCTCTCAATACAAGAAATCAAATCAGATGAAGCCGTACGTATTTAAATTTTCACCGTGTCATCATTTCGGTCAGTGGCATAGTTTACATAATGTCAACGACCCAGACAATGTTATTGGATGTTTCCTTTATCACGCGATATGTACATTGTACGTGTAACAGGTATCATGGAGAGCGTGTTGACAAATAGTGAGAGGGTATTTCCTCCTCCCTCCCACCCCCGCGTCTCATCTCGTCTTTCCCCGAATTTTACCTTTTTGAAAAAAAAAATGTTCAGGGTTTGCTCGAAATAATTGATATTTTTATATACAATAAATAATTGTTTAACCTTGTTTATACCTCAATGGGATATATTTAAATAGCTCAATGGGATATATTCAAATGGCTCAATGGGAAATATTTAAAAAAGAACCAAATTCATTCTCAGCTAACTTGATAGACAGTTTCTTGATTAGATTTTTTTTCTTTTGTCATAAGCTTGTGTAGTTTTACACATAAAGAACAACTCGGGCCACACCAAGATAATTTCTTGTCCGTCGGACCCCGCGCGCTCGTATTATATTAAACTATACAAATAATAATATTATTATATTCCCGCATCCAGTGAATTCTGTGCTGTTTTCTGTTCTAATTCCGCTCAATTTTTCGTATTTTGAATAGTTTTAATTCATAAATCAGAAAAAAGTAGAAAAAATACAACCGTCCGCACAGATTTATTTGTGTACTGCATAAAATTTTTGCCGACAATAAAAAAATAATTTTATTATTTAATTGTTCATGCGCTATGCTTATACTATGATATGTAAATTTGTGAAAATTTTCAAATCGCTTTAAAAAAAAAAAAAGTAATCATATACCCATAGTTCTGATGTCACCCTTTTTGAAATCATTTTTTTTTTACATGTACAACAAAATTGTTTCGATCAGATTAAATTATGACAGTTGTAAAACATTCCATCTGCTTATATATGTGTTACTAAAATACTGGTCAATAATTTTTTTTACAGAGGACACCTTTGAGATTTTCTCGTATTTTCAAAGAGGGAGATTTTAATGACAAATAGAAAAAAAAATGTAATATTCGAGTGAAAGTGTTTGTCAGATCGAGGGAAGGAGGTAAAATCTTGTTTAAACTATTCAATAATTTGAAAATAGATATGAACTTTGTTTTAAATTTACTTTGAAATTCATATAAAATATCTGTATGCAATTATTGCGACTTAAATATTGCGACATCTGACGTGTGTTAAACAATTTGTAAATATCAACACATATATGTAATTGCAAATGTACAGTGCTTGTAATGTATACGCATAAAATTACCCTCACCGAAAACTTGAATAATTATTATTGATTTCACGCTGAATTTAGCATTACATTCAATATTCCAATACGTTATCAATTTACTGATTGTTTGATCTGAGTTTCTTTATAAGTGTACAATTTACCTGTAATTTTTACCAAATGTCTCATTTAGTATGTTGATGACAGGTGATATCTTGTGTAGGGGATCATATCCCTCTTCCCCGGGCTCTGGGACATCTGAATTGTCACTCCAATGCAGAAACTGCAGGATGGCTTGGAAACGATTCCTTGACAGAATTTTGCCAAAGTTTGGCGTTTCAAAAGACCACGCACGGGTATTAGATTCCCAGGACGACTCAAATGTCGGCTTTTTCACAATTCCCATGCTCAACACTATTCCAATAAATGCAAGCATTTCGTCAGGTGTCACCGGAACCCAATTGCGAAAACGAGAATGTGGACCCAATATTCTTGGAGGTCTGCTTTTTTGGGCGATTTTCTGGTCCGCATAACGATTAGTTTCTCTTACTAAAATATCTATTATATCCTTATCATCATCGGCATGCAAAAATTTAACAAAAAAGTCCAGAATTGCCATAACAGGACCAAGTTAACGGGCCCAGCATTTTCTGTAAAATCTGGCTCCGACAGCTGGAATGTCTGAGGGTCAACTACGCTAAACCATGGACCCCTGAAAAAGGCAGCTTCTGCTTCACTTTCCAAGTCGGAAACGTCTTCGTCGGATGCGTCAACGTCAGACCCAGTGTCAGAATTGTTCGCCATCGAGAATTGTTAGCGCAATAAAATGACGTCATATTTTGACGTCAATTCAGGGTAAAATGACGTCAATTTTAGCTATATCATACATACAATTTATAATATAACACAAACCTCTTATTTACTATTATTTACTAGTGGATGGGTACCTTGTGTATTATTAGATATAGGGTATCTATTTTTATTATGAGAAAAATATATAACGTCAGGTGCCTGTGCTCTGGATCTCTAATCTGTTGTTTATGCACCCGGATTCTTGTTCTTAATGTAGTCCCTGTTTCGCCGATATAAAATTGGTTGCAGCCATCATCACATATAATGGTATATATTAAATTTTTGGATTGACATGACATGTCCGAATTTATGCGGAATCGTTTTCCCCTGAAGTCAATAGAGCTGCATGCCTTGTTTTAAAAACGGACACGTCCCGCATCGTATGTCTCCACATTTAGATACCGTTTTTATTGACGTGTTAATTGTAGATGAACAGAGTATCCTCTTAAGGTTCTTTGGTTGCCTTTTACTGTTAATAAACTTGAATTTAGATAAAACGCGAGCCATATTTTCATCTGTTTTGAGAACTCCGTTGAGATTACTGACCGCCGGGGCTATGTTCGGGTTTCTTGGGTTGTGGGTAGTAACAAGCGGTAATATTTTTGTTTACTTGTTGTTCCGTAAAATGGGATTAATAAGATCCTGTCTATCTATTTATTTGGCCTTTATAATGCCGTCATTGATAATGTTCATAGGGTAATGTTGGTCAGTCAAAAATTGTTTTAATTCGTTGAGACGTTTATTTCTTGTTTCCTCATCGTTGACTATAGTACATATTCGCCTAGCGAGGTTGTATGGGATGGCCCTCTTTATATGTCGTGGATGGGACGATCCAAAATGCAAATATTGATGAGTATCTGTACTCTTGTAAAAATTATCTGTAGAAATTTTATCGTTTTCCTTCTTGACTAGAACATCAAAAAACGGAATTTCAGTGGACTTTTTTTCTAATGTGAATTTGATATCTGGATCCAGATCATTAAGAATATTATTCAACATGTGTAATTCAAAGTCTCCTTTATTCCATATGATAAAACAATCATCTAGATATCTTTTCCAGTTATTCTTCAGAGTCTGGCTGAATTCTTCACCGAATTCTTCATTTGTCTTTTTATACAGTGTTTCCTCTAAATATCCCAAGCTTAAGGTGGCGTATGTTGGGGCCATTTTAGTTCTTCCCATGGCTGTACCTTTAATTTGATGAAAGTATTTGCCATTAAACGTAAATACATTATTCTTTAAAACCAAGTCCGTAGCCTCCAATAAAAACTCCTTTGTAAATCTGTAATCAATGTCCGATCTGCAATAATCAATCCAGAAATTCAAAGTTGTAAGTCCTAGTGTACTGCTTATATTGGTTTTAAGAACAGGGCTTTGTGGACATCATAATCATGCATTTTGTTTTTCTCAAATATATATGGGAGTACAGAAGAAGATTTTCTAAGATTTAACACATTTTCACTAAATGACCATACTGACCGCGTCTCATGACCTGAACCCCTGACCTAGGGGCCATGAATTTCACAATATTGGTAGAGGGCATCAAGAACATCATAATCATGCATTTGTTTTTTCTCAACCATATATGGGAGTAGAGAAACATATTTCTTAGATTCAATATATTTTCACTATATGATCATATTGACGCCGCCTTAGGGTCTGAAACCCTGACCCAAGGGCCATGAATTTCACAATTTTAGTTGATTCATTGAAATCATAATAATGCATTTAGTTGTTTCTTTGTCAACATGTGTAGAAGTAGAGAAGATTTTTAAAAATTTGGCCCTTATTTCTTTTTTTGGCCTCGCCAATGAGGTCCCAGGGTTGGTATGGTTCTAAATTCCACAATGTATATTTCTCTTATCCTCTCTTATCCTAGAGATGTTTCACACTAAAAATGAAAAACAATTGGCCTTGTAGGTTTTAAGAAGTAGTTAAAAATGTAAAATTGTTAACGCACGATGGACAACGCACGATGCACAGACGCACGATTACGGACGAAGTCCAATTGCAATAGGTCACCTAAGTGACTCAGGTGACCTTATAAAACTCGCTCACGGTCAGCTATTGTATTAAAAAAAGATTAATTGCTTTCCGGTGAAAAGGTTTCCTGCGATTGATTCTCTTTTGTATAAAACTTAAAAAAAAAAAAAATAAACAAAAAAATAAAAATAAACATATTTTGCTGTATAAACAAATGCGTGAATAATCAAGTGCAAGTCAAAATACTAAAGTAAATAAATAATTAAGCAGTTTTAGATAAAATACAAAATGATTAATATGTGGCGAACTTATTTGACGAAAGCTTAAATAGTCACAACAAGAAACCATTGACTTTTTAAAAAAGCTGTCGGAAGAAAGAAAACAAATATCACATGCGTGAGAAAGAACATTAGAGATTAGATCCCGATATTAGAAACGTGATAATGGAATTTCTAGATCGGGAACATATTTATATATTTTCCTAATGAAAGAGCATAATTGCCCTAAAAACAGTGTTTCGTAGAATTACCTTTAAAATAAAAAAGAGAAAAAAAAATAAAAAAGAGAAAAAAAAAACCCAACATTTTCTTTGAAATAGCTAAACTCTCTACAATCAATAATTCCTTTCATGAGCATAGATACGTTTTTTTCATCTTATTCCCTTTTACCGTGGCAACGAAGTTTCATAGCAACAAGTATAGGGTGTATTTTCTGGATATGACATTTCAAAATCAAAACCCCCATACAATCGGTCGCTGCGATGTGGAATAGATCTTTGCTTTCATTATATCAATTATGGTAGTTCGTAACACTCGTGAAATTAATTATTTGAAATATTTTCTCAAAAGCACAAAAAAATGCTTAATATTATACACAAGTTCATTTTAATCTATTATCCTTAGAAAATAATATAAACCATACCAATCTGCAATTTGGACCTAATCATCACCAGTGTTCAGACTTTATGCCCATAAAATTTCAATGTCATATCGAAAGGTCAAACGTAATACCCTGTATATGATGACGTCATTTAGGAATTTATCAATTTCCATCTCCGTCAAATATACTTAAATCTCAATTAATCTAAAACCCACGGTCAAATTTTCATTATTTTAATTAAAGGGTCATGACAATCATACTGCTAAACTTTTTTTTTCAAATTTGAACTATACAATTTCTTTTTAGAGACCGTTAGACCGTCAAGTGTTGCAAATTTTCGTCTTAAAAGATGATTTACACGTGCTATTTTTACATAATATTACATCAGAAATTATCTTAAGCAATTTTTGTAGAAAGTAAGAACTTCCAATATTTCTTCATTAGAAAGATATGGATCGGATACGAATTTTGCAATATTATTTATCATTTAAAAGTACTTGGCTAATTTTCTAAACTAACCATCAACATTTATTGACAAAACAAGAATAATGACACACGCATTAGATAGAATTGCATGCAGACAGGTTCAGTAAACTAATATTTTTTTTCTAAATTGTATTATAGTGTTACGTAATCAAGGTGGGGAATTCAGGATGGGGAATTACCGAATACCGATTTCCAATTTTACATTTAATACAATAATACAATCAGGAAGTTTACAAAAACCAGAGATGTTTGTGAAACACTTCAGCTTATGCTCCCTCTTATAGGGTGCACAAACCTTTATTATACACAGTATACATGTAACATGGACATGAGTTTGACCGATTGAGCTATCTGAGATGCATCAACCTATCAAGTATGACTTGTCTAAGTTAACGTATTGCGGACATGTATCCCAGGTTCCTCAATTCAAGAGCATTCAAGAAATAGTCTTCTACATAACATCTTTGGCAAAAAACACGTTTTTCATGATATATCAGTAATTAATTTGTCCAACCTTTGAAGAGATAATGAACAGAAAGCAATTAAATAATTGGAAATTTTCTAAGTCCAAGGAGCATAACTCTGTCAAAAACTGCTCGATCGTACCTAAAACAGAACTTGACCTAGATTTTCTTATGATCGATTTGTATACCATATTTTATTTCGGTACATGCAAACTCTGCGAAGACAATGAACGAAAAATGTTGGTGACCGACCGACAGAAAGACAAACAGACAGACAGACAGCAGCAAAGCAATATGCTCTCGCTTAATCTTCGAAGGGGTCAAACAAACTGTTTTGCGATCGAAACAATAATTGTACCGTTTAAAAGATTTTAAGAATGTAAAAATACATTCGATATATTTTTGCAACGTCACTGTTGTTTCTTATGTAACGGACCGTCCAAAAGTTCCGAATGAATTGACAGGAATCGAAATCAGTATTATCCGTTACCTTTATTAGTTAAAACAGTAAAACATTCATAACAATTATCAATGCTCACAGGTCAAATGTCGACCACTCTCTCCAATAATAAATTCAACTTCGGCTTTATTTTTACCATATTTTCTTTATTTCGTGGACATCGTATTGTTAATGTAACAGGTGGTGAAAAGTCCGGTCTCAACCGAGACTCGAACCCATGGCCTCTGGCGTCCCATGCAAGCGCTCTAACCACTGAGCTATAAAGACCCGATAAATTGACTGACAGTCATTTATCTGTTAACCTGGTGACATTCAATAAAGATGTCATCCGCCAAACCTGAGCGCCCTAACTGAGCTCTCGTGGCGCTGTTGGAGACCTTACGGCGCTATCACATCGACCTCACTCCATTTCTACTGCGTGTTTATCAGAACGCAGAGCCACGGCGCGTACTTTGTGCATGCTCAAAGTGCGCACCGTCGCATGGCGTTCTACAATGTTCTAGCCGATCCCACCGCGACAAATGAAGATGCCGTTGCGTTGTTACGGCACTGTAGGAGCCTCTACTGCGTGTACCTTGGCGTTTTACATTATTTAAGGACGCAGCGGGATCGCCATGAGGACGCAGTCCCGGTGTGACAGGGGTTTTAGGTTTAGAGTGCTAACTACTGACACATTTCAGTCACAACAAAGTGGTTTATTCAAATAACGCGGTTTTACAGACTTGTTTTTTTCAAACGTTCAATTGTTGGGATACAGAATTATTTATCTAATGTGTCACTCGAAGATTTTGTTGAAATTTGTTCGTATTCATTTATACCTTAATTTAGTATGTGGAGCACAAACTGACTCTATAAAATAAAACATTGTAATTCTAAATCAAATTACTCAAAGTACAGATATCCGGGCTCATTTGATGTGTATTGAAAACGTTTTTATAAAAAAAAAGCAGAATAACAGACTGAATAGACACAATGAGTCATTATCAATGAATTAACTGACTTTATATGTATTTTCATGCAAATTCATATTGAAAACTAACTGTATTCCCGCGTTCATGGAGCAACTTTACATTGCGATTATTATGTGATTTTTATATGATGTTTAAATATACCAAATGAAAACTCGGTAAATACCGTGCACCGTAGCTAAAGCCTGGCTATTGCTTACGAAATGCGGCTACAAATGGCACTATTTGAAGATTTTACGCATACAACATTTACAAAAAATAAATTCCAAGTATTGAACCTATTGGATAATTAAAAATCGACGTTATGTTAAATATACATTGTCTGGAACAAAGTTTTGAAAGAAATTTCGGATATGTTGATATATTTATTATTAAGTATCTTGTGCAACCTGATAAAGACATTCTATCCGCCTTATCTCCTCATCTACTTTTCGGCTGAAATTCATTGCGGGGATAAAACTCGTAATTTTCCCACATGCGATTAACATTTTAAGATTTTTAACGTCTATTTGTGTTGGTCTTTGATTTGAACCACATTATGTAACACAATATCTTCTTTCAGGTTTTTAAAATAGCAAAATAAAAAAAAAATCTTGTTTTCTCAGCAGACGTGATGCTGAACTGACGATCCGATCTAAATGTCGGGCGCTTTCAAGTCTCATTTTCATTTTCTGTGATCTGAAAACACGACGTGATTTAACACCTTTTGATTTAAAATATTAATTTTTAGCTTTACTTTTAACCAACAAACAAATATATTGTCAGATGAAAAATGAAAACATTTTTAGTTCATGTTTTTTTAGTAACCCCTATATTACCGGTGACACGAATGAGTTGTACTTCAGAAATTACTGTAGCAATAAATAAACCAAAAAAGAAAGAAACTCTTATATGATGAATAATACAAATGTAGATACATGCATACTGCATTTATACACTCTTGATAGATTAAATTCAAGCACTGAACAAAAACAATACACGCATTTCTAGAAATAACTCCCGTATAGTTGGTTATGGCGTCGCTTAACAGAACAAAAAAATATCACTCGCGAGATACACGTGTAACGGTGTACAGAAGCTAATCATAAGATATAAAATTCATCTCTGAGTCATCTTTTTTAAGCATTCAATATATATGCATTTACAAGCTTATCTTTTAAAAAGATTGGTGAGCTAGCGCTGGAGCCATCATAAAACACAGAAGCATCGGAGCATCGGCAATGGCATAGCTCATTGACGGTGCCTTAATCATTATGTATCTACTGTAATTTCAACTTCAAGAACCATTGGTACCGTTTTGTAGCAATCGTATCTTCTCGGGCCTTTCCGTCAAGCTCGGAAAACATATCCGAGGTTGTTTTCCGAGCTTGAAGGTAGTTAAAATAAAGCTAGCTATTTATTATAATATTTAAAATAACTTTGCATAATAAGACCTAAGCGAGTGTTACTATTTTGACATTTACAATATAACCGTGACACATAACTTCGTGTGAAGATGATTAAACGAAATTCACATGGTACAGTTTATCTACAGTAGTACAGTATTCCCAGAATCCCCTACTATGGAGTCGAGCATGCGTATTCAAGTGAAAAAGACTAACGTAGTTGCTAGCGCTCGAGAGCGCTAGCAATAACACTCAAAAGTCGTCCGCGTTTCAGGAATAAAATCCCATATTTCGATTTTTAGAAAAAAATATAATTATGTATTCATGGTATGGACAATTTAACTCTTCTTTTTCCTGTTGTGATAATGTTAAATTGTTCGTTTTATTGTCAGATTCTTTATTAAAAAATACTTTCGCTTATTTAGTATCCATGCGCGGATCCAGAAAATTTTTCCAGGGGGGGGGGGTCCGAATTGAAAGTAGGGGGACTACACTATTCATCAGAAATGTTGACAAGCAAAAAAAAAACAAAAAAAAAAAACACCTACTTTCCCAAAATCATCAAATTCTTAATCCGTTGGGGGGGGGGGGGGGGGGGGGATACGTTGAATATCTTTACCTCGGCCAAAAAAAAATTTGCCCTCCCTTTCCAAAAAAATTTGTGTTTCCTATTTTTATGAAATTTCTAATCCGTGGGGGGGGGGGGGTATGCCTATAACTGCATTTTTTCCCAATATCACTCTTAATATTTCCGCTTCCGACACATATATATATGTGTTTTCCAGGGGGGGTCCGAGTCATCTTTGTGATAATTTTACTATGTAAATTTAATAACATCTCATTTTCCATGGAGGGTCCGGACCCCCCCGGCCTCCCCTCTAGATCCGTGCATGGTATCATTGATTTCCCCCGTAATGAAAATAAAATATATTTCTCTTTGAAAAACAAATTGTTCTATTCTTCCTCTTGGCAGATACACATGCAAATAAACTACTCTAAATTATTTCTGCTCCCATTGTTTTTATTTTTCTATTAAAACTAATGTTTATCCACATGCAAATAAAACTATTCTTATTTATATTCCCATTGTTTTGATTTAACTAATATTTCATCGATATTCATTCAAACTATTTTTTCCTTTCACAAAAATACATTGTATTATACCTTTAAACATCCTCCATTTTCATTCTCATGTTTCATGCCAATGGAACCCATGAACATTAAATAACAATTGATTTTAAAGTTGTATAATATGTTCTGTTCTTTTACAGTCGTAGGAGATAAACTAAATGCATTGCTATAATAAAAAGTCTTTTGTTTCTGTTTTTCCTATCAATTTTTATTCCTATAATCAATTTGAAAAATGCAGTTAATGTTTCCACGTATTTCCGTCGATGTTATCCAGCATTTTAAAAAATAACAAAAAACATCAAATAAGAGAGAGAGAGAGAGAGAGAGAGAGAGAGAGAGAGAGAGAGAGAGAGAGAGAGGTTGTATTTTTTTTATTATTCTATTTTATTTATTTTTTTTTTTTTTGAGAAAGTAGAATTGTTTTCATCGCAAGGTTATACAATGTAAACCATTTGTTAGCAAATGCAATATTTTTTTTACAACCAGAAGTTGATTTCTTTGCTGGAAATATGCATGGTCTGTCAAAATCATAAGTATAGAAAATCTAGAAAGGGTGAAATGGGACCTTGTATGCAGCCGTCCTCTGAATGATGATCTGAGCTATATTCTTCCTTTTTTCTGCAACATGGTGTAGAAATATTATGTTTTAACAAATAGAAAACTCAATTCAGCATTGTAGGACAATTTTTCGTAACAATTCATACATATACTGTACTATCTTGCCAGGTATAGTCATGTTTTCTCATGGCTTTCAAAACATTGAAAACAAAGATGGTATTTAATCAATGAAAATCAAAAACTAAAAATCACCCCTTATTTTTGTTGACTTTTGAAATGTTCCTATAAAAAATGACAAGTTATACGGCGATTAAAGATTATCTAGAGTACTAAGGCAGAATAGGTATTCCGATAATTCTCCAGTACAGATATAGGGACCGAACAATACTGCGCGAACAGACCGGCAGACTACGTGATATTTAATTTTTTTTATTTTTTTTTGGATTCTTATGTAAAATTCTAAAAGCATTTTTACTTACAAATTCAAAACACATTTATTCATGGCTGCATAATATATCATACCTTGTACATTTAGTACAATGCAGTTCAGTTCTATGTATTTCAAGTAATAACTTTGCCTATATGAAATGATAAATCGGAACAGACACTTTAACGTTTAATATGTATCAAGGTAATATGCAATATTAGGCTGAACAAAAAATGAGTTTTTAAACCGACTGGCTTTCTAGAAATAATTCTTCTAAAATTTCAAATAAAAGCGTTGGGGGAAAGCCTACTACACAAAGTATAAAATAGTTTTCACCCTCGGGGAAAAGGGAAAGATTACAGAAAGATTACAGCTAGTTTTTGTTGTTGGGTTTTTTTTTTGGGGGGGGGGGGGGTGGTAACTATGCGGGAAAAGTTGCTAGCAGATACATCGAGGGGTGGTAGGGCGACGGAGAACGATCACGTATTTCATTTTGACTTCATGATAAACTTTAGTTTCAATAAATTTTTGAAATCTGTTGTGCGACACTTTGATCATGATGTGCGACCTTGAGAGATTTAACCAGATTAACTTCTTTACGTTTTTAACTTCGTTAATTTCCGATAGTTTCCGTAACATTTGGTTCACTTCAAGACTGGTTTTTTCATGCATGAGCGCTTTCGCGCTCAGTATAAATAGATTTACCGGGGAGTATTTTATTAATGCGACGTTCGTTACAAAAAGCTACAGATTGTGTCTTTGGTTTCCCCTACCCGCCCTGACCCAAAGTTTTTTCGAGATTAATATTGAATTGTTGTTAAATTGTTTGTCTTGGTGGTGTTGTATTTTTTTGTGTTTACGTTAATTTGTATGTTGATTAAGTATTAAATGCGATTTGCGATTTGTACCGAATGCACCACGGGTTTTCTTCATACTTCTCCGTTGAAATTAGTGTAATGTAGAGAAATCCCATGAGTTTCCAAAAAGTTGATAATTAAGACTCGCAAGTTGTACATTTTCTTTGCGAGAAGGAGTATGATTTAACTTTGTTTTGACAATTTTAGGGGCCCCCCTTGAATCCGCCACTGGAATCCGATCTTTTGTGACCAATCTGTGGAAAGATGTTACTATTGTACTTGTCCCTTGGCTCAGAACGAATAATGAAACTTATTGTGTTTTGTATACATGTAGTATTTACATCATCTTTAGGAAAAATGCAGAGATTAAATTTATATATTTTTTCAATTTATATTATTTGTACCATTCCATATCTCAAAAATTATCATTCATTGTTTGAAATACAGTGAATCAAAATAAGATAGATGTACTGTTATTAAAAAATCTATAGCTATTAATTTAGCAACAATTACATGTATGTAGCCTATATTTGCGCGGTCGACGTCAAAGCATATACTTCATTTTAATACGCTCTTACAACACCATAATAATGAGAAACATATGTAATGCTGTGTATTATTAGAACAAGAAGGATAAGCTTTATTATAATCAATAAAAATCTAAAATTGTCAAAATTTTCAGTTAAGGGAGGTTTTTGCTTGGCGTGTCACAAATATATTCTCCGAAAATTTTAATACCAAAAATGTCCTAAGACATTGTAGTTTAGATGACATTACTTTATATTCCTCTGAATATCTTTTTAACACCCTAGCCAGCCCCATATATAACGTGAAATGGTGTGGTTTGTTTACAGGTAGAAATTGCGACACTTGATATAGACCATCTTCGCAAGCCAAGGGTTTACGAACGATCCACTCTGTTCCTCTACAACCCTTGGCAGATTTAGCCAATGTTTTCAGAAATAGAACAGCGCCGTCTAGCGATTAAGTTAATTTGGAGCAGCTAAAATACGTATTTTTCTTCTAAGAGGTATTGTAAGAAATGGTTGTGAAAAAAAGAAAGAAAGATTAATTAAAAAAAACATATATGTGTAATTATATATCGTGTGTTATTCAATGTTAACAATGATTGAATTTAAATTTTGTATGAAAACACAGCGAACTAAACCGCCAATTAGTAGATTCCCTGCGATCGCTTGGCTTCACAGCCAATCAGATTCCGTTGCGCGAGTTTCGATTTGTCGGCTAAATCTGCCAAGAAGCAGAGTGGATCGTAAACCCTTGGCAAGCGAAGATGGATCCAGACATGAATTTAACTACTTCACTTCCCGAAATCGGATAGGATGTTTAGAACAAGAGGCCCATGGGCCACATAGCTCACCTGAGCAACGACAGCCATGATAAAATTAGTTTTATGGAGTCATATACAGAATATCAGGACAATATAGTAAAACAGATCCTGTATTCAAAGGATTTCAATTTTTCCATGAATATTCTGTTAAATATCATTGAGCCCCTTTTGTCACAGGATGATTTTATAGCCATATCCTGAATTGAGCACTGCAGTTCTCAGGAAGATCTAAATCAAATAGGATATAAACCTACATCAAACTTGCAAGGCCCAAGAATTGTTTAGGGGCCAAATTCTAAACAAAGAATTAATAGTATTTCAAAATGCTTGCATTCCGTTTCCGAGAAGATTTTTCAAGATCTTTCTATATATATTCTTATGTAAAATTCGAACCCCTTATTGTGGCCCTACCCTACCCCCTGGGATCATGATTTGAACAAAATTGAATCTACCCTGAGAATTTTTTCACACAAGTTTCAGTTTTTCTGGCCAATCAGTTTCTGAGATCTTTAAATATTTTTTTCTATATATTCCAATGTAAAAATTTGACCCCCCCCCCTAATTGTGTCCTCACTCTTCCCCCTGGGATCATGATTTGAACAAAATTAAATCTACCCTACCTGAGAATGCTTCCACACAAGTTTCAGCTTTTCTGGCCAATCTGTTTCTGAGAAGATCTTTAAAGATTGTTCTCTACATATTACTATGTAAAAATTCGACCTGGTATCCTGATTTCAACAAAGTGGAATCTACCCTACCTGAGGATGCTTCCACACAAGCTACAGCTTTTCTGGCTGATCGGTTTATGAGAAGAATATTTTTAAAGATTTACTCTATACATTCCTATGTAAAATTACAACCCCCATTGTGTCCTCACCTTAACCCAGGGAATCATGATTTGAACGAACTTGAATCTACACTACCTGAAGATGCTTCCACACAATCAGCTTTTCTGGCGTTATGGTTTTGAAAAGAAGATTTTTGAAAAATATCAAAATAATTTAAATAATTTTTAATTATCTAACCTTTAAAGAGGGTGTGGCCCTTCATTTACACAAACTTGAATTATCTTTACTTAATTAATGTTTTGTGCCAAGTTTCGTTAAATTGGCTGAGTGGTTCTAGAGAAGAAGTCGAAAATGTAAATTTTTTTACAAACGGACACTGGACAAAAAATGATCAAAAAAGCTCACTTGAGCTTTCCGCTTAGGTGAGCTAAAAACGTTTGAGGCAATTTTAGAGGTGAATCATTAGTTAAACCCCGAGGAATTTTTAGTTTTAAAAAAAATTTCCAGAATATATTTCAAGATTAACTAAACAAGTCCAAACCGTGCGCAACCTTTTGTGCACAATGAATATGCGTCGTCTCAAATTTCCCGTAGAGCTCAGGTACTTTAACCCATTTTGATTGCTGAAGATGATCAGACTGTTTTAAAATATTAGAGCTAACTGGATTATGAAACTTAGATAAATATTTTTATGAAAAGAAGATTTAACCCTATTAGTTTCTTTGTTAAACGTGTATACTTTCTTTGTATGCATAATAAATACTAGTACAACAACTTCACTTACAGCTACAAAATGCAAGCTACAATACTGCTTTGCATAAAAAGAAAATCTGATGTATAAAATGATTCACTGTTTTTCGTTTTTGTGAGTTAATCTCTTCTTCACAAGGCAGTTGACTTTATTTTTGTACGTTCTTTCTCTGTTAATTGTTTGCAGGAACTTTTCCCTTCATATCTTCTTTGTCTTTTGAGTTCAGTGAGTGGTTTTTTTTTCCTTGAATCATTTAAGGTCATTGAGTGTATTATTATGATTTTATTTTGTCTTTTGTAGATGATTTACTCAAATAACAGTCAGTTTTAAAGTCTCCATTTCATGAAGTTTTTTCCGTCCTCTTTCCCGCGATGTTTTTCTTTCATTGAATATTTTGGTCCTGATTTTCTGTATCTGTGTTTTCTCATTAAGTTCGTTAATACAGCTGATAGAGTGGGCCTCCAGAAATGCCTGGACTTCTTTCTTACCTAAAAACAATCATAAAAACGAAAATCCTAAACTAAATTATATTTCAAATCTGTTGTAAATGTTGAATTCCTTTTCCATATACTCTGTATACATGCAATTATTTTATATGACCTATTTGTATTTCCAGTTATACATCAATATAATTAAATTGGCAAATGCAAGAATGCTAGGGCAATAGGATTTGCCTTGCTTGGTACCATTTTACCTCTGTACAGAGACTACACTAAACAATTCTATGTACAACCTTTCATAAATATTCATTCAAGATGCAAACTAAATGCTTGCATTGTTTCCTTAGTCATGTATGATGCACATTATCCTCTTCAGTGTAAACCATTACAATTCTATATATATACAAGTTGTAACAAATGAGCTGTGATGTGTTACAATCTTTTATGCAGGATGCCTGTAAATACTTACGTGGCAGATGACCAGTGTTGTCATCTTTATCATTATGTCTGTATATGTAGCTATGAAAATGACGCCTCAACAGTTGTGTTTCTTCACTAGACCATTTCACTATAAGAAAAAAAATAAATATTAACTAGACATCCTTGATATGGTAGCAATTGCCAAGGACCCCACTTTTATGAATGGTAACAAGAGAAAAACAAGGGGTCATGGCCCACATCACTTACACAAACAATATTTCTTGTATCATTATATTTCGAAATATTTAAACATGTAGCTCTTTAAAGGTACTGTAAAACTCATATATTTCAAGATTCGGCAATGCATTAAACAATACATATTAAGAAGTCTCGTTTTTGGACATTATATCATAAGATCTAAAAAACATCAACTGGTCAGACTTACTGTTCTAGGCCTCAACGTGTTAAATATATAAAAAAATACTTAATGAAATATAAAAGACCATCAGAATTAAGAGAAGGTCACTATGACTTTTATATGAGGATATAAAAATATGAGGATGCCAATACGTTATAAAATAAGTAAAAATTTCTTGAAAAGAAGATCTGTAAACATTTTTTTTATATAAGATGTTGAACTTTGAACCCATCTTGGATACCCAGTATAGGTCCTCGGTCCCTGCTTTAATAATTGAAAATCTACTATTTCACATCTTTTATGTAAACATGTTAAACATTTTTCCTATACATTGTTTGGAACTTTGAATCCCTACTTGGGCACCAGTACTGATCCGGGGGTTCCCGGTTTTAACAATTTAGAATATGTACACCATTTGAGGGGATTTTTTAAAAACATTTTCACTATATATTTATATGTTAAACTTTGGATCCCTCCTGGGGTCCCGGTATTGGTCTGAAGATCACAATTTTAACAATTCAGAATCAACACTATCAAAGAATGCTTGCATAGTAATATCACAAATTGAATCATTGTAGTTCTTGAGAAGTACAGTCACTGTGGTTCTTGAGAAGAAAATTTTTCAATACACACACCCTATATCATCTGTTTAATAATTGATTCCCTTTCAAAAAAGGTTTTTGCCCTTTATTCAAAGAATTAATTTAATTACATTGCCATAAGGATGCATTGCATCAAGTTTGGTTAAATTTTGCCCAGTAGTTCTAGAGAAGTTAAAATTTTTAAAAGTTTACAGAGATGGACGAACGGTTTAGGTGAGCTTATAAACTTTTTAAAGATTTTGATTTGGCCTCTACCTAAGACTAAGAATTTTTGTTCAACGTCAATGCACACTCTTTAGTTTACAAGCACCATTGCGTTTCAAGGTATCAAATATCTACGGCCATTCATTTGGTAAAAGACACTAATTAGGTAAAATTTGAGCAAGAATATGCCATTGAGAATAGTAGAAGTAATTGATTTCAACAAGATAAGCTTTGGCAATGTAGGGCTATTCCAGAGTGGGGTGTTAATAATATGGACAAAATATTAAAAGCTACCGCAAAAGCAGTTAAAATATAAACATGTGTGTTATCCCTAGTGATAAACAAGAGGCCCATGGGCCCCATCATTCTCCTGAACAACAGTTCACTGTTATCATTTTATTTTAGTTTTTTAATATTTTCCCAATATATTTCAAAATTAAACATTGAACCCCTTTTGGGGCCAAAGTATAAGTCTAGGATCACAATTTAAACAATGTAGAATCTTCCCTTTCTAAGAAAGCTTGTGCAGAGTATTTGTAGCATTGTAGTTCTTGAGAATATCTTTAAAAATTACCTTAAATATTGTTATGTTAAACTTTGAACCCCTCTTGGGACCCCAGTATTAGCCTGGGGGTCACGATTCTAACAATTTTGAATCTACATTTTAGGAGGATGTTGCATAGTAATCTAAAAAATTTTATCACTGTAGTTCTTGAGAAGGAGATTTTTAAACATTTTCCCTATATATTTCTATGTCAAACTTTGGAGCCCTTGGGTCAGTATTATTAGTCTGCGGGTTACAATTTTAACAATTTATAATCTTCATAATACATTCAAGCTTTGGTGTAATTATTGACATTTTTGGTGCAGTGGTTTTTGAGAAGAGGTTTTTAAAAGACATTCAACCCCTATTTTTACTGTTTTACAATTATCTCTCTTTTAAAAAGGGTTGTTCCCTTTATTTTAACAATTTAGAATCCCCTTTCCATAAGGATGCTTTGCATTAAATGTTGTTTAATTTGGCCCAGTTGTTCTAGAAAAGAAGTCAAAAATGTGAAAAGTTTACAGATGGACAGACTGACGGACGGACGGACAGATGGATGGACAGACCGACCACAGATAATCAGAAAAGCTCAGTTGAACCTTCGGTTCAGGTGAGCTAAAAATACAATTACCTGAAGTGATATACTGTAAAAGTGGTTATTTATGCTGGTGGTTAAGCGGCGTTTTTTCTATGGTCAAACAATATGCATGGATATTGAATACGCAGATGCATGAATTACCACACTAAAATTATTTTTACCATAGGCAGGTATTTTACACAGTTTTAAGCTTACTGCGTAATTACTTTAAATTTCCAAACACACGTAAAAAACCCACTTTTACAGTATAGAATTTCATGATCTGTATTGCTACATGGGCATTCTATTTTCCCTATATCACATCTTTGCAAGAACTGCAGTTTCCATTGTCCTTATCTCTCTCACCTGAACAACCCCTGGTCTTCATTGTCACTGCCTTAGCCTCACTATCAGCATTCTCAAGTCTGATTTTTTTCACAGAACCATTCACTTCATCCGGAAATGTTTTAGGGACCGGCTTCCTTGCTGATTTCCTTTTCGATATCTCATCAGATGGACAATCAGGGCTAGCTTCCTCAGAGTCCTGTACCTTTGCTGATCTTCTGCATGACGTATTGTTAGCTTCACACTCATTGACGGTCTCTTCCTCATTGACCGGTTTCTTGCCAGATTTCTTCATTGATGCATCACTGCATGTACCCTGTACAGAGCTTGTTTCCTTGGTGAATAGATCAGGTACGCTATTGCCTTCTCCTATCTCTGCCTCGACTGTAGTCTCACAAGCCGGTTCTGTAACAAAAGACATATCATTATGTTTTACATATATTCCCTCATAATAACATATAAATGTAATAGGGGTCATATTTTTATATATATTTATTTGTCCAATACCTAAAACGTAATTACTGCCATTTCAATTTATACTGTTTTCCCAAAAGAGTTATCTCTCTTTGGTTATTGAGTATACCTGTAGATCGATATCTAAAAATATAAGGAGTTTTCCGATCACGTGATTTAAATAATTGTATTACGTATTTACCCAGAAATTACACCTGGTCAAACCAGTTTATTGTATTTTGCACCATTTTTGGTATAGTGTTCACCGCAGCGAGAGTCCATATTTTTGTAAGTATTTATATTGATAGATTTGTACATATGTCATATGTGTAAGCTATAAGTAACAAGTAATAGTGTTATTTATTGTTATAATTAAATTATTTATATCTGTAAAACAGAATATAAAAGTAATTTAGTGATATATTTTATTATAGGTTACTTACATCTTTCATTGAAATTCATTCCGATCACCGGCTGCGGGTTTTCATTTCACAAATGGGTATTTATGTTTCTATGATTATTTTTACATTATTTGATTAAGATTGACGTTTAAAGATGTGTAAAATTATAATAAGTGTAATTTAGATTTTATTGATTTAAGTCTCCAATTAATTTATTAGCTAATTATATGCATATATTGTAAATCGATTATATAATTTATACACGGATTATTGCAAAATATTTAGTATTGCTTATATTCATTTTTAGGACCTGTTTTCTTCTTCAATAAATCAACGAACCCAGCAGTGCACATGTACAAGTGACCCTGTTTCATAAACATTTGTATCATTGCATAAGATTGGATTTATTAGTATCTGGATTACCAATCAAGCCTTAACCTAAGACCCTATTCTATTACTGTAACAATGGTGGGGAAGTGGATATATATTGTAACTATTTTACAATATCTAATTATGCAATATGGCCTATGACAATTGTTTCTATAGTCACTTAGCAACAAGCGGAGGTTGTCGTGTAACCCACAAAGGGTATATAAACGAGCTTGCCACAGCCACAGCGTTCATTCCCTTTGCAGAGTTTAAGCAGAGATGAATTGCAAGACTAAAGTACGAATCGGTAGGTGGGTTGCCTTAAAAGAGGCTTGCCACATCGAAAATTTTAGATGGCCGACCACTATGGTTATTATAAAGGCTGTCCTCTCTTGGAGGTTAGTCTAGCTTAGTTGTCACTGATACTCTAGTAGCATTAGGAAAGGGGTACGCCATTGGTTAGAGGTAGTACACTATCCGTCCTGCAAAAGGCGTTAACTCAGTGACTGCCTCTGTTGAGGGTTTACCTTTTGTGTGTGCTATATAGCTAGGGTGTGCCGCGGGTAAACACTACCACCTGAATAAGGCATTAATGGTGTTTACCTTGTGGTATTATTAGTCTAAAGAGTTTCAATCCTGGCCAACCATAAATTGTGTGATTTAACCCTAAGAAAGTGAAGGCCATTTTGTAACTATTTGTAGGCCAAATATAATCAACAATCAAATTATTATTGTTTAATATTTTAATCTTCAATCCCCAGCCCATAGACATGACTAAGTAATATACCCCTCAACATGGTACAGTATTTTCATAAAACATTGATATAGGTGTGAACAATTGCTGCAAAATATTGAATCCTCATAGGTTGATAACCCCTGGTAAATTACATTTAAAGTTTTGATACATTGACCCCCACTCCCCCTCCCATGTAAAAAGTGTGTTCAATATTTATGTTATTGATATTGAAAATCACAACTGCAAAGATATTTCAATTTGTGGCCAATCATCCTATTATTACAATAGTATATATTCTATGTAGACATTGCCTTTCAATGAAGATTTAATTCTGTGGACCAACTTAACAATGAATTCCATGGAAATTGGTACATGTATTCAAAAATCTATCAAGTATGATTCCCTCTATTTCTTACTTATTGCTTACGACTGAAACTTATTGTAAGTTCATGGCTCTGTGAAACTGACAAGACTGAAATCTACGCGCTCCGTTTATCGATTGGTCGAAACCTACAGCGACCTAAGAAAGTCACGGACTGTACGAAATAATCATGTAGTCAGACTCAAATTTCCAAAGGAGACGATTAGGCTGTTTCTTTTCACTTACATACTGATGTACATTAACAGTAATTCAGTGAATTTTACTTAATAATAATTAATTTATTAATTTGTTAAAAGAAAGATGTAAATATAAACAATAAAATGCTTTCTTTGATGATTCATTAATTAATTAGAATCTACAGTATATTAATAGGCACTAGCTTGACGAGGACAATCTACAAATTATCAGGAAGTGACAATGTACCTGAGAGAATGGCCGACTCTTTTCTCCTATCAGATTTCTTTGTGATGACTCTCTGTTTTAATTCTGGAATTTAAACAAAATAAGTATACTCTACACAAGACCGTTCAATTGCATTCACATGTGTAGTTACAAAATACAGTTCTAAGTACTAGTTCTGCTTAAACTTAAAGAAATATTCAACAGTTTGATGTTTAACAAGTAATTTTCTGTTGTAATTTCATTATAGTCACCCCTCTCCATACATCAATGTTTTGGAAATGTATCAATCAATTCGCCATACATAATAGTCACACAATGCTTATTACAATGATCATAACTCTGAAATAAATGAATATATGCTTTACTTGTGTAGGTTAGCTTGAACTTCCTCAGTTCTTTCTTCATTTTAAACTGCATAGTGTGTGTATAGAAATCCTCTAGGCTTTTCACACATCGTAAAACTACACTTTGTAGAGTTGACCCAGTTTCCGGAGAGTGACTAGATTCCGAAAGTGTTTCCAAAAGTTTCATGGCTTCCATCAAATCCATCAAATTATCTTTGTCAAACATATCTTCCATGGTTTTTCCTGTTTTGCAGATGATACGAAATTGAAAAAACAACCTACTTAATTCCCTCATATCTCTGATTGTAGTCTGTCTCGCTTCTTCTTCTTTTCCTCTTTTCCTTCGGTGAGTGTTATAATACTGATATGCAATGGTTTTCATCAGATTGTTCCTTCTACAGAACTCATCAATCTCCCCTTGAACAAACACACTGAGGATGTCTTGGAATTCTGGATCCTCCCTCATGTTTTCTGTGAAAATTTCCATGAGTTTCCTCGACTCGGCTGAAATGTCATCCGAGACACATTTATGCCTAAAGAAACAGGTTTTGGAGAAGAACCCTTTACAGTCAGTGCACACTTTAATCGGGCCGTCACTATGCAAGGTCTTTCTTTCTCTCATCAATGGCTTGTTTTCATTGCCACTGACAGACAGGAGATTGTATTGGTAAATCCCTTCACGGCGTTTGGCAATGAAGAATCTCGTCCGTGTGGTTAGTGGCTTCTTTAGTATGGCCTGTACTTCTGGCTCCAATTTGTGTGTAAGAGAAATATGGCGGTTCAGCTTTCCACATTTGACAATCTTTTGACAGTAAACACAAAATCTATCTGGTTTCTGAAAAAAAAACACATGTTGATTAACATATTTACAAAATTATAGTGTTAAATATATGTTTTCTCTTTTCTAATACTTCATTAAAACTTCTCAATTCTGTAGCATCAGCCCAATGGGAAACACATAATAATACTTTAGCTCTTTTACCTTAATACTGTTTCTCTTTTTTTCAAAGGTTCCTTCCGATTCCTTTCCCTTAATTTCTTTGGATTTAGTGTCTGTATATTTTGAAGGATTTTTAGTACCATATTCCAACCTATCAAAGAAAATATAAACCAATTCAATGCTTCTGTAAACCGGTCAAAAACTTATTTACAACTACAGTAAACCAATCTTTTTTTTTCGTGTTCGAGAAATTTTCGCAAGATTAATGAGAGTCTCTTTGTCGCAAATTTTTCTCACCGTGAACTTGCCCTATGGGTGTAATATCAACACGGTAACTGTTGTTGATAAGGCTTGATCGCAAAATTCAGTCACAGTTTATCTCTTGAAATAAAGTCGTCGCAAATTAAAGTTGATTTACAGTATATAATTATCTAGGAACAATCAAAGCTATATGGGAACAATCATGATGATTCAATAATAACCACGCACCATTAATGAATTTTGTTACACCATATACAAGAGATAAAGTGCACAGAAACATTATACAATTATTGCTGTTTTTGAGGTCAATACCATGATTTAGCTACCCCCAAAGGTACAATATTCATTGAGCTGGAGACGAGGGTGGCTAAATCATGGTATTAATCTCAAAAACAGCAATAAGTACTTAATTATATGAATCAGCGATGAATAGATACAAACATATCAAATTTAGTGTTATCAAGCGAAGATTTTAGTTTGAAGCCATAGCCGAACAATTTGAGAAACGCGATAATTCATTGGACGATCTATTTTTCGTCCAATGTAGAGAAAACCAAATGTTATATTGACCTCCTAGGTCAGGTGCAGGTGAATATAACGTTCTATTTTTTCTAGATAGTTGGATATGAGCCAATCAGAGAGCTAGGAATTAATCAATCATACATGTATAAATTAATAATAAACATTATTTCCTATGTAGCTTGTAATACGAGATTTGATTGGCTAATAAGCCGGGTGTAAATTTCTGTACACCCAACTTGACCCAGTCGTGAGAGGTAAATAACGTGACATCACAATGCGTGAAATGTGATGTCACAATGATTAAATGTGGCGTCACAATGCATTAAAAGCATAAATGCCGGCATATCTTGAAAGTGTAATACACCTTGATTGGACATGGGAAACAGATTTATTTGGTTAACACAGAAAATAAATTTGTTATCTAGGTTCAGTCAAGGGTGTACGGGGATTAACTCTGGGTTGTATTCCATACGCTCTGAGGACTTATACACACTAAAGCATAAAATCCAAATGCGGTATGTTTACTCACTGAACTGTTGTTTTACATGTCAGTGGGTTGTTTACTGGTGGGGAATGTTGGTGTGAAGCTGAAATATAAAAAAAAAATATTTACATCATTTAAAAAAAAGATATAGAATTGAAATCAGAATACAAAAAGAGGTCTGAATCAAATGTTAGTGAATCTATGTTCTCAAACATTCCCCTGTACTGTTTATTTTAGAGAGAAAAAGAATAGATAGAGAGAAATAGAAAGGTACATATTTATCTACATCAAAAGAAAGAGATATATACAAAAGCACAAAAAACAGGAAGGAAACAGGGGGGTTGAAAGAGAGAAATATAGCAAGATACCGAGATTGAACACAGAGAAAAAAATATTAATTACACTTAACAAAATAAGCCTTGTTAATTACACTTAATATGTACATCCTGATAATGAGGTTTGAAAAAACTGTATACACATGTATAAGATCATTGTTCAAGATATAAATGTTTAACTACTTAATATTACCTTCAGCAGACCTATAGCCAGGGTCTGATGAATCAGACAGGTCCACTACAGGGGGAGGGCAGGGACCGTGTAGTTCTTTAGATCCTGTGAAATATAAGTCATATTTAGTTTGCAGGTTTAAAATACATAGAGTGACCTACCTAAGTTTTGTGTCACGGGGTTAACAGGTGTGTGACTGTCAGTCAATATATCGGGTCTCGATAGCTCAGTGGTTAGAGCGCTGGCACGGTACGCCAGGGGCCCTGGGTTCGAGTCCCGGTTGAGACTTGACTTTTCACCACCTGTTACATTTGTATATAAAAAGATCAGCCAAGTTGAAAATCAAGATATCTGTGAGCCAATGCTCACTAGTGATACCATTGCTCTGATGTGAATATACAAAAAAAGCAGAGTCAACATTTCACAGGAAGTTATAGTCTGATTGATACAAAAATGGATCCCACCAGTCTGTTTAAACACAACCAATAGCATGATTAGTAGTAGAGTGCATGAATGAGAGAGAGAGAGAGAGAGAGAGAGAGAGATCAGTTTACAACAATACAAGTCTTTCTAACCTTATAGACAAACACTGTCAATACAGTATAAGTCTTTTAAAATGATACAGAATGAGATTGATATAACATCATGTGCAAAGAGAACAAATCTTTTGTTCAGAGAGATCCTGATCAGTAGAGACAATTCCCTATCCCTATAACAGAAATGCTCTCGAGCCCTCTCTTGTACCCTCTTTTCTGAATAGGCCTCATGTTTATCTGACTGAACCTAACCTTGAATGTTGTTGGCTGTTGAAGAGAATCTAGTGTTGGGCCTTTGTTCACTTTCCTGTTGCACTGATTCTGGATTTTCCAGCTCCTAAAATATATCAGGAAAGATATATAGATATATGATTTTTATCCGAGTTGTGTGTTTTTTATTCTGAGCATTGGTGAGGGAATAGAAAAACCACAACTAGTTGGATAAAAATCATAAACCACAACTAGTTGGATAAAAATCATAAACCACAACTAGTTGGATAAAAATCATAAACCAACGCAAATCATGAGAGATTCATTTTATCACATGTTTTACCATGTCTTTTGTTAAACTTCAATCTTTTCTGTAAAAATTTTAATTTTAAGCCCCACAACACATTTACTGCAAGATGTCAACGACTTTACACATGGAAAAAAAGTTCCTTAAAGATTAACAAGCAAACATTTCATTTTCGAACATATTTTTAACAATCAACCAAAAAAAAAAAAAGAAGTAAATGCTTCACATTTACACCTCCACACTTTTCAGCTTAATTTTTTTTACTCAATCAACCACTTTAATCTAAGTGTAATCATACATGTTAACTCTACCGATTTACGCGGAAGTCTACCGCTTTTTAGTTCTGTCTCCCGCTTTTCTTCAAAATACGTTCTGTGTTTTGATAGATAGCCATTTTGGAAGCCATTCTGGTCAAAAAATCTCGTCGGGTTTGAAATTAGCGCGTGACCTTAAATCGAAGGCACACAAATGCTTTATTAAGGCGCTTGAATGACAAGTTTTCAAGCATGTGTTTTACATTGAACGATGAAAGTCGCTACTTCCTGTGATTACATTAGTTACAATACATGTCGATATTATCCTCGCAAAGGAAAAAAGAAGCTTTGCAATTCCACACGTGGCTTTAACGATGACTGAATATATCTTTTAACTTGGCCATAACAGTAAATTTGACTTGCAGTTTATTGAATGCTGCGTGATTTGTATTAAGCATGTAAACATTGTTTTGATATTGAAAAAGAATATACGATTTCCTACTAGTTCTTACTTCTCTTATATGTTAAATTTTGGCAACATTACCAATTTTTTGAACAAAGGCAATTATTAAAGTCTCTGCACTCAAATATTTTTTCCTTAAAAAAAAGTAGCTTACTGGTAATCAATATAATTGTAAATGCATGCAAACATTTTCATTGATTGTGTTGATATTATTAAATTTCAAAAGTCTTTTATATTTTAATTGATATCGTTAATTACTAATCTGAAACCCTTACTACATATGTAGTACATAAAAATCTGTGCTTTGAAAAATACGTGAAAAAGGCCGCTACCGCTTTTCGGTTCAAAATCTACCTATTTTTCATCACTGGAGGTTAACATGTATGGTGTAATGTTTAGTTATAACATTACATTGGGTAAGAATAAACAGTGTTATATGAAACATTTATTAATTTATTACATGAGTGATATCCACTGTATATTGAGCAAAACATGTGATAAAAGACTATAATATTATATTTTATATATTTCTTTCAAACTTGCACAAAGGGAAATAACTCTTCATTATAATTATGCATTTTTTTTTTTTTCAAAGTACAAAACATTGTCGAATATTTGATTTATTTCTCGTTAATATGATTATGCTATTTTGTGTTTTCTATTCCTTCGCATTGAACTCTGCCAATCAAACATTGAGAGCTTTGGACAATACTCACTATACATGTGGTACATTTATTATTGTTTTTAAGCTCGTCTTTTGTGGCCTTTAATTAAACTTTAATTAAACTAGTTAGATAAAAAATTGTTTGAAGCACGACTGGACCAACATCATAATGGAAAATGTATATTATCAAAAACTTGCCAAACAGAAATGCACTCTGCACACAAAAAAAAAAATTGATAAGAATCTGGTGGTCCAATGATTTGGAGCAGTGATACAATAAACACACTGTTATTGAGTGAGGAACACAGCATAATGTTATCATGGGAAACCACAGATACTTAATTGCAAAAAAATATATTTGGTTTTAACAACCTTTCGGTAAATGTCAGCTGGTACATTCATTACATGTCATTCTCATGGACAGAGTAGAACTAGATATTACCTTTTACATGTCATTACATGTACAGAGGTGTATGAAGGTGAGGTCAGAGCTATAAACCTTGTTACCTTGTCTTTGATCCCAGTAGACAGTGCCCCCATCTGAGCATTGTTGTGCCTGTTTTTAACCAAGAACATGATTGGTGTACTGTTGGCCAATACCTCCATGCTAGAAGCAGGCAGAGCCGGTGACTTATGAAGTGATGAACTATCGTCGTTAATGGTATTAGCTGCTGACTGATGAAGCGATGAATTGTCCTCGTTACTGGCATTAGCTAGTGATTCTACACTGATTATCACTGGGGAAAATGACTGAGCGGTGGGTGTAGACTGATGATCCTCCTTGCTGGCTGTAGACTGCAGATTTAAATTTGATACATTCAAATTAGAATTTTGATGTAAATCTATTTCACCAACACTTGAGGGCACCATTTTCTGACCTTTAATCCCTTGACTAGTTGAAGTTTTTGAAAAATTTGGCAAAATTCTATGATTAGCTTTCTGAGATCCGATCACTGCAGAATTGCACTGTGTTGTTTGCGGGAGTTCATATTCAACAGATGTCAAAGAAGCATGCACAATTTCATTGGCGGACTGTTCACAAAACCCCTGGAGGTCAGTGTGAGTTGTAGAGTCCAAAAAACTCCAAGCACAAACCAAGTCTTGTACAACAGGTGTATATGTCTGTTGGTCACTGACACTGGCTGTAATTGGCTCTGATTGGCTGAATTTCTGAGAGCCAGACTCTGTAACCTCCATGACCTTTGGGGTAGTACTACCTCTGCTCTATTAAAAATAAAAACAAGGATGAACTTTGAGTTACAAATACAGTTAGCAGTTAGCAGCAGGGCTGTATCTCCCGGTCTCAAAAAAAAAATTGGATTGACGGAACTGCCGGGTTATAGTTCGATATGTGCTAAAATCTTGCAATTTACTTGGGCTGGTTTGTATGGGGAAACAGAGTTCACTGTAACACATGTAAGTCTGTGTAAAGAAATTACATAATTCTGTGTATATATATCATTGCTCCTTGCGAGAAACTGTTATTACCTAATCTTTGTTTATATCTAATTGCTCATCCTGAGGCAGAGCAATCATTGTTTATTTATATCACATTGCTCCTTCCGAGCAATGAGATTTTAGTACATAGAAAGAGGATTGTTCATGCTCATTTTGTATTTATAATTACCGTGTTATTTTACTGTGGATATTTAATTGTGAATAAACTTTAAACTTTACTCCTGATGTATTATTTCAAAAGGATACATAAGTAAAAATGAGATTCACTGAGAGTCACCTCCCTTAGACCCTTGGATGAAATGTTACATCTGAGTTTGTTCACTGTAACCGTGTTTTACTAGTGTTTTTATCTGAGAAAATCTGATGTAATCTTATCTATCCTGATCATAAATTTATTTGTTACTCGGATATATAATTCTTCAAGCATTAAAACTACAAGCAAGTTTTCTTCAGTTCAACTTGCTTAAAAAATAAACAGCAAGTTAAAAAGTTTACCAAGATACGAACTTGGCTGGTCATGTGATCAACTCACCTGTAGCCCAAAGAGCTTCTCAGAAGATTTGATCACGCACAAACCAAGTTCATATCCCAGTGATTTATTTTAACATTGCTGTTCAAATCTGTCAAAATTAAAAACATAAATGACTAATTACTGCAAATAGCCCACCTCCAACATTCTCTCACTGTCTGCAGTCCCCTTGCTTGGTGATCCACCATTTTTGTGTTGACTTACAGCTTCACTGACCAATGGATCAGCTGCTTCTTGAAGAAAATAAACAATCAATATAATTGGAAATTAAAATGAATTTTTATGTACATCAATGAATCTTCATGAACCTTGAGGAACATGCACATACATTATCTTTTCTCAGAGAATAGGAAGTACAATGCATTTTGTTTTAATAGAAAAATAACAATTGAAAATATTTTCATCTCATTAATTATTTAAATAGAAAGAAAAAATTAGTCACAGTGCTTTACTTATATAAATTAAATTACTTTGTTCTGTAATTTTTTCTTCAGCTCCAAGTTTTCTACGAAAAAACAAAAATGAATCAGTTGTGTTATCACTCTTCAACCTGAAAGCATGTCAAATTCTGTCTGCATTGGAATTATTGAATTTTTAATTTTTATTCAGTTCTTTTATCACACTGAGTGTACTAGATAGAATGTTCTATCGTTAAAATGACAGATGTCCTACGGACCCGGTTTAACAATAGAATTCGTCCCATATACTCGCTTCGTAGCAAATGAAAAAATTATATTGCGCTATATCTCGCCTAAATTTTCATATGATTGGTCTCAAATACCTACAATGTTGCTCTTTTCTAATCCCATTTTACCTCATAAACTATTTTTGTAACGTTTGAAAATTCGCTGTTTACGGTCGCCATGTTTACGATAAAATCCGAGACATTCCGAGTACGACTTCCGACAAAATGGCAGGCAATTCAAACGTGTATATTAACAAAATGCCTCAGTTAGTACGACTAATTAAATAGATATTTTGTGGACTTAACTACATATGCATGTTTAAAAAGGTTTGTAATGTAAAAAAATGTGTTTTTCCCCTGCAGATTATTTTTAATTAACAGACTTAAAATCGACGCGAAGCAGATCCGCTTCGCGGCTGCTACATTGCAAGTATATGGGACGAATTCTTACTGTGACCTGAGCGTAGCTTGGTCACGGTAAGATTATTCTTTCTACACTGAGTGATGCATCCATTTATATTTTTAATACAGTAATCATTTCCAACGTCAGTTTTTCTGAAGTGCCACACACTGAATACCGGGGTAAAAGTGAGATGCGGATCTCGCTCAACTCGCTGCACATCTCACTATGACGTCATCTGCCTGTTCATGATGCACTTACTTAACAGATAGTAATAAGTAGACAACCCATAATAGTTTTTTTTTAACAAAATAGAGATTTTAACTTAGGCAAGCAGAATATAATTAGAATATTTTGTTCAATATCATTTTCAGTATAATGCATTCTAATAATTTTCATTAATTTTGCAATTTGTCCTTATAACACCTATTAAAGCTCATACTGCCAAGCCTTGCAAATTTTTATTCTGCAGATGTACTTTGTCTGATAAAATAATATTGTCTTATGTGTTGATAATATATTGACCTAACAATGCACACATGAAAAGGTACTTTGAAGGAACTAAAGAGCAGTGCCAATTAGACCCAACAAGCAGACCCATGCAAACCCTGAGAAGTCCCCAGTTAATTTTGTAAATGACGAATGAGTATATGTATGTCTATGATTTTATAGTATAGAGGGCACTGGGTAGACATAGATATCGTTCGTCATTTACAAAATTAGCTGGGGAGCGGTACATTGAATTACCGAAATGACAGGATTTACAGAAATGACACCTGAAATTAACGGAATGACACTAAAATCTACAGAAAAAAGCTGGGGAGTGCCTATGATTAGATCCGCTCAGCTCTTCAAAGAAGAGAAGCGGGGCTTTTATTGTAGGTAATTTGAGCTACGTAGCTAAATCTAGTGATTGTACTATAGACCTGTTTAATAAAGATGAGAAGGAGAGTAGATCAGAAACCCTTGACTTGGAAAGATGGCAAATATAGTGCTCAATACATGCAGTCAAATGACATAAAAGAGTAAACAAAAACAACAACAACGCAACAATAACAACCGACATTGTGCGACCTACCTGTCCAGTGAGCAGTGATCTTTACACGACAGTCCGTGTACCTCCACCAGGTGTGTGATGATCTGACTGTCAGGTAACCAGTAGTAACGGCCCACCAGCCGCCGCCACGTGCTGGCCTCGTCCCCTGTCAGGAAAATCCGGTACTCGTTCATCGCATCTAACGTAAAGGAAACCACGTTGTTGTTGTTTTTTCTCCAAACCGAAAACGAAAGCGCGGCAAAGAAGTGAAAATATATTTACCTGAAAAGGAGGCTCATCACCGAAAGGAGTATATAACTTTTTGATGACAAACAAAAAAATAATAATAATAAACTAGAGCCGAGCTCGTTGCAAGCAACGAGAAGGTCTTCCGTTACAGCTTCAAGTCGAGACAATTTGATTAAAATCATATCCTTGATCCCCTCCTTGTTTTTCTATTTTCGCCACAAGAGAATCTGAAGAAACCCCTCTTGATATCACCCCCTGTTGAACGTTTGTTTATAAATATACATGAGTTATTCTAGCAATCAAAGCAAGTGTTAGAAACGGTAATTTCGGGTTACAAACAAAAATGGAGTTGTACGACGAAATGATGCCACATGTTCGTGAATCTTTCGGTATCAGCAAGTAAGAGATGGAGCATAAGTTGATATTAGACGCCCTTAGGGAATCTAAAGAATGTATTGGCATAACTTTCAAATCATATAACTGAGGAATGGAACCGACGATTTCATTGGTCAAAGCAAAGTTATCCAGGAGGTGACCTCAAGTGGGGTTTCTTCAAATCATCGTATAGCGACTATAGAAATTTTAATCAGATTGCAAGTCAAGAAAGGATTGTCATTCAGTCTTAATAAAACCACCCCTCTTCTTCTTACACTTGTCAGGGTCTGACAGTTATTGATATGAGGTCATCTTCACACTACCTTAACTTCTGACCAATCAGGGCTTTAGAAAATCAATTTGAACTCTTCAAAAGGAGACAGAAAAATTAATTCATGCCTATTTTCTATATATTACTGCAACCTCCAGACTGCATAGTTTTGAAGAGTTACACTTCTCATTAAACAGATAAAGGCATGTCTGTAATAAGCTAGGGGTATATATTTAGATTGTATGCAAATTTAAAGGTCATAGAAAGGTGACCTCTTATTGATACCTATCCGACCCCGTTGAGTGTAAGGAGAAAAGGGTGGGCTGTCATTAAACTGGATTGTCAATATGATAATAGTAAGTTCAGAAAACGAGGCTCACTTTCAAAGTATTATTTTTCTACCAGACAAACTCTCTTTTTAACTCATTTCACGGTTATATCAATTTATGATAACTTTATAGCATTGAATCATGATTTTTTGAAGTATACAGTCTCATAACTGCCGCGATGTGTGCATACAAATTGAGTAACGCGCGTTAGCGCGTTATGAAAATTTGTATGCACACATCGCGGCAGTTATGAGACTGTATACTTCAAAAAATCATGATTTAATGCTTATATTTACATTTTTAAACTTCTTGCCTTGGTTGCAAATTGGATTCATACCTTAAAATTCCTATCTTATCCTAAGGGTAAGTTAACATTAATGGAAGAGCCACAGTAACAGCCACAAGCGTGAACTTTGATTTTCGCTTGTGACGTTGCAGTTTACAGCGTTCAACGTTTGTGACGTCATAATAAAACTCGTGTCATTTTAACCTTTGACTACTTGTTGCATTTAGAGGCATTTGAAGATCACAGAATTTAATGGAAAAACACAGTAGAATGTAAATATAAAACACATCACTTATATGTACATGTATTTAATTATTCCAACCAGAAAATCGATAAATACGTTTACATGTATGTACAACTGATGACAGGATTTAAACTACTGGTATGCCTATATCATAGTGTAAAAACACAAAATCCACTGCGCTGATGCATGGAAAAAAGTGTTATGTTTCATAAACATTTTGATTCCCTATATTCATACTTAAAGCTCTACCGCTAAAACATGGAATAGTTTATGTAAAGTGCAGTGTTAAAAGAACACCAATTGTAAATAAACAATAATGCCTTCTCCCATCTGAGGGTGCGCTATTAGTATACGAGACTGAGGTGCTCAGTGGTAGGGATAACTATCCGTATAATGTTTGGCCATACAGGCCTCAGTTTTGTTTTTTAAAGGATGAGTATATTTATCTGAAATCTTCACAAGCAAGTAAAAGAAATTCACAAATCTTCAAAATCATAATCCGCAGTGGTAGGGGTTGTGAGGCATCTCTCATTTTTTTTCAAATAGGATTTTGTTTTAAATATCCCAATATTTTTTTTTTGCCTTGAGCGCTCATCTAGAAAGTGTGTGGGTGTGGGGGTGTCAATACCCCAAAATTTAATTTTCTAAATGTAAATTTCAGAAAATGTTGGCAGGGGTGGGGGCAGAACTCCAACTGAATCAAAAATCCTTTTTGTCACTTTTGTGTGACAGGAAGAGAGACCTCTGGTTTACAATTATTTCTATCATGTCACAAATACATGTTTTAGTTATAATATTTTGGAATTTTTAAAAGATACAATGTCATTTATTTGATAAAAATCATATATTTATGCATACATGTATTAACATGTGACGTGTAAACCTAAAAGTAATCAATTTTGTTCAGTTTTTTACTTGAGTAACAGAAAGGCATAAACCAGCATTTTGTTCAGAGCACTGTGTACATTGTATATTTAAACCAAACCAAAAGAGATGGTGTGACGTCAAAGCAATTTGTTTTTGTTTTTTAAACAAAAGAGTTCTACATAATGTCAACCTCCAGAAAATACGATTTCTCTAACTTTAACATTTACAACACATGCGCGGATCCAGAAAATTTTTCCAGGGGGGGATCCAAATTGAACGTGGGGGGGGGGCTACACTATTCATCAGAAATGTTGACAAGCAAAAATAAAAAAAAAAAAAAAAAAAAAACTTATTTCCCAAAATCATGAAGTTCCTAATCCGTGGAGGGGGGGGTAACGTAGTATGCCTATAACTTGAAAAAATTGTACCTGTCAAAATTTTTTTCTCCCATATTTATGATATGCCTAATCCGATTCATGATATGCCTATTCCGTGGGGAGTTGGGGGGTGCGAATATGCTTATAACTGCATTTTTTTCAATATCACTCTTAATATTTCCGCTTCCGACGCCTTTCCAAAACATATATGTGTTTTCCAGGGGGTTCCGAGTCGTATTTGCGATAATTTTACTATGTAAATTTAATAACTTCTCATTTTTCGGGGACCCCCCCCCCCCCCCTCTAGATCCGCGCATGCAACAATTAATAAAATCCGTTGAACAACACATATCTATACCATTTAATTGTAACTTTGAGAAGTGCATACATTTTTGGGAGGCAACTGTGTCGCTAGTCTGTAAGTCAAGTGAATTATGTCCTAAGGTCTTTTAAAGAAATAAGAAACTGTCAACACTTGCAGTACTCTGATGATTTCTATGGCGACCGACTGCATTGAATAACGTATTTCATAACTTCTAAACGTGAGAACAAATAATGATTATTTAACATCTTTGACTTAAAACTTTAAACTTATATTCAACAATTGACCACTACATTGATAGCTCACTTCCAAGTGTATTTTAATTACATAACAATTGATGATCTGCATCCATAAATTACCTATGGCTATCTGTGTCCAGGGTTGTGTGCACTTAAAGGCCGAGGTTTTTAACCGGTCTGTTTACCTTAGGTAAGTTCAGGTGGGGGTGGAACCTATATTGAAAGAGGTGTGAAACCCCGAGGGAAACACGCTCGCTTGTGTATACATGTCTATATACACGGAGTATTAAAGTGCTCTCAAAAGAGTTTTTTCCGTTTATTTAAAAAGAATATCGTATTTACATGTATATGTACTTATAAAACAAATTGTTCTTCGTTGAAATGAATATAAAACGCATGAAAAACCGCGTGCGACATGTGCAAAATCTTTCGTTTGATTGAACAAGTTTCTGTCGGGATTAACTGAGAATATATCCTGATGTTTTGTGAATTATACAATTACCCCACCGTACTCAAATACTAATGCAACTTTGCAACCAATGCTTGTAAATCTTTTCCGATCAGCTGCTAAATTAAAGTGCACAATAATTATACCAGCTGCGCATGCACCAGAGCTGTCTGTACTTGTTTCTATTCCGGTTTCAGCTCGTGAAATTTCTCAAAGAAATGTGATAACTAACGATATAAATCGTGAACGCAATATTTGATTTCATTTAATTATTTATTCTCAATTATTCACAAACATCTTTATTGATAAACGACGTCTTTCATGGATACATGATCGGCACCACATGATTGGTAATCAGCGCATTTAGTGTGGTACATAACCAAGTACGAGTAAATTTTTAATTCATATCTTTTGTTTAAAGTGCTAAAAGATAGCGATTTATCGTCACGGTATGCAATCAAATCAAAAGAAAAAAGTTTATTGCACCGTCGTCGCGAGCGCTGGGCATGGTATACACAGGACGAGTAAACAAATGCCAATCATTTTCTAACATCCAAACTGGGGCCCCGATTTAGTTGATTAACAAGGGTTACACTGACCAGGTAAATTTGAAGGCGGTGCTTATTTTTCGGTCGCACGGGGTGATTGAATTAACACGCAGACTGGCCGAATAAACACACAGAACACATTAGGAAGTACGTTAACAAATAAGGAGTCACCAAAAATTGATTTTCGCCAATCACTGGGGGGGGGGGGGGGGGGGGGCGGAGCAGCACAGAGATGACTGTTTTTAAACTTCCTAGAACGCTTCGAAAATTAATGATTTTTTTTACTATGTCAACCCTCTTAAAATTTGGTAAAACTCTTTAGAAAACTTATTTTACTTTCTACACTATTTAATTTTTGTGTTGGTCGAATATTAATTCTTACACCAGTATATGTGCATATATGACTCGATGGCCAGGAAAGTTTGAATATTGTCTTAAAAGTGTTAAAGTCTGTAAAAAGTAAAAAAAAAAAAACCAATAATTAACGGAAATGATCATGAGTAACTACAGTCTATTCATCGTCGGACCCCACGGGTTTTCCATCCATTAAATTGCTTGAAATCAGTGTAACGGATAGAAAACCCGTGGGTTCCGACGATGCAGTATATTAATCTTACATGTAAGTTAAACACATATCAATTTTACATATGCCGGTAAATATCTCGGAATTTCATTATATTTAATCTTTTATTTATACAATCGGCCTTGCATATTTAGAATCGAATTGATAGATTACTTTTATTCAATTAATGATAGGTTTTTATAAGATTTTTCGCCCTGACGTTTAAATCAAAGCTAAATGAACTGAATAAGGGAGATAAATTCATCTTTCATCTAAAACCAATATAAATGAAAATAAAATAAACAAATAGTTTTGTGTTCGTACAAAATATAAATAAACATACACGTGTGATAAGGTACATGTAGATGTCCCCTCGCGCGCGATCTTCTCGGCCATGTGCGAGCGTGCGAGGGATGATCATCATTTAAAGGGGTAATCTTTGTGGGTTTTTGTTGTTGATCTAAAACATTATAAGTACAGTTCTTATACAAACCCACCATTGATTTATGTCTGACGATGTTTTGGATTAGGAATAATATCGGATTTTATAATTTTCAGAATGACTTCTTGATTTACATTTTAAATAAAACATTAATAACTTAAAATTAAAACAGTTCCTGTATTTGCGGCTATATAAACTCAAAACAAGTACATGAAAGACGCGAATCTGGTGTATTAGATAACCGCTGACCGCTTGGTAGTGCACCCGCGGCCGAGGAGCCCGCGATCTCCTCGGCCGCGGGCGAGGAATAGGTTACGTAAAGTTACAACACACACAGCTCAGAACCCAGGAAGATTTGAAATGTTTGCAGTATAATAATGACTAAAATCTACCGAATAGAAGTTGTTATTTTTTTTTACTTAAAATCCACAATTGATCTATGCCTGATATTACTTCCGATTGAGAATGACATTTCTTTTATTAATTAACAGAACGTTTTCTTAATTGACACTCTATCATTTAATTCAATTTGAGAAGAATAAACGTCTATGTGTGATCAAAATTAAAACAATTCTTGTTTTCGGCTAAATGAACTCATAAATTGAGAGACGTGACTCCGGTGTATTAGATAACCGCTGACCGCTAGGTAGTCCAGCCGCGACCATGGCGACCGACTTTCTCGGCCGCAAGCGAGGGATAGCTTACGTAATGGTTCACACACAAAGCTCTGATTCCAGATATATTTTAAATGCACGCAGCATGATAACTAAAATGTATCACATAGATTTATTTTTTCCGGTAGTTTGTGTGATTTACTAGAAAAGAAAAAGAATGTTTATATTTTCTGTTTCTCGGTTTTTAGGATTGTACAGAATTTACGAAGATGACTTAAACTCCTCACATAATAAAAGCATGTATCCTAATTTTTTTTTTTTTTTTTTTTTTTTTTTGTGAATTAAAGCCTCCTTTTTAAACAGGCATACTGTCTGTCGTAACTTAATGTCAGTTGTACGCACAATGACTTTCGTTAACTTGCCAAATAAACACAGGTACATGTTAACATGTAAAGCTTTTTACACTCATACTACACAACTCACCAACAAAATAACATTGTAACGACATTTATAGGATCCCAACAAACAACTTTTCCAGCGACAGCTATATCAAAATCCTAGCCGTTTTTTAGTTATTTAGCAAAAACTTTCAAGGGCTCTTGGCCCTTAATTTAAGGGGCCAGCCCTTTTTTATTGGTGTCAAATGAAAGTCCTTGACATTCTGCACAACTTTTATTCTACATGTTTTAACAAAATATTTTTCGTTTAAAAGATACAAAGGAAAATATGTCTAAATTTTCGCACTTTTTGGAACCCTGTTTTTTGACCCCTTACCTTTTTCTAAATAAAGAAAGTAATCCAAAAACAAAAACCGATGTGCAAAACTTCAATGTCTCTGTTATTCAAATTCGTTGGATTCCCATTCCCTGCTATCATAGTCTCTGAGCCTTTGTCTGGAAACGAAAGGCCCTAAATTTTTTAAAAAGGGGAATAACTCGTTAACGGAAGAGGATTTTTAAAATTTATGAAATGGTTTAGATAGTGTTTTGTAAAGTCTATAAGCCCTGAAAATTTGAGCAAAAACCGTTTAGAAATGAGCAAGATATGAAGCCTCAAAGTTCGCGTCTAGGAAGAAAAAAAAAAAAAAGAAAAATAAGAATAATCTTAATCTGCACAATAATATAAAGGTCTTCCGTTGGAAACGGAAGACCTTAATGATGTATTCAAATATGCTATCTATCTAAAAAAAATATTTATATTATAAAGTTAAAGAAAGTCATATCATATGATAACAAAAACGAACTTTTAAAAAATGAATCATATTATGTCGGCGATCTTTCCTCTGATGACGGTCATTAGTAAAACCGGGGTTGTACTAAAGACCTTAATCAACTGATTGACCATCCTCACAATGTCAAGGGTCCTGAGTCTACTCGTGGCCGTGGAACGTGGGACGTCCCACGGCCACGGGTGGACTCAGGACCCCTGACATTGTGAGGATGCTGATTGACCTGAGAATATAATATCATCGCTCGCTAGCCTAAATTCCCTATACCTGCAACACAAATCTTGACGAGCGCTCTCTCTGTTGAACACGCCTCTGGTGTTGATCATAGGCGTTGGGGGAACCTGGGAGTGGGGGAGGGGGGGGGGCTAGGGGATTACAAAAAAAAACTATAGCATTCTAATGCTTATTCTAAATCTTACAGTTTTTGAGGATATGGGGAATTGGCAACCCCCCCTTTTTGGGGGGGGGTGGTGGTTTTTTTAATTGTGAAGATTTTTTAAGCCCCCCCCCCCCCACACACCTTAAATTTTCCTGTAAACTCTGCTCGCTTCATTGGATACTGTATCCCTATACTGCAGTACATGCATTCTGTGCGGCAGTTTTTATTTTCTTGTGTTTGTCCTACTATCGTTGTAGAACTATTTTAACAAGAGCTTGGAGTTTGGGTAGTTGTGTCAAACAGCAATGTGACGAAGGTCTGTCTATTTTATTGTAGGCCACTCAGTCATGGCTCTTTGAAATCAACAAGATTTGTCTGGCTTTTGAGCTAAGACTACGCAATCTGTGTATATTTCACTTGAAGCCAATGTCAGTTTTAACTCGTTTTGATGCAAGAAATAGATGGTTACATCCTACCCAAAGTCCAAGCTCTTGTTAAAATGGTTCTAATACGTGAACATACATGTACTTGTGGCACATAATTGAAACCTGTTTCAATGTTGAAGAATTGTGTGCGAAATTGTGTGGAAAATAACTTATCTCGTGTACGGGTGTTGCTAAAACGCGGAACGGAAAACGGAACGGAAAGCGGAACGGAATGGAAACGGAAAAAAAAAAATCAAGTAAATCCACTGAGAAATTGTAGAAATTGAACGAGAAAGTGTTTATTTGATGTGAATTTTGTAAACTTTCCAAATCGTGTTGTTAAATTAACAATTTGAATAAATCTCCCTAACTTTAGCATATTGCAAATTGTTTGCATATAAGCACAGATTGGGGGAAAACGAAATGTACTTTTTATAATGTACATTGCAATGACTTTAACTTTAAAAGTCAACTATAATATAAAATGCTGAAGTTTATCATTCAAGACATTAAAAATGAAATACTAAAATATAAAATTGTTTTCTCTAATCGTGTCTATGTCCTTTTTTAAAAATCTTTTTGGAATTATCCTGCATAATGCGATTGTTAACTATATTGCCGAAAAATGTTTTAAATACATGTATCACTTGATTAAATCAACGATGCTGTAGTTTGATATATCGGCAATCCTTGTCTAAGTTCTGATTTTCGCCCATTTTAGAAAAAAATGATGATTATACTGACACTTTCTAGTAATTAGTCTTATATGTTCACTTCTGCCAAAGCAATTATAATATCGTGCTATACGATACGAGTAGAGAACTGTAAAAGTTGTCCCGTTTGAATCAACGCATATATTACAGACAGTTAAGTCTCAGAATATCATACACATTTCTCAATAATCCGTTCAAAATTAAATCCTTGTAAAGATTAAATATATTTCTATAAAAGTATATCGATTCTTGCTTGTTTTAACCATAAACAGTTCGAAAAGATGATATCAGATTTTCCGTTTTTTATTCCGTTCCGCTTTCCGTTCTGTTTTCCGTTCCGCGTTTTAGCAACACCCTCTCGTGTACTACTGGGGGCCGTACAATTTATGAATCGGACGTACAACAAAACATTTCACATTGTGAACTTCTGCCAATGCGGCAGCAATTGTAAAGCTAGGCTAAAACCTTTTAAGGGTAGGCTACTGCAAATAAATCTCGCTTCCTTGATCTTTTGTGTGTATTTGTTTATTGATTAATTTATTTATTAATGTATTTATTTATTTGTTTATTTATTTATTTTCTTATTCATTTTTTTATTAATTTACTTTTTTTAAATTTGTTTAAGGGGGAGGGGTTGTTAGTTGTAGGCTATGTATAATTATATTTAAGTCAAATATACGTGTATATATATATATAGAGGAAGAAAAATTGCTTGATTGACCTGATTAATTAAGCTAATTATGAGAATTGTATTCATTCACAACACATGTTCCTCTTTTTTTTAAAAAGTGCATTCTTGTATTCTGGGTGTTTCTATTCTAGAACTGGGGATGGGGTTGGAGATTAGGCCATGTTCACCCTGGAAAATGTAAATTCAATTCACAAAAAAACTAATTTAATTATAGTTTATGGCCCGATATATCATATGTCAAAGTATATTCACTATAGCTTTAGACAATCTATTTTTACATTTGAATATGTTTACATAATGAAACAAGAATATATTTGTATTTCAATTATTCTCGATGCAAATGTATTTTTTAAAGAACATTTTGTGACTAACTAACCAAGAAATGCTTACATGTAGATATGTATAGCGATTAAATACGAGGGCTCAGGGTATATGTTTACTAGATAAATTGTGGTATTTTTCAATGTACCAAGAAAATATTAACATAACTGTTATAGTCTGGTATTATCTTTTGGAAAAATCACAATATGATTTTCGTGAATTATTTGGATCAATAAAAAATAAAGATTGATAAATAAAAATAGATAAAGTTGAGATTCACTTATATGTTTCATTATCAAATGTATACACAGGAGTCTAGGGCTGGGCAATAATATCGATATTCCAATATATTGCAATACACTCTAAAAAAATATCGTATCGCAATACATTTTTTCTATACCGATATATTGGCAATATTGATAACACTCAGAATTCAGCTTCTAAATTAAGTTTTCTTAATCATATTAAAAGAAAAAATGGCCTATATCTAATACAAAACAGACATTTTAGTACTAATTCTTATTATTTGTAACCTTAAAATGAAAATAAAATTCCTAAACAAAAATAATTATTTTCTTCCTATTTTTTTTATTATATATTTATAGTGAAAAGTACATTTTAAGACAATTAAACATGGAAATTTTACTATTTTTTCATGCAAAAAATATTGCAATACATATCGCAATACAAATCAAAATACTGCAATATATCGCAATACGAAATTTCCAGCCAATACCCAGCCCTACAGGAGTCAATCATAGAACATAGCTTCTTCAAGACAGGATATGGAGTATGATATGATATTCACAATTTGTCTTTCAAATTTCCAATGTTTCAGCAATTCACAATGACATTCAAGGATAAAAAAATAATGTAAAATGCAAATAACGAGGTGTCTATAATGGTATGGGTTTTATGTGTTTACATCCTTTGTTTCATGAAAAACAAGCATGGCTACCATCTTGATAAATGCAGACGCATGGTTTCCCGTTGGTCTATTTTACTATATTCGTATTAACGTTAAGAAAAAACCAAGTTCTGCAATTTTATAAAAAAGTATTGCACGAATCTTTGGAATATACAAAGATTTATTTCCCCAGAAAAATAAAATTTTCGCCTGCAATGTCAAGCATTTCAGCTCTGTTTCGAAATTTGTTATGATAGTTTGTTTTTAAAGTGGAAAAAAAATCAAAGAAAAAAATACAAATGATTTTTGATTAATCACTATAGATCATTTATTTAAAACATAACGAATTCAAATATATATATTTACATTTGCAAATATGCTTCCTTATATGAACCTATAGAATAACGAAAACGTTTAATTCTGTATGAACATTATTTTCGTGACGTCACAATGATCATAGCACGCGCTTATCGCTTGTCGCTTGGATTATTGTAAACATAAAATCTCGGTTATTTTAACAGTTCTGAACGATTTGTCTTTTTCAAACGTAAATATAAGTAATAAACAGCAATGTTAAAAAGTTCACCGGGATATGAAGTTGGTTGGTACGTGATCAAATCTACTGAGAAGCCCGAAGCGGAGGTTGACAATGGTTTTCGAGGGGTGTCAATTTCAACTGGTACCCTCCCAAACAGGCACTATTTATTTTATTATACTGAATGTCTTAATTTTTATAGCAAATTTTACTGCTTTTATATAGAAAAGACGTGAATTCTACGACCAACCGTACGCGCATAATTAACGCGCATGTAACAATTCGTTCTATCGGCCCGTTGCTAAGCGTGCGAGGGAGAGAGAACGGATTGTCAACTGCGTCTAAACCAATCAGATTGCAGTATTTAACATGAAAGTATAATAAATATTGATATTGCTACATTGTTTAGCTAATTAAATAACAGCTTGATTTTAAATACCTATAGTGAAGTTGATTTGTATCAATCAGTGATACTAGCATTATTTTCATATTTTTTTTTTTTTTATTTTAAGTTGATTATTTCTTGAATGTGTTAAAATAAACAACATTAAGATCACAAACTTCACCGATTAAGAGAGATTGAGCCTGGACCCCCGGGTAATTGTTGTTACCATGGTAACGTTTACATCTATGGAGATTTTTTTTTTATCCTTCCTAATGTTCTGATAAAAGATGATGGCAGTTTACGTACTGAATTACTCATTTATAGTAAATTAAAAGATTCAGAGAAAAGTTCAAACTTAAGCATTTAGATGCTTTTCACTGTGTTTCATACCCAGCACGTGTTGCAATAAAATTAGAGTTAGTATGTGAAGTGTATTGTGTATGATTTATATGGACATCTGAAAACTTGCGGCTGATTTTGCAATTAGTTTACAAAATCTTCTTACTTAACACATTGATTTTGTTAAACAGAAAAACACGCTATCCATAATTCAAGCACTTTTAGTTATGTATTAATGTTAACTTGACAATGTTTCGTAGTATGTCAAATATCAATCCTATTCTATATTCTGCTCTAAAAAGTCATCATTCAGGAGAGACAGCTGATCGAATACCTTGAACATACATGTATCTTAGACTGACAATCGCATGATATATTTCTTTCATGAAACTACATAAATCAGATGAACACATTTTTGTTTTTTGTACCATAAAGACACATCTGGTAAATAAAGAAACCCAAAAATGTTTGCGTTTTTTTAGATACAGCTTTTAATATGATACAAATACACGTATTTTATATACAATGATACAAGCATTTATTTCTTTTCTAAACAATATTTGTTCTACATAAGAAATATGGCGGTATTTTTGTTTGATCGTCATAGTGAGTTCTAACAAACATAATATCTCATAGAATTATTCACAAATCATTTCATTTTTTTTGTTCCCATAGTTTAGAAATAAATTTCAAAGTCATTAAATATACAAAATTTTGAAATTATATTGTTACGGAGAAAGTACACAGACATAAAGGTATGAAACGAAAATTTCAAATAAAATACACTTACAAACATATTAGCATCATAAAAAAAGATCGCTTCTTATTGCAATAATTTAACAAATGTTAGCATACCGTTACTTTTAAAATTTAAAATACAACAACAGCAAAACACGCTTATAACGAAGTGCCAGGGACGGGCGATTTTACTTCGTTATAAACGTAATTCGTTATATTCGTCAAGTTTATAGCATGTTATAAAGTCACGGGGAATGAAAATCACTTCGGTGTAAGCCTTAATTCATTATAAGCGTGTTCGCAATAACCATGTTTTACTGTATACAATAGGTTTCGACAATGTTCAAATACCGATAATTGTTTGAACAAATTTACATCGCCGTTTTTTTCTCTCTAGATTTTGTTGTGGTTCTTAAGCGCCGATATTCTTTGAAATTTTCTTTGAAATTCAACATCTGTATCTATGTCATCATCTTTTTGATTTCTTTTCTTTTTGTTGCATGTTTCTAAATGAAACAAAACTCATTAAATTGTATGAATATTGTAAGACATTGTGTATCAATTTTTGTTAAATGCCCTTACAACAATGTAACATCTAAAACTATTCATCGCTGCACTCTGTGTCGTAATTAGACATTTCATAGATGCTGTTCGAAATTACATTGAACATAGTTTTACTGTGTGCTCAGTCTACGTAATCTATATAAAACCAAACACATGGGTAATCGTCGCTCGCCACGGTATACATTACAATGAATCAAAATGCCTGCTATTATTGCCAGTTTTAATTTTTAACTTGCGATTTTGTTGAATAATTAAATCGATAGGGAGGTTTTTAACTTGGTTTATAGGTGACATCGCCGTGTCAATAATTTACCTTTTTTAAAGTTTTTTTTTCAGAGTAAATTACATATTTTAATATTTGAAAAAGCTCCGAACAACAGCATATTTTAAAACATACGTTTATCACATAGACTCTTTGTAATTGTAATAAATATTTATGGAATAGTACCGTCTATTTGGGTTAACACGCAGCGCTTTTTTTCTTATCTCTGGAACAAGGAATAAAAAAGCCGCACATGCAAATAGTGATACGATGGATTTTTTGCTTCGATGGATAGAAATAAAGAGAAAATTTAGAAAAAATTGATCTATTAGCCTAAAAGTGAAAGAGAGGGAGCAGGGTACCCTCGATGCGGTTTGTGATGAAGTTGAATTCAGTTTATTTTAGTTTTGAATTTGTTTGTGTAAATAGTTGTAATTTTGGACTAAGTTGTGTTCCATATATCCAATCGAGAGTGTTCGGTATTAGGGCTAATTTTAGTATAACCGGTTTGGTGAGTTAGAGTCGTGGCTGCTTGTCAAGTGTGCGGCCACGTTGGTAAATTTGTCCTCCAGTTTGGAAATTTTGGCGAAATCCAGAAGTTAGTCTGGTAGATTTGTAGCCAGGATTACTGTGAATCTGTTTGGGCATTTGCTTTTCTCTAGCCGGTAAGTTTTTGTATATATTTTGTCAGTTTCATGGTATATTTACGGGGGTGTAGTCGTTTGTTATTTTCGTTGTATAAGTGAATATTATAGTATGTCTATAGGTTTTAGAATAGGTAATTATTGTTTCAGTGCAGGGAGAGTTTTATCGTTAAGCGAGGTGTGTCAATGGTGAACTGAAGGCTTAGCGTATCATACGTGTATGTGGGGCAGGACTGGGACCGAAAAACATTAACGGAGCAGGGCGTGACTCAAGTGGGACGCACGGGAGCTCGTATTTAATGAACGTTTGTGGTCAGGAGGCCCTATTTGATATATTCTTTCAGTGAGAGACCTTCGAGTCCGGGACTGGAGATGTGACATGTTGTTTACGTGTTGTGTGTGCTATGGAGGCCCAGTGGTGACTATTCTAGGTTGGCTGTTGCAATTATATGAAGCCAAACTTTCAATTCTATTTAATGATTTAATAAGCTAGTGATAACAGTTGATTGTTCAATTACAGATAACATTCCAATTTACTTTTCCTGTGAAATTCAGATAACAGTATTGGTAATTTTGATTTGTTGCTTTATTCCTTTACATACTGTTATAGCTATATTTAGCTGATGTTAAAAAGCATTTATTCGTTTCATATAGATACTGACAATTGAATGTGTTAAAAGTTTATTTCTTATTGTTTCATTGTCAGTGTTGTTTGATTTAAAACTTAAGGTTATATTTTCTTTCTTAGTGAGAGTGAGGGTGTGTGTTTGTGAGTGTGAGTATCTTCATATTCTATTTTTTAAATTTCTGTTTTGGTTAAATAAATTCATTTTGTTTCGTTTATTTTACTGTTTGTCGTTTTCGCTATCACCACCACAGAATCTATAAAGAACTTCATTACACGGTTACAAGGTTTTATAAAATCTTGTGCTATGCTAATAAATTTAGATAGTCAGATGGCATACGCTTTGAAGGTAAATTAAACCAAGGTTCTTATGTCATGAGCCATATTATAAAGTAATTCTATGTTCATGACTTTTTTAAGAACCATTGAAAAACTGATCGAACAATAAATAGTCCAATATACTACTCGATCGAAAAGAAAAAAAGTAGTAATAACCTTTTGAATGAAAAAAAATATTCAAATAAAATATCTTGAAAGAGCATCATGGTCTATCTTTGTTAAGAACTAAATTATAAAGTTTCAACATAAGGCTAAGCATCCAGGAATGACGTCCCCAGCGTGCGGCGACTATCCTTACTTCACGCTCTATAAATTGTTTTCTTTTCAGAAATATTTATCATAATGCATTATAATTTTTTTTATCTAAATTGAAAAAGGTAGATACAGTGTATTTGAAACTAGGAATTTGTGACATTTTCCGCCGATTTTTCAAGATTTTATCTGTGACATAACTTTTGGATCAGTCGTCGTGCATTGTTAAACCCGTTCATCTCCTATTTAGGAGATTTTATGGCTTTGTTAGGATCTTGACGTAGAAACACATTCACTAACACTATTTTCCCACAAGAACGTCCTAAAGAGGGTTTGTCACACAACACGGTACATTTTGAGGCAACATTTTCTGATGCGTTATCCTCCCCGCCATTCTCTCTGACAGTTGAATGTTGGTTTTCAAAAGAGTTCGTTAATCTATCAACATGCATCAATGTTCTGTGATTATTACTGCCACATTTTTCACATTTCACTTTAACGTTGCAGTCTCTGGACATATGATTTGTTGATTCGCAACACTTGAAACAAATGCGCTTTTCTTTCAAAAACTTTCGTCGTTCTTCAAGTGGCTTTGATAGAAACTGTCTACAACACAACAATGAATGTTCAGCTTTATGAATAGGACAGCGTGTCATCGTTTCTTGTTGAACATATGTTTTCCGGTTCAGAATACTGTCTCGTCTATTTCCACGTGCAGGTGTTGAACTTGGGTCGATACGCGGGTTGTCATACACAAATGCTGGATCATTTTTCACTTCACTCATATCTCTAATGAAGTCAATAAACACAGACAGTGGTGGAAATGGTACTTTATACTGTTTCTTGTACGTTGAGGCACGAGTTGTCAAAATATGACAACAGTTGCGAATAATGAACATCAGATTTTGTAGATTCTAACTCTGACAATATGTCCAATAAATCATAACGTCTGTTCATTTCTTTACTTGAAAGTTTTGGAAAGTTGTCTAACTTTTTCTTTATGGTTGCTTCAACCATCTCTGGGCGCCCGTATCTGTCGTGTAGACGTTCCCATATCCTCTGAAGTCCTCTTTCAGGTGCATAAACATTGGAAGCACGGATACTAGAAGCAAATGTGCTGGAGGTTGGCCCCAGCCACTTTACAAGCAAGTCCATTTCTTCAAATGGTGAAACATTAAGTTCATTCACAATGCTCTTAAAACTAGTTTTCCACACAATAAATGTTTCAGGACTATCACTGAACTTGGAAAATCTGGTTAATAGTAAGTCTTTCTTGAGGAGAAATTGCACAAGTCCTCCTAGAACCGAGTCGTCTTGTACTGTGCTGTGTATTTGAGAGTTTGGATTGTTTGGAACAGGAGGATCCTGATCATAAAATCTATTTGGCTTTGGTGTTGCCTGAACTTTCAGTTTTTCTCTAGGTTTTTCTAAACACAATGATTCTGCATAAAATGGTTCCTTTTCTTGTGGGATTTTGTATTCACAATATTGTTCTTTATTCAATTTTGTTTTCAAATAGAGATCTTCAATTGGTTTTGGATCACTAAAATGTTGCGACACATATTGTTCTGTTAAGTCCTTTTTGTTAACAAAGGATCGTTGAGAGGATGCACTAGATGATTCACTGTCTGAAATTCTCTGTGATAAAACTTCAGCGGCTTCTAATTTCAATGCTTGAAGGCGAGTTAATACTGAGGTAACTACAGTCTCTTTTCTTTCAAACTCAATTTCACTTTTTCGGATCATTTCTTTGTCACTATTTCGAGTAAGAAATAACATAAAATCTTTGAACACAGCATTGTGCTTGGTACGAACTCTCTTCAACTCATCTTCTATCTTCCTAAGTCTCTGTAAATCACCAACTTCAGCTCTGTCCAGATTTATCAATAAATCTTCCATCTTTGTCCAATGTTTTTGTAACTTTTTTTGAAAATCATGAAGCTGACTTTGGTAAAATTCTTTACCTGCTGCCGTTTTTGTTCGTGCTCTTGCTCCGAGTGATTTCGGGATGGCATCGATAATTTTTTTATCTGCTTCATGAAGAGATTGTTGATCTTTTTTATGGTCTAACTGTCCTATATCAGGATTCTGCTGAATTTCAGTTATCCCTGGATCAGGGTCTTTGACGTTACCTGGATCAGGCTGTTCCGAGTGTTCGTTTTGTCCTGGATCAGGCTGTTCGTTTTGTCCTGGAGCAGGTTTCTTTTCCTCCAACAAATCAGGTTCCCGTACAGTATCTGTTTCTCCTGGATCAGGGTTTGATGCCATGGTCACAAATCTTCTTACTATAATGCCTTGTGCATAGTTAACCCGAAACACGAGCACTTTTCTATCAACTTTATTCGTGCGTACTTGTGTATGTAGGTAAGAAGATTTGTGACCTGACTGCAAACTACAGATACATTGGCGGTAAAACTGCACGGACTAACGCTCTTCAGTAAAGAAGTCAAATATATATACCCTAGAAATTAATTGAATTTCGAACCCGATGGAAAAAACAATATTGCCTATCGTAACAGCACACTCCCCGCCTAATATTAAATAAATATTACCAATAAAAAATTGTATAAACTGATAGAATTCATAGCGGAACGCTTTCAAACAAAGATAGTGCAGAAATTTCATGGAACATGAATGCAAAATATATTCACCATGGAACATGGGTAATAATCATACAAAGATACTTCAAAAATATCATTATGGAACATATATGCAAATTTTATATCTTCACCATGGAACATGGTTAAAAACTTAAGTTATGGACACTTGCAATGATCATATGAAATTTCACATGGTTTAAGAACAATCATTCATTGTGGAACACAATCAAAGATACACTATGGAACATAGTTACCAGTCATCAGATGTGGAGGTTCATTATAATTTTGTGGAACACAAATTTCACGATCAACAATTCAGCATCACCATTTCACTAATAGGACGCGTGTACATCACATTTTGTCCGTCTTTATGGACGCGAACGCGAGCTTTACGAACTTTACCATCGCTGCTTTGGTATGTTTCTGTTATAACACCAATATGCCAGTCTGTTCGATGTACTGCACTGTCTTTTAAAAGAATAACGTCACCAACTTTTAAGTTTGGTCGATCATCTCTCCATTTCCGTCTGGGTTGAAGGTTCTGTAAGTAATCTTGTCTCCAGTGTTTCCAAAATATTTCGGAGAGAACCTGTACATGTTTCCACTGAAGCAAAGTTCTAACCGTGGTATTGTATGTCCTTTCATTGGAGCTAGTTTGGCTTTTCCCAATATAAATCCCAAATGGCTTGCGTTGTCATCACCAGTGATTTTCAAATATGCAGTTGCTGCAATCGCTGTTTCTGACGCATCACAGAAGACATGTAATTCAATGTTGTTAACACAACTTAATGAAACAGGTAAGTACATCCTAGGAATTCTCAAGTCTTGTAAACACTGTAGAGATGATTTCCACTCTTTCCATTTGTGATCTATTGTGGTTGATAATTGTTGATCCCAATCGGCACCAACTGATTGTCGAAGAAGGATTTTCCCGGACAAGGTAATAGGTGACAAAAAGCCCAACGGATCAAAAAAGCTATTCAGGAATGAAAGATTTCTGATCTTTCATTTGGTATATCATCACATTCAATAGTTATTGGAAGTTCATATTGACAATCTTCATGCACTGATTGAACACACAGTCCTTCGATTCTTCTTCCTGTCATAGTTGTAGTTCCTGAACACGATGACAGAGAATATTGGGTGGAAGGGCCCTGAACATCCAGACGATCGAAAAGTCTACGCTATACTGGATGATCAAAGCAATAGAACACTCATTTCTCCTAGACTTTGCGATCGTCTGGATGTTCAGGGCCCTTCCACCCAATATTCTCTGTCATCGTGTTCAGGAACTACAACTATGACAGGAAGAAGAATCGAAGGAATATTGCAGCAACTGCATATTTGAAAATCACTGGTGATGACAACGCAAGCCATTTGGGATTTATATTGGGAAAAGCCAAACTAGCTCCAATGAAAGGACATACAATACCACGGTTAGAACTTTGTGGAGCCGTCCTTGCTTCAGAAATCGGACAAACTGTTTTAGAACAATTGGATGTAAAACCGAATGTTGTGAAATATTACACCGACAGTAAAGTTGTCCTTGGATACATTTACAACCAATCGAAAAGATTCTATACATATGTGACAAATCGTGTGAGCAAAATCTTAAAAGTGAGTTCTACTGACCAGTGGAATTATGTACCGACCCATAAAAATCCTGCCGACGGTGCGACACGAGGAAACTTTTCGAGTGAACAGCTACAGAATAGTGAATGGTTTCAAGGACCTCAATGGCTTTTAGAACAACATGAAGAAAATGAGGTTAATAAGAACTATGACTTCCCATTAATAGATCCACAGGATGACAAGGAAATTCGTCCAGATGTACAAGTCATGAAAACCACCACTAAGATGTCAAAGAACTGTATAACTGAACTTGCAGAGAAATTTTCTAAATGGAAAACCTTTATCAAATTTGTCGCCTGTTTAAGACATGTCATCAAGTCTTTCAAGCACAGAACTCATTCTTGTTCTGGATGGCATATATGTGTGAAAACAGTATCAGTGTACAATCCTGTCAGAATGCTGAAAAATTTGTGTTGAAAGAAATACAGAAAGAGTGTTTTAGCAAAGAAATACTCTCTCTACAAAATGGAAAAACTGTTTCAAAGGATAGTCGGATTTCAACCCTTTCCCCATTCATTGACAGTGAAGGTTTACTTCGCGTAGGTGGGAGACTTAATAATGTGAAGAATGTGTTACCTACTGGAGAAATCAATCCTATAATATTGCCTATCGTAACAGCACAGGAGACATGTTCTTTTTACCATTTCACCCATTATGAAATGCCCAAGCCTTGGACACTAGTATAGGTTTATGAACACATTGTTAATACTTCATCAGGATGTGTGAATTCATATATTGTAGCATGCTTGTTTTTTTATGTATAATTATTATTAAAAACGCCAAAGCATAATGCTTAAAAATGCAAATGATATATAAATATGAATATACTTTACAAGATAGTTGTAATAAGAAAGTAAACGCTTACCATAATTGTTATACCATATTGCTAGTTTTTGAAGAATATAAAATCAGACTGATTTTAATACCAAATCTTTAGTACTGAATGAATTTTACAAATTTAAGTTCTTACTTTTACACTGATGTAAACAACCTAATAAGCGGTAAGGAAGGAACACCAGGTTGATGGGGGACGGTATTCTCCATTTGTAGTCGTTGATCACGGTATATCTCTCAAAACGCCATAGCTTCTCTGAGTTCTCTTGTACTCTCTCAAATGTGTAACTGAAACCATTATCATATTTGTATTTAGAAAAACAAGGTTATTCTTTATAAAATCTGTATTGAAATGTATAATTGAAACCATTATCATATTTGTATTTATGTAAGCAATGTTATTTTTGATAAAGTTTGTAGATAAATATATAAGAAAGGGTACTGCTACTAAAAGTTTTTATCAATTTGAAGTATGCCCCTCCAGCTTTGTTTATACATACATGGTAAAACATGTTTATTATTATTTTGTTATTTCTTTATTATCATGTGTTAAAAAAATCGAATACTAGTATCCATCATGTATATCAACATAATATAATATTCTTAATTTTGACCTTTTTATTAAGATTTGAAGGCAATATTTATTGTAAAGAAACATCTACAATGTCTATACAAAACTATTCTTAACCAAGAAAAGCCGTTACTTAACATTCAATAACACTCATTTAGGCTACTGAACATAGCGATGACAAGGTTGACGAGTAGAAGATTAGAAAATAACAGGTAAAGTGCTGCTACTGCTTGGACCGTCCAGTCTTTTTGCGGACAACGATTTATGGACGTGTCGGACTCCCATATGGAGTCTACATTTGTACAGTTGGTTGCGTCCGACTGGTCACTACCTGTTGTAGAGGAAAAGACGCTTTAGCTAATACCCAAATCTAAGTAATGCTGAACTAAAAGCTTGCTTTATAAATCTGTACAGTAAATGCATTTTTATCTAAAACGTTTCAAATTTAGATGCTTAATCGCTGCTAATAATACGAGGAAATGTTTGAAGTCCAAAACATACATTTCCAACGGAATAATTGGATTGCTTATAAAGAGGTATTACTAGTATTACAACAGTAAAATTAAGGTAAGTATTAACCGTCAAGATGTTCAAGATTCAACTCTGCGTAAAGCTGCCAGTACGGATAGTATATAATGGTCCATATTCTCCAGTTGGTCCAATCACCGTTCCATATTGTTTGGTGGTCCGGCCATAGGTTTGCGTGGAAATAGATACCAACTCCCAACACCACAAATACAGCAATAAACAGGAAACTTAGCAGGTCTTTAAGCTTGAAAAAAGAATACATTTTCAGGGTTTGATTCCTAAGAGATAACATGCAATGTCTTGATAACAAACAAAAATAGTCATAAAAATTAAATTGATTTTTCTCATATATGAACATATGTAAAAGTATACTCTATTGTTGTGTTAAAATGATGCTGTATTGCCGAAAATTAATGAATATTACGTGTAGTTAGCTTAAGAACATGGGTATACAATAATATTATACAATAATATGAAGCTAACTCAAAAATGTGATCACGATCATATTGCACTAACAAATTAATGTATCTGCTACATTTTTTTTCTCTGCTTTCTTTTGTAATTAAAAGGGATAATACTTTGATTTATTTCAGTCCGTACAAAGCAAAACAATCGACTTTGATTCAAAAATCAGAAGAAAAACAAATCCTTGGATATAATAAATATAAATATACTATGTGTCTCCTTTCCCAAGTTGTTACAGTGTATTCATTATAAATATTATGTAAAAGTGTTTAGTTTTCGTTGGCTTTGTCGCTATTTCAAATAATGACAATGTAACAAGTGTGTATACCATCTCCTTAATCATTATAAGCGTTGGTCCCAATTTTCGGTGAATCAGAAACACCTCCAGAAATCTAAGGTACATCACAAGCAAAGACAGAGCAAACATGCGTCTGGCAATAGTAAACGATTCATTGATGTAAAAGTGACGCACGAGGAGAGCTGCTATAAGTAAGGCATATGAGAGAAGATCCACCACATTCCAGAAGTCGTACAGGTATCTCTTCATACGTTAGTAGTAGCTTCTATGGGAACGACCTTGTGCTTCCAGACAACCCTGATAAATTTGTTGGTAGGAATTTGAAAAAGAAAATAAATTTTGCCAATATATTTTTTTTACATGGAAATACTTAGTAGTTTGATTAAGGTATAGTTGACGCATTATTGACCTAGGGGAAATCTATTTTGTGTTCAGAGATTTATTGAATATTTTATTGATTAATGCAAACTAGCTCACTGTGTTTTTGCAGGAAGAGAGGTGTTTGCGATATCAATTATTCGACTTTTCATTGTATGGAACATTTTGTCGTGTTTGTACACTTTTTTGCATCTTAGCATTGTAATTGTTTAAATAATAATACAAAAAACATACCGCTTTTTTCGTACACTATTTTACATTCTTGATAAACAAAATATTAACCTTGAATTCAGCACGGATATGGTGTAAAGACCAAACATTTAAAATGCTTTGTTATTACACCAATTGTCAAGTTATTACATCATTGTAAATAAAAGTAAAGAAAGCTAGTAAGAGCCGTTTAGTTAAAATTGATATTACAAATTATTTAAATGGCAAATATCCTTGTTAAAACACCAGTCGCTGTTCACTCGTGATATTACAATTGTCATCAATTACTTATAGTCTTCTACTGTTTTCTATATTGTCTACTTAAAACTGTAACAGTTAATTATAAGTTTAAGTGAAAATTGACATTTATTCCTGATTGTAAAAGCTGTATAACCGTTCAGCGTGGCTTTTTATAGTGTATAGTGAGAATATGATAAACTGTTTTTAATCTATTTTTAATTTTATCTACCTAAGATGTATTGACAGAGGAATTTGTTTGAAGTAAAGATGACTTAATTAAGCGTTTAGGCCATTGGTACATTTACATATTCACCTAAAAGTTAAGAAGTGAGACAACATGTTCATGATATTCAAAATTGAAAAAGCAAATAAATACATACTCGTATAGATAAAATAGGAGTTGCTCAACATTTCAGATAGGAAAGAAATACTAATATTTAGACACTCACGAAACAACTAATAAGCTCTTTTATAAAATCTCCAAAGCCCCAGAAATACACATAATATTCCAAGATTTTAGCGGTATCCTGTACGTAGTATTTGGTGCTAATACTTGTCAGTACAAAAGCGCTGTATATCACCAACATCACGAAAAACAAGATCTAAACAAGGCAGATAAATTGAAAAGTGAAGTATAGTAAGTACAGTATAGTGAACAACAAACATTCGTTTTTTTCTGCTAATCATAGTAAAAACTTTAGTTATATTGCATGTATTAATATGTAATGTTTTAAACGATAAGAAAAAATATCTTACAAGAGTTAACGTTACATAAAAAAAATATGTTTATCTTTAATCCACAACAAATATTTTTCACTTACGTAATTGAATACGTATTTTGTCAGCGGGGCAGTAACAAACTGTTTTCCGTGAGTAATTGCTGACTGAAAATACATTCAAATACAATCTTTTATCTGAAACAATGCTATCAAAGGAAGTGCAGGCGCTATACATTAAGCGATTATTCATTCTCACATGTGTTTACAATAACTGTCAAGTATACAAATATATCTTTAAATATATGTATACTAAAGAGCATGAAATCATCATTTATGTGTGATTGTTAAAAAGGTCAAAAGGTCATAATTATAACCTCAAACTGATGACTTCCTGCGCTTATAGTCTGACGGTTGCACAAAATATATAAATAGTACCTTAAAAACTAAAACAAATTAAAAAAAACGCAGAACAAAACAAGTTATTTTAAAATTTCTGAAAGATATGCCTTTCTTAAACGTTAATATAAGTACATGTAATACAAAGCAATGTTAAAAAAGTCCATTGCAACATAGAATTAGTTGGATCAAAAATATATGGGAAGTCACCAGACTTTTACACGAACGACCAAGTTTATATCCCGAAAAACTTTCTTACATTGTTGTTTCTTAAATGGAGACAGGACTTTGATCATGATTTTTGTTGATCACATGACAGTTATGATAAAAGATAAATTATTAGGTAATTAATATTGTGGACGTTAAGTTGCGTGTATCGTTTATTTAATTTATACATATGTAAAAGTGAAAAAAAGACTCCGTTTTACATGTGCCTTAAAATTCTTTTTTTTCTATTTAGAAGTCTGACTTATTCTAATTGGATGTTTTATGTAAAATCTAACTTTTAAAAGTACATCAGTAGGAGAAATTAATTGTTTTTAATTTTAGAAAAGTACAGAATCATAAGTGGTAAGCAATAAAATCAGAATCATAAGTGGTAATAAAATAATAAATATATATATTCTAGTCCAATTATTTATCAACTTACCACCAGAAAAGGATCAGGTGCCAAGTTGTTATACCATTGTCTGTTCATATTCTTCTGTGAACATGTGTGAGCTACTACATCGTACATAAAGTTTTCATATGCAAAAGTTAAGGGACTTGAATGAATCCCCCAAATTTCTTCTGCTTCCGTGTCCATCAAATCAATAGCTTGCTCTGTGTTTTCTTCGTACATTCTGTCCATCATTCTAATGCAGCGTTGCTCAAACAATCTTTAACGAAAATAAAATGTATGCATAATGATTTAGATACAACTTTTTTGCAGCAAAAGAACATATAATTAAAAGTTTGGTGAAAAATGTGGAAGAATGTTATTGTTTAAAAGTGTTAACGTATTTTTGTAAAGAAATATTTAATGGAGTAAGTTTTTGTTATTAATTATAAGCGTGTTAAATTCGTTATTTCATTGACTTGTGCAATGTTCCAAAATTTAAATTTTTACAGTGGCAAGATTCTGAAAATTAGTATTAAGAAGATATTAAATTAACGACCTTACTTTTCCTACCGATCACATTCGATTTATTTTTCTAGAATGATGAAATTACTGGTAATGAGTTCTTAAAATGATAAACAAATAGTAAAAATTTACAAACAACGTTATTATAATATCGTATTTTTCCCAAACACATGATTGGTCGATTGCTGTCACGTGACCGTGCTATAAATTCTGTTATAGACCTTACTATACTAAAAATAGAAAATGTATAGACCTCTTTATACTAAAAATAGATTTTCATGACAAAATACTGGTTTTGGAACGTGCGACATTGTGATGTCATAATAGCGAAATCAACACCTATACATTATGAACAAAATATTTTACTATTATACGCTTGAGGAGAATGAAGAGAATTGGTTTTTGATTTATTATAATAAAACAGTTATAGCCTTTTGATATCGGTCAATACATGGTTTTAAAGACCTGATGAGAGTATATCAACCTCGGACTTCGTCCTCGGTCGATATACTCTCATCAGGTCTATAAAACCATGTATTGACCTCATCAAAAGGCTATAATTGTATATTAAACTTCGTTAGAAAACTAATCAACATAATATTACATTTCCTTACTTTGAGTGATTCTTAAAGGGACCTGGACACGATTTCAGATGAAAATTTTATTTTTGATTTTTATGTATTAAATAGTTTACTTGTGTATTTTGAATGATTTACCACAATTTGAATGTTAGAAGTCGTGTTACAAGCGAGATACAGAGGAAAGAAGTCGTTGTTATGTAAACAAAGCTTGAGTCTTATATTTGTTTACAAATACTATAAAGTAAAGAAATAACCATTTCTTTGACAAAATAACTTGTGGAAACAATATAAACTTATTAAATGTGTTCATAAATAAGTTTATCAACAACAAAATGCAACATTAGATTGAAACTTTTACCAATTCAAGACATATGTAAACAATAAAAGGACTCGAGCTTTGTTTACAAAACAAAGACTTTTAACCTCTGTAACTTGCTTGTAACTCGATATTTGACTTTCAAATTTTGACAGAGCATTAAAAACATCTACATTGACCATTCTAGACAATAAAAATGAAAAAATAAATTTTGAAAAAATTTAGCTCAAATCGTGTCCAAGTCCCTTTAAGGTCATTTGATAAGACTTGTTCTTTAACGTTCCCAGCTTTCTTTGAAAGTTTGTTAAGTATAGCTGAACAAACTAAACCGGTCACTACAAAAGGCAAAACGTCTCTATCATTTGATTATTAAAGCTGAACACTGCTCGTAAACAGGCACCGTCACACAGGTAAAAAAAACCCCTTCAATTTCGCTACACCCGATTGTACACCTGAAACTCGTGGTGGACGTGTATCATTCCTTTCGTGGTCTTTGGATTTTATGCATTACATTCTTATTCTATGTGCATATTCTGTTTGTAAAAAATGCTTGACCTGTTTATTTGATGTTAGTATTTTTATGTCTTGAAAAAAGTGCGTAATTTTTTATAATTTCATCGCGACTGAGTAACATGGCGAGGAAAGATGTACGTCCACACAGGTGACACCTCTACAGCGAAATAATTTAAACTGTTAAGAGGTATTCGACGTATATAGGAATTGAAGGGATAGCTGCAATGAAAGAGAAATATGGTGGACTGCGCCTATTTACGAGCGACAACAATATTAAGGCAACAATATTAAATATAATAGACCATACTTAAAATTATATAAAAATTGGAGAAACACGAATGAGTAGAGTAAAAACATTCGGTATCATAGAATACGATTCATTTTAAATCATTTATAATAACATATTGGTAAAGGGAGGATTTTAAATGCATTAAAAATATATTAAAATAAATTTTATGGACACATGTACTATCGATATATGTAAAAATAATTCAAAAACGGTAGATAGTGTTGTCATCATGAAAGTTAACAAGGATAGTACAGGATAGGATGCAAGTTACACTACCCATGATAGAAATCCTATCCTACCATATCCTATTCTATCCTACATTAAAGAATGATTGTTAATGTGATATATTTACAAAACAATGAAAGAGTTGTTGCACGCTACATTTTTGTCAATTCAAGAATAACGTAATACATGTGTTACAGTGAAATCTTTAGGTTACACAATGCAGCGTGTGATTATTATATAGATACCTTTTACTGCTTCATTTGAAGTCTTCAACAGTTTGAAAACAAGAAAATTCAATTGATGAACATTCGACATAGATTAGTATAAAAGAATCAAATGTTGTTTGTCTGTACTTTTTACGTATATATATTTTCGATGTCCGTTACAAGAACATATATCCGTGCCCGCTAATAAACTGAACATATCAAATTAAAAACTGTAAATAATAAATGCGTATTAATTTAAATTTTAACAATAATCAAAACGCTTTAACAAGAAATACGAAGTTTTATTGATTCATAAAGTAATTATAATTTCCCGTATCGTGTTTACATTTATCGCCGAACGAATCGAACGAATAATTTTACCGGATATCATGGTTATTATAAAATAGGACAAAGAATTTAATGAAAAAACAATTGTTTAAACAATAGTTCCATCAAAAATATAAAAGCTCTTTATCTACATTTTAATCAATATGTAAGACTCTAAAGTCCAATGGTCTGCGGCAAAGTGCGATGGTATGTTGCCGATATAGACGCGAAAGTCCGATGGTAACGGAATAACAACGCTGGTGACGTCACGTAATGGCGACGTCATGGATAACGTTGTACTAGCAATTCAAATTCAACAAGATGGAAATCGCAGGCTCTCCAGGAAATACAGGTAGACTAACGACCCCAGTCCTGTTTTCGTCAGTTTCTGTTCATTTAATGCGAGGTAAAAAAAAGAAAGTAAATTAAAAGGCAGAATATTCCTCATATTTGTAATGGGAATGTGTTAACGGTGGAGGATTGGCAAACGACCATTCCATTTCCTAACATATTTTTATCAATTAATGAAAAAAGAAATGAAAGAGCATTAAATGCTTCACATTTATAACACTACAATTTTCAACTTTTTTTTATTCTACGTCAATCATCCGCCTTAAGCTACGTAATGTTTAATTATGACGTCACGTGGCGTAAGAACACACAGTGTAACATCAAAAATATATTACATAAGTGATATCCACCGCATATTGAGATAAACATGTAATAAATAAAAGTTAATTGCTAACCTTTTTGTTTACGTAATTGTGTACATTCCGCGTACGATTTCATATTACCAGTGAACAGGTTAATAAGTTACCTCGTTGTAAATATTTTCGGTTTTATGTATTAATTAGACAGTTTGATTATTACGATAGTTGCATAGTTGGTGGATACAATTATTATTCTGTCAAATTTCATTTAAAACTTTTATTACTAAATAGGGATGGTGTGGGATAGGATAGGTGGGCTCGCGGGGGTGTTAAGGAAGCATATGGAATCTGAGTTACATGTAATTACGTGAAATCACAAATCTTAATTAATATGTACATATTCAAGTATTAAAGCAACGAAATGTAGACCAAAAACAAATTAAATATACTGGAGACAATTTATATCACAAATTAGATCGTATTACGTAGATTAACACATTGATGACGTCATGACTGAAAGTTGAATGTCGTGTAAATTTGATCGGAAAGCTCTGTAAACAGACTCAACATATAAGTAATCTAAGAACTCTAATAAAGTATCTTGGTGTGATTTATTGAGAATGGAACGAAAGAATATTAGGAGAGATGTTAGTTTTATCAATTATTCGCTAAAAGGTATGTAAATTTGCTTTTATTTCTCGGCCAGGCTTTCATTTGTCGTTGTTTATTATAAAAAAAATCCGACTAGAACAACATTACCCTGTATATACTGAACTTCAAATTTTGCATGTATCGATAGTTTGATCAATGCTTAAATCAAAAAAGTGCTGCTAGAATCCTGTGTTGTTTTGATGCATCATTCCGTTTTCCATGCAAACGGAATAAAAGTTGGGAAGGTTTTTTGAGACCCGGATGAATAGCTATTTAATAAAAGAGAACAAAGGACTCTAGCAGCGGCGATGCTTTGTCTTCACTTGATATGTTCATTGTTTTGTTGAAACCGCGAGGTACTGTTGTTCTATTTCATTTTATCTTAAGGAATATACGTAAGCTATTTATAGCTGTCACGTGATAATGCACCGATGTGGCAGTGATGTACTACCCGATTTTATTGCATTGACATCTATTTCAAAGGATAATACTAAGTTTTTGATCTGATTCAAAACAGTTATTTAATCTCACGATTTTTCATATAACAGTGTAAATATGTTAATTTTTTAACTTTATCGAGAGCAACACTATATAAAAAAATTAAAGGTTCATAAAAGAAACGTTTTTTATAAACATATTTCTCTACACAGGTCTACTCTATCGTGGGATTAATATGCTAAAGGTAATATGCCTATCAAATTCTGTGTTGCTGTTAAATGGAAAGATTATAACTGTACCTTTATTTTTAAACGTATACAAGAAAACACATTAGCTTACACAAGTGGTCCTTGCCTCTCAACCAACAAATTTCGGCTAGTTCTTTTCTATTTGCGAATATCGATCATAGCAATAAGTCAGACACATCCGCATATTCTGAATTTGTATGTTTGGATGCCACTACTTTATTTCCTGAAAAGAGAAAAATGATTTTATGTGAAAGAGGCAATTTTTTAAAGAATAAAAACTTCAAATAAAAAAAAAGGTAGAACGTGTTCCATTTATTTTTTAAAAACAAAGCAATATATATAAGGCTATTTATTGTTAACTTATCGATGGCAAAAAAAAAAAAAAACTTAAAAAAACTAAAAAAAAAAAAGCTAAAAAAACCCCCAATCAATTCGGTCAATTGAGAAGAGAACAAAATGAACCTTCCATTTAAAATCCTCAAAAGAATCAACATGTTAATAGTTGCAATCATAACAAACGAATGTTCTTATTAATCAAAATTAATTGATTTATCAGCATGACCATTCTGTAATCAATACAATCAATACATAGAATCAATCATTTATTTTTTGACTGTTTTTTTTATGTCAAAGAAGCATGGTTCTACATAGAAGAATGGTTAAGAAGCATATTAAGTGTTATGACCTTTGATAATGTGAGTAAACAAATTATACTGTTTAGTAAATTCAATAATAAAACATGGATATAGACCACAAAACATTATGATACTAACAGTAAAACAATTTCTTTTTGCCAGTAAATATAAAAAATGTCCCGAAACTTCGTACGTTTATGTTAAAAAAGAACTTGCATTGATAGAATGCTTATTAAACAATAATGATTTCTTAAGGAAATTGCAAGCAAGACAGACATTTGTAAATAAAGTTATAAGTGTATAATCCCCCATCTCCTGGTATTATTCAGTTTATATAAATAGTTTACTTAAGTATTTAATGCATATTTTACCTTATATATTTTCTGCCCTACATACTATATTTCTTATGTTGTTGTTTGTTTTGATATTTGTTTTTTTTTTTACAGTTTACAGTAATTTGATTTCTCTTCTACATGAATTATTGGTATACACTATGTAGAATGTAGATCCATGTTTTTATGTTTTGATCAGGATATAATCACTTCTCAATTTACTTTTACAATACATTTGTGAGTTTGTTTGTTGTGTTGGTAGGGGACAGATAAATAAATATATTTGTCAAAAGGTTCCACTCGCACATTCCCACCTAATTATCCGTGGTATATTACTAATGCCTACACGGGTCTTTTTGAACATGACGTGTTAATTGATTAATCATTGGCCTAATCAAAATATATATTATACCTTAGATCAATTTTAAGGCAGCCATTTTCATAGAACATATTACACTTAGCAAAACCCCACCTGTTTTTTTTTGGTTTTCTTTAACGTTGTGTTATTAATCACATCATCTATTTCAGTAATGTACATGAAACAAAACCTTCATTCTGCTATTTTGTCTACTTCTTGCACTTTTGACTAGAGTGAATATATTCAAACTAGAAACAAAGACCACGCGACCTAATGACTGCTACACGGTTCCCTTGGGCGCGCAAGCACGCCCTCGTCAAAGTCGTTTAACAACCCTTAAACTTTCATAGGGCATGAATTAACTAAAAATAAGGGGTTGACGATGCTTGTATAAGTTTTTTTTTCTTTTGTTGATGTATGTAATTGTGTGTACATGTACCATATGTGTCATTGTTTATGTATCGATTTTTGTAGTTATGTATATATGTTGACATTCATATGTGAGGTGTGTAGTCTTTTTTGATTTGATTACCGTACATATCTGACTATCATTCTATCCCTCTTTCTTTCTCTCTCCTACTCACTAACATGTATATATATCTCATAGATTTACCTTTGTATCTTTTGTATCGCAATATTTTACAACATAGCTCCCTGGCTGCCTCTGCCTCAAAACAATTGTCTATTGATTTTTTCTTTGTTTGATCGTCCTTCCTAAAAAGCTTATCTGCATGTGTCTCATGAATTTGCTGAAAATCAAAATTTATATGAGCTTTATTTTTTCATCCTTGTCTAATTTTTGAAATTACAAGTAAACAATGTAATCAATTATTTATAAACTCTTTATAAACAAGTTAGCAGACTGACATTTCTTATTTCATTTGTTTCCAGAAATAAATATACAAACTGTTAAAATCCACTGCATATGTAGGCAAGCTTTATTTTCTTCACATCCTCGGCATGCGACAGTCTAAAATGAGTGCATAGGTAAATTGAATGACATTTTTTCAAATTATGAATATATTTAAAAACACGGCAGGTATAATTGAGACTGATCTTTTGATACAAATCAGGTAGATTTATCAAATACAATTGCACTCCTCGATCCAGTAAAACCCTCACGTAATCACAACGATTTGCCTTTAATGCTTCCAGAAGTAAAACCTATATAAAATATGATCTAATGTATTGTGTATTATTATTCTTTTTTATCTGTCATAATTTTTTAATTTGCAATAGGTACACAGACCTTATTGGTCTCCTGTGTACCATAGCCCGTGCACATGGAATCTCATATATGCATTTAATTCAGCCTTATGTTTTCATATTTTAGTCTTAGAGGCAAACACAAATCCGTAAATATATTCAGGCACCTTCTAATAATCTTGCGCAGCTATCATTGAATCGCAATTTATAATTTGCAATTAGTAAAAACTTTAAGATAATAAGATTGGTGGATATGTGCAAGATACTTATGGTAGAAAATAAATTTCCCACATCTTGTTAACTGTCTGCCTTATATGTTTTTATAAACGGAGAGCATTGTCCTACTTCTAAAATTGCACATTTTTAAACATTTACCCAATATGACCAATTTGGCCTCTCTCTAGATTCGAACCAAGGACGTAAACATTTAAGTTCTTTTTAGAGTGCCTAATGGTCTTCTTAAACATGCAGTCAGTTTTCATTCAGTGGCAGTAAAAGATTTTTTTAAACATTATACGAGATAACACTATATGGTAATTATGGACGCGCTTTAGGGTCAAAAACACTAACCTAGGGGACACGAACATTATATTTTTTGTAGAAATATTATTGTTTTCTTTGGCACACAGTCAAACTTTTTTTAGTACAGCAGGAGTATTGTAGAAGATTTAACATTATATATGTAAGACTCCAAAGTCCGATGGTCACGCCAAAGTCCGATGGTCGTGCTTAAGTCCGATGGTCTGCGCTAAAGTCCGATGGCCTGCCACGCCTAAGTCCGATGTTGTCCGAATACGTTTGTTACGTCACGTCATGGTGACTTCATTGGTGGCGTCGCTGCTATCTATTTAAAAATGGATAATGGAGAAAGTAACTAGAGGATAAAATTTTAAGTATGATAGTAAGGTTAAGATGTTAACTGTTAAGTACTGAGATGACAAAATGTGCCAAAAAATGCTGTAAATAATATGTAATTAATGAATTAATAAATCAACGATGCTCAAATCTAAACAAACAAGCCAGGTTGGACTGTTAATAAATCATTATATAGTTAACATTTTTTTTCTTTATTTTCCATTGAATTTACTTTTGCGCGCACTATTACAATTTTATTGTGACGAATAATGAATAAAGTAAACAATATTTGTTCTACGAGTCTATTTAAGACCATCGGGTTTTGACGTATCACACTATCGGGTTTGGTGACTGCACGCAGACCATCGGACTTTGGCGTGACTATCGGACTTTAGAATCCCATCACACTTTGGAGTCCTACATACATTAACACTAAATAACATTTTTTGCACAATACTAGAGTCAAACCACTACCCAGGAAAACGTGAAATTTAGAATTTTAGTAAATGGCAAACTATTCTTTCTTGACATGCAGTCAGTCAATATCAGGATAAGTTGAGAAGAAAAATAGGTCATTCTAAACGTCATTCTCTATGCAGTGCCAGTAAAAATAAGACCAGTCTAAACATTTTATACACTATAACACTATGTGACAAATTTGGCTAAATTTCGAAACTATTTTTTTTTTGGTTTATTTTGTTGATTAACCGATGTCTTACTGGTCCACATTCTTTCATTTGCTCTGTTTCTTGCAAAAGCTGATACCCAAAATAGAAATATAAGGGGAGAGATGTAGGACAAGAATATTTTGGATTTAAAACGTATGGTCTGAAGTCTTTTTCATAACCCTCGAGGGATTGTGGTTTGATCTTTTTGTTGCAGAAAAATTTCGTGGCTATTGTTGATCCCGTCATATTGTGGTCATCTGAAACAAGAAAACCAGAGTAAGGAAATAAAAAGTAATTAAGAATTTCCTCTGATAAAGATGAGTAATTAACAAAATTGTTTTGTACTTTAATGTTATACAATTTAATGGCACACATTAACTTGGTCCGTATATATCTTAGTTTGCAAATTTAAAGGACAAAAAAGACACTAAAATGGTTTTCTCTTAACATGAAAATCATATCAATTTTTATTTTGTTTATGGGTTAGGATCTATATCTAGCTTTTTTTATCAGCCAATATTTGTCATACTTATCTTTTTTATTGCTTGTTTTAAATTAAAAAAAATAAAAAAAAAAGTATTATCATTTATTATTACTTGGTATAGAATATAGAATTTTTGCACTACCGCTATGAACAATTGCACGCGCCTTTATTACATTATCTGTAGCATCACTCTCTTTTATATCCTTTATTTTACCCTTCAAAACACTTTACTGGAACACCTCTGCGCTTTTGTTTCGGAATACCTCGCATATTATTCTTTTTTCTGAGCATTTCTGCAGTCGAAACTATGACGTCATGATCTTAATATTTCATTATAGATAACATCACAATGCCTTTGAGCGTCGAAAATAGGCGGTTCTGAGATAGGGATAGTGTATTTGTATGGTTTTTTCACATGAAAATGAAAACTAGCTTACTAGATTTAAATACATGATGAAAACAACAATGCATGTCAGAATCTGTATCACATCCACCAATATCAGCCCTCTGGCCTTCGCTTCTTGAGCAAATATTGAAGTTTCGGATTGATATGGGATGGGATACAGATTTTAAAAAAGAAACAAGACACCCCCCCCCCCCAAAAAAATATATATATATTAACATATTACACAACAAAGCTGTAACTGATCATGCTGCTGCATCAACGTTTAGTTTTTAATTTTAAGAAATTGGACATGCAAAGGTGAACATTTATAATTTCTTTAATACAAAAGTAATCCTACATTAAAATAAAGATACAAATCCAAAAAAAGTTATAAAGCTTTTATTCTAATATTGTCATAGGCAGCATTACTTTTACACAAATGGCAATGGAATTAATAAAAAAGGCATCATTTTGAAATTAAACATTTCATTGTTTATCTTAAGTCTAATTATATTTAACGAATAAAATTTTTTTCAATTACTGTATACTTTAATATAAATGACGCAAACGTATGGTTAAATACGTCCCTTGATGACGTCATAAATACATAGCAGTTACTATTTGTTTCGTTATGTAAATATTGTATACAGTAATGTGGGGTTGATTGGATCCTGAAACTATTAAGCAGCCATCATCAGGAATATATGAATTTCTGAAGAAATTAAAGACTAACATCATATGTTGATAAAATAGCTTGTGATTTATTATACTTGCTATACTGTGTGGAAGAAAAAAATCGAATGGTAAGAACGCTGTTCAATATTTTACAATTATGCTTTAGCGTCGATAATCGAAGAAAATTGTCAAACTATGGACAAATAAATTGACAATTTTAATCAGCGTTTAAAAATCCTTAAAGGTTTTTTTCTTCTTCTCACACCTATCAAACTTAGACCTTATTCCCCAATTCAATGTGAGGTATAAAGAATCATGTGTATACACAATGACAGCAACCCGAAAAAAATAGGGTTAAACATATCCGTGTATTTAACACTTTTATTTTATTTTTGTTAATTCAAAGCTGAGATAGTTCTAATGCTTTAAATAAATATGCTTTAAATATAAAGACGAATTTTGTATACGGTAAAATATTAATATTTGTCTGTGCACGTTTCCTCTGTGCTTCTACAGATAGCGGGTACATAGGGATATTATTTAATATAAAGTCGTCAAAAGCATTGATTAAATTATTGCTTATTATACTAATATTATACTCTTGGGAAGTAGGATGAATGAATTCATAAAAAAAATATTTATTTTTATCAAGCTGATTTCAGCTAATAGTTCGAAATACTCAGAAGTGACCCGCACTACGCTAAAGAGGTGGTGCCATTAGACCCCTCTCACAGTCGCTACTTCAATAATAGTATTTTGTTACATGGGTCTGTTTTTGTGCATTAGTTTGTTGTGTTGATGGTACATAATTAATTATCAACATGTGTTTAACTTATTTAGCAGCTAAATTGTAAAAAGTGATTATGAATACGTGAAATAGCTGTAGTGAGCAAGATAACTATGTTTCTTATGTTTTTTTTTCTTCCAAATTGGAATCTGTTTTCCATATATAACAATACTTTTTTAACATGGGTGTTACTTATTGTACTAGAACAATACCAAAGTATCAAGAGAAGGTGACATAGTCCTACCGTTCTCATTCATGGACCAACAACTGACAACAGCCTGCCCTATGATGTTGGATAATATAAGAGGGTCATCTCGCTCTAGGTCAAATCTCCCAATCTATAATGCAAGCAAAACGTCATTTGTGTCATTTTCAAGGAAAAATATAAAATTGGACTACTGAATGATCGAAAAAATTCTTGAAACGTAAAACTCTACTAGCTTTCCGGAAAACTGTTTATTACTGTGCTATACATTATTCCACCTGTTATTATAATTTATAATTGTATTATGATTTAGAAAGAAACTTGTAACGTACCAAGCCTGCATTTTTAGAAATTATGGAGAGTTGTTCTTTCAGATCACAATAATCTTTTTCATTAAATCGAATTCCCAATAATATACTGGCATTCTTCCGGAGATCTTCAGGCCTATTGAAGCAGAATTAAAATAAAATAATGCATTTAATATTTCGTGTGAGAGAGAGACAGAAAGATATAGAGAGAAAGAGAGAGAGAGAGATAGTATAATAAATTATAAGAATAATAATAACGGGTGAGTATAGCAAATGAGAATAATTCAAGTTTGTTTATCACCGGTAAAAGGTATGCATGCAATTTGTTTTAGAGGCATTTTTCGTTCACTTTTAATGATAAATATAGAAAATAATATGTTTTACGGTGTAACCGTTGGGGCAAGCTCAGCAGGATATACATATTTCCATATTAAACAAGAAGTTTTATTCATTATAATGTGGTATGACGTTCTGCAATTCATCTCATTCATAACAAATAATGTTTTGGACCAAAGACGAGTGTTTCTCGACGGTTTTCTGACTAAGAATTATCAAGCTCATGCTTGCTTAAGTAACGTTTTTTTTATATTTTAAAAATAATATTTTTATGTGACATAGTTTAAAATTTGGTGAAGATGGCAGGGGAAGGAGGCTGATTATTGACCTAATCATACATAATTTGTTGGCAATTTCTGCCCTACCCCCAGGGCCCCTGAAGAGCAAGAGTTGATATAATTATCGTTTTTGTTTCTCCTACCGCAAATATGTTTGACTTTAAAAAAAATTGAACCTGTAGTCTCGTTTAAGAAAAGGTTAAACTAAAAATATTTCTTCGTGATTGACCGCTGATACTTGAAGAAAGACATAGACTAAGTATATAAAGGTATTTAAATATTTTTTAAGTAACTGTTAAAATAGATAATAGTTTGATAGTTTTAATCATTATGCTATTCATAGAATAATCGAAAATCAAATAATTCACAGTTAAACATTTATATTTCAAATATGTTAGATAATTTAGTCACATTTGATAGTTCAATGCAACCATAATAAATCTCTCTAGATACTGACAGGGTTTACTCGTCTGGAGAACATTGACAATCATTATTGTTTCAGATACAAATTAATATAAATAAGAATACTTGTCTATGGAGTCAAGAACCAAGTCCGCTGCTTTTCCTGATCCCTTCATGATAATAACAGGAAGTTTGTGTTCGAGTGATTGTGTGATTTCAGTGATCGTATTTATGTCTCCCTCGCAGACAATAATCGCTATAGGAACTGGCATACCTGTAATAATTGTATTTTTTTTACAATGATTCTACAGTGTAGTAAATATTTTAACAAAAAATGCATAACCAATTGATATCTATAGACTTTATCATTTTATACTGTAATTATCAAAGAAAACTACAGTTTATTCTGTAATTACTAATGTCCATCTGCTGACTGAAAAACGAAACATTTTGCATGGAAACAAATTTTTCGAACGCCACGAAATTGTTGTCATCTTTTGGTTCGTTTCCTTCTTGCTGCATTTTATTCTTTAATTTCCCTTTTCGCCTTTTTCTTTTATTTTTGACAGGGGATGTCTGAAAAATAATATAAATAGGATGAGATAGTTATCACTCCACTAATTTCATGAATTATACATACATGTTCCAATAGCCGATTATTCTGTTGAGAATTTGTTAAACATTCCAAGCACCAACGTCAATTAATATACTAATAATATAAAAGAGATGCATTTTTTAAATTATGACATGTTAAGTCCATTGATAATTACCTTTGATTTTTTTTAACTCGCATTGGGTTACACAAGAAACCAATATAGAAAGGTTTAAGAAAAAAAAAATCATAAAAAAACAATACTGCAATATAAGACTTTAAGAAAACAACTTTTTTCCCCAACTTTTACAGTATTGGCAAAATGTTTTCTAGTCTGTATTTAAAAAAAAAAATGAAAACTACAATTATATTTTCGTATCAACATAAAACGACAATGTGCTTAATTCACACTCAAAAGCAAAGAAAAAAAGCAAACAATTAATCAACAGCAATAATTTAAAAATAGTATTGTATAATTTGATGAAAATCACATATATTTCATTGGAAAAAAAGTATACAAAATATGATCCACTGAGCGCATAAAACTTATTACATATTCAATATGAGATTTAAAAAAAAGAAGAAAAACCATATCTAGGGTAAGATTTCGTAAATACCACGTGCACTATTTTGACGTTAGTTAAGAACGATAATAACAAAATTTCATGATATGGCTGTGAATTTCAAGAATATATTTATGCACCTGATTAAAGAAAGAATATTATAATGTTTTGAAATTTGTTAACAAAATAATACCTGTATCCAACAGTATTTGCTTGATTAGAAATTTGGTGATCTATATTGATAGTAGTTATCATCTTATGAACAGTTAGTTATTTGGCTGAATAATTATTGGCACATGATTTTAAGCATACATATGTATCGCTTAATTAGAACAAATTCTGGGGTTTTTTATGGTCGAAATGTGAGAGATGTATACGATTCGTTTTTGTCGATATACATTAGATAAAATAACCAACAATAAACTAATTTTAGAAATATATAAATGTTATATTTATACATTTTGGAATCTTAAAATATGAGTCCATATCGATCTGTCAAAAATATTAACTTGCTTTACTTAAATAATTTCAGAACTTTTTGAATCAACTGAAAATGCACAAATGTGAAGAGAAACATTTCCTTCTTACATTACAGCGGCGTCTGTTTACAATCAATTTTTATTAAGCGCATTAAGTTTTTGTTTAAGTCACGAACAGCTGGCATCCCTAATTTTTGTTAAAAATCATGAACAGCCGACCGTCTGCAATGGGAACGTTTGCCCTATTATCCGTAAAGAGATCACAATATACATGTACATGTTTTAATATTTCATGGAAGATCTAAATTATGCAATATTTTTTTTAGTTTTAATTTTATGATTAAGAAATTTTAGCTCATTGATGTCATACATTTTTTGCGATATATTTTAGAGGGAATAGGCCATTGACATTAGGACATCTTTCAGTAAAATATTCGAGTCTACAGACTGACTCGAACACATGATAAAACACCGAATAAAAAATAAAATATAAGGATTGCTTCTTATTATTAAGATGTAAGTTTTGAGACTGATGCTGCTATAAAAATACTAAAACACATCTACATGACATATCATCTTTTAGATCATTTGCTGTAGTTTTTTTTATTTTTTACGGGCACCATAAAAACGTCAAGACATTTTCATAGTCACATTAAAAGCTTCTTGCGTCATACTTATTCATTATAAAAATCAATATGGCATGGACTGTTTGTGTTCCTTTTTAATCAGATTTAATATTCATTGACACTGGTTTATAGGCCAAACAAAACTCATTTAAGTAATATTAAAAAGCCGAAGACAATGCGATACCCGACAGAAGGGACACTTTCAGATAAATTCGTAACTTGTTTAAAACATTCTCTTTCTTTACTCATTGTCAACAGATTATGCGATTGTTCAGCTTCAACGTATTTTTCTGGCACTATCCAATAAGTAACAAAATGCATTACGCCAACATTAAATTTGTTTGCGCTTTGTTATATGAGCGAACTAAATATTGAATAAAAGAACACTAGTCAAAACGATGAAGCATATTTAGATGAACAAAAATATTTGTTGCATTGGTCCTAAAAGTCCACAATGCGTTATGTCAAAGCAGATGCAAAAGTGAGCATAGTTTGAAATTCTCGCACATTCATCATTTTTTAACAGGGGTAAAGGGCTGTGGGATGTTTTAGGATTTAAATGTAAAATTAATGGTCAATGAATGATCAATCTGATTTGAAATATTATCCAATTTAATTCTATACCAAAAAAAGACGTTACTGTACCACTTCCAGTTGACTTTTTTATGGGTTTTTTAATTTGTGCAATAGGTTGTTTTGATTTTGCCTGAAATTTCTCTTCGTGTTCGTATCTGTGGATTTGAATTCTCGGGGATATCCCAGACGGTTTGCACATGGAAGCTGATAAATTCCCGTTAAATTAGAAAAAACCAGCAGTTTTTTTTAATTTCCTATTGTGTTTCTGTGAGCTTGTGTTAACCCCAATTATCTGCAACACTCCAGTATGACACCTGTAGCCTTTCAATATGTAGCACTTTATTGGGCAGCTACAGGTAGCTGAATGGGCGAGTACAGAACATTAATACATTTTTGGACTAGGTTTAATAAAATATGACGTCACAAACATGTTTTAAGACATCAAGTTGTGTACCATTGTATAATGTATTAATTCTTATGTAAATGTATTATAACCTCTAAACATTTGTAGAACAGATAACAGGTAAACGATTTTGATTTAGACAATTTAAAAATACAGCTTTCGTTAGAGCTACAAACTGTTACAGATTCAATTCTTTATATTAGGATAAAAATGAAAAATAATTATATTGTTTTTAAAATATTAAACACACTAAATACACAGCAAAATGTGCCACATATGTTTCACATATGTCGTGATCAAACATACGTATAACTCATGTGTATCATATGAAAATCATGCATGATTTTTCAACACATGTTAAACATGAGTTCAAAAACTTATGGTAAACATGTGTGTATAAACGCATGTATACAAACACACATGTGTAACATATGTTACTTTACCCATACGTCACCCATATGTTATACATGTGTTATTCATGTGTGTGTTTTTTCTATATATATTTCCAACGTTATTTTAACACATGAGATACATGTGTGAAGAAAAACCTTGCCAGTATACATGCGCGGATCCAGAATTTTTTTTCCAGGGATGGGGGGATCCGAAGAATAATTGTGTTTGCCGGGGGGGAGGCATATTTGCGATAATGTTATTATGTAAATGTAATAAATTTTCATTTTTCAGGGGTGGGATGGGGTTGGGGACCCCCCACCTCTAGATCCGCGCATGTTATACATGTTTGTAAATGGCTAAAACTTTACATATAGTAATGAATAGATGTATAACTGAATTCATAAATTAACTGAAGCCATGTACTCTCTTTAAATATTGATTTAATAACGAATCCGGATTTAAGCCGGAATCGACTTTAATTTTGTCGTTCACAAATATACGTCACATTTTTACGTCACGGAAGCAGAAGGTCAAGCTGCAGGGCGATTTAGCTTTAGGTAAGGATTGTCAAGCATTTGTTTTCATTTATTTGCATTTTAAAATTTCATCATACAATGGCCGGTGCTAATAGAGGGAACATACCGGGAAAAGTCGGGTTGAAAGACGATAATGGATCGACAGACATATTGTGGTTTAAAAAAAAGAAATATTGCTTTATGTTGCTAAAAGAATTAGAAGTGTAGCTATAGTAAATGAAATACCAGTGAGTTAAATACAGTAGTTGAATCACACATTTATATAATATTTCAGAAAACGAACGGCCGGTTGTACCTATAAGTCTGTCCCAAGATATTTTTGCCGCATATTTTCTTTAATTATTCGATATTTATAAATACCTCTTGGTTCAGACGATGTTCATTCAATAGTATGAAAAAATCCCAAGATTTCCCCTTTGAAACGCCCCCTCTAGCTTGTCGGGTATCAAAACACGGCTAAAAATAAAAAGACTACTTCCATTGCTAAGGAGATGAAGACGCCCGGATGATAACGTTGAAAAATTGCGCGAGGTGTCTCGAGTACTTCCGAATGGAGAAAAGATGTCAACATTCCCCATTATAAATCTCCGTAGGAAATCTGTTTTCGTTCCTGTGAATTTTTACGAGGGAAAAATTATAATGTGTGAATGAAGTTATCTTGGAAATTTTCCCTTTCATCGATTTCAATTGCACTTCTTTCACAGGTATGTGTTGTTGTTTTTTTAAAACCGCATAAATGTGCAGCATAAATATCTTGGGACAGACTATAGTTAGGTCTTTCAACGTGATTAATACTGAACATAATTTTCCCGAAAGATCTGAACTCAGCAGATAACGAGTTTCAGTTGAATTAGGCTAATTAATTCGTATGGGGAGCATAAAATATTTGTTGATTTTAAGATATATCAAAATATAAAAAGTTGAAAAGTGAAAATAGCATTTGCAGCTGAGGGAACAAAAAATCATCAGAACACTTGCTTAATTCTGTATGTTTTTATATTACAAAATCGACTGAATGATCAGTAAGTCGTCTCAATAAGTTATAGTCTTATTAAATGCTAATTGAATCATGCATAAAAAATGTCATTTTTAACTATAGAATAATATGCTTTGATAACACAAATTTATTGAAATATGTAACTATTTAAAATTAATATATTTTGTAGCAAATGGATGTAATACAAGATTTGTCTGGATGAAGTCTGAAGACATTGTGAAGAACAATCTAGGATCAATACTTGAGTTCAAAGATAGCTGAATAAGTTGCACTGTGGGTGCAATAATTGTGAAAAATAATGGTAAATAAATTAAGGTTAAGAATTATAGTACATTGACTATTTGTAGGTGTTTAAAATCTCACTTAACACAAATGATTCAAGCTAATTGATTTATAGAAAATTTGTATGCATTATTTTTTTTTTCAGTTTTAAGATATATTTTTGCATCATGTTGATTTTTAAAATATCTTATGATTGCGTCTTATTTTGAATTAACATTTTAGAAAGAAGTCCAAACGTCCCTTTTTAAGGAAAAACATTGAAACGTTAGAAGTTGGAGATGGGCAGAAATCTGGCAGCGAGGCTGAATATATTCACTAGAGGTAAAAGGTTTATACATGTATATAAATGTTTAACTTTTCTAACTTTTCTATATAGCCACCAACTCTCAGTCTCTCTGACTGTCTGTCTGTCTCTTTCTTTCTGTGTTTGTATTCCCCCCTCTCTCTCTCTCATGCATAAAATTTCAGACAATCCAATATGCTTGTTATGGTTATTGTATCACCATATTAATGCACGGCTAGGATTTTTTATTTAAGTAGATTTATTGCAAATGTAGATTATATGATGTTATTGAATTTACAAATACAATTATCTTTTTTTTCAGAAACTGGAAATTTTGAAGACGATTTTGAAGATTGATTTTGTAATGGAGGTGCCTAAAATTAAATTTAATGTGATCTGAACATGTGTGTTATTGTAGTCATTTGTTTGATTTTTGTTTTTGTAACGACATATGAAATATATGGTTAGCAAAATATGTTAAACATATGGAAATAAAAAACATATGTTGCACATTTTGCTGTGTAAGTATACCTTGTTATCCGCCAAACTGAAAAGTTTCACGTGCCTTTGGGTTTTTGATTTCTCTGGCTTAATCTCCATTTCTTCGTAATTTTGGTAAGCATCTTTGACAATTTTTGACAAACCGTCATCATATCCGCGGTACAAAATCCATGTTTCTAAATGTGTATCAAAAATATGCATTTTAATCAGTACCTTTGGCGATAATTTCTAAAGAATACCTTTTTTTTGTATGTAACAGACTAAATATAAATCTGAACCTTTAGTTTCTTATATATATATATATATATATATATATATATATATATATATATATATATATATATATATATATATATAAGCACTAAAAATAACCAACGACACGATAACGAGTGTTGTTGGTTTTTTTATTGCTTTATATATTATTAAGACAAAGAGCACACGGCGGGTGTGACCGGTCAGCAGAGGATGCTCATTCCTCCTAGGCACCTGATCCTACCTCTATCTTGGAGGTCCGTGTTGCTCTGCTTTGAATTTGTATTTCGTTTTATGGATTTTTGAGATGGTTGACGGTTTGTTATTGTCTTTTTTTCATATATATATATATATATATATATATATATATATATATATATATATATATATATATATATATATATATACATTATCATACCTCCCCCACTCTTTGCTGCTTCTATAAGAGCTGTCTGAAACACTGTAGTTGGCCAGGGTCTTGGTACGAAACTGTCCGAGTCCCCGATCACAGAAAACACCATGGTGGGGCTCATGTTTCCATCATTGGAATCACTTTCTGGTGTTGATTTGTAAGAATCTCTTTCTTCAATGTCTCCGAACTTGGCGTCATCGACCTTGATTTTAAAACTGTTCATGCTGTTGTTTTCTTGCGCAGTTGCATTGTTTTCTTTCTTCTTGATTTCGTTTTCTTCCTTTTTTATTCGATACCAGATGGCTTTCGCCTTTGCTAAAGTCTATAAAAAAGGATCGAACTAGCATTATTATTTTTTGATAAATAAAAAAACCCAACCTTACCATGTTTTTCACAATTTGGTAAAGGGATTCATGAACATCATAATCATTCAATTTATCTCTATGAAAATAGAGAATATTTCCTAACGTTTGGCCCACCTGAAGACATAAACCCTTCACTCAGAGGATATCAATTTATTAAATTCAGAATATGGTTTTAACCATGCATATGGGTTTTATCCAGTTTCTTCCATTTGACTCCTTCCTAGGGTCTACACTCTAGCTCAGGGGTCGTGAATTTAACAGTGTTGGTAGAGAGCTTTTATGGAAACTATGACCATGCATTCTCTTTTCCACATTTGCGAGAGTGGAGTAGAGGATGTTTTTTCATTTTAATTTTGCTCCGAGTATGAAGTCAATTGGTGGTAAGGTAATAAATCTAACAAATTAATTTTCTCTTACCCTAAATATGTTTAAAACCAAAAATAATAACAATTTTCTACGTAATTTTCAAAGCAGAAGATAAAGGCAGTTTGTTTTTTAAAATGAAGATGGCAGACGGACGACATAAGACGCAATAACGGACGATGAACGACGTACGACGGTAGTCGAAGAACTATCTTCTCCTAGTTAATAGGTTACCTGAGTAACTCATGTGACCTAAGCAATCATTTTGCATGATTCTGATAAATAAATTCACACAAAGGCCCCGATAAATATGCGAGCGATTATATTTTATACAAAAAGGAGTTTTCAAAATCAGTTTCCTTGCTTATTATAATAAATTGAATGTTGACGCATTTTTCCTTTAAAAAATAAACCGCATCACTATAAAATGCTCAGATTTGAAAACTATATATCTATTCAGCTTGACTAAAATCAACCAAAATTCTAAATTCGAATGGGGCATACAATTTACACACGAAAGTATACTTAAATCCCTTAAATACTAAAGCTTGTTGTAGTTTCACAAAATTTACCCATAAAAAACCGTTTTAAATATCATATCTTTAAACAATGCGTCTGTCTAACAAGTTCAAGTCGATGCCATTACTAGGTTATTTCATTGCTCAATCGAAAAAACTCCCAAACAAACTGTAGCTAACAGTAATTCCTGATCATTCCCTGCGTTGCTTAATACCAATACAAAATAATCTTAATCATGAAACTAGTAATGCATACAAAACCGTGCACGCTTCCTTGCTACGGTCAATGACACATCAACGTTTTGCATGATTATAAAGAGTCAGATAAAGAACACAAAGACCACAGTAAGTTGAATTGGTTAACCTGTTATTAAGTATCAATCTTGTCCCAGTACGTCTGTCATTTAAAAGAGTTGGTGAAAAATAAAAACTATTTTAAAAACAAATGCATTAATTTAGTTTTCACTAAAATAGATAATACAATCTCGGTGTTAAATTTATAAAAAAAGAGGCACATGGGTCACATCACCCTACTGAACAACAGTTCTTGTATCATTTCTTTTCAAGTATTGTAGAACTCATACAAGTATATTACCAGACTCGACACTACATCTGACCCATTCAGGGGCCCCGATAGTATTTTGGTGTTACGGTTTAAACAATCATATAATCTACACCATCTTCGGATTCTTGCATAGTAATCAAATGCTCTTTCAAATATGTAGTAATTGTAGCATTGTAAATATTAAGAAGACTTTGAAATATTTTTTGTCCTAAACATTTTTTCTATGTTGAACTCTGAACCCCTCCTGGGGCCCCATTATTGGTCTAGGTTCATGGTTTTTTTAAACAATTTAATATATATATTATTTTAAGAAGCTTACATAACGATATCAGATATAAGAGTGAATATTGCATTTTATGGTGTAGTGTTTCTCGAGTAATGTTTTAATGACCACGTCCTATTTTACTGTCTCGAGATTAAATCCTTCCAGAAAGGGTTTTGACATTAATTTTAACAATTTAGACTTCCATTCCAACTAGGTTGCTTTGTAGTAAGTTTGGTTAAATTTAGTCAAGTGGTTCAAAAAAAAAAGGAGTCAAAAATGAGAGAAGTTTAGAGACAGATATACAGAAGAAGATACAGACGGTGGACAACAAATGAGTAGACAACTCACTTCAATCTTCAGTTGACCATTTTTCTGTGATTGATTACATAGTTTCGCCTTTGTTATCACAGACAGAGAACCAGTCAGTTGTTTGTACATGCATTTTAAGATATTGATCCCCATATATAGTTTGACTTAAATAGCTAAATTCACAAAAATGCGATTTCGAAACTCCTAACCTATTAATAAATTAAATTGAAAATTAAAATATAAATAACCAACTGATAATCATTACAAACCTACATCTAGTTACAATCTTGTGCCTCGATTCGTCAGCACCCAAACACCCCTACCTCCCGAATAATAGGTGTACTCTTTGCCCCCAGTAACGTGGTAAAATTGTATTTGAAACATTCTCATACTTGCTTTAACTTTCATTAATTTTAAACATGACAAGCTATTTTTTTTTATTTCAAAAGAATCTATTATATAAAAGTTATAATTTGCTTTTTATTTTTCTTCTTATCTATTTTTACAAACTATACTATTACGGTTCTTAATTGAATAAACTTTGAACTCCTGTTTATGTCTATTTCTGACCCTAAGTCATAATTTGAACACATTAGGATATATCCTAAATCAGGAACAAAAGTAAAAGTTTGTTTTGATATTACAGTCCCACCATAGTATTTCTCTTTCTTTTATTTAAGTTATCTTTCATAGTCATTTGACATTTTTGTGAACAAATCTGAAAGTCCAACTTTTAATAAAAATAAAGCCTTTGACGCAGGCGAACTATCAATTGTTTTCTATCGCATGAATGTTGAACATGCTGAGCGAAAAGGAGCTTTTAAATGAAATTCAAAAGAAAATTTAAACAGTTGCTAAGGCTGTGAAGTACTAAAATAAGGTATTCATTTGTATCTATTCGTATTTTCTATGTGCACAATAAGAAAAAGATATTTCTTGTCATATGCATACAATGATATGCACTTCTTTAAACCAAGCTTATTCTCTTTTCTCCATTTTTTAATTTTATCAACTGTGGCGTTTAAACAAAAAACGCATTTTGATATCAAATAAATATCATCTATTTAGAAACTGAATATTTCCAATTTAAAATCTACATTCAATCAATAAAACAGAAACGTGAATATAATCAGCGAAACATAATTGTTCTATATAATTAAGACAATTGTTTGATTATATACTTCATTAATGTCTTCCGTTTCCAACGAAAAACATTATTTTTTTTTGTACTGTTTCATAATAAGGTCTCACAATTCCAACGGTAGATTTTATTATTTTCATAATGTTTATTAGTAAGATCTTCCGTTTACAATAGAAACATGCCAAGAGACTCGACTCGTATAGTCTATTAAAAATAACTTTCATATTCTGCAATGCATTATAGAAGCAAAATTATTGTTTCTAACATGATCTATCTGATAAAAATGTCACGACCATTTGTGACGTTATTAGAGGTAAAAATTTTGCCTCAATATATCAAGAGAAGGAGAAATATCTTGTGAAGCTTTGTAAAAGAGAACACGTATGTTTTTTATGATTCTTATCGATTCCTCTGATCGAAGTCTGTCCTATTAAGGATCTACAGGATTGACTCCTAAAATATTTAGTCACTTGTATCTCAGAAATAAACAACAAGTTTAAATAGATGTAAGAACAAAAAAAATGTCAGCATTATTGCGACCATTCCAATGATAGCATGTATAAAAGAGACTGGTCCCTTCAATTAGGGGCCAAGGGACCCGTAAACTTAATTACAAATAACAAAAAACCGATCAAGAGTTTGTAGTGCATTATAGAAGAAAAATTGTTAATCTTCACAATATTTGCTAGCAAAATTATTGCAACACCCATTTGTAACGTAAATAGGGATTTTTCGGGGCCAAAGTCCTTAAACTTTTGCGCAATATATCTACAGAAGACATATTTTGGTTACTAATTGGTTCGACTAATCAAATTCCCAATGTATGTCCATATTAAGAATCCACGGGGCTTGCCTGTAAATATCTAATCTCTTGTATCATAAATAAATGACAATTATAGATAGGTGTAAGAACAAAAGAAAATGTTAGTATTCTTAAGACATTTCTTATGATATTAAGAAAAAGGGACTGGCACCTTTTTTTTAGGTGCTAAGACTAGTAGCGTCAAAAATAAATCTCTTTAAAACGATCCAGTTTTATAATGTATTATGGAAGCAAAGTTGTTGACAGTAACAATAACTATCTGAAAAGCCCATGATCACATTAAACCGCCCATTTATTACGTAATAAGGAATATTTAGGGGACAACATTTTAAAATATTTATTGTGCTTTTTTGAAATGAAAAAAATGACATTGGTGATTTTATACATTATCTGACGTAGTGGAAGGGAGGTATAAATTTTTATCGATATTTAGCTTAGTGGCATTTCAAAAACTGGAACGGAAGATCCACTCATTACTCGTAACGAGATTGTATCTATTTGATGACTTTGTTAGCTTCGTTGGCTTAGTTCTTCATTGATATTATTCTACGAGTTAAACAGAATGTTCATACTATACACAGGCCAAGGTTCCAGAGGAGAGTGTTAATTTTAACAAGTAAGATTAGGTTTTAAAATTTTACAAGCCCACAAATGAGAAGTTAAAACTATTCTGTAGTAAGCAAATCAAGCAGTGAGAGGTTGTAAACAACACAAATTGAAATTCCAAAATGGAAGTATTTATTTTTGTTGATTTCAATATAGTTTTCTTAAAAATCTTTACATAAATACCTCATATCACAGGTAGCTAAATAGCAAGTTTAAGGGCAAGGATTTAAAATGTCTACCGGAGACTCAAATGCATATGTTTAATTCACTTGTTTTATTTTAGATTTTCGGGTTTGTGTTTAAAACGTAGATTTTTAAAATAATTTATAATCATATGTCAGATATTTTGGTCAACAAAGATTTTACATATATTTGTCATCTGAACCTGAGTATATATCTAAACACATGATATCCAAAGGGAGACCTTTTAAAATTTACAGAAGGCAGATGCTAAACTAAAAATTATCATTTAAAGCTCACATTAATTATTATTTCCGCAAGTTCAACTTTGTGGTGGAAAAACGGTAAATTACGGTCATGATAACTGTATCAATCCAAACAACCAACATTGTCGCAAATAGAAAAATAATGTGTTCAAATTTAAAATACCTGATTGCTTAGATGAACAGTCAACGAGCTTGCTATTTCCGACATAATTCCGATCAGGTACATATAAGAACAACAGAACTTTCCTTTTTTTAAGGGACAACAGTTGTGACTTGGTATGCCTTATTAGAGTTTCCGTTAATGGGAACTTTGAGATATTGTTCGAGCTTTTAAACACCACATAGTTTTAAATATTCTTGTATCTGGGTTTTTTTCCCAGTCATATAAAATTATTGGTGCATTCGGTTATATGCATCGATGACAATTGATTTCTTTGAAATACAATACCAACCGTTGTGTAATTTTTTCCCGTTTTCATAAATACAGGCTTTTTAGATATGTAAATGAATGTACCATTATTTAAGTCAAATAAATAAAAAGTGCACTAGGTAAAACAATTAGTCTTTTTTGTAGGAATCATTGAAGATCAAAATGTAAGTTATTTCTATTACATTGTATTACAATTTTATTAAAGTTATAGCAATGTGACTTTTGCTGAACAACCCTCACTATGCTGCCAGACGCTTGACAAACTTCAGAGAAAAATAGTGTTCTGCTGACATGAACATTTTTTCAGAAATAAACGATTCAAAATCACTGCGTGCATCGTTTATAATTTGCTGATATGTATTAATTTTGGTTCGTATCGGCACATTGATTTTGTTTCTTTTTTTAAATATACTAGATTTTTTTTATTGAGCTATCTGTTTTTTCCGCCGGATTGCAGGTGTGCATGAAATGTATTCCGTAATAAAAAGAATTAAAAATTCATTAAAACTGCAATACCAATCCGGATCAATTCGATGTGTACGATATCTAATCGAAAAGAAATAACTTTTAAAACGGCCTATTAAGATTAAGTCTAATTATCGCCAATGAAAAACAAATTTTTAATCCACCATTTTCTTGATATTTCCTTTCTCTTTACGCTCGTTGATACCATGTTAATAAAACGTATATATGATTGTTATCCTACCATTTTCAATTTACACATTCGATATTTTGAATCACTAAGCATCCACTAAAAAATTGTCTATGATTCCTTATCCATTAAACCATTGATCGAAAAAAAATATTGGAAACGAAACTTTTCAGGAATACTTTCATGTCCCAAAAAAATTACAAAGAGAATACGTCTGAGTTATTGTTGAAATCAGTGCTAGGGGGGAATTAAATTAATTTTACTGTAAGCTTGAAATCACATTATTAATATACTATTGCAATTAAAAGTACTTTACAAAAATGTCACTATATATTTTAGCTCTATGACGAAATGTATTTGTAGAGTTTAATGGACAAATTCAAGATTTAAGCTTGTTCTCCGCTAATTGACTAATAACAATTATTTTACCATTTTTCTTCTCAGCAATACACCGTTTACCTCCACCCCTAAAATTGCAAAGAAACAAGATCAATCACTATAATAAAGATTTAAACCTAGCATTATCACACGATTTCAACATAGTTGAATCATTTTAACGATCACATCAATAAAAGCCTGATGACATTGGCCAATTTAAATATTCATAGGCACAACAAAGTATCTGTGAGTGAAATTAAACCATAAGTAAATCAACCATTTCCCGATACGATTATGGATAGGATATCTGATCATGAGAGAGAAACGAAAGACAAAAAATACTTTAAAAATTTAAAAATTAGAGCTAAGCTCGCTGCACGTTGACGATTAGTATCGAAGAAAGATTGTCAATACATAGAAGGCACGATGTAATATGTTAGTAATTATAAATTAACGTATGGTGTGTGTCAGTTCCTGATTGAAAATGATCCGTGATAAGTTTTTTTACGGACAAATGCATAATTCCTGATTTTAAGACTATTACTAGCAGCTGGTTAATAGCAAAAACAAGACATATAATTAAACACCTTCACAAAAAAGAGTTGTACTAATCAAATCATCGTAGATCTTAATTATAATGTACTCGTGTTTTATTTTATTTTTTGTACTTTAGAACAATAGAACAACGAGATGGTGAAATTCACAAAAAAGTACCACTTTATGAAAGAATTAGACACTGTACATTTTTTTTTACTTACAGTCTTTCGGCAAAGTATGCGCATGATTAGGGCAGTGGCAATAAATGGATTTTAAAGAGATATGCTATTTAATTAGGATCTTTGCACACCCTTTCTTACAAAGACTCATTATGTTAGTGTATAAAACAGATCTAATCCTTGTGAAAATAACAATCATTTTTTGCATTATATGACCCCAATCATTGATTTAGAAACTTTGTTCAAGATCATTGCACACACAATAGCTAAAGGCGCTAAGTAAGTAAAGTGTGAGCCAGATTGTGTCAACATAAGATATTACATGGTTCGAAGAGTATTTACACATAGACCTACTATGATCCTATCCCTTTTAATGAGAAACGTATATGGTTAAAAGCCAATTCAAACTCATGTAAAAAAACGTTTTTGTGACGTATTATGAGTAAGTAATGATTGGCAGATCCGAATACAGAGACATTACTCTCGGGAGGAGTACTTCGGACAAACAGAGGAGCAGGCATTGGACAGAGGGCATACTTGTCATTATATGCGCTGACCGAGTGGGGCCCATTGTATATGAAAATGATATGATGCCCATACACAATGTTTCATGTGAACGAATATAAAACATAAAAAAATCGTTATTTAACAAAAGTCTACGCCTGATAGGTACAAATATATCCCACCATTTGGCACACTAAATTAAAAGGAATTTAAAATACCAAGCATCTGTTACTAATGGTCGCTGGGGGAAATGCGACTTAATTGGTTAAGGACAGTTAGACATACAGACACGCAGACCGACACAAACAAATAAAACTGTATACCCCCTCTTTTTGGGGTGGGGGGTGTTAATGATCTGTACCCATTGTCATGTAAGCAAGTGGAATGCCACATGCTCTTTTTGCTAAAGTATTTTTGCATAGTTGTATACCGGAAATACATAATCTATGCTGCTGGATTTGTGTTTTCAAGCAGGTGATTGCCAATAACGGTAAAAATATGTGTTGAAAATATGTAACAACGATGTATCTATGTTAATGTTGCTTATAGACTTACCTTACATATTTAAAGACATTTAAAAAATATTGTTGACTTATTCTTTTTTAAAATATATTTTGCGATGTTTTGTAGTGCTACACGTCGATGCGCGGATTTGATGGGGAATGAGTAGAGGGTTGATTGGAAATTCAAACTTTTTTATTCAATAAATTATAAATTAAAAAAAAATTATCAAAGACTTCGGATACCCACTGACAAACAATATTATTCCTCACAACACCAACCACGGGATAATCTTAAACTGTAAATAATGTCGTATTTACTCTCAATTTTACCGTAGAGCATTGGCCAAAAAAACTCACAGATATTTTGAAACTTGCTATAAAAAATCACATTTATTCTCGTAATCAATAACTTATGATGTAATTATTTTTAATTAAGCTATCTGCTTTTCCTTCGGGTTGCAGGTGTGCCTGGAATATATTCCGTACAAAAACGTTTAAAAATTCATTAAAATTGCAATTCCAATCCTAATCAATTTGCTGCGTATGATATCCATACGAAAACATAATTTTTTAAATGACTTAGTAAGTGTTAACCAATCTCTACCAGTTGTATAGTTAGTTTTACTTTTTTTAACATATATATCATGTAATGAGCTATTATTAAACTTCCAGATACCATGCCCTCTAGTAAAAGAATGAAATTTTATTTCCATAATCACAGCTGAGTGATCTGATCTATAACCTGGCTTTATGGAAATGCTTTTAACAAGATTTGATAAATTTTCAGAGATTAATATATAGTCAAAGCAAGTCATTTTTAATAGGTTTGTTTTTCTTCCAAGTATAAACTTTTATTTCCTGGATACAAGACAACCATTTGTAAATTATCCATAGTTTTTAGCACTGTATCCCTTGCTTAGGGATTATTAACAAGTGAAATATTGTAAGTATCAATTGTTGCATTAAGTGCAATATTAACATCCTCACAGATAACAAACTAGTCATTATCAAGCTCAAGGAAAGTTTATCGGACTTCTTCATAAAAAAACTAGGACTATCAGTGTTTAGTCCATAAACAAAAATGAGAGTTATCATATTTTTCCTAATAACAAGATCTAAAGTTAACATGTTTCCATCATTATCTTTTTTTTCTCTCTGAGAATCTTAAATTCGAAAATATTATTGAAAAGAATACATAATCATTTAATATTTATTAGTTGGACGATATATTGGCGCTTCTGATTGGTCGAAAAATTTCTTTGATACCTGCATCAATGAAATTTTTGGCGGATCTACTTTTCTCTACTGTTCTGATTTAACACTATTTATAGAACGAGAATTTCCAAAATAAAATTGTCAACAAACTGTTAATTTGTGTCTTTTTAATTGTAAGCAAACAAAATACAACTTTATAAATATAACAAGTATAACCTTGAAAAAATATACAATACACGTTTTTTAATTCACTAAATAGAAAATAAAGTGTCTTCTGACAATTTCGTCTGCTTGAGATCAACGATCAACATTTACGGCGAGACTGGCTGTTCCAATTCCAGGAATGATTATAATGAACATATAGGCCTATACACTTTCACGGTAACACTGCTGTTCATATTTGGTAACGATGAGTTTTAAATTAACACACGTACATGATCGGTCATCAGAATATGCATCGTATACATGGTTGGCCTAAAGCAAAGCTATGAGTAGTGCAGCGATCAACTCCTTCAGCGTATTCCAAGCATCAGATATACTATTTAAGTACATCACTGGCTATCTAGTTACCACAACATTTACAAAAGTCGCACAAACATACTGTTCTTTGTCGACACATCAACTATTTTCGTCCACGATCGCGTCTCCTTGCATGGTTATGTCCAGTTGCATATTCCATCCATCTAACTCACATTAAAACCAGTTTTAACGAATCTTTCTGCACAGTGAATAATATTACAAGCCATCGCATGTGTTTCCCTTTCGTTTTCAATTCAGCCGAGTCAGATTTCAACTCTCTATTTGTGTTTAATTTATTAAATTCAGCTCAATAGCTCTGCATCAGCTGAAGGCGCATCCATTTTGAATATTGTTTTGTATTCATACGCGCCACTTCATTTACATTATTTACATTTTTGATCAATGGAAAAATTGACCAAAAAACTTTTTCATTGATGAAAAAGTTTTCCGATCAATATTTATTTTGATACGTCGATCAATAGAAAAATTATTAAATTCATTTCTTAACACCTCTTGACTTTGAAGTAAAGGAATTAAAAAAGCATTTGTGACCCCACTTTGCTTCAACATATGGTTCAGTATCATAAAAGAAATTTGTATCTTGAAAACAGATTACAAAATATTGTTTTGTTTTAAAAATATTAAGGACATATCGTCGTTTTGAAAGAGTTGCCAACCCTTGACAGTTCACAGTTTTGAAATCGTCAGCTATCACCTGTACTTTGTAAAGCAAATAGGTATTTACACTCACACAATCCTTTCACACACACACATACACATACTAACAAACAAGAGTGTGATTAAAAAGTTTGTTGACTTCATGACAGTCATTGTTGATCATACCACAGTTTATGGGCAGGGATAGGAGTCGTCCTTGAAGATAGTTTACAAGATGACTCTAAACCGGAAGTAAACACAGAAAAACCAAAGGGGAAGATGTTTTTTTCTGGAACACATACATGGTTTATCGCGTTGATCTTTTTACTTTTGTTTGTCAATATCGTCCGTGGTATCAAATTTCATTCTCTTGTCACCAACTTTTCCTAAGCGTTGAAATACTAAGCATTTTCGATACCTTGATGCACTGATATGCGCTGTCCTGGATTAAGTTCACATTGGCTATGTCACATCCTCACTATAGAAACCTTCTATTTACGTGCCTCTGAACACAATCAACAACCCCGCAAAGTGAAGTAGTCAGTTTGCCCATCTCAGTCTTCACGTGAAGTTAAAAGTTTTATTTTCCGAGGTCGGTTAGCGTGTGTAAGAAAAAAAGCTTGAGGCAGGTAAAGCACCGACATCAGTAGTAATTTAATGGTATAACTATGCTCATAAAGAATATGGGGGTATAAGATGGCATGACTGCATATTTTGATCAAGATAGAACAATTCAAATCTATCCTTTTCCCCAATGAAATCTATTTGGTAGTTATATTATACAATAAATCAAAAGCAAAATTTCTAACTGTATTTTAGTTTGCATATTCTAACAATAATAAAGAATCACAAAAAAATAATTGTCTCAAGTTGTGGTAATATCGAACCTTCAATCTAAAAAGCCCAATTCTATAATGTTATCTATGGTCTGGAGCTCTAACCACTAGGTCATTTAAATCACAACAAAGTTGTCTATTTAACTGTTATATCCGACTTTAGCCACACCTTTGCGGGCTTCCATTATTTTTCTTAAACGTTCAATTGTTGGGCTACCAAATAATTATAAAATTTAGTAAGTTTTTGCTCCAAGTTTTTGTTGATTATAATTGGTTTGCTTTTTATAAGCCCTTAATCTGACTATGTCAAAGATATGAAGTACTGACCCACTTTATACGATAAAAGACATTGACATTCTGGACTTTTATGCTTTTAAAGATTTTGGTACACACATCAATTGAAATCAATATATTACAAGTATTGAACCTATTCAAGGGTAACAAATCGATGTAATGTTAAATATACATAGTTTGCAAATTATTTTTTTTTTAAATTCATGCGTTTTGGTATTCTTAATTTTCAGTGTCTCATTCATCCTACTATAGGCATTTAAACCGCTTTTGTACTCATTTCGTTTGGTTTAAAATGTGATTAATCATTCCAATTCATTTTTTTGCGCCGTAATTTGCATTTTTACTCTCAAATTGTATACTTACAAGAAGATTAATCGGATGCGTGTGCTGTTGGCAAATATTTGAATGATAAAAATTTCGGGAGTGGGGGTGTGTCTAAGAATCGAACAGCTATAAGAGAATGTAAAACTGTCATGCCAAATTGCATGGTCAATGATTAAGTTTTACGTTAACAGCACTCGTTAAAGTGTTTTGATCCTGATCGTCCTGTTCATCATCATTAACATTAACTAACAATGTTAAATAACGTTATCATATTGCATATAATATGTAATTTAGATTTAGTGTATTTCAATCATAACTTAAATATCGATTAACCATATCTATTGTGTTGGATACATTCCTAAAACGTAACTGAGTACTTCATTTAAGCATACCCTAGAAGTGGTTTTCTCTAATTTTATTTCTAATGGTCTCAAACAAACAAATAAACAAACATATCACAACTCAACAAATCCATCGAAAATATCAAGAATAAGAATTACTCAGTAAGTGTCAATATTTAAAGACTCATCAAAATCATTAGCATACAACAAATAATCCAAATAAATCATCAAAAGATAAAGAAAAAAGAAATAAATGAACAATGTTCCTATAGTACAAACGAAAACTTATCACATATGTTATTCATTACAAAATAGTAGCTTCATTTGTCAGTAGATCAAAACTTTACATGTAGCAATTTTTTAAAAAAGAAACTGCAAAACGTTCCCCTTTCAAACTTGATAACGTTGTCAGAATTTCAACTAATTAACCGAAAACAAATTATTTCCATTCGTTTTGGAAAGTTTAACTGATGCACAATAGATATTACGCAAACTAAGAGTCAATAAAGAAACAAGAGGCCCTGGGCCACATCGCTCACCTGAGCAAAATAGCCATAACTCTTCAAATCAGCATTACAGTATCTAATTCAGAATATCTTGACAAATTAGTAGAGTAGATCTTGCACAAAAAGTTAAAGAAAATTTTCCTATTTTTATCCACATATCTTTATGTTAAAATTCAAGCCCCTTCGTGTTGAAGTATTGTAGAAAAGATATTTCTCTATTCCTATTTAAGAATCCCCCTCATTTGTGGCCCATCCCTTCTCCAGGGAACCGTGATTTGATCAAACTTTAATCTCCACAACCTGTGCTTTCACACAAGTTTCAGCTTTTTGGGCTGAATGCTTTTCCATGAGATTTTTTGAGGTTTTACTCTCTATATATTCCTATGTGAAAAAAATCGACCACCCACCCCCCCCCTCCCAATTGTGGCTCAACCTTATCACCCGGGATCATGATTTAAACAAACTTAGTTCTAAACTACCTGAGAATGCTTCCCACAAATTACAGCTTTTCTGGCTAACTGGTTTTAGAGAAGACGATTTTTGAAAAATACCAACAAATTTTAAATCATTCTAAATTATCTTCCCTGTAAAGAGGGCGTGACCCTTCTTTGAACAAACTTGAATCCCCTTCACTCAGTGATGCTTTGTTGCAAGTTTGGTTGAAATTGGCCTAGTGGTTCTGGAGAAGAAGATGATAATGATAAAAGTTTACGACGCCAACAACGCCGACAACGACGACAGACAACGGACAAATTTTGATCAGAAAAGCTCACTTGAGCCTTCGGCTCAAACGAGTTAAAAAGCAAACCAAGCTATAATGATAGAACATATTGTTATCTATAAAACACAACATTTTAAATCATTATAAAAATTTCATTATGTTTGGAATGTTGGAGGATCACATTCAATTCTTTGCCAGTATAACAACCAAACAATCTCAAGTGGTTAAAAGTCTCCATCTTGATTGCCTAAACTTTATTGTGATTTCTGAACGCTATTATTTTCTGAAAGTTTCTTCGAAACGCTAGTTTCTTCTCTCGTTTCTCCTCTTCCTGGTCCTTCTTGTTGCAGTGCTCTGAAAACATGGATATCATTATATTAACTAAAATTAAAAAGAACGGAAAAAATAAACATTATATTGTTGCCAGATTTTGACCATAATAACTATAGAAATATAAAAGCATCATAGATAAAAATATGTTTATGTAATTATCTTAAAATACAGCATACCTTTACACTTATCTAAACAACAATGATCCCTGTTTGGACAACAGAATAATCGGTATGGGAGAAAGAACAGGTTAATTGGGGACGGGATCCTCCAATCATAGTCGTTGATCACTGTGTATCTCTGAAACCGCCACAGCTTCTCTGAGTTCTCCTGTACTCTCTCAAATGTGTAGCTAAAAACATGTACGGTAAACGTCATGTTACTATCTCAGACTTATTTGCATTCTCATTAACAATGATTTAATTTGGATTGTTAGAATACCATACCGCTGTTTCATTTTAAATTTGAGGTAAATAAAACGCATAAATTCAAATCATTCTACCTAAACATGGCAATTACTAGGTTGACCAAGAGGAGGTTGGAAAACAAAAGGTAAATGGCAGCTACAGCCAGGACTGTCCAGTCGTTGTCGGGACATCGTTCTAATGAAGAATCAGCCTCCCACTCTTGTTTCGAATAGGTGCAGTTTTTTGGTCCCGTACCTTATATCAATTAAGGCGCAAATCATATTTTAAAATATATGTAACAATAAGCAAAATTGTACATAATTCACCTGAAATCGTTGCCATTCAGTATGTGTTCTGTTTTTAAAATGATCCATTGTAGTTGCATAAAGGATCGTGTTTGTAAGCACCCGGTTCTGATAGTGTTCAGTTTGTCTGCCTATCCGAGTTCTTTTGACTAAGGCCAAAATAAAAAATACCTATGTTTCCAGTAACGTGACCGACCCAATTAAATCCCGCCGACTAAATTGTCTTTTTTACCACATTGAATAGAGATTTTTTTTAAAGAAACCTAATTTTACCCAAATTTGCTTTAAGAAGACCCCAACTTTTCGTTTTACAATTATTTTGTTAGCCTTGATCATCAACATGGGCGAAATACTCGCTTTATGATCTGTAACTTCGCTGGAATTTCCTCCGAAAGAGAAGTTGAAGTCGCTCTGTATATTGAGTTAACGATCGTCTAAATTAACCCCAAAGACATTAAAATGATAATCATTTAATTCAAAAGACGTTTCCACAACCTCAGTCAAGCACTGTTGAGATTAATAATATGCGATTGTCTTATCTTTTATGGGTTACAATAAATACGGGTGATGCAGCATGTAGCCTACTGTGCATTGGAAATTAAACCGATGTTTATTACTTTTAGTGTTTATATTACAATTAGTTGTTTACTTGTAATAAGTTAATAACTTTGCCAAACTAATGCTAAAATAATCATAAATCCATCTGTTTACAGTTATCTTAAAAATTAAACTGATCATCTACACGACCGTTGTAATTGGGTCACCTGGTTGGACTAATTCCTCAAAAATACACAAAAGTACAGAGCGTGACATTATTTGTCATTTAGCTAGCACAATTACAAAACACTTCATTTATAAAATGTATGAATACATCAAATAAATTAAATTTAATTAATTGGATAAGATTTTAAAACTTTTAGAAGTTGTTTTATTTTTTATTAACTTGCTTAAATTCTAATCTAATTTTAATTAGTTTGAGTCTGTGTATATCATCTTTCCTGTAGGTTATGTTGTACAAATAATGACAGTCTCCCTGATTTCTCAACATTCTTCCTACTTTTCTCTTAGGGAGTAACATGCCTCCCAAAAATTGTATTTTAAATTAAAAAAAAAAAAAAAAGATTGGTACCAGTGATATGATGTGAACAATTTAAACAGTTCTCTTAAATTCGTCATTTTCAAATAGACTGAAACAAAAGAGTTGGTTTCGGTAACGACTATAATTAAAGTGAAATTGGGTAAATTTATAAAAAATCTTTATGATCTAAATATCTTTTTCTTCCCTGGCATTATGTTTCAAATTTGGGTTAATATTTCTTTGTATAGACACCTATTTCCTGTCAAAGAAGGATATCCTCTGCAAGTGTAGTGATTTTGTGTAAACTTAATATTGTAGAATCAATTTAGAAATATAACTTCACAAACATTTACATGTATTACATTACCTTAAGTTTATCAAATATTATTGTCTTGATATACTTTTAGACATTTCATAAACCAAATTTTGAAAAATTAATTGATACTTTGAAGTATGTACATTATCATTAAAATGATATTCAAATATATTTTAATATGTTCATCAACATACACATGATAATGAATCTATTCATGCACATTTAGTCAGTGAATCAAATTTAATTTCATGATAAGCAATATCAAATTGTGAATTCGATATTAAATTTGTTTTACATTCCATTTGTACAAGTATAAAAACTTGTTTTACAACTGGTCATATTTTTTTAGTTTTGTAATTAGTTAAAGAATTGATAATTTTTTTTCCATTTTTAATTTATAATTTATTTTCAATTATGCCCTGGCATAAAAAAAATATTTAAAGAAGGGAAGAAGGGTCACGTGATATGGTCAGGGTGTAGTGGTGAGAAAAAGAGCTCCGCTGTTTTTTTTTTCAATACTTTCTTTAAATTACGCTTCACAAATTATTCTGAGTGCACAGTGTGGACGAGACTGCAGTGCAAACGACCGACAACCTTTTCCAAGTGTGTTCGAGTTGAAATATTTAGGTATTTATTAATTTCGTGCACGAGTAGATTGTTGTTCAAAATGTCGGCAGAGAACCCGGTGAGCGTAAGGAGACCCGAGAAAAAAACTGACAAGAAAACTTCGGACAACCCTTTGAAAGCACCTAAAAAGAGGTACGTACAGTTGAATCTAAATTCAGTACCGACATCTATTAAAAATACAGTGATATCTGAGAAACAACCTCAAAGAAAGCAACGATCGAGTAGTTCAGACATAGATACCCTTAATGGGACCCCAGACTTTACCAGTGACTTGAACAATATTCAACAAAGCCTGCTCGAAATTCGTCAAACAATGGTAAACAAAACTGAGTTAAAAGATATTGTAAAATCCGTTATTGCCGAAGTGAAAAGTGAAATAAAGCAAGAAATAAAGAACGAACTTTTGGCAGAAGTTAGTGGAGATTTAAAAAACAACTTGAAATCGGAAATAACGGAATCGGTCAGAGAAAATCTTGATCTACAAATAGACAACAATATCAAAGAATTTGAATGTCGAGTAAAAGACATGTCAGATGGTTTCAATCTGGATTTTGACACTTTGCGCGAAAAAATTCATGTGCAGAATAAGGAACTCAGATCTCTGAAATAAACTATTCAAGAGTGCAAACAAATTTCATTTGACGCCTTAAAACTAGCAAATCAAAACCTCCAATATTATCAGAAAAATAACATTGAGTTCATGAATTGGAAAGAAAACAAAGATGAAAATCTTAGGATGGACCTGTGTACCATTTTGAAAGAAAAGGCCGGTGTAGTCTTAGACCCGAACGAAGTGCTGGAGATACACAGATTGCCTCAAGGGAATCGTAGTGGAATAAGACCAGTGATTGCAAAATTTAAGTCCACAGAAGTTAAGGTCAAAGTTATCAAAAATCGATCCAAAGAAGAAATCAGAAAGTGCTTCACTATGTATAACCACATTACGCCTATGAATGCAAACTCATTCACGATTTGAACAACAACCCACAAATTCAATCGACAATGGAAAAGTCTTCGCCCTTGATAAAGACAATAAAAAGGCATAGATTTGACATATTTGACAACGTGAACAATAAGGTGAAGCATTAATTATCAGCGGTGCGCCAGCGGAGCCTTGCATGAAGACATTTCGATCGGGATCGTTTTTCGGTTATCGGGATCGGAATGCACATACGATCTTGTAACTTTCGTTTTTGCGTGTGGAAGGGTGTGAAACTGCGATGTGTGAGTCTGGGTGAAAGAATAATTATTAAAAAGGTATTTATGATAGTTTGTTGTTTACATAAGTTATCTTTCTACTTTTTATTTCCTTTTGATGTAAAAATAAATGGCTGATTTGATAAAAATAGCATCGGCGAATTGTCAAGGCTTACATACATTTTCTAAAAGGCAAGACGTACTCAATTTTTACAAGAAAAAAGGTTATTCAATTTTATGTTTACAAGATACACACTTTACAACAGAAATTGAACCATATATTGAAACACAGTGGGGATATATGTATATGTATAAATGTATATTCAATTCATTTAGGTCGAACTCAAGAGGTGTTTGTCTCCTTTTTTACAATAATTTTGAATTTAAAATACACAATGAAATTAACAAGAGGCCCATGGGCCACATCGCTCACCTGAGCAACACTAAACATAATAAAATCAGCTCTATGGAGTCATATACAAAATATCTGAACAATGTCGTATAATAGATTCTGTATTAAAATAAAAATTCCCCTGCATATTCTTATTTTTATCATTGAGCCCCTTTGTAACAGGGTGGTTTTACAGTCATATCACATATTGAGCATTGCAGTTCTCAAGAAGATGATCAGACTTAAACAACTATTTATATATGGATTATAAACCTACATCAAATTTTGAACCCCTTGTGAGGTCCAAGAATTGTCCAGGGGCCAGAGTCTAAACAATTTTAAAGAATTAACAATATGTCAAAATGTTTGCATATAAGTAAAACCATATATAATAACATTTGAGTTTTTGTGAATAATTTAAATGTTTTCCTTTGTAAAATTGGAATCCCCCCCCCCCCAATGTGGCCCAACCCTACTCCTGAAGAATATGATTTTGACAAATTATAATCTACACTATCTGAACTGACTGAAGCTTTTCTAGATAATTTGTGTTTAGAAGATGATTTTTAAACATTTTTCCCTATATATTCCTATGTAAAACTTTGTCACACCCCCCCCCCCAATTGTGGCCCCACCCTACCCACTGGGACCATGATTTGAACAAACTTTAATCTTCTCTACCTGAGGATGCTTCCACACAAGTTGCAGCTTTTCTGCATGATCGGTTTTTGAGAAGATTTTTAAAGATTTTTCTCTATATATTCAAATGTGAAAATTCACCCCCCCCCCTCTAACTGACACCCCACCCTACCCATAAGGATAATAATTTTATCAAACTTGAATCTACCCTAACCGAGGATGCTTTCACACAAGTTACAGCTTTTCTGGCCGATCGGTTTCTAAGAAGATTTATAAAGATTTCTCTCTCTATAATCCTATGTAAAAATTCGACCCCCCATTGTCAGGGTTCGACACTAACGGTAGACCGGCGGCCCGAGTCCACCAAAAATTGGGAAGGTGCACCAACAGTTCAGGACCTGGTGGACCGTTGGTCCACTTAAATTTTCAACTTTTATTTTGAAAATCAAATTATTATTGCAAATTCTTACATTGAAAATGACAACCAAAAATGAATAAATGAAGTTTTGTGATCGCGGTAACTTCACCAGAATTTCCTCATAAAAAAGAAGTTGAAGTTATTCTGTCCTCTGAGATCATGATTGTTTAAATTAACTTCATTGGCAATAAAATGATAGTTGATTAATAAAGAGACACTTTTAATGCAAAATAAAAACTAAGATATAATTTAACCAGTAGACAATCCTCTGCATAACGGTGGTAAGTGGGTCATTGGGTTGGACTAATACCCCTAATTACACTGAATTAAAGAGACAGATTTTTATTTGTCACTTAGCTTACAAAATAATGAGATATTTCCTTTATTTGAGATAGAAATACATTTAATAAATCAAATTTCAAATTAGATAAGGTTTTTATTTTTTTAATTTGTGTTTAGAAGATGATTTTTAAACATTTTTCCCTATATATTCCTATGTAAAACTTTGTCACCCCCCCCCCAATTGTGGCCCCACCCTACCCACTGGGACCATGATTTGAACAAACTTTAATCTTCTCTACCTGAGGATGCTTCCACACAAGTTGCAGCTTTTCTGCATGATCGGTTTTTGAGAAGATTTTTAAAGATTTTTCTCTATATATTCCTATGTAAAACTTTGTCACCCCCCCCCCCAATTGTGGCCCCACCCTACCCACTGGGATCATGATTTGAACAAACTTTAATCTTCTCTACCTGAGGATGCTTCCACACAAGTTGCAGCTTTTCTGCATGATCGGTTTTTGAGAAGATTTTTAAAGATTTTTCTCTATATATTCAAATGTGAAAATTCACCCCCCCCCCTCTAACTGACACCCCACCCTACCCATAAGGATAATAATTTTATCAAACTTGAATCTACCCTAACCGAGGATGCTTTCACACAAGTTACAGCTTTTCTGGCCGATCGGTTTCTAAGAAGATTTATAAAGATTTCTCTCTCTATAATCCTATGTAAAAATTCGACCCCCCATTGTCAGGGTTCGACACTAACGGTAGACCGGCGGCCCGAGTCCACCAAAAATTGGGAAGGTGCACCAACAGTTCAGGACCTGGTGGACCGTTGGTCCACTTAAATTTTCAACTTTTATTTTGAAAATCAAATTATTATTGCAAATTCTTACATTGAAAATGACAACCAAAAATGAATAAATGAAGTTTTGTGATCGCGGTAACTTCACCAGAATTTCCTCATAAAAAAGAAGTTGAAGTTATTCTGTCCTCTGAGATCATGATTGTTTAAATTAACTTCATTGGCAATAAAATGATAGTTGATTAATAAAGAGACACTTTTAATGCAAAATAAAAACTAAGATATAATTTAACCAGTAGACAATCCTCTGCATAACGGTGGTAAGTGGGTCATTGGGTTGGACTAATACCCCTAATTACACTGAATTAAAGAGACAGATTTTTATTTGTCACTTAGCTTACAAAATAATGAGATATTTCCTTTATTAGAGATAGAAATACATTTAATAAATCAAATTTCAAATTAGATAAGGTTTTTATTTTTTTTTTCAAAAATTGTTTGATTTTTTATTAGCTGTTGTGGACATGCTTCTAATCCAATTTACATGTATTTTAAGTATAGTCTGTCCCAAGATATTTAACAATATTTTAAGTTTTAAATTTGTGAATATCATTGTTGACTTAATAAATAAAATGAAGTCTCCCTGATTTAATTCTTAAACTTCTTTCTATATATTTTTGTGTTGGGGAGAAGCTGTGAAGTTTTCCTACAAAAAATTGTGACCCTGTAAAAATATTTAAATATGATATATTTTGCTAGTGGATATGATGATGATGTAGGAAAATGAAATAAATTCAGTAAAGTAGAAGATGACACGTTTGTGTTCAAATTATAATTGCATTTAATAAGCGTGAATAGCATGGAGTAAATTAATTCAACAAAAATTCCAACATTAATGAAGGTCCACCAGAATTTGTGAAGGTCCACCAAAAATTCTTGACCAGTGGACCTGCGGTCCACCAAAGTAAAAAAGTTAGTGTCAAACCCTGATTGTGGCCCAATCCTACCCCTGGGGATCATGATTTGAACAAACTTGAATCTACACTACCTGAGGATGCTTCCACGCAAGTAATAACATTTCTGGCCAATCAGTTTCTGATGAGAAGAAGAGTTTTAAAGATTTTTCCTTATATATTCCTATATAAAAACTCGCCCCCCCCCCCCACCCCATTGTGGCCCCACCCTACCCCTGGGGATCATTCATGATTTGAACAAACTTGAATCTACACTACCTGATGATGCTTCCACACAAGTTACAGCTTTCCTGGCTGATCGGTTTCTAAGAAGAAGATTTTTAAAGATTTACTCTATATATTCCTATGTAAAAATTTGACCCCCATTGTGGCCCCACCCTTCCCCTGGGGATCATGATTTGAACAAACTTGAATCTACACTACCTGAGGATGCTTCCACACAAGTTTCAGCTTTTCTGGCCATATGGTTTCAGAGAAGAAGATTTTTAAAGATTTACTCTATATATTCCTATGTAAAAATTCAACCCCCATTGTGGCCCCACCCTACCCCCAGGGAACATGATTTGAACAAACTTGAATCTACACTACCTGAGGATGCTTCCACACAAGTTTCAGCTTTTCTGGCCAAATGGTTTTTGAGAAGAAGATTTTTGAAAAATTCCAACAAATTTTCAATGATTTTTTATTATCTACCCTTGAAAGAGGGCTTGGCCCTTCATTTTAACAAACTAACCATTGTTAACATTTACGGTCCAAATTTTGACAATCCATGTTTTTACGAAAAAGTTAGAGATATCTTTTTGAACCTATATAATGTCTATTTCATATTGTGTGGAGATTTTAACCTTGTTTTAAATCCACTGTTGGATACAGAAAACTATAGCAATGTTAATATCCCAAAAGCAAGAGATAAGGTTCTTGAACTGATGAAGGATTTACAATTAGTAGATTACTATAGGATTCTAAGTCCAAGCAAAAACGTCTTTACTTGAAGAAAAAGAAATCCTCTAAAACAAGGCCGATTTGATTATATTTTAATATCTGAAAGCTTGTCAAATATGGTAGAAACAATTTCTATCAAACCTGGTTATAGATCAGATCACTCCTAAGTACTTTTAGAGTTAAAATTCAATAAATTTATAAGAGGCCGTGGCCTATGGAAGTTCAATAACAGTCTTCTGACAGATAAAACTTTTATTGAAAAGGTTAAACAAACTATTCTTTAAGTCCAAGATCAATATCTACATGATGATGATATAAATCATAATATTTTTCTTGAAGTTTTTCTTATGGAGATCCGTAGCATTACTATTTCTTATTCTTCATTTAAGAAGAAAGAAAGAGAAAAAATTGAAATTACCTTATTGAAAGATATTGAGAATATTGAGTCACAGTCTGATATTGATTTTGGGCTTTTGCATGAAAAAAAGGTTGAACTTGAAAAAGTTCATATAATATAAGGTCATATAATAAGATCACGGGCTAAGTGGGTAGAAGAAGGAGAGAAACCAAGCAAATATTTCTGCTCATTAGAGTCTCGCAATTTTCTAAATAAAACTATTAAAAAAGTTGAAACACATAATAATAATATTATATATGATCAATCCTTCATCAGATCAAAATTTTCTATGAATCTCTTTTTTCTTGTAAAGAATCAGATCTTCTGGATATTAATCTGGAAGATATAATAAAAACTGACATTCCAAGGTTAGATACATCCACTTCAATATCCCTTGAAGGCGACATTTCGGAAAGTGAGATTTATTGAAAAACATGAAAAATAACAAATCTCCAGGCAGCGATGGTTTTACTGTAGAATTTTGTAAGTTTTTCTGGAAAGATTTTAAACATTACAGTTTCTGCTGTTAACCATATTTTTGTCAAAAAAGAGCTTCCTATATGGCAAAGGCTATGAATTATTACATGTCTACGAAAAGGGGACAAACCCAGACAATTTCTAAAAAATTGGCGTCCAATTACCTTGTTAAATGTACTATACAAATTAATATCAGGATGTCTCAGCTATAGAATCAAATCTGTTTTAAATTATTTGATATCAGAAACTCAGTCTGGTTTCATAAAAGGTCGTTACATAGGAGAAAATACCAGATTTGTTATGATCTACTGTCTTTTACTGAAACAAGGAATATACCTGGTTTACTTGTGTTTATAGTTTACTTTGAGAAAGCTTTTGATTCCATATCTTGGAAATGTATTTAGAAAGTTTTAGTTTTATCTTGGGTTTGGGGAAAATATGATTACATGGATAAAAATTTTAAATACACATATCAAATCATCAATCTTGCAGTGTGGTTTCCTTTCAGAACAGTTTGATATATGCAGAGGATGTAGACAGGGAGATCCTATTGCTCCTTATTTATTTATTCTATGTGCTGAAATTTTAGCTATTCTAGTCAAACAAAATACATGTATCAAAGGTATTGTAGTTAATGGTAAGGAACATAAGATATCCCAATATGCGGATGACACAACTTTATTACTTGATGGTTCACCAAAATCACTTTTTACTGCTCTTGACACTGTAGATTTCTTTTCAACTTTCTCGGGACTAAAGATCAACAGCTCGAAAACAAAAATTGTTTGGATTGGTTCAAAAAAATTTTCTAAACAAGTCTATCACCATACAAGATGGAAACTAGTGTGGGGTTGTACAACATTTAGTTTATTGGGAATAGAATTTTCTGTAGATTTGGAAAATATAGTTAACCTCAATTATGATATCCAAATACCAAAAATTAAAGCCATGATACAACAGTAAAACAGGAGAATACTCACTCCCATTGGTCGAGTCACGGTAAGCTTAATCATCTTTTTATTTCTCTCCCAAACCCTGATAAAGAAACTTTGTTTTTTCTAAGCGATCTTTTTTATGAATTTGTATGGAATTCAAAGATCGACAAAGTTAAGAGAGAAGTTATTACTCAAGATTATTTAAAAGGGGGATTTAAAATGTTAGAAATTAACAATTTTTTAAAGTAACTAAAATGCTCCTGGATTAGGAGACTTTTTAAAGAAAGGAAACCATGGATGGATATCTTTTTCGCAATCCATGGCAATGAAGTTACGACAAATATACTCAATTTTGGTGACAAATATATGCATAAAATTATAAGACATAGTAATGTTTTCCGGAAAGATGTATTACAGTCATATTTACCAATATTTCAAGCTTTGGATAATATAATATCAAATCAAAAACTCATTTTTATGCCAGTTTGATACAATACAAATATTTGTTTTGATAATAAAACAATTTATGTCAAACTGTGGTATGAACATGGTGTAAAAATAATAAGTGACTTTTTGAATAAGGATTGAACTTTTTATCACAACATGATTTTGAAAAACAATTTAGTTTGACAAATGTTTGTACAATGGTGTTATAAGTGCAATATCTAAGTTTTTCAAGACAATGTCAGTTAATAGATCAGATGTGATAAAACATTGTACACCATTCATTCCTTTTTATTTCGAATATATATTGTTGAATGAAAAATGTTCTAAAGTTTTGTATCAACTTATTAATAGTAACGATATTGTTCCCAAGGCAATTCAAAAATGGAACACTGAACTATTACTTTACTTGGACATAAATAATTGTGTTAAATATTTTTTTAATATTTGTTTTAAGACATCTACTGATACTTCAATACAATGGTTACAATACAGAATTCTTCCAACAAATCATTATTTGAAAAAGATTAATGATATTTCATATGATGTCTGTGATTTTTGTAAAGAAAATGTGGAAACGATTCAGCATGTATTTATGACATGTTCAGAAATACTAGCTATATGGAATAATCTTAGTATGTATATTTATAGAAAAACTTCAAATAGAGTTGGCTTTAATGTTAATAATGTACTTTTTGGTGAACTACCTTTCAGTGGTTATAACAAAGTTGTTAATTTTTTAATTTTGTATTTCAAGCAATTCATTTTTAATTGTTCAAAACAAAACAAAAAACCTGACATTACTGGGCTGTTACATCATATATTATTCAAATATAAAGTTGAAAAATATATAGCTATCAAATCATGTGAGATTACAAAATTCTATAAACTCTGGGAAAGTTGGAAAAACATATTTGAGATATAATTTTATACATGGTAAACAACTGATCTATTTAATATCTATATGTTTTTGCTTTTTGTTTGCTTTGAAGAAAATGTAGTGTGAAAGGGAATGAAAGAGTGTGAAAGTGAGAATGCCAAAAAAATCTTATACATTTGTTATTAAAATCATACATATTATTGTGAAAATGGGAAAACGAATTAATAAAAAAAATATATATTTACCTACCTACCTACCCAACTTCAAAATTTAGGATCGGGTTAGGGGAAGCAACGGCTATATTTTTAATGATGCCTGATCCATATTTTCTTTTCTTAAGCATGCACTTGGAGTCAGGATATAAACAATTCGAGATTATTCCAACACCCCCCCCCCCTTTTTTTTTTATAAATGAATGCTTTTCAAACACCATATTCAGATTAGTGTTTAGACTTTAAAATACTTTAAACGCTTAAAATGCAAACATGAGACCTTCTGAGAAGTCTACCTAAACATTTTGGTATTCAGGTGACCACCAAAGCATTTTAAAGGAAGGACAATAAGACGTCTCTAAGTAATATCTTCGTCTGAGGCTTTATTTTTTTAATGGCCACGTTTAACTTTGACGTCGCCCGTAGAGTGTTTGTAAGTAGAGGGAGTGTATTGACTTTAAACCAGTTTGTTTGAATTAAATAGGCAATTTCATTTTTTTTTAACAATGTGTCATAAACATTATTTTTCTCTAGTTGGTCTTACACTTCTCCCACAGAGTCTATTTGGTAAATGGTATACGGTGTTTCAGCAGGAAGCAAAATTTTTAAATTTGTTTTATTTTACGTTCTTTTTAGGGTTTATAGAGACGCTTAAGGTATCGGATGTACAATTGAGCCTGAGAGCTCGGGATTTTCCGGGATGAGCTCGGTAGATTACGGAGATTGAAATAAATTTTCAAAATGTCGAACTATTTTTGATTTAACATAATAAACAGTGAAGAACAAACATTTTATGCATAAAGTCAAGCAAGAATATTTTTTCTTAATTTCAAAACAAAATATTTTAACTTTTTCCCCTTACGCTGATTATGACGTTGTAGCAGCTTTACGTCATTTGCCATTGTATGACGTTATTCTTTCCCGCGGCGCTCTACCGATAACGTGAAGAAAAAAAAAATAGAGTAAAGCTTGCAGTGCGTAAGTCACATATTCCATCGAAAAATAGGTCGTTTTAATAATTGATTTCGTAGATTTTGTGACTGTGCATTGCTTGAATTTGGGGTAATTCGTCAATCGTATGACCTTATTGTTTATTTTTTTTGTAAACCTAATTTCATTACACATACAAAATGGTTCGGACTCAAAATTTGTATATCGGCGTATTTACCACTAACAATTTTAATACGTACCATGCATACGGATTTTCTAGTTAAATTGCTTGTACTCGTTTATTGTAATCACTACGTTTAAACATATGTTTGGAGTTTTTTCCGTAAATCAAATTGACAAGAGTCAAATAATGAAATTTCTAATCATTGGTTGTATTTTTTTCTTTCATCGAGATTCCAAACAATTTTCATCTCTCGCGTTTCATGTTATGTGCATTAATAGACTGAGTATATTTTTCACTTTTTTAAAATTGATGGATTTTCTATCATTCAAATTATACTATTTAATTCCGACTGCTTTAAAGTCAATTCGTTTCAATTGGCTGTTGACATAAAAGAGGCGCGTTACCATCCAATGAAATCAAATACTCAAAATTTGATTGACAGGTTCAGCCAGTTAGCCGATGTCCGATGTTATGTGTCGTATTTGTACACAATCTAATCGTATAATAATATTACAACATCACAGTGTCACTTATAATTGATTTAGAATTTTGTTCTATAAAAGTCATATTATATTTTGTTATAAATGCATATTGATGTATTGTGTATTTCACTATTGTACTAGTTATGAAACATCAGAGACAGACATAGGCAGACTCCATTTAAAACTGACTTATTTTTTTTGTTTGTTGGAAAAGAATACAATTTTAATTGAAAGATAATACAATGTATTTTGTTTTCTACGAGTTAAAGGTTTGGAATGAATGCTGATGAAAATTTCACACGGTTCTCGCACGCTTTTGTAACCAGATAGCCATATATATGAAATATAATTGTACGATTGTATTCTGCTTTACGTTAATTAGTCATTAGCTTGTTGTGCACTCGATACGAGACAAGTATATAGTGAAAGATAATAGTGAACTATGTTAAAGGTCATTGACCGAAAAGGACAATTGACGTAGTTTGAATTCGTGGTGTCAGCGGAATGACCAGGAAGAATGAAACTCTCGATGATAATTGGACGCTGAGAAACGATCAACGGATGCAAGACTCTTAATTGCAATTAACCTTTAACAATGGACTCCGTTTATAAGTCACTTATCAACCGTGACTCGAAAGGATGTTTGAACAGTTGCTAATTCTAGATACTGATTTATATACTTATGATTTGATTAAGATATTGCAGATGGATTTTAGATTGATAGCAGATTGATCATGTATTGCTTTTATACCACTATACGATAACTGTGTGCTTAATAAATATCATAAAACTCCAACTGACTTATGATTTCAAAAGTCTAAAGAACTGAAGTGGAGGATCACATAGACTTTTATGGTGCCAGTGACCAGGATAATTCGAAGTGCTAGAATAGGGAAAAGCGGAACTGTTAAGGTAAGAACTTTTCCTCAATATCTCGGTTTACTATCTCAAAGTAAATAACTCAGATCAGCAACCTAAATGGCAACTGGAAATGGGTATGATAGAAAAGAATTTAAAAATCAAATGGAACAATTAGAAAAACAATTTGCGGGGTTGGGTCAGAGTAAAGAAAATGAAGGGCATGAAACAGGTCAAAAATTTTCAGAAAAAGAACAGGTCAAACAAAACACTTTTGAAAAACAAACTGAAACATATTATGATGCAAGGTTGTATGAATCTCGTGAACCTCGACACCGAGTCCCAAATCAGGATGATGATAAAGATTTTTTTATGGGTCAAGTTAAAGCTATAACAGCCGCACTCTCAGTGCCTCTTTCTTCTGTGATAACTCCTTTCGAAGGAGACGCTAGAAAATTCAAACAATGGATAAAAGAAGTTGAAAAGTATGGCGTATTGTCCGGAAAACAGGGTCATGAAATCCCAATGCTCGCGTATATTACATGTAAAGGTTCAGTAGGAGATTATATTAAAAGATATTTGGACGAAACAGACGCGTCGGAAGAAATGCCGTCGTGGAACGATTTAAAAGAATCTCTAAAAAATCGATTCGCGGAGATCACCGACTCTCAGCATGCGTTAGCGGTAATGCGCAGGACGCGGCAAAACTCAAATGAAAGTGTGCAGTTATTCGCGGAACGGTTGTTGCAAATCGCGGAAGACGCATATAGTAAAGATAGATTAAAAGATCCCTTAGTCCAACAACAACTTGTAGATATCTTTTGCGATGGTTTGACTTTTGACTATCTCAGAATGAAAATTCTTAGAGAAAACCCCAGAGACTTGGAGTCAGCGATTCAGGTAGCCATGCGCGAGCAAAATTTGAGACAAAGACTAGCTATAAGAGGGTCAAGTATGACAAATACTTTACAGAATGACGACAACAGACAGACTTTTTCAAGGTTTGACACGATCACGCCTTTATTAAATGAACGATTGCTTATCTCTGCCCCGACAGACACTAGACAGGAAGAACCTATGGAGGTTGACCATGCGAGGAACAAAGGGTGTTTTAAGTGTAAGGAAATGGGTCATAGGGCCAGATTCTGTCCACAAAATAAACCCCAAGTTAGGCCCCAACCCCAATTAAATAAAAGACTCAGAAATACCCAAACTGTACATTATGTTGAGCAAAGCCCCTTCCCACCGATTGAGTGCTGGAATTGTGGTAGATTAGGACATTTGCGCGCAGATTGCTGGAGCCCACGCAGGTATCAAAGGACACAACAAAATCGAGGTAGGTCAGCTGATCGTCAAGAACGATCACGTGACTTTAAAGACCACATTGGTAGGAGATCACCCAAAAACTGGACCCATCGCGCCATTTTTGATAAACAAAATCAGGAAAACTAGAATGTTCTTCCTTCGTTGAAGCCCGAAGAAAGAACTTTCATAAAAGACCTACATTTGAAATTAATTTTACTAACAACCCCAGTAGCTGCTTATTAAAGATTGGTAAAAATAAATTTAGAGCTTTGGTAGATACCGGCGCGGCCGTGTCTTTAATCAGTAAAAAAATGTATGATAATTTGTTTCCCCGCCCCAAATTATTTAAAAATGACGTTCCTTGTCTTCAAGCAGCAAATGGAAATTCTTTAATTGCGATAGGATATGTAAATATTTCATTTAAAATTGCAGGGTTAACTTTAGACCATAAACTTTTTGTGACAAAGGGACTCAACCGAAACATGATTCTCGGTCGTGATTGGCTCAAGAAAAACAATGTTCGTTTATACTTTGATCTTGGACTTATGCGCATTGATGGCAGGGCGTATGCCGAATTAAAAGAAGATCTACACATTTCAACAATCGTAAGAACAACAAAGAAACTTATAGTGAAACCAAATACTGTAACTGTATTCTATGGAAAGGTGAACAATAATTTTCCCCTTAAAGAAAAAGACTTAGTGGAAGTGAACAGTATAGACAATAATTGTATTATGGAAGACCCAGGACTATATTTAAAAGACGCAGTTTGTGTAGTTCGAAGAGACAGAAAAGTTCCCATGATCTTCGTCAATCAAACCAACAAAGGTTATAAAATTCCCAAAGGCTACATCGTAGGACGTGTCACTGCGTTAAGACCAAAAGAAATCTCGGAAATACGATCCCAACAGGACACCGAAGAAAAGATTGATGTGCCTGAAAGATTCGAACACTCTATCCAAAGACTGGTGAGGAAAAACAACGACTTATTCGCAAAGAAGGACAGCGACCTTGGAGTGACTACTACCGTCAAAATGAAGATAGAAACTGGAGACCATCCCCCAATAAAGAACAGACCATACCGAGTCCCCTTAAATAAAAGACAGATAATCGACAAGGCCATAACAGAGATGATGAGTGCAAAGATTATAGAAAGATCACAGTCGCCTTGGTCATTTCCTTTGGTAGTGGTAAAGAAGAAGGATGGATCGGACCGGATGTGCGTAGACTTTCGAAGTTTAAACAAAATAGTAAGACCAGTATCATTTCCTTTACCGCTGATTGATGACATTCTTTGTTTGCTCGGTAAAGCCAGGTATTTCACTGCACTAGATTTAAAGAGTGGATATTGGCAGGTAAAATTAGACGACTCAAGTAAAGAAAAAACAGCCTTCGCATGCCATAAAGGGTTGTTTCAGTTTAATAGGATGCCATTTGGATTAAGTAATGCACCAGCAGTCTTCCAAGAACTAATGAACATCGTTCTTCAAGGACAAGAGGAGTTTGCCATCGCATACCTGGACGACATCCTCATATTTTCAGAAACTCCGGAAGATCACCTCCATCATATCCAAGGTGTGTTTGATCGTCTACGGACGCATGGACTAAAACTAAAGTTAAAGAAGTGTAGCTTTTTCAAGGAACAGACTGAATATCTTGGTTTTATCATTAATGAACATGGCGTAAAACCCGATCCGAAGAAAGTGGAAGCTATTAGAAATTTACCAGCACCCGCTACAGTTCGAGAAGTCCGTGGTTTTATAGGTATGTGCAGTTATTATAGAAGATTTATACCAAATTTCTCCAAGATTGCAGAACCATTAATTGACTTAACCAGAAAGTATGCCAGGTTCAAGTGGACATCATGCTGTCAAGAAGCGTTTGACTTCCTAAAAGAGAGTTTAACAGTAGTGCCTTTGTTAGCTTATCCAGATACTAATAAGCCATACATCCTGTATACCGATGCCAGCGACAATTGTATCGGAGCGTGCCTCACTCAAAAGACTGATGAAGAAGAAGATAAGCCGATATACTATCTATCCCATAAGCTGAGTAAAACCCAGGTGAAATGGTCAACTATAGAAAAGGAAGCGTTCGCAATTCACTACGCCCTCCAAAAGCTGGACCATTACCTCCACAGTGCTCAGTTTACCATAAGGACAGATCACAAGCCGCTCAAGTACATCTTAGAATCCCCAATGCAGAATAAGAAGATTCAACTATGGGCATTGAGTATCGCTGGATATAACTGCAAGGTAGAGTACATCGAGGGAAGGTTCAATTGCTGTGCGGATCTTTTATCCAGGTTACCATCCGCTACCACTGAGGGTGAAGAGGAAGAAAAATCTGATTGTGACGAACCGGATGTTAAGGACAATTTCTTTGAAGTGAACGTATTAAATTCAAATGCTTTCTCGCCTAAAAGATTAGCCAAGTGTGAAGTTAAACAGCAGGATGAATTGATCAAACCTTTCATCGATTTACCGGAAGATGTCAATATGAAGGAACGTCAACAAAACGATGAGCAGATTAAAAAGCTGAAGAATCGGTTAAGCAAAGGAAAAGCAACAGTGACCGAAGAAAAGAAATTTCTTGAAATAGATGGCTTAATGTACTATCTTTCAGATGGAGATTCCGAAGGTCCAAGACTGCGCTTATATATACCACGTGAGTTAGAACTTTTGGTTGTACAACAATACCATGATGGACTTGGACATATGGGAGTGGACAAAACGTATGATGTAATCCGACAAAAATACTATATGCCAAACTTACACAAGAGGTTATATTCTTATATAGAAGAATGCGTAATATGCCAAACGAGGAGCAATAAGAGGACTCAACCGCCACTTCAAGAGACAGACATACCACCTTTTCCAATGGCTAAGGTAGGACTCGATTTGTCAGGACCATATCCAACTTCATTGACAGGAAACAAGTATATAGTTTCTTTCATTGACATTTACTCTGGATGGCCGGAAGCTTTTCCCGTTCCTGATAAGTCAGCTGACAATATAGTGCATCTTATATTGGAAGAAATATACCCAAGATATGGATGTCCTCTTCAAATTCTCACAGACAATGGAACAGAGAATGTGAATAAGAAAGTGGAAGAAACCTTGAGAGAACTAAACATTAACCACATCACAACATCTTACTACAGTCCTCAAGGCAACGGCAAAGTGGAGAGATTCCATCGCACTCTTCATGACGTAATGGCTAAGAAGATAACAGACAATGCTCAAACATGGGATATTCATCTTAACCAGACATTAGCAGCCATTCGATTTCACCCGAATGAATCCTCAAAGTTTTCCCCATACTTTCTTATGTACAATAGAGACGTTGTATTACCTCTTGATACTTTGCTGAAACCTCGTCGGAGATATGCAGGTGAAGATCAACATAAGATCGCCCTTCAAGAACAACACAAGGCGTTTATGCTAGTACATCGCAACATGAAGGAAGCCAAGAAGAAACAGAAAGCCCAGGCTGATAAGAAAAGCAAAGATGAAGATTTCCAGGTCGGAGACCCAGTTTACCTCAAGAACAACAAAAGACAAAATAAACTAGATAAAAAGTGGCTCCCTTATTACCGAATTATTGAACAGAAAGGACCAGTCAGTTTTGTGGTAAAGGATCAATTAACTGGATCTATTACCAAGTGCCATGCACGGCAATTGAGATTGGCAGATATTTCACACTGGCCCCTCTCACAAGATACTGAAGATGGTGGAAGGATTCTGAGAAAAACCAATTACGTGGTACCACCAGAAGAGGAATTATCATCGGGAGATGATGATGAAGTGCAGCCAGAGCCGTTAGAAAGAGCCGTACGGTTTAAACAACGAGAGAGAGAAAATTCTTCAGACGAAGAAGACATACCCTTAGCCGAACTTCAGAGACGCATAAGAGCTAGAGAGATCATGGATGGACGACCGAATAAGGACGAGCATGATCAGATTGTTGAGTCGGAATCGGATGAGAACCCTGAGTCAGAACAAAATGAATATCATGATCAAAACTATGAGTTACCCTTAGATACCCCAGTTATACCCTTAGACGAGGATATGGAAATTGGTGAAATAAATTCTAAAGTAGGTCTAGGCTTCACCCGTAAACCAATCCCCAAACCGCGTAAACCAGTCCCAAAACCTCGTAAAGATCTAGCTGTTAGCAAACAACAGCATGTAGAAAATTGTCTTGCTATTATAGCTGACGTTATTAAAGCAATTGTATAATGTGTTGTAAATATAAATAATAATGAGTAAACTTGCTTTGAACATATTGCACGCGTATGAAGAGTTAAGAAAGTGTGACCTCTTTGACCTTTGAACGGATAATTGAACACAGTTGACTAGTAAACGCAAACGTAGCACCTTGAAATTTGTAAAGTCGGAGTCAGGGAGATGAAACATATTCGAAATATCGGAATCCGCGACTAAGTAAAGAAACCGTGAAACCGAGTTATTGTAAGAAACATAAAATTACTGGTAAAATAATAAAAGGTTACGATAAACATCTTAATTGTGGGACAAGGATGTTCTGGTTTTCATGGTTCATTATTACTTCCTCCTTACTACAATCGAGAAAGTCAATTCAATATGTCTGATTCCTTCCGGAATTTTATTGATGAAATAAATACATATACACTTTGGGACCCACTTAACATTAAATTTCCTGGGATAGAAAACATTAAGATTCCTGATAAATTAAAGGATGTTAAAGTTTTTCCTATGAATACACTAATGGCAGAATTGCCAATAAACAATGATCTACAGAATATGGAATCGTTACCTTGGGTGGGAAGTCTTTGGTTTTATGTATTTTTGATTTTGGCAATAATAATTATTTTTGGAATTTGTATTATGAAACGTAAAACTATCAAAAAGTTAGGATATATGTGCCGTGGTTGCTGGTCGGGTTGTCGAAAAAGGGGTGGTGACAGGGATGAGGAAAGTTCTGGCAGAAACGCTTTGTCTGGTGTGAATGCTGATCAACGACATTCCCAAGAGACTATTGAAATGAAATCCTTAGTAGAGAACGCTACACCATCCAAGAAACCTCGCCGACACGGAAAACCACGACGATCACTTGCAGACGCCCACGCTATGGAACCAATAACAGAAGAATTAGCATACAAGTTGACCGGAGAGAATAGGAACTCCAAATTTCCGAGGCCCGAACGCTATGGACCGGACCCGAACTTGGCACGAGAATACCTTGCAGAAAAGGCGCTGATGTCTAGGAAATAGAGGAACGCAGTCGATGAGTAAACTTGATCGACTGTTCCGTTGTCGATGTTCCGCGAGGAGCCACCTCGCCATCTAAGCAGGAAGTGCCGTTGAAGTGTTAATTATAAAATGTGTATTCAGTATGTTTCAGAAATTGTGAATAATGCAAAATGTTTTATGAAATAGTTATAAAATTTTGTATTTTGAAATCAAATGTGGTGAGCTGTGAACAGCGAATGGAATTCATCGACTCCGAATTGCGCAAACGTTATCCTGATTATCGTTCCGATTTATTCGAACTGGATGCTATTGTGGAACTTATAACCTACTTGTAACATTTGTGTACGCTTGACTGTGTAAGCTTATTATGTATACTTATGTGTTTAATTATAATAATGGCAACGCTTATGCTTAAGTTGACATTTAATACTGGACTTTGATTATTATTAACTTTCTGCATGAGATACCAAACAATTATGTATTGTAATGTATGTAGTCTACATTGTTGTTAACAGATTATTATTGTGTCCCAAGCTGGTATAGGAAATTGGTCACTTCATTCAACCTCTTAACATAGATGTTCTGACCGGTGGGTCACCAGGAAGTTCATCTGAACTAGAAGAGTTTGAAGGATAATTTCTCACACCAGGCACCTGGCGAAAGAAATCTCCCTCGGGGATATTTCTTTTGTTAGGGGGACGTATGTAACCAGATAGCCATATATATGAAATATAATTGTACGATTGTATTCTGCTTTACGTTAATTAGTCATTAGCTTGTTGTGCACTCGATACGAGACAAGTATATAGTGAAAGATAATAGTGAACTATGTTAAAGGTCATTGACCGAAAAGGACAATTGACGTAGTTTGAATTCGTGGTGTCAGCGGAATGACCAGGAAGAATGAAACTCTCGATGATAATTGGACGCTGAGAAACGATCAACGGATGCAAGACTCTTAATTGCAATTAACCTTTAACAATGGACTCCGTTTATAAGTCACTTATCAACCGTGACTCGAAAGGATGTTTGAACAGTTGCTAATTCTAGATACTGATTTATATACTTATGATTTGATTAAGATATTGCAGATGGATTTTAGATTGATAGCAGATTGATCATGTATTGCTTTTATACCACTATACGATAACTGTGTGCTTAATAAATATCATAAAACTCCAACTGACTTATGATTTCAAAAGTCTAAAGAACTGAAGTGGAGGATCACACTTTGCTCATAACGCTTTACATGCCTGATGTGACCAGCACATCACGATTTCGTTGCAATGGTAACAATATTTTTCGGGTTAACATTTTGCCGAATGAAAAAACTCAACAATTTATATTTTTAATTCTAAAACTACAAGTTCTCAATCGTATAGGAATAAAACAGTAAAATTACCGGGTTACGGGAATATGCGTTAGATTATGGTTGCGACTGCCGACGAGTGGGGTTAAAATCGCGTGACGTCGTCATGGTCATTGTAAAAAAATAATTCTCAAAAAAAAAAAAAAAAAAAAAATGATAAAGGGGCTTAATTTATTTCACAACTTTATTATTTTCAAAATAAATTGGCAATTTTTTATTTGATAAATATTACTCATGATTAAACATGTTCTCGTCAAAGAAAAATACTATTTTACCGGGCATGATTTGCAGCGCTAGAGTTACTTCCCCATAGTGATTTGGCGGGAAAAAATCTATTTTTGGAAACTACATACCCATACCTATCAAATGAGTGTATAGAATATATACCTTACCGGGCATCATTTTTTGGTCAATTGTACATCTGATACCTTAAGGTCAAGATATAGAAAATGAAAGATGCCTACAGGTTTATGCAGTTCAAAATATAAATTGTTAAATGATGCGTTTTACAAATAGCTTTGTTTGGAAGGGTGTAATAAAGCGTACATGTTTAGTAAACATAATGAAAAAACTCATGTTTTAAATTGTCATTTTAGTTTAATAATGAAGGAAATAAGGATATTTCGGAGGTTTTTTTTCTCCATTTTTAACTAATGAAATATATCTAGATTACCTACGGTCTCTCAAAAACCAAAATTAATTGAACTCCTTTTTGAAATGATGTCAAACTTAATACAATTATCGGGATTGCTTTATTTCTAAAATTTTATTGTAAGTGCCAAGAATTTTTTTCTATTTCTCCATAATTCCTTTAAAGCCGTAAAGTGCGGAAAAAGAAGTTTCAAATCAATTATGACGTCATAATGGTTCTAGCAACAAAAATACGCTTTGGAATAATTTACTTAGGAAATAAGGTATCTAAGGGCTTTATGGAGGATCTGATCACGTACCAACCAGTATTTATATCCCGATACCTTATTTCTTATATTTACATTTGTTGCATATTATGACTAAAACATTTCTTCACACTTCCTTTTTTGTGTTAACCTATAAAGCCGTGTTGAATAACGTTACGTAACAAAAAATACTTCAACAATTTTGCAAATATTCGAATATCCTAATAAAAAAATATGACGCTACCTTTGTCAAGATAGCTCTTTTTTATTATAAAATACTGAAAAAGTAAAGAAAATTCACTTGTACAATTGAAAAAAAAGAATAATTGAAGCTTGGAGGAATAGTATCACTTCCTTTGAAGTCAAATAGCGGCTGAAAAATTGAAAACAAAACGATCTAAAGCTGCGTCTATTTAGGAATTTTCAGATGAAATTTTATCGCAGAATCAGATTCAAGAGCATAATGTATTATATTATATAGGCAAGCTATTCTTATTTCTTTTACGGAACAAACAGACAGAGAAGCACAAAGAGTTAATTTGACCGTGAATGGACTAAAAAGGAAAGGTCTGTGATATTGTGTTTGCGATTTTGATTGAGACTTGTTATAAGAGTCAGGAATGAACTATAACTGATTTTAACTACTTTGACACATTGCGATTGTAATTTTCAAGAGCGCTTTGTTTCGATGTCAATCCACCAACGTTATCTTACGTGAATGATCATTTGCCCCTGCAAGATATATTACATATAGTAAATAAATGAATGATTAAAACTTCGTATAACAAAATATTGATAGGTTTTGGGGTTTTTATGCCTAAATTATATTTTTCATTATGATATTAGGTGTGTTTTAGCTTAAGTCGGTTTGTCCGAGAACATAGAAAATGTAGTGAGCTAGATTATTCATAAGTTATTTTGATCTTTTGAACCAGGTTGATGTTATGCTGGAACAACAGAGGATTGCGCAAACAGGGAAACAATTTACAAGTGTAAATATTAGGTCTTGATCTTAACAGAATACACACTATCTAATTTGTTTTAAAATCGGTCGTTGCATTGACTATATTTTTGGTTTTAAAGCGAATTCCCCGTGGTGTAATGGTTTGAGTGGTGGACTCGGGCACACGCAACCTGGATTCAAGAAACAACTGATTTTGTTTTTCTCTGTTAAAGATGCTTAAATTAACGATTTTAATTTTAAAATGAAAATAAAATAAAAACGACATGTAGGATTAAGTTTTGCTGATGATATATTTCAAGTGATTAAAACTGTTTTTACTTAAAACAATTCATGTGAGACACCTATTGAAAATATAATCAGTTACCTTCAAGAATATCGAGGTTTAATTCACCGTATAGCTGCCAGTAAGGATAATATATAATTTTCCAAATCCTCCAATCGGTCCAATCTCCGTTCCATATTGTTTGATGGTCCGGCCATAAGTTAGCATGGTAATAGATCCCTACACCCAGTACAACAAACACAGCTAAAACCAGGAAACTTAGAAGGTCTTTCAGCTGGATAGCAAAAAAAATATACGATCTGAATGATATACTTCGTTTTGGTAAAACTAATTCAAAGAAGACTTTAAAGGAACTTAGACACGCTTTGAGATCATAGCTTTTAATTATTTTATTTTCATTTTTTATTTATAATATGGTTTACATAAGCATTTTGAGTCTTGACCACAAATTAACATTAGAATAGTTTAACATCAATTCTCTGTAAAGACAAAAATATCATGGAAATGAATTTTATCTCTATGACTTGAAAGAGTGTTCCATATGAAGACTCTTTATGGGTACATTTTTGACAGTAAATACTCAGTTTCCATAGCAACGACATTGAAACATTTTGCTTATGACCAAAATGATATATAGAGTACCATCATATAAATAACTCGTATGCTCCCTACATGCATGCAGGTTTGATCATGACATTGATTTAATTTTTTGGGCAAGGAACCAATGTACTTGTACACATAAGTTGATTTCAGTGAAATGTACAGATAACATTACAATCGGGTTGTGTTACATATATTTAGCTTATAAAATAGAGAAAAACAGGCACACTAAATAATATCAATTTAATTTTAAGCAGGCAATTGAAAGCTGGAATAAACATTTTTTTAACAAGATGAAACCTTGTTCTAATAAATACAACCATAATTGGCTTGGGTATATTCCCTGATTCACATACAATTATTTGAAGTTAACGCTTTCTCACAAAATTCAAATTAACGTTACTTTCCTTTGTTGACTCTTTTGATTTAAAGTACAGAAAAGACGTCACAACAACATGGCAAAAGCAGACGTTCGAAAACCATAGATCAAATGAAAACCATAGATCAAATAAGGTGGAGAAAACATGTATATTTAGAGTAAGTCTTTAATGAATTGGTGAATATAAAATGAACAATGCTCTTTCGGAATTTAGCTTAATTACCGACCTGGGCTGCATTTAAACCTTCTTGTACAATAAAACAATTCTGATCAAGTGAAACAGACAGATATTTTCTCTACTTGAGTTCCGGTAACCTGACACTCAACCAAAGAAGCAAATGAGCCACCAACCTGCAACACATATGAATAGGAATGCAATGCGACCAATACCCTCACCCCGGACTGATGGTGTGGAAGATGGAAAAAAAATCGTAGTGTTTACTCTTCCAGAGTGTCAACCCCTGGTGGACATAGTTCTGAGGATATACTTTTTCTTACCCACAGCGATTACATAAATCCATCATGGGCATGCATTCTATGTGGAACATACTACTTTAATGTAAATTGTTTAATATACATGTACGATTAACAGTATTAAAGTAAAGAATGATTGTTCTTGTTTTAATGTAATGCTATTTTATAACTACAATGTTCTAATAAAGGTAATTTAGGAATGTTTAAAATGTTTCATTCAATTACAGATTTGCTGTAAATATATTTAAATACAATTGTAGGATTCTGTGTATGCTGCAGAAATAACTGACTTTGGTCCTGATCATCACAACAGAGTCTGTCAAAAGGTAGGCATAGAACAGAAAATGTCAGTTGATAATTTTAAACAAAATTAATGAAAAATGTATATATTCAAATCAGTTGATAGTATTTTATCTATCATGCTATTTTGTGACAGTAAAATTGTGCAGACCAACCATACTCTTATTAATTTCTATGATTTATTTGTCATTTCTTAATTTCATTCCTTTTCAAATTACAAGTTATATTAGCATTTAGACAAGTAAGCAATTTGCCCGGAAAACTGGTTACTATTTTACGTTATGTTGAGCCCTTTTATGCCATATCTAATTCAGTTGCAGTTGTTAATTAGTGCATTCAGATATAGACTACGATTCAATATCACTTGAGATTTTAATAAAATGCAATTTCCTCTTTTTCACTTTTGAAATATTGTACATGTAAACATAAACACAACAGGGTTCATTCCTGTAATATTTTTACTTTTTCAACATTGCAGGGTGTTGAGAAAAAATCAGAACAATCCAATGAATACACGGACCAAGCAAGACAGACATACAAAGTTAGATGAACAGATAATGAACACATTGAACGTGCTATTTTTTTTTTTTAATTTTTACGTAAATGTTGATTTTTATTATTGGAATTGCATTGGAAAGATATATTATTTCCCCTTGTGCTGATGTTTGGAGTTATCTGCCCTTTGACATACATTAATATCAATAAAAGCATCTTAAAATGGTAAAAATATTAAATATTGTTATCTGTTGAATCAGTAAACATATTTCATTAATGGGAAAATATTTAAAAATAAATTTCAATGCTCTAATTATTTGTTAAGACTCATTTGGTAGGGTTTTCTTGCTTGGATTTATTTGACTTTTGAAAAAAAATTATATAAAAACATTTCCTATTAAACCAAATTAACTTATCCTGATACATCAAATTCAAAATTGTTTGAAATATTTAATCAGTTTCTCACTAACCTAGTAGAAAAAGTGTTTATAAAGGAGTTTTATGATCAACTTATTTTTGAAAAAAAATATTTTAAATTGCTTTTAGAGGGATGGGAAGGGGTCAAATTACCAAATTTTGGAAGTAAAATAAATGAAAACAAAAAAGATACCCGCTCTGTTGTTTTATAAATAATAACTTATGTAAGTATGATGTTTTAAAAATTGCAATTGATTTTTTTTTCGCCTGCAATTTTTGAGAGACTTTTAAAATTACAGGGTTAAAATTGAAATATCAAAATTTAAAAAATTAGCTTTTTTTGAGCCACCAGCTTTTAAATAAACAAGGATATTGAGATTTTTTCTCTCTTGTATCATAAACATCTTTATTTGTACTACGTATATTTTGTGTGAAGTATCTTGAAAACTTTAAATAAACCTGTCATGCGACTTTAAGTTAACATTATTTTCCACCTTAAAATATGTGGATTTTAGCCCAAAATGAATGAAATTGTTTACTATGGCAACCACGATCATAGATATTATTTTGATGGTGTATACTATTATACCTTATGAGTATCAATCATTTGAGAAAGTTTCATAAAAATCTGAGATGGTGTATGTCATGACCCTAAAGTAATAGTTTGGCCTTTACAGAGAATTGATCTTAAAACGAGATACAGATGTCATAATTAATCGTTTTACAAACAATGCTCGAGATTTGTATTTAATAACAAAAAATATTATGCAAGGAAATACCACAATTTCAATAAATTTACCACCAGCAAACAACTTAAACTGATTCAATGTGTTCATAAATACTACTATCATCAATAAACATGGTTTGACTGAAACATTAACCAAACCAACACATATGGAAACAACACCAAGACTCGAGTTTTCGTTTAAAAAAAATCATGAAACATGCTACATGTTTTTGGTTGTAACTTGATATCTGGCATCTAAATTTTTGATGATGCATTAATCATGCCAATATTACCTGTTTTAGAGAGAGCAAAATGAAAAAAAATTCTCAAATCGTGTCTATGTCCATATAAATGCTAATAAACATTTACCATTTCTTTGATCATAATAAGTGTAGGCCCCAGTGTTCGATGGATTAAAAACACTTCTAGGAATCTTAGGTACATGACCAGGAGAGATAGGGCAAACATGCGTCTTGCGATGACGAAATTTTCATCAATGTAAAAATGGCGTACAAACAGCGCCGAAATAAGCAAAGCATATGACAGCAGATCCACTATGTTCCAGAAGTCATACAGATATCTCTTCATCCGAGAGTAATAGCTTCTGTGAGAACGGCCATGTGCTTCCAGACAGCCCTAGCAAGTATTTGGATGTCATAAAGAATTACATTTTAGTATGTCTAATAAATAACTTAAAATAAATAAAAGGAAACCAAATCAGACGCAGAAATAGAAACAAAATTATATAGCAAAAAGTATTTGAATTGTCATAACAAAAATACCGTAGTCTTATTTTGATCCGATTGAATTTGGTACATAACATGAGACTATTTGTCATATCATTTGTCTTTTAAAATTGTAATTTTCATCAACAAAATTGTCGTTAAATATCCCTAATATTTCACTTGTTAAAACTTATTATTGTACTTAAACTAATATGTATTCTTTAAATATTTGGTCTACGTATTATTGTCGGTCTTTCCTTATTGACCACTGGGGTATAGAATGCAAATACTAAATACAAAAGTTACGATCGGTTGGTTTCTGAGCGAATTCAGTTTGCATTGAGTAGGCATTAGATAATAAACTACGCTTTATATATATGAACAAAAAAAATGAAACTGCTATCAACTATAAAAACGGGGATATACATGTACAGTAACGTGCCAAAATTTATGAAAATTTTTCGTAACTTATTTGTCGGTCAGAAAAGTTTCTTGTGTTCTTAAATTGTCATAAATTAAAAAAAAAATCAATGAAGAAATGTTAAAAAATAAGGTTTATATGAATTGCTGTCAGCTGTCAGTCTTTGTTTTTAAACACATAAATCTTTAAAGTGATAGTGTGTAAGAATTGTGATTTAAAAAAAGATGAAATATGATTTGTAATTTCAGATTTGCATATCAACACATTCGCGCCATTTTCACTTGATCGGAGATTGTTGTGTGTCCAGAAAATTTAACTTACAAGAGAAAGTTAATGTCACTTTGAATTACGAAGCTTTTGAAAAAAATGCTTGTAGGACTTAATATCTTCAAACATTAAAGGGTACCTGCAGCCAAACCCATGTGAAACATATGTTAAAGAGTTTATTTACCAGAATTTAATGAAAAAAACCGCATCGAAATCGATGCAAAAATAACGGAGTTACGCCGCTTCAAAGTGGCTATTTTTACCTGCTTTGAGAAAGCCAATCAAGAGAAAATAGAATTAGGCGATAACGAGGCTTCAGCAGAAGTGACGTCACGAGGTCAACAGGAGGAAAACTTCCATACAAAGCTATACAAAATAAATTCGATTTTACAGTCAAACTGATTGATATAGATCTGATGTTTTGACGTATTAAGTTATTTTAAGTATTGTAGATTTAAAAATCTGTATCCGTATATATATTTGTTACAGCCAGATTTATTTTTAAAGGATTTTAAAATTTGCTATCCTCCTCGTCTCTTTACCGATGATTACGATATCTTAAAACAATGCATGGGTAGAATATATTCATTATTCAGTTTTTGATTACATAATATCACTTCACACGCGAATGATCCGAGACAATGACACAGGTAAACAGGTAAACTAACGGAGCTACTGCTCCAGACACGTGTATATCTGGGGTATATATACACATGGTACACATGCATGTCTGGTGAACAAAGGGGGGTTTCACACCTCTAGACTGGTAAATTGATTTGTGTATAATAAGCTACTTAAAACAGAAAAATATATTAGACTGTGTAAAATCAGGCGTTCATAAGCTAATACATGTGTATAGTCTGTCAATCAGACTATCAAAACGTAACCACTAACCTGCTAACGTTCAAAATAAATGCCTTGATTGTTACTTATTTACTCACATTTAAAATGACAAAATTAACCATTCAGCCGTTTTAATCTTATTAAAAATATAATTAAGTAATTATTTCATAAGTAATTACGTTGGACATTAATTTAGTCTCAATTTCTTATCTAATATTAATAAAGTGCAACTTTCTTTCGAGCTCTATGCTCAGCAGTAAAATACTCCAAATAGCTTAATTAAGTTGTTATACTGACGCCGAATCATTATAAAATCTTTTTAAAAAATTATGACAAAAGATGTAAATAAGTCTAAAATAAAATTCCACTATCGTATTTTTAAAGAATACATGTACAAGACAGACTTCATCATGCAGCCATCTTGCATGGACTTTCGTCCTGATCCGTTTATAATTAATCCTATGTTTATTTTATATGCATGCTGTTTTGATTGTTATTGGTTTGAAATTAGTACAAAAGAATAATCGGGCGACATAGTGGTAATTTTATGTCTCATACAAGGAACAGACCCCGCGTTATAATACACTGATGTACCTTTTACAAAATATGTACTATTATCAATATTATTACTAATGTCATGGAAAAATCATCCCAGAAAAATACGAAAATATGTTTCTTGTAACAAAAGTGTTTTGATGTATTGTCATTTTGCTACATAGACTGTGAATTTATATGGAAAGTGTGTTACAAATTTGACTTAAATCATCAATCAAACAATTTTCCGAATTCGGCATTTTTGTACGGTAAAATACGAGTTTAAATTCAAACAACATTTTATTTAGTCATCCTGGGTTGAAAAGGAAATAAAAATACAGAAACAACTGTTCATATATAGATAAAACAATGCAAGAAAACGAACAGTTTTCATACGATTTTCTTGTTTCTCGTGTAGCGGCGTTGACCCCGTGACGTCACAGTTCATCTCGCGCCAAATCGGCTTGATTCAAAAACTGTTCAGGTGTGAAATTGGGTTTTCCGCAAATATCTCGAAAAGCACTTATAGGATCGCGGTAAAATTTTCAGGATGATGTTTTTTCACATAGATCTCCATAATATCAAAAAATGACCGGCACTGCAGGTACCCTTTAATTTCAACATTGTGCGAGGAAACATAAAACGAAACTCCTGATTAATTTTTTGTTGTATAATAATACTAGTACTTACAAAACAGCTTATGAGTTCTTCGATCAGATCTCCAACGCCCCAGAAATACACGTAGTATTCATAGATTTTGGCGGTATCCTGCACATAGTATTCGGTGTCAACACTTGTCAAAACAAATGCACTGTACATAACAAGCATTGAGAAAAACAGCATCTAAATCAAAAGAACAATAAAAACTTATACATGTATGATATAAACTAATACAAACTAGCAGGAACTTGTTGTACCTGTACTACTTGATTAATATTACTTACGTAATTAATTACGTATTTTGTCAATGGTGCAGAGAGAAACTTCTTACGGTTATGGATTGCAGACTGAAATGATACATTTAATCTTGGCGGATTACTGGAAATGACGTATAGCAAACGTGTTTATTCATCGAAAACAATCATCCATTTGTTGTCATATATTTAAAACATTAAATTTGAATACCTTCAATTTTCTTTAAATTTATTTTATAAAGCACTTTGTAAAACGTATTTATAAACCCATAAATAAGACTTTGAGAGAGAGAGAGAGAGAGAGAGAGAGAGAGAGAGAGAGAGAGAGAGAGAGAGAGACTAACTTGCTAACAGTCTGTAAAAAGTGTTTTCTAATTGAAATGGTTTTCCCATAAGTTTGTTTAACAAAGAAAACAGGTGAAACAATTGACATGCAGATCAAACTATGAACGTGAGGGATCTAAAGCTGTGAACAATATACTTCTATCTTTAATATGATTTTTTGTAAATCCACACCATTACCTTCAAGAAAGGAAAAAGGTCCGGTGCCAACTTGTTGTACCACTGCTTGTTAATATACTTTTGGGAGCACGTATGAGCTACTACATCATACATGACATTTTCATAAGCAAAAGTTAACGGACTGGACTTAATTCCCCAGACATTTGCCTCATCATCCATTAATTTAATGGCTTGTTTAGTGTCTTCTTCGTACATACTGTCCATCATCTTAAGACAGCGTTGTTCGAATAACCTATAAACAAATGCGCACAGAATGTGGTTTAGCTAGTCAGACTGTTTTGCTAATATTCTTTTCACGGTTAGTTTAAGGGGTGTTAAAAATACATTTTATGGAATGCCAAACAAGTGAATCGTTATCATTTGAAGCCATGTTTAAATTATATATGTCATTTTCAGTAACTTTTGTTCTAAATAAAAAAAATAATTTTTTGTTTTACTTTGAATGCTTCTCTAGATCATTCGATAAGACTTGTTCCTTTACATTGCCAGCCTTTTTAGAAAGCTTTCCCAGGATTGCAGAACAGACTAGCCCTGTCACTGAAAAGGTACTTCTTTAGGTTATAAGCTTATCTTAATTATTATTTATGTTTGAAAAGGTTTGTCATTTAGGCAATATTATTAACGTACACGCTAATTACAATATATAACCTACATCTTTATTTCAAACACCGTGCTCATTTGAAAAGACTTACTTAAATGATCTGTCCCTCTAAGCCAACATATTTCAGCCAATTCTTTCCTATTTGCAAAAATCGCCCAGAGTAAAAGATCAGAGATGCTTGAGTATTGTTTTATTATTGGTTTGTCGTTGGTATCCACCGGTTCTAAAAAACACATTATTAGATCAACCTCGCATTGGTTCAAAACGATCTTTTAAACAATAACGATCGCAAGGTTTATATCGCTATGACATTGTTTGCTAATCTACTGTAATTTAAAGCAAAAATTCAAAATTTAGAATTGTTGGGGCCCAACATTGGTCGGAGGAGGGAAGGATGGTCGTATTGAATCTCAACTTTGATCATGGCTGCATCTAAATTAAGCAGTCTATCCCATTTTTAAAATATTTTTAACGAAAAATATGTTCCTGTGTTAATCATCTTTATATATGTCTTTTTGGGCCCCTTAGCAAGCGAAAAAACGTCTATTAAAAGAAGTGTCCATTTTTATCAGGTAAAGGTTATTAAACGCATGACATCAACCATGCAGTAAGAGATGCATTAGGACAGTATATAGCATGATTGGCACAAAATAAACTAGCAATCCTCGAAATATTTTTTTTTTATTCTTAGGCATTTGAAACAAAAAAAGAATGTCAACTATACCTTTGTAACGAAGAATGCAACGACATAGTTTTTTAGCTGCATTTGCAACCGAAAATGGCAATAAGTCGAAATATTTCCTATGTTCGTCTTTTTTCCATTTATTATTATTTTTTTTCCTTTTTTTCAGCAAGCATTTGTATGTATGACATACATTTCTTGCTTCTTTCTCTTGAATTTGCTAAAATAAATAGATATCATAATTGTACACTACGAGTAACCAAGATAATGAAATAAATTCTTTATCATTTTTATCTACCCAGTATGAGCAAGAAAACATAAAAAACAATACACACCCTCAGAATCCATTGCATATGAAGACAGTCTTTTTTAAATTTGCAATTTTGGCAAGTGACTGTCTGAAAAAAATGTACCTTTAAAATAGATTTAAAAAATCAAAAAAGAACATTCACTTTTCAAAAACCCTAAAAAAGAAATCAGTTTAACAAACCTGTTCGTATAACTCTGCTAAATACTTGCTTTCAAAGTTAATCCCGCGGTCCAGCAAAACCCTAACATAATCACATCGATTTGCTTTTAATGCCTCCAATAAAAGGATCTATATGTAGAAAGTGAGTACATTCATTAGAGTTAGTTGCATTTTCTTTTTCCAGAAAAAATAATGCCGGAGCTTTGATATGACACGTTTATTATCAACTAGATTGGATATATTTAGGCGCATAAAGAAAGTTAGATTAATTTTGTTTGTGACGCTTTATTTGATTGACTTAATAAATGCATTTATACTATTTAACATTATTGCTAACGTCACAATGATACGCACATGCACTATGTTTTAATCTGCTTTACTTTACATTTGAATTATGAGCAAATAACGTCAAATCTCTAAATAATGAGTCATATTTGTTTAGTTTAGTTATAGAAAATTTAAAGGTGAAAAATTAATTAAATTTTTATCCAATTGATTCATACTCTAAATAAAAATAAAAAGTGTACTATTTAATATAAAGATGTGATGTTTTAACTTACTGGTCCACACTTTTCCGGATGTTTTGATTCTTGCAAAAGCTGATATCCAAAGAAGAAATATAAAGGAAGGGAAGTAGGAACAGAGTGCTTTGGGTTCAGTATGTAAGGTCTAGATTCTTTCAATTCCTCAAACAGTGTGATAATAGATTGCGGACTCAAGATTTTACACGCTAGTGATTTGTTTTCCTTTTGGTTGTCATTCTTTACAGCTTTTGAAATGTCGATTTTAGAAGTGGGGTTCTTTGAACCTACAAAATACGTTTATGAACTGAAGTTGTTTTTATTTAAAAAGAACTTTAAAAAAAACAATGCATTTTGAGTCTGCTACGTTAATGAAGATCATAAAAGTTCTATAAGATATTGATTAATTTGCATTTTAAAGCGGTTATATGTATCAAACATAATTAGAAATAAATAGTTGTACATGTGCTTGTATTACCAAAAAAAAAACCCTAACAAATAAACCGACAAAACAAAAAAACAAAAACAAAACAAAAATAAAACCTAATGATGTTTTAAACCGTATAAAGTTGTTTTGCTATTAAAAATAAGTGTGACTGGTGAACAGGTTTTATTTTCTTACTATCTGTTTTCAGATGTTTTATAGACCAGCAGCTAACGACCGCCTCTCCTATAATGTTTGATAACTTCAATGGGTCATCATTGTCAAGATCAAAGATTCCAATCTAAAAAATAATAATAAATAAATACAATTAAGTATAGCTAGTTGCATTTACATTAAATGTTTTATATAATTGTTATTACATGTGCATTAGACACAGTGTCATTTACAAATAATTTGTCTTTTATTTATGCCGTTATTTGTCTTACTTCTCAACATAAAACACATTTTATTTCAGATAAATAAACGATTCATTAAAATTGTATGATGAAAATGAGGTTTGCATAATCTTTAACTAAATAACACGTGTCTAGGCTTTGGGAGTTTTGATTTTGTAATTGATCTTTCCATTACTTCTCTTTTGTTTATAAACCACAAAATGATTAAATCTTAAGTCTTTTTATTTAAAGATCAATCAATTTTAATTTTCACAAAGTATTGGTTATATTTAACCCTTTAGTGCCCCAAGTAGCATATATGGTACACGAAATTAGATGTCATGCAAATTGATAATTGTTGTGTATGATAGAATATCTCTCATTAATTGAACTATTCTTTATTATATTTGCAAAGTGTTTTTTTTTACGCATTTTATTCTAACTACATGCTATGACTTGTTAAACCTAACACTGTTCAGAGTCCCCTATGACAATTACTAGAGTAAACGGTGAGTATTTGTGAGGAATTTTAAAAAAAAAACTATCTTAATATAGGGAAGGGGAGAACTTGAAGAAGCTCATCCTCATTGGTAGCTCAAAACTAAACTTCATTTTTTTAAACTCATGGAAACTGTCCAAATGATTCAAATATATCAGATCAAATATTAAAGCAATGCACTAAAAAAGAAATTCAGCTTTTTACTTTACCAAAAAAAAAACAAAAAAAAAACCCGCAATTGTGATCGGTGTGACAGTGGTCCTTGTCCAGATGCCAACAGTTCGAGCTTACTGGGAGACGAACAGCTTTTTATCTCCCATTGCAATATGCAATATCAAGAAATATTTTTGAAAAGGTGATTCACTGCATTAACAAAAAGTTAGTCACTGATTACCATAAGAGCAATGAAAAGAAGATAATGGATTAAACAACTGAAAAACAGATTTCTGTAGATACACATGTACCACCTCAACAAAATCATATATATATATATATATATATATATATATACACTTCTACACAGACCGTCCGCTGCGTCGGACGGGATTTTTCTTTCTCGGGCTTATGATCTTTAATACAAAGATGTAGTTACCACGTTCCCATCCGGTGTTTTATATATTATTTAGTTTTTAGTTTAGTGCTAGTTTTGTAGATGTTTTTCTCCTTTCATATGTAGTTTTTACTTTGTTGTCCTGAAGAAGGGACGGGTTGTCCCGAAAATTTGACAATATTTTTCTTCATTGTGCGTGTCGTTGGTTATTTTTAGTGCTTTTATATATATATATATATATATATATATATATATATATATATATATATATATATGTTATATATATATATATATATATATATATATATATATATATATTGGGTAAACCAAATCCATAGGTTCAAGTTATGGAGAAGAGCAGGGGTCTCAGTCATACTCTACAATTCTTTTCTGTACCAAGGTATTTCGGAGAATGCTGCAAACTATATTGGAGTTAGTGGTGGAGGTGTCCTTAAATTATAATCCTTACTATTTGCAAAAAAAAGTATTTTAAATCAATGTCTTTAATTAAGGTTTTACAGGATAGAACACTTTAATACGTAGATACAATAAGATCTATCAGGAAGTAGTTTGAAGTATTTTTTTCTGAAAGGAATTAAAGAAAGAAAGAATGGAATCAGTTGAATTCAAGGTTGAAACATCTTAACACAATAGCATTGAGATGGTTTTGCAATCAATCAGTGTATATTGTATCATCATACGTTAGTTTGAATCAGGAAGAAAAGTTCGCAGATAGAACAAAAAAGGCAAAGCATTTCATCATAGGTCAGCGCCCTTACATTATTGAAACATACTACAAATTGCTGGGAGATGTTGACCTTTTGGATTCTATGTAAGAGAACATTTACCATCTAGAATATAGTATATGTACATTTTTATTTGCATAGCTTTCTCATTGCTTGTGTAAATGCATGGCTTTGGTATAAAAGGCATTGAAGCCTGTTACAAACAAACCGATGAAGCTCTGCAATTTATCAGAGACATTGCAGTAAGATCGATCGAATTCGAACTAAAGTTGAAGGCCAATAGGGTTGTCATCATCATTTGTTTCTAAACCACTGACTAGGAATTCCACTGCTTGGATAACGTTTTCTCTATGGGATGCATATTAAATAAATGAGGTAATTGTTGTCATTAACTTTGTCGTTTTAATACTCAAAACTTGAAATCTTATTAAAATACTTGCTTCGTCCAATAAACAATCGCTGTATTAGTTAAAAATAGATAATTTGACACTTGTGTTCAACAAGTAAAAAATCATAGTAAAAAAAATACATTTAATTCCATATATGCGTTTAAGATTAAATTAAGAGGAAATATCTAAAAAAATATATGTGACCAACAGTAGAATAATGTTTAAATAGCATTTTTATCGTAACGTTGAAAGTAGTTTTGTTTGAGTCTAATTTCATAAAATAAAAAATATATCGAATATTATTTCTATATAATAATATATTTCATAAATATTTGGTAGTTAGAACAAATATTAGTCATGCCATTGAACTTTATAAAAATATATTTACATCTACCGAGTATGATTCCCTCTATTTTTTACGGAAACTTATAATTCATTCATAGCGTTATTCAACCAACATCTAACACAGGATGAATGACCATATTTAAGTTCTCCTTAAAGATAGCTTAAAGGTGCTTAAAGGTAGCTTACAGACGATCTTTAAGCCACCTTTAAGCTATATGTGTTGCTTAAAGGTGGCTTAAAGAAAGCGTAAAGATGGCTTAAAGTCAGCTTAAAGACTATCTTTAAGCCATCTTTAAGCTACCTTTAAGGACAACTTATAGGTCCTTAATGTCCAAACTTCTTTAAACCACCTTTACGCTACCTTTAAGCCACCTTTAAGCAATTAAAAATCTTTTAATTCAATATTCTGCTTAATTTACCAACAAAATGTATTAACTTTATGATAGAAAAGGTATCAAAAACGGTTTTTGTTCTAGAAATTAAAATGAAAAAAAAAATTCAAAACGCCCAAGACGAGGATTGAATCCAGGACCCTTCGTTTACCAGCATCACCTAACTCCCTCTGCGCCACGGCAACTTATATATTTTACGAGGTTTTATATCCTATAAATTAGTGACTATTGAATTAATGTATTGAGTGTGTATATTTTACTTGAAAAGATTTTGACTTTCATTCAGTTTGTAACAATCAATTATATCAATTTATAAATAACATGCATGCATGTATTTAGAATGAAATACGAAACTTGGTCTTCAGTAAAAAAAATATATTATACCTAAATGGAAACCGTACTTAGTCATAATAGATTTAAACCAAGTAGATATAGGCTATGTTCATCTAATTCATAGGTAAATGAAATGCAAGGAAGAAGATGAAACTATTTCTTTTATTAAATGCATTAAAACTATTAGCTAGGGTATTAGTTCTACGCAATTTCCCGGTTTTCATGATCACGGCGCCGTTTCAGTATTTTAATAATATTGATTATTATACATTTACAACAGATCTAGAATAACAAATAAAGTGATATATGTTTAAATGTTTAATTGTATACATGATTTTTAAACTATTAATTCTATAACAAACACTATTACCAATTACCGGTGACGTATTTACTGCATGTGGCAATTACAAATGATGTATGCATATACTTGTTCATACAATTGTAAGATGTACCAGGCCGGGTATGTGCCATATTTACCCTTATACAATGTACATATATTTAAATAATTAACCCCAATTTAAGATCACCGGTACAGTAATTAATTAGCCTCTAGATTTTAATTTTTAAAACCCACAGTTAGGAAATAATACTTTGAAAATGAATTACAAATGTAAATAAACTTTTATTCACTATACACGTACATACAAAGATTTCAACGCCTTTAGAAACCCTGAAGTGCACCTGGGCACACGACACACCTATTGTGTATATCTTGTATATTCTGTGTTAGTTCCAGAGGGTTTTCTTAACTTGGACAAACAATAGACTCTAATTAGATATACACAAACGAACAAAACTATGTCTAGACAAACAAGGCGGTAATATCCCGCCCGATATAACCAAGGCAGTTGAGAGTCTTTTCATCTTTAACATGTATCTAGCATATCTAGAATTAGACCTAGAAATAATTAAAATTGAAAAAAAAAATACATATCTTAAACCGATTAAATTAAATCATGCATTATTGGTTCATTTTTTTATTTTGTTTAATAACCGAATGAACTGAGAGAGAGAGAGAGAGAAAGAGAGAGAGAGAGAGATTTCACCGAATAATTTATAATAGGAAACAAACATACTTTAATATAATTTTATGCGCAGATTTAGATACAGAGACTGCGCTAAACCCTACAATAATTTTGAAACAAAAAAAATTATAAAGAATTTTTAAGGCAATCTGTGTCCATTGGAGCGGTGTTGATGATAGCGATCTGTGTTTAATGGAGCGACAATTAAAACCGCCTGTAACACCCCCCCTCCTTCCTTGGAGATTATATCATCACTCGGATCACCCCCTCCCATCCCTATAAAAGAGCTTTTGCATTTAATATATGTTTTCAAGATGAATCTGTTCAGCTTAATCAAACCTGACTTAAAGGGAACTTAAAGATGGTGTAAAGACAACATAAAGGAAGCGTAAATGCCACTTAAAGATGCTTAAAGGTGGCTTAAAGATAGTTTAAAGGTGACTTAAAGAAGTTTGGACATTAAGGACCTATAAGCTCAGCTTAAAGGTGACTTAAAGGTGGCTTAAAGATTGTATATCCTTTAAGCCACCTTTACGCCACCTTTAAGTCACCTTTAAGGACTTGCTTAAAGATTGTTTTTCGCCCTGTGTAAACGTCCAGTTTATCGATTGGTCGAAACCTACAGCGACCTAAGAAAAATCACGGACTGCAAAAAATAATCATGATAATGTCAGACTCAAATTCCCATAGGAGACGATTTGGCTGTTTCTTTTAGCTAATATACTGGTGTACATGAACAGTAAAGATGTAAATATAAACACTATAATACTTTTTTCTGATTCTGTAAAAAAAATTACATACCGTTAACCCGTTAACGCGGATTATGTACTTTTCCGGCATTGTCGCCACCTTCATATTCCGCATGAATCACCAAAGAAGCATTTTATTGTTTAAATGAATTTGACAACCAAAACCCCAAGTAAACAAATCTTTATGATTATAACTCACCAGGTTTCTTGCACCATAAATGCCGTTTAGTTGTTCAACTAATTTTCCATACTTTCCTTCATCTAATCGAATTCCAAATAAAATGCTTGCTTTCTTTTTTACCTCTAGATCTAAACTACAAATATATACACACACATTAAGTTTATGAGAACAATATCATAACTTAAAACATTGACCAGATGATATAATAGCTCGCATTAACAATAAAACATGAATGATTAATAGAAACAATTTAACGACAAATGTTCTGTAATTAGATGCAATTAACCATCAAATGTATTCATACTTTTTAACTGATAATGATACATCTGGAAACTATTTTTTATAAGAAAAAGTAAACACAATTTAAAAAGATTTTTTAGTCCTCAGCTTAATAATTCAATAAATTAGCAACTTCTCCAAAGTATATATAAGTACTTACTTTTGAAGACGTTCACAAACCAAGTCTGCTGCCATTCCAGATCCCTTCATTATGATTACTGGGATTTTGTTTTCCAGTGCATTCGAAATATGATCAATGGTCTCAAGATCTCCTTCACAAACGATGACAGCAATGGGGACCGGCATTTCTACAAATAATATGAATATTACACACTCTTGTATGCAATTGAACGGAATTTAACATGTTGTCAGAATCAAAAGAACCCCCATGATTGTAGTGAAAATCATGGTTAGTGATTGCGACGCTAAAACAAACAATTTGTTTCTTATACCCTCTCCTATTGCGTGGCATGTTGTTTTTATGTGAAGGATTTCCACACACTTCACTAGCAAACGATGTTTTAAATGTTGAGATGATTTTGAACATTGGATTGTCACATAGCACAAAGCATGGATAACTCATTCGGATTATTGATGGTTAACATACATAAACCTTATCATAGTATTCTTCCCTCAGTTTGTTAGGAATTTGATAATTTACTTACTAGTGTCCATTTTATGCCTGAAGAATGCAACTTCCTGTTCTGATGCGAATTTTTCGAAGTTCAACAAAAAGGTGTCACCTTCTCCTCTTAAAGTTTCAAAATCACTTTTCAGTTTTATTTTTTCTACCGTTGGTGTGGGTTTTGCTTCATCTCTCTTATTTTCATTGGTCTTAAAAAATTGTTAAAACAAACCATAATATTTTTTATTGATTAAATTGGCTAAACAGATATTTATTCAATATGATTTTTTGTAACAAAAGTTCTGTTTAATAAAAAAACATGTATAACAACGTGTGCGAAATTATAATTTTGTGTTATCCACAATGTATTTCAATGAACTGCTACGTGAATTGTTACCTTTATTCCTGCAATTTTGATAAGTTTAACGTGCCTGTCATTATCATTTATTTCTTTTTCTTGAGACTCTGTTTTAAATTCCATTTCTTCATAGCTTTTGTAAGCCTCCCTCACGACCTTCGACAGCCCTTGCTCTTTACCGCGATACAGAATCCATGTTTCTGGGAATGAACATAAACATATGTCACATATGAGTTTAATTTATTGTTTTAAGATTTATTTATTTTTGAGATGGTTGACGGTTTGTTATTGTCTTTTATTCATTTAAGATAAAGACAGTAAAATCAACGGCTTAAGGGGGCCGACTTTAGTTTGCATCGCGCATAATTTTGCACACTTTAGTAAAATACAGTGTATTTATACCTTTTATGATCTTTTTTTATAGCATTTATTATATTGAACACAATAAACAAAATACAGATAAAATGTTAAGATTTTTAAAGGAAAATTTAATTTTTAAACGATTTTCTGTTGTACGGCAAGTGAGCGTTGCCATCGTGCTTTTGATGACGTTATGATAAAATGATGCTTTGTAGGAGTTCGTTATAAGACATAACATAAAAGAAAAAGTAAAAATCGTTCACCTTTGAAATTTTATACACAAAATGATGATATCCTGTTGGTTAATGTTCTTAATTTTTGAATGAATCCATTGTTCAAATCTACATTACTAATACTCCGAATATATAGCAAAATTTGGTTCAATTTTATATCTTGATATGGCCCTACTAAAACCAAACGATAAAATTTAGTAGTTTTACATGTACGAACATTAATATTACTAATCACATAATAGGTAAAACATTAATATTACTAATCACATATTACAATTTAAGGAAAATCCCCATTAGGTTTTTAAAAATCTGTTTCGAAGTACGGAAAATGACAATTTCCTATATATTCCTATAGTAAATTTACCTGCAATTTGAGATGGTTCCTAAAAAGAACCAGATGGTAGATTTTCTTTGCAAATAAAATAGAGATGGTGTAAATTACATATGGTTTTAAAAAAAAGAGTTTTGCTATTGTAGTATTTCCGCAAAAAAAAAAAAAAATAAATAAAAAAAACCAAAACAAAATCGGCATCTTTAACAAATGACAGAAAAGAAGAGACAAACGTTTAAATAATGAATGCTCGTGGTTGAACCAGAAAGCTTTAGTCGTGAATTTTACCACTGAGCTCTAAAGGCCGATGCCCTCGGTCAATACAACCCCACTCTTACATACAAATGACCGTTAAATATTTCTTGAACTTTAGATAAAATCCCCAAAGTGAAAAGTAGAGGCGATAAAATGATGTTTTGGTTTGTTGAATAATGAAACAGAAAGATTATGATATTGAAGATCAATTTCTGATGTGTATGATACATGCTCTTCGATATTTTCATTATACATTTAGGGAAATTTATAATTGAAGTCTACAGTATCGTTAGCATTTAACGGGCGGAAGGAAAAAAATAATTGCCTGATAACATATTTAGTTTTTGTTTATTTAGCAAAAAAATGACTAAATTTAGATAAAATCACGAAATGCAAACTAGTGGCGACATATAGCCCAGTAGAAGCTGATGAACGATCAAACATAATGTATCTACCGAATGCATTGATTATATACATTCATTCAGATTTAAAATAGGTGGATTAATAAGCTATCTTCTGGGACCAGTGATCATTACATGTTCACTGCATTAGTTATCGTAACGTTTCTTTTCTCTTTGATTGGGATCAAATGAAGTGTTTCAAGGTTTGTTGAAACATTACCTCCCCCACTTTTTGCTGCTTCGATTAAAGCCGTCTGGAACACAGTCTTTGGCCAGGGTGAGGGGACAAGATTGTCAGAGTCTCCGATAACAGAGAAAACCATGGTAGGCGTTGATTGGTCGAGCTCATTATCTTCAATGTCTTCAACGCTGATTCTACTGGTATTGTTTCCTTTATTCTGTTTGCTTACCCCAACTTTTATTTCTCGCCATGCATATTCAACAGTGAGATCATGCTAGGAATAATGAAATAATATAGTATTAATATTTTACTAATTTTTTGCAAAATAAAAAAAAACAGTAGAAAAAATTTAATTTAAAAAAGCTCTATTTTTATGCATCACAATAATCAAACAGGAAACCAACGTATCGTTTCCTTTTTTTTTTTTTTTTTGGTTTAAAAAAGCAGCGTAACCCAACGCATTAATGGTTGTATACATTTATCAATTTCATAATTCTGGTTGTATGACTATGACTGTATAACTGCATACTTAGCTTGATAGTTTACAATACTATCAATTATTAGAATTATTGTATTGTTTAGTGTAATGCTTAATCGACGCATATATATAGGACTTTAAAGTGCAATGGTACTCCAAAGTCCGAATTTTTCGTTGTAAACATGGTCAGTCTATATGCATCGCATTAAATGTAAAGAAAGTTGAATTAAAGTAGGCCATGTAAAATGAATGATCATTTGATTTAAATTAAAATAAATAGGAAAAACTCCGCTTATTAGCATACTCCAAATTCTCAAAATGTTTCCTAGATTTGATCGCTATCCATTTGTTAAAGGGGCATGGTCACGATTTTGGTCAAAAATTATTTTTCCGATTTTAATGTTTACAATGCTTCAGTAAAGCATTTCTAATAGGCAACCAAAATTTGAGTGTCATTCGTTGAGTTATCGGCGAGTTTTAGAGCTTACAATTCTTTGCTATGTAAACAAAGCTTTTGTTTACATTTTGAATGTTGAAGTACAAATTCCAGTTTTAGACCTAAAATGAGTGTGTTAAACGTTAGGAAATGTGTATTTATGCTTAAAATGGATATGACGATAGACAATTTAGCTTGAAAAAGGTTTTTAACTGGTATATTGTACCTTTGTAAACAAAAACAGGGCACGAGCCTTGTTTACATGACAAAGAATTGTGAACCCTGTAACTTGCTTATAACTCTCCGACTGACACTCAAATTTCATTTGATCATTAGAAATGTATTCTTAAAGCATTGTAAATAATAAAAACAGAAAAATTGAATATGACCAAAATCGTGACCATGCCCCTTTAAGAGAACATTTTAAAAGTGCAACACGTATTTTAATCCAATGTTTACTTTTTGTGTTTTGGCAGTCCTTCTGAAAGAACACTTTTCCGTCAAAATTAAAACGAATATACAGCCTTAAATTTACAATTGATTAACATTTCAATTTAGACGGACAATTACTGCTCTGCCCAGAAATCCATGTCTCCGTCATCTTCCCCGTTTTGTCAAAAACGTATCCATAGGACTTTGGCGTCTCTATCGGCAACACTTTTGCGTGACCATTTTACTTTGGATTCTTACACATAAGTGTTTTTAAAGATGGAATAATAATATTTGTAAATAAATTTAAGTAAAACCCCAAAATGTTGTGCAATCAAAAGACCTTTCATTTAATTCTTATTCAAATACAAAAACATAACAATGTCAATTAAAAACCGCCAGGTAATTGGATGCAATCGTTCAACTAAATTGATTATTGCACGTTGGATGATGTTATTTGGCTTATAGTGTTACATGCATGAATTGATGATGTTAGTTGCCCGATAGTGCTAAATGTATGAATGTTGGCAAGTAGCGCTCCAGGTAGGAATTTATTATGTTAGTTATCTAATAGCGCCACATGTATGAATTGAGGATGTTGTTGTGCTAAAAACATTGCATGTATAGATTGATGATGTTTTTTTTAAGCTAATAGCATAACAAGTATGAATTGATGTTGGTCCTCTAAAAGCGCTACATGTATGAACTGACGATGTTAGTCCATTATATAAATTCATCATGTTATTTGGCTAATAGCATTACGTATATGAATTGATGATGTTAGTCGTCTAATAGCGTTACATGTATCAATTGATGATGTAAGCTGGATAATAGCACTCCATGAATGATTTGATGATAAAAGTTGTTTTATAGCACTTGTATGAATTGATGATATTACTTGGCTAGCAAATTGTGCTATATGTTTGAATTGGTGATGTTTTTGGACTAATAGCGCTACATAAATGTGTAATGGTTAAAATTATACTTGTTATTTGCGCGAATCGGGTACCGTATGTTTTACCTGTGTTTATTCTATTTTTAGAGTTTCTGTTCAATGCAAATTCTTTTCTTAGAGATTATGGTTCTTAAAACTCATTAAAAATATCTTCTGAACATTTATCTTGTTGTTTTCTATTTTATTATGATAATCAGCAAAGTGAGACTAATTTGAGAAATTATTTATTTACTTATTATAATGTTTGAGATTTAAACTAGATTAACAAGGTTATACGGAGTCTCACTTCGCTGACGCCCTTGAGAGTGTTCAGGTGTAAAACTTGTGTGAGTGATACCTTGCATTATTTATGGTAAGAAAGTTATTTTCATGTTCTGGAATAACTATTCATTTGTATTTTATTCAATACATAGTAATACAAATATCCTTTATGTGAGAATAATAAAATTATTTAATATACAGACTACTTTAGAGAAATGAAATAGTTATTATTATTGACAAATAATAATATCCTTTATGTGACGTGTGAATATATTTTGTGTAGGTCTTTTTGATCTATATGTAAATCTTTATATTTTTCTGATGCTGTTTGTTAATCTGAAATGTTTTGTCGAGAAGTATTATGTAATAGCAGGTGTTATATCTGGTCTTATCAGCTAAAGTTTCTGTTATGCAATATTTTCAACCAATCAGAATAGCTCAAAAGGTCTGCGTTTGTTTGTCTCTGGGTCATTATTCTATTTTTAAATCTATTCTGAGAATTTGATAGGATTCAACCAATCAGCGTGGCTTCTCAGGTCACGTGATTTCATTGTTTGTTTGTAAATTAGAGGAGAAGCCACGCTCATTTTGCTAAGATAATTTTCGGAAAAAAGAGTTATCATATAGATAATTTAATCGCCTACAACTTGGATTCACCATTGAAGAAAGATTCAGGGAGGATTTATTCCCCTTTATCAGTGAGTGAAACTTTGTGACTTTGATTTGTAGCCTAGGCCCTATCGGTACGGTGTAAACCGTGGGAGAGTGACTCGTCACAACATGGCTGACCCCGATTCAAATCGCCTCGAGATTTGCTTACTTGGACATTCATTCATTGCTCGTTTGGGACGGTATATGTCTTCGCATCCTGACCTTAGGAACCTGCGTTTATATCGCAATCAGTGCGATGTGATTATCCGGGCCCGTGGAGGTTTACGGATTGCAAGTTTGGCAAATTCCAGGGATTTATTGACCTTTGAGGTGACACCGGATATTTGTTTTTTACAAATTGGTGAGAACGATGTTCTGTCGTTGAATGTTGACACTATAGTGCGGGATATTATTGCTCTTGCGTCGTACATTCGTTCTGGTGTTGGAATTAAGACTGTAATAATTGGACAATTACTTCGTCGTCAAACTTGGGCTTCATCACCGGATTTTAACAACAGGATTGTGGCCATTAATGTCAGATTAAGGACCCAAACGTCATCCATGGATGGGGTCTACTTCTGGCAGCATCGGGGATTCTGGCAGGATTTGTCCTTTCTATGCCGTGATGGGGTGCACCTTCGCTGTCCAACTTCAGCGCTTCATGTTGTGACCTCCTCTCCCATGCATCGTTTTTGGCGGAGTATTCGTTCGGCCATATTACAACACAGGCATTTTACAGGCCAGTATCGTTTTCTGTAATATGTTTGAATTCTAAACATGTCTTTGAACGCATAAGATCAGGGACTTTTTATATAATGAAATGTCCCTTAGCACACGTTCTTGGTTTGGTAACGAATTAAATTTTATGTTGATATAGGACAAAAATGCTACAATTCCTTTAAAAAGGTGTTAAATTGTAAAAACAGCTTTCTATTGACATAGCCCTACATTGATGATGTAAGCATGGCAAGTGCCTTTTGGAAAAAAGGCTATAAGTAGCCAATTATGTAACAAGTTCAGTTTGTATTGAGGGACCTTACTCATAACTACAGATCTTGAGCACATCAAGCTTCATGTTGCGGGACCATACGCAGCTTAATATATGTATGTTGCAGGACCATATGCATCAATAGTATTACTATTTTTACATTTTGCGGGACCATACGCATCATGGTGAAACATTATTTGTTCGTTGCGGGACCATACGCATTATTTATTACAATTGTGTTGCGGGACCAAACGCATCACATGTGTTTGCATTAAACATGTTATTATTACATGTCTTTGCATATCATTACAATTGTGTTGCGGGACCAAACGCATCACCAGTATTTTATTACATGTTATTATGACCTGGCTTTGCATATCATGATATATTATAATTATTTGTTGTGGTGTCATAAACATTCTTATTTAAGTTAATCAATGGTATTGAGATTCAATTCTTAGCAGTGTTTCTCCTCTGGTTGTCACAGCAACAAACTTTTATCTTAGTGCACTTTATTTTATATTGACTTGCATCAAAATTAAATTTGAATGATTTGATTATATCTGTGATACATAATCTATGTACTGCATATTTCTTGACACACAGGCATAATTCAGATATTTTCATGAACTGGCGGTGTAACATCTTGGGTTATATTTTGTATATCCCACCCTTTTTTGATGATTGCCATATCAGGGACATACTTTTTTATGTTTTTATGAAGGGGGTCAGATTCTATATTATATGTGGCCAAATATATTGAAATTGTATCAGTGGTTTTTTCTAGTCTCGTCTGACCCCCTTAATATTTACAGTTTTTTACATCTTTGTCATTTATTTGAATAAATGGCCTATTTTCATCTTCAACAATATGTTATGTTTTTTCTACTTTCATCAAAAAACTAGTGCAGTCGTCTTGCCTCTTTATAACTAAGGAACATAAAATAGTTATTATTATTGACAAATAATAATATCCTTTATGTGACGTGTGAATATATTTTGTGTAGGTCTTTTTGATCTATATGTAAATCTTTATATTTTTCTGATGCTGTTTGTTAATCTGAAATGTTTTGTCGAGAAGTATTATGTAATAGCAGGTGTTATATCTGGTCTCATCAGCTAAAGTTTCTGTTATGCAATATTTTCAACCAATCAGAATAGCTCAAAAGGTCTGCGTTTGTTTGTCTCTGGGTCATTATTCTATTTTTAAATCTATTCTGAGAATTTGATAGGATTCAACCAATCAGCGTGGCTTCTCAGGTCACGTGATTTCATTGTTTGTTTGTAAATTAGAGGAGAAGCCACGCTCATTTTGCTAAGATAATTTTCGGAAAAACCCCCCATCCACCCCTTTCTTCCACCTTAAGTTGTCCGTTTTACTTTGTATAATATATTTATAGATTTTAGCATGTTTTATATTTTGTATATCCCACCCTTTTTTGATGATTGCCATTTCAGGGACATACTTTTTTATGTTTTTATGAAGGGGGTCAGATTCTATATTATATGTTGCCAAATATATTGAAATTGTATCAGTGGTTTTTTCTAGTCTCGTCTGACCCCCTTAATATTAAATGAATTAGCATTTTTAGATAACTTTGTCTGTAGTGTTTATAGATTTAAACTTAAATATATATGGTGTTTTTATATACAGCCATACCTTATGCAAGTGCGTAGTCTACTACTTATTGACTGGGTGTGGCACCGCCGCCATATATTGGAGGTTCGTTAATATGTCATATTTTGAATTAAATGCAAATTGTGTATTATGAATTATTTGTGTTTCTTATGTGCCTATTTGTAATATGAGTTATTTTGTTTATACAGTAGCTCATTGCCAATAAATTTAATATTTAATTGAAATAAAGAACTTGAACAATAGAAAGCAATATTATCTATTACAAATGAATTGAAGATGTTATTTGTCTAATAGCGGTGCATTAATTGATGATGTTATTTGGCCAATAGAAATATATGTACATACATAAATTGATATGATAATAGTTGTCTAAATTCAAATTAATTACACATTTCCATTTATTATTCTTAAGTTACTGAATAATGACAATTTCTATTCACCAATTTTGTAACTTTTACTCTGAAATTGTATAATCCTATCGGATGTATTCATTGAAGGTTGAAATTTGTCTCTACTGCAAATCTTTATTTCATAGTTTTTTAAAAAGGGACTAGTAATATTTAATGTGAATAACTGCAATAATTTGGTGTTTTATTTTAGATCTATTTGAACCAAAGGCTCATCTGAAGTATCTCCTATAAGTGAGTGTTATATGTAGGCATTTTAGGAGGTGTTTGTTTTCAAATCAAGTGGTGATATGTACTTTGTTAAGTTTATTACTGTAACAAATAATCCATAAATATTAAATATGTTATTATATTAAGATATTGTTATTTGTTGTGTTCCACTCTAATATCATCTTAACAATATACAGATCCTGAAACGTACTACTACACTAAAGCAAAGGCCTGAAGGGCCTGAGAGTCGACTCGCTCTCAACATGTTGTCAATATTATGTTGGAATTTTATTTTGGAAGTAGTCCATTATAAAATTTTTAATTTGTAAAGTTTTAGATATACATTGAACCATAGTGAAGCGGGTATTTACTTTTTATCGTCCCGAAATTAATTTTGAGTTAATAACTCAAACTAGATGCTGTCATTAGACAGTAATACCCGCACCAAGTGTTTGCCCCTAAATAACACTGTTTTGTACCAGTTTTAGTAAAAACGAAGGATACATGCAATTTCCGGTAATTTCTAAAAATTACAATTTCATAAATTGAGATTCCATCCCATAATACACATAGCGGCCCTTTATGTACAATTTGGGGTTGAACTTTTTGCATGTGAATTTTAAGTTAATCAAAAATCTTAGCATTTCATGTCATAGAAAGTATGGTCTATATAATTATTACAAACAAAATTAAATTATGCCCCTCCCCTCGACGGTTGCCGGCTTTAGATTTGCTTCTGTGTGCCAACATTATCGTGTGCACGGATTTAGAGAAGGGGTGGGAGTGAGGGATCTAGACCCTCCTCCCCCCTTGAAAATTCATTTATATTACCGTAATATAGTATATTTACCAAAAATACACCTCGGACCCCAATCCCCCCAACCCCCTCCCCCTGCAAACACAATTACATGTATTACTCTGAACCCCCCTCCCCCCTTCTCTACTTACAGACACATATTTAATGCTCTAACCCATTGCGCTTCACTGTTAGGTAACATTATTTTGGGGGAAAATATTATATTTATACTTTATTGTTTATTTCAATAGGGAGTACATCACAATATGCAAGTGCCCTGTACCACCTTAAGACTGAAATGTGTGCTTTACATAGTTATATACCTATTAAAATAGTGCAGCGGGTTTTGAAGAATAAATTATAAAAATACATGCATGTTACAAATAACCGATCTTTGTCTAAAGTTAACGTACTTTACACAGGTCTGCAGGTCGCATTAGCGGGTACTAGTTTTACCCAGCTCTTCGGTTAGATGGGTTTCACGTTGTGTACATACCGTAATGTGTTTAATTTCCATGTGCAGAAAAGGATTAATTAACATGCATAAACGTTTCTTTTGTGATGATCAGCAAAAGGGATTCATATTGTGCTCTTATTGGATAATCATTATGATGTTGACCAATATAGGTAAGCACAATACATGTAGTAGAACAATATTATAAGCCACCGGTATAGGAATAAGTTTTACTTTCACTTTCTAAGTAAGTGATCTCCCTTTGCCAGCATACTGTATCATCATCTTTTTATATTTAAATAAGCTTATCATCATTACCTATCCTATTGCATTGGTACAGTTTCTGTCATTTTAATTGCAAAAGTTATTTTTTCATTTGTCAGACTTAGATTTTGTATTAAATTTGTGTATTACATGTGTAAGTGTAGATACTTATCATGTTTATATGAAATATGATAGGAAGGAAGGGGTCTTTTTTTCTTAATGTATTATGATGCATCAAATATAATATAGGCCATGACCATATGGGATTGTTCTGACCCCATGGAACAGGAAAATACCAAATATTTTGAAAACTGTTCAGATCCCCACCACTAAACCATATATATATATTCTCAATTGTTTCTAATGTCATTATAATGCATCAAATGGTATAAAGTACATGACCCCCCATCCTCACAATGTCAGGGGTCCTGAGTCCACTCGTGGCCGTGGGACCCCTGACAAACCCCCAGGCGTTGTCTTTAAACCCCACCCCACCTTGAATTAATTAGGAAATGATGATATTTTGATAACTTTTGAGATTCCCGTCCCTAAACCACATTTACTCTTGCTCTTTGTGTCATAAATTGCGCATCAAATGGTATATAGGTTATACCCCCTTGGAGACATCCTGACTTTCTAGAACTGGAAATAATAAAGTATTTTAAAATAATCGTATTCATAATTATGTAGTATGTGTTTGACCCATGTAATTCCTAGACTAACAAGAGGCCCATGGGCCACATCGCTCACCTGAACAACATTTTCTTGTAACATTCTATGCATATGCTATTTCTAACTTTGAACCCCCCTTCTGGGGCCCCAGTATTGGTCCGAGGTTTATGGTTGACTTTAACAATTTAGAATTTACACTATTTGAGGATCCTTGCATAGTAATCTCACAAACTGTAACATAATAGTTCTCGAGAAAAACTTTTTGAAAACATTTCCCATATATATTTCTTTGTTAAACTTTGAACCCCTCTTGTGGCCCCAGTATTAGTCCAGTGGTCACAGCTTTATTAATTTAGCATCTACATTATTCAAGGATGCTTGCATAGTAATCTCACAAGTTGAAGCATTGTAGTTCTCTAGAAAAAGATTTTTAAACATTTTCCCTCTATATTTCTATGTTAAACTTTGAACCCCTCTTGGGGCCCCAGTATTAGATTGAGGGTCACAGCTTCTACACTATTTAAGGATGCTTACGTAGTAATCTGACAAATTGAAGCATTGTAGTTCTCGTGAAAAAGGTTTTTAAACATTTTCCATATATACTTCTACATTAAATTTTGAACCCATCTTGGGTCCCCAGTATTAGTTCAGGGGTCACTAATTTAAAACTATCGAATCTACATTATCCAAGGTTGCATGCATAATAATCTCACAACTTGTAACATTGTAGTTCTCAAGAAGAAGATTTTTTATCATGTTACCTATATATTTCTATAATAAACTTTGACCCCTCTTGGTGCCCCAGTATTAGTCCGGGGGTCACGATTTTACCAATTAAGAATCTACATAAGCCAGGGATGCATGTATAGGAATTCCACAAACTGTAACATTGTAGTTCTCAAGAAGAACATTTTTAAAATTTTCTATATATTTTTTAAAATGTTAAATTTTGAACCCCTCTTGGTGCCCCAGTATTAGTCCGGGAGTCACGATTTTTACAAATTAGAATCTACATTATTTAAGGATGTATGCATAGTAATATTCCAAACTGTTGCATTATAGGTCTTAAGAAGAAGATTTTTAAACATTTTCCTATATACATGTATGTTAAAATTTGAACCCCGCCTAGGGCCCCACTTTTTGTCCGGGGCTCACAATTTTTACAATTTAGAATCTTCATTATATATACAAGCTTTTTTGTAAATATTGGCATTTCTGGTCCAATGGTTCTTGAGAAGAAGATTTTTATACATTTTTCCTATGTATTTCTATGTTAAACTTTGAACCCCGCCTGGGGCCCCAGTTTTGGTCCGAGGGTCACGATTTTTACAATTTAGAATCTTCCCTATACATATCAACGGCCGGAACGGCCACAAAGGCGTCGAACTGACATTTTCTTTAATATAGATATCATTAATTTAATTTTCTGTACCAATAGTCGTATATCAAATATTATCAGTATATAAAAATGGTTTGTGTAACTAAATTCGCACATATGCAACTATATTTTTATTTGCAATTTTAACATCACCATGTGATTGTATACTCAGTATATTTCCTTATAAAATACGTAGTGATGCATTTGTAATACAATGAATCATAACTCATCATGGTTACAAAAATCGAAGAAATTTCAAAGTTTAAAAATAAATTAACTTCTTTCTGCTTTATTAAACAGTCTTTGAACAAATTTCACGGGTTTATCATTAGTATACGAGTGTAACACATTAACAGTGTTTCCCTAATAATAATAAAACATACTTTTATTTATTTCAATTTCCGTGTGAAACAAGATTACCTATGGTAGTAAATCTACACCACGTGCGTAGATCTGCCGTATCTTAGACTGGATAGCCTGCCCTTGATCCCAAACGCTGCCGCCAGGAAATTCAAGGACAGGTAAACAACGGAAAGAAGATTGAGGCGGATCAAAGAAAGAAGGTTTAAGAAGAACTAAACATGAATTTGACAATAAATATCAAATTAACAAGAACAAATTAATTGACACCGTTGACAATACATTGTTTATGTGGGTATTGTAAATATTAATTTACATCGGAAATGTATAACGTTAAATATTTTCATTGTTGAGTAAGTTATAATTGGTACTATAGACTACTCGTAGCATTCCAATCCATGCCCATTTTAACTTGATTTATGGGACTGTTGAGGATGGTAACGATCTGATTTAGCTCCGTTTTCTCGTAAAGGTCCGATAACATATAAATTGAATGCACACAGGCTACACCCAATTAGCACATGGTCTGTACATATTATCTTATGTGTTTATAAAATATGGAGTTATTAACTTAGAGAGTGGGATCGTGTCAGTGTAGAAATTGTTTTTTTGTAAAGCTAAGGACTTTCCATAACCAGTAGGTAAAATAAATATACAGTTGCCTGGCTTCCAGAGATTTTTTCAGGCTAACACTTTGTAGCGGTTTTACTTAATCGAAAGATGTTTCTCTTTCTTTGTTTATAACTATTAAAGCCGTTTTACTTTTAAAATAAATCTATTGACTCTCCGAAAGATTTTTTCGGCATTTCATCGCAAGCGTGTGAAGATAACTTGTGGGCCTAAAAATAAATTTTTCTCGTCACTGCTATTTCCTATAAGCTGGCGAACCAGTCTTTGCCGTATCTATAATGCTAAACCAATATACAACAAAATCACAAGATACATTTATCGCTTACATTCATTTTGGAGAACGTGCCCGACAACAAATAAATTTACATATTAATTTTTATTTTTATCGGGCACGGTCTCCAAATAAACTGTAAGCGATAAACTAAAATAATGTTTAGTGAATTTTTACACCTTATCGTATTCATCCGTCATTTCTTGATTAAACAAACTTATATACTTATGCCATGAGTTGTCAATAATCAGGGAGACACAGTTGGGTTTTTGGTGCACAATTTAGTTGAATAAATGGAACAAAAATCTTGTAAATCTTGTAAACATGTTTCTATGTATATTTCTATGCTAAACTTTGAACCCCGCCTAGGGCCCCAGTTTTGGTCCGAGGGTCACAATTTTTACAATTTAGAATCTTCACTATATACACTAGCTTTTGTGTAAATATTGGCATTTCTGGTGAAGTGGTTCTTGAGAAGAAGATTTTTAAAGACACACACCCTATACTCACTGTTTCGCAATTATCTCCCTTTTAAAAAGGGCTGTGTCCTTTATTTTAACAATTTATAATCCCCTTTCCATTAGGATGCTTTGTACCAAATTTGGTTAAATTTGGCCCAGTGGTTTTAGAGAAGAAGTCGAAAATGTGAAAAGTTTACAGACGGACAGACGGACGGACGGACGGACGGACGACGGATAACAGGTGATCAGAAAAGCTCAGGTGAGCTAAAAATGAACCTGCTTTGTTTAGGAAACTTTACAATTGCCCCGAATACATATATAACATTTTGTTTATCTTAAAAATTAAAAAGCAATTTCAAAAATTTTAATGAGCATCTAGAGAAAAATACCAATCAAAAAATGATTTATAATTCGCTACTCATGTACACATGTAAGAATATAAGAAGACTCTGAATCTTTAGAACCTGAGGTTTGATTTTTTTTTTGGGGGGGGGGGGGGGTTGGATGTGGAGGATAAACTTTTCATTTTAATCATTTATTGTTATTAATTTTAACTTTGATATTAGTTATGGATCCCCAGGTAGAAAATAAGAAATATCAATAGATCATTTGACAATTATGCAAGGTGTAATGTGATTTTTTTAAAAACATTTTTTAACAGTTTATAAAATCTTATAAGACCCCAAATTATATTTTGAATTTAATAGATCATTTGACAATTAAATCAAACAAATGCAAGGTTTTTATCTGATCACCCGTTGTCCGTACGTCCGTCTGTCGGACTAGCTGTACGTCTGTAAACTTTTCACATTTTTGACTTCTCAAAGACCACTGGACCAAGTTCATCCAAACTTGGTACAAAGCATTCTTATAGGAAGGGGATTCTTAATTGTTAAAATAAAGGCTAAACCATTTTAAAGGGGAGATAATTGCGAAACAAAGAGTATAGGTGTGTGTCTTTAAAAATCTTCTTCTCACCACTGCACCAGAAATGCCATTATTTACACAAAAGCTTGTATATATAGTGAAGTTTATAAATTATAAAAATCATGACCCCGGACCAAAACTGGGACCCCAGGCTAAAATTTAACATAGAAATGCGTAGGAAAAATGTTTAAAAATCTTCTCAAGAACCACTGCACCATAAATGCCAATATTTAAAAAAAAGCTTGTATATATAGTAAAGAATCTAAATTGTAAAAATCATGACCCCCGGATCAAAACTGGGGCCCCAGGCAGGGCTCAAAGTTTAACATATATAGTAAATATTTAAAAATCTTCTTCTCAAGAACTACAATGCAATGGTATGGGATATTACTATAGCTATGGATACATCATTGGGTATTGTAGATTCTAAATTGTTAAAATCGTTACCACCGATTTTATACTGGGGCACCAAGAGAGGTTCAAAGTTTAACATAGTAATGTATAGGGAACTTGTTTAAAAATCTTCTTTTCGAGAACTACAATGTTACAGTTTGTGAGATTACTATGCAAGGATCCTCAAATAGTGAAAATTCTAGATTGTAAGGCCGTGACCCCAGACCAACACTGGGGTCCTAGAAGGGGTTCAAAGTTTAACATAGAAGTATATTGGGAAAATGTTTAAAAATCTTCTTCTCAAGAACTACATTGCTACTGTTTGTGAGATTACTACACAAACATCCTCAACTAGTGTAGATTCTAAAGAGAGAGATTCAAAGTTTAAAATAGAAATAGCATATGCTTTGAGTTAGAATTTACAACAAACTGTTGTTCAGGTGAGCGATGTGGCCCATTGACCTCTTGTTTTATTTTAAGAAAAAAAGTAATTTTATTTACAGTGTAAGGAGGGATACATGCGCAGATCCAGAGAGTTTTTCTGGGGAAGGGGGGGGGAGGTTCGAGTTTGCAGGGAGGATGGTGGTTTAAATTTTAAAGAAATTTGATTTTTGGAGGGGGGATCTGGACCCCCACCCCCCTTTGACCCCATCTCTAGATCCGCACATGGGATAATGTTCATTTTCTGCTACTATTTGACTACCAGGATTAAATTTAATATTTCAAAGCTTATTGCACATCTATAGGACAGCCCCTATTATATCCCAAGATGTGACATGTCTATTCATTAAGTCAATAGAGGAGTTCTGGGATCTAGGTTTTTTTTTTTGAGTGATAAACGTCAATTTTCTGCTATTATTTGACTCCCTGGATGAAATTTAAATTTTTAAAACCTTATTGCACATCTAAAGGACAGCCCCTATCATATCACAAGATATGAAGTGTCTATTCATTAAATCATAAGAGGAGTTCTGGGATGTAGTGGGTTTTTTTTTTAGTGATAAACGTCAATTTTTTGCTATTATTTGACTTCCTGGATGAAATTTAAATTTTTAAAACCTTATTGCACATCTATAGGACAGCCCCTATCATATCCCAAGATATGATATGTCTATTGATTAAATCATAAGAGGAGTTCTGGGATCTAGGTTTTTTTTAGGAGTATTTAACGTCAATTTTCTGCTACTATTTGACTCCCTGGATGAAATTTAAATTTTTAAAACCTTATTGCACATCTATAGGACAGCCCCAATTATATCCCAAGGGATGATGTAGCTACTCCAAAAGTTGTAAGAGGAGTTACGGGAACCATACTTTTTTTGCAAAAAAACGTCATTTTTTGTTGCCCACCGATCCCTGTGATGAAAAAAAAAATTCTGAAACCTGATCACACTTCAAAATGACACCCCCAATCATATTCTAGAAGATCATTTGGCTACTGCAAAAAAAATGACGTTTTTTAAACCAGATTTTTTGTCAAAAAACGTCATTTTTCAGCCACCAAATGACCCCCAGGGCAAAATTGAAATTTCCGAAACCTTATTGCGCATCTATAGGATACCCCAAAACATATTCCAAAAGATGATTTGTCTATTGTTAAAAATGTAGGAGGAGTTCGAGGAAGAAGGTTTTTTTGTGAAAAAACGTCATTTTTTACCAATTATCTGACCCCCAGGACTACTAGAGAATTTTTGAAACCATTTTACAAAACAACATGACACACCCAATCAAACTCCAAGAGTTCAGATTGCTAGTTTATACGATGTAAGAGCAGTTTGAGAAAGTAAAACGTGACAGACGGACGGACGGACGGACGGACGGAACAGGACAACAACAATATACCCGAACTTTCTTTAGAAAGTGCGGGTATAAATATACACGAATGTGTAAATACATTATTTTCAATGGTAAGATAACTTCATTTACGCAGCACTGTTAAGGCATACTATGAAAATATCGACGGATTTAAACGTTCATAAAACGATGCATCTATTTTTACAAAATATTAATGTAAAGTTATTATATCATGATATAAATTTGATATTAAATGAAACAGCATAGTAAATGCCACTTTGTATGACACTTAGTGTGGTCCCCTGAATGGACAGTCACGTGATATGTGTTGATGATTCTCCCGAATGGAGGTCATTAACAAATTTCAATATTACACGGGATACCCTTATATGAATTAAAAATTTAAATGATAATTAAATTCTACTAATCTAGTAGATTCTGAAAAGTGCTGCTGCTTTGTATAGACTTCATCTTTTTTTAGAATAAATATCAAAGAAATGAGCTCCGGTTAAAATTTAAATGACCTTCGCTTAATATTTTAACTATTTATTAATTCATTCTATAGATTTCATCGAAGCAACAACACTTTTTAATAATTTAAACATTCCCTTGATTTATATTCAAAAGATCGTAATAATCTGTTAAGTGTATGCCCTTGTAAAAAGCGGATTTAGATAGGCTTCCCGTTTTCAAACACATCGACCTTGTACATTAAACACTCTAGAAAAAGAAATAATACACGCTCTAAAAAATAAATACATGCTGGATTAAAACAAGCATAATAAATAGGATTTAATGGTATAATAATTGTTTTAAGATAATTCTCCGTTCATTTATGAAATGCATTTTCCCATGTTAAAAAAATGATCGATCCGCCTCTCTCTACACATAATATGCGTCAAAATTTACTGTATGACGTCACATCGACAAGTGCATCGCGATCGGTCAGTTGTATATATTTAACGTTGTTGAACTTATTTGACTACAAAGTTGCACGCAGAGGTAATTTCTAATGTAATTTAATGTGTTCGTACCTATAACAATCGGAAATTACTTTATTTTTTAGTATTTTGATGACTTGTTGTTTTGTTTGATGTCATAGTTAACATTTCCCGTACTTTCAGGTCGGCGCGACCACAAAGTAGACCTTAACAGTGCTGCGTATTGCATCTATACACATGCAATTGAAAAATGTATCATGCATGAATTACATTTTCTTTTGAGTTAGGTCCCCAATACGATTGACAAGCAGTGAAATGATTCATTTGTTTGATTGAACATAAGTTTGTAGACAAGTTAATAAATGTTAAAACAAGTACAACTAAATAAATTGGATATAACAACTTGGTTGTCTTTTTATGAATTGTAAATGACTAAACCAAGTAATTCAAATATATCATCATTTTTGTTACCATCTGAAGGTAAAAGTTTGGAAAATGATTCATTTAAGGAATAAATATAATATTTATTTGTTTAACACGATATAAAATGGTTTGGGGCAGTTTACGCTTTAAAAAGCGTTAACTGTTCCACAACATTTTAAATCGTATAAAACTAATAAAGATTTGAATTCATTGCTTATGATTTAATTTTTTGCCATTAACTGTAGATAAAAACGGTGATTTGACCCTTAACATGACATCAAATTGTACAAAATTCAAACGTAACGTCAGGCGTATTGATACGTTTTTTGACGTTAGTCTTACTAGGCAACATTCTTTATACGAAATAAAATAAATTTATTAGCCAATCAGAAAGCGCGTTACAACCAAAATTAAAAGTCGGTGTTTTTCCCATTTACTTACTCGCTCATTCACTCAAACATAAACCTTGTTTGTTTTAAAATGAGAATTAAAGAGACAATATTTAGCTAGATTCCAAAATGAGAAAAATTCAAAGCATTTTTTTTTTATAATTTATTTGCTTTTCAAAAACATACAGAACAGATATTCAATATCACACACACACACACACACACACACACACACACACACACACACACACACACACACACACACACACACACACTTAAAAACACTTTAATGTATTATTTAGTGGTTACTTGCCTGCGTGAGAACAAAAAAAAAACTCAAAAACACAAAAAACAAAAAACAAAACAAAACAAAACAAAAAAACCAAAAAAGAATTAAATAACAAAAGAGAAATAGAAAAAAAAATCATACTGAAAATAGATCAGATGTCAGCATAAAAGATACCTTTCCAGTTGTCCCATAATTTTTCATAATATTGTAATTTACAAGTTTGTATTGCAGCATATCTTTCAATATTGTATTTTAGTTTTAAATGACAAAGGAAACTAATCAAGCATGGAATCCTTTTTGACATAAGACAAGAAAATATATATTGTTTCATATAAAGAATTATAAAATTAATGACTTTGTTATGAAACGACAATGGATGTTGGCCAAGTATAATATTAGACATATTAAATCCAACTCTTTCAGAGGTCTTTCTGTAAATAAATAAACTAAGTTCACTCCACAGGGTATGTATTTTCTCACGAGAAATAAAAATATGTATAATCGTTTCCACATTGTTTTTACAGAACCCACATCTGTCAGTAGTTTTGATATTATTTTTTTAAGGTAGTATCCAACTGGAAGAATTTTGTGTAAAATTCTAAATTGAAGCCATTGTACATAAGTATCTTTGGTAATTTTAAAACAAGTCTTTAAAATGTCATATACAGTAAGATCTTCAACATTATAATCAGTTTGATCTGTTTTCCATTTGGTTACAGCAATTTAAACAACCACATTTTCATTCAAAACATTGTAAATAATTTTTGTGCACTTTTCGTGGGGTATAACTGTTTGAAAAAAATATGGTATGTATACATTGATTAGGATTTCTTTTAGCAGAAGTCCTGTCATTATTAGATATTTTTAGAAACAACTTCTGTAAAAAATCATTTCCATAAATGGTAAATAAAAAATCCATCCATGGTTTGTGTGATTTTGTGAGCCTTTTTATCCATGAACACTTAAGGGATGTTATAAAATTGTTAATATCACCCATTTTGAACCCTCCTGACGAATAATCCTGAGTAATGACTGACCTCTTAACTTTATCAATCTTAGATTTCCATAAAAATTGAAAACAAAATTTATTAAGGTATGAATTTTTTTTTCTTTTTTTGGATTCAAAGCATTACCTCTGCATATGAAGATTGCAAAAGTCTCATGACAAACACTGAAAAATGAAAACTCTAAATGCAGAGTATAACAGATATTCAGCTAAAAGGTGTCTTAAATACTGAATTACAAAACATCTTTATTTATTGTGTCCAAGAAAATGCATTAGTTTTGGTAGTTACATATAGACAAAGAATAAGAAAGGTATAGTTAACATTTTTTAACACGTTTTGTTGATATTTCAATGATAGACTGGCAATGCCTCTTTGATATGCGCGAACGATATACATATTTCGTAAGATAGAGGCAGAGGACCAATCTATTTCAATGACGAAGACATAAGAACTATTTGCAGTATATCGCACATTATCATTTTACGTTTGTGCTCAATATCCAGTAACGGTCTTCTTGCTTCGCGAGCTCGCTTTTTCTAAAAATAGATATTACGCACATCTCCATTCGGAACTTCTTAAATAGATACGGAACAAGGTTTGCCGCGCGTGTAAGTTGTTGAATTCATGGGCAGCGATTTAACAAAAATTCCTTTGGTTTGTTTTATTTTTTAAACATCAAGAAAAACTTTTAAAATATATGTTTAAATAAAGATGAGATTGTTTCATCCTTTCGAATTAGCAATTACGCAAACAAAAGCTGTTAATGTATGCACTATTTTCTTTAGCGCATGAATAATGTAGTGCAAAATATTCGCAGAAACGGCTATGATAACAAGGACTTGCTCGCTTCGCGAGCCGACTCAAAAAGCGTGCGAGTTTCGTGCGAGAATCGTTTCGTGTATACCGTTTAGCGTTTCGTGTAAACAGTTTAGCGTTTCCTGTGAATCGTGAAGCGTTTCGTGTAAACCGTTTAGCGTTTCGGGCAAAGCGTGTGAGAATCGTGTGAAACGTTTCATCAGATTTCATTCGGAACTTTTCTCAGTTATTAGTTCTTTCAAAATGGCGCCCGAATTTAAGACTTCCCGGAATGGTTTGTGATTAACAAAACACTTATAATGTATGTATAGTATTGACATTGTGTTTGTAAAAATTAAATCAACACTTTGTGATACTGTCAAGTCGTAATAAACATGTAGTATTTGATGTTGTTTTTTTTTCACATCGATAACTGAATCCTTTCGACAGTGTACGATTAGCACTCGGACACCGGGTAACACGTACATGCAGCTGATTAAACCTGTCAATCAAACTGTGTATTTTTTTAATTGGATGGTCACGCGTCTCTTTTTTTGTCAACAGCCAATTAAAAAAATACTGACTTTAAAGCAGTCGGAATCAGTATTTGATAAAGAACATCATTTTAATGATATAACGTTCATCAACTCAATAACAAAACTGAAAAAGAATAGAGGGGAAAATATTGTTTTAACATTATATATATGTATGGTACTATTTTTAAAAAGTTGTGGTAAAAGCTACGTACATGTATATTGAGTCTGAAATTTAATTAATTGATTTTGTTCTATCCGATATAATTTATTGAATTTATTTTAGAAATAGATATCCTAAATAGTGATAAAAACGTTTTTTTTTTGTTTATGTCAATCGTCTCGTTTTTTGTCTGGTTTTATGTGCGGAGCATATTTTAATATGTGGTTGATACGATATAAGAAAAAAAATCGTTTGATTGCATAGCCTTTTTTTTATATTCGGTGATTAATTTACTTCCAAATAATTGTCAATTATTAATGTTATTGAATAACTATTTATTTAAATACATGTATTACGTTTTATTCTCACAAACCATTTCAAAACAATTCCTAATGTTGAAAAATAAAGCCGCCGAAAAACGAAAAATGGATTTACGTTTATAATTTAATGATACGGATTTTAATTTTAATGTTTTAAAATTAATAAGCCATTTACATTTTCTATATTAAGTATTATTATTTTTACGGAACAATTTCATTTTTCCTACGACATTTAAACGAGTGATATTTCTTTCGAGCAATGAATACATGTACGTGCATGTTTTGTAGCTTTTTTATTTCTGTGATTTAAATATTTTTCATTAAAGATAAATATTGCCGATTTTAAAAAAGATTTATTTGTGAGATATCATTATTTCTATTATATCGTACCATTTTAAAACAACTCTTACCATAAAAGTAAAAATCAGAGAGAACCCGATTGAAACGAAAATCGAAGCGTGTCCAAAGCGTGTGAAACCGTTTCGTGTGAGAAACGTTTCGTGTAAACCGTTCAGCGTTTCCTGCAAACCGTTTAGCGTTTCGGGAAAAGCGTGTAGCATTTCGTGTTAACCGTTCAGCGTTTCGTGTAAACCGTTTAGCGAGCGTGTAGCGAGCTGCAGCGAGCGTGTGGTGTAGCAGTACGTTTCAGGGTCTGTACTAATGTTTTAAACTTTTCTTACAGCATATATGATAATAAAAATGTTGTTGATATGTACAGTCATTTAAATTTGAATTCATGTAACATGAAAGCCATTGTTATTGTCTTTTAACAGTTTTATGTCAACGTGGATACTTGTGTATTTAGGTATTCTTTTTCTTGAAATAGGATAGTCCCATTTATAAATTGAGAAACCAATCTATGAATTACATGTATGAAAGATCGCTTTTTTTATAACTGCACAAAATTCATAATGAAATCTTTAATCAGATAAGTTTATCAGAAAAATTTATTTGTGGGAGAAACACATTCTAGATAACAAAATTATAGACACATTTCCGTACGGTTTAGAATTGCATGAGTGGATCAAGAGAAAAAAATAAATAAGACGGGGGCAATATTGTTAAGAACCAATTACAATAATAGAGCTCGTTTTCCTCAACAAAATGATGTACGGCATGAATAAAATGTATACCTACAGATACATTCATAAACAAACAAACAATTCATTAACAAACATGGCCATTATAGCGAATATACTAATCTCTTGTGATGAGTTTTGTTCTGTACTCATTCACCAGATATGAAATTGCATCTGCAATAACGAGGCTTCAGCGGAAGTCACTTCACGAGGTCAACGGGAGGGATTTTTTTTAATAAATCTAAACCAAATAAAATTGATTTCACAGCTAAAATGATTTGACGGATCTAATGTTTATATTAAAGATTTAGACATGTGTATGCATTTTGATTGAGGCATATATATTTTAAAAGGATTTTCTAACGAACAAAGAACGATTGTAATAGTATATATAGCTACAGTTTCAACATTTATCAAGATGTTTTAAAAACAGGTAATAAATGCATAACAACAAAAAAGGTGTCAGGTGTAAACGATAAATCCGTAAAAATAATCATGCAAAGCGTTGCTTAGCGACACTAACATCGGTCAATTGCATGATGCTTACCGAAAATTAACATATTGCAGACAGATTGTACTATGAAATTTTAAAATGTACATATTTAAACACGTTCTTTTGAAAATATGTGAAATGGAAAGGAACGTTCCCGCCAGTAATAGATGATTTGAATTATACAGAAATATTAACGACAATTTCAACGTTGTTTGCCTTTCGAAAATAAAAAAAAAATCGATTGCAATAATAACGTAACGGTGACGCTTTTTATTTTCTATTTCTACGTCCCTTTGCAGGGTTGCAGTATTGCTAAATATGAGTGGGAAGTGCAAGATGACAAACATCTGATTTGTTTAAGGCACAAATGCATTTGTACGCTACGATTCTTAGCATATCTCAAATAAGTGTCCTCAACATTAACAAGGACAAACACAAGAACAAAACAGGTTGTTGTAAAACCCAATATCTGGTTTTGAACACCACACCGTGTGCCTAACCCGAACGAAAAAAAAAGTACGGAAAACTAGTTTGAATGTTAATGGAAATACAAAGATTAAATTTCATCGGTGAGAAAGGGAAAGGTCTACCGTTTGAATGTACCTTTAAACAGGCGCGTCAAGATAATTTTTATTTTCAATCATTTCCTAAACAAACTTTAAATCCCATCGATTAAAAAATAAAGTCGTAACTCTAAATATAATTAACAAAGAAAAAATGTCACTCTGGGCTTTAA